>CM042222.1:22313158-22913158 GCA_023566465.1 Cottus gobio
CCATGTTGTTTTCTGCAACAATCTTGTACTCTCCCATGTCTTTAGCTCCAACCCTCAATATGAGCAGTGAGCAGACTCCACAGGTGTTGGAGATGAAGTAGTTAGTGTTGGTATTCAGACTGATGTTGTTGCGGAGCCAGGTGACATGAGGAGTTGGATCCCCTTTTATAGCACAGCTCATGTAGCATTCATAGCCTTGAGGAGCAGTGTGCATTTTCAGTGGGACGAGGAACTTGGGAGGACACTGTAGGTCACATGGCTTTGAATCTGGTACGTTCACAGTGAACTTTTCTATAAAAGACAACATTTGCATTGCATCAAATTAGAACTATAATAATCTAACAGAATTAACCTGAGGGATGTTCTATAGGTAGGCAGGGATTGGAAATGTCCAGGTACAGTGCATTATGGTCCTATATACATGTGAGTATGTATATATGTGTGTATATATATATATGTGACGTGTGTATGTATATATATATGTGTATGTATACTGGATATACTGTATTTCTTTAATGATATTACAGCAAAAAATAGAAACCGTGTTCATTCTCTGGTTCTGTGTCTGTGCTAATAAAGTATGTGTTGACTGAATGATTTGGAGTTTAAAATCTATGAATGTGGATGTATAGCCCAAAAATGTATTGCAAAGATACTTTATTTGATGTAATAACTGGATGAAATCATCAAAAGTCAACATATCGGCCAGCTTAATTAGCTGTCTATTGACAGGAGAAAAAAAAAGTTAAAAGGACAAAACAAGGGTTGATCTTTAAACTGAGCCTTAAAGTATTGTTGTATTGACCCCATGATGTTTACCTGCATTTACGTACCTTTTTTGCTAGAAATCAGCCACTTTGGTGATTCGGAGTGCTTTGAGGAGCCCATGTCATTCTTTGCGTAGACTCTGAACTGGTATTCTCTGCCTGGCATTATGTTGCAGACTGTGAGTCTATTGTTGAAGATGTGGTCTGCAATGGTTTGCCATGTGGTTTTACTTGAGTCACGCTTAGTCACCATGTAGTGCAGCCTGTCGTCACGTTTCTCATCTGGTGATGCGGCCCATGAAATGGTCACTGTGCCAGGCACGTTTTCGTCAATCTCTACAGGACCTGGTGGCTTTGGCTCATCTAGAGTTCGGATACAAACCTTTTTATATTTGTATCTACAGTTTATTTACACAGTTGGAAGTACAGTATTTTACCAAACTCACCTGTGACTCTTATTTCAATGCTAAATGATTCCTGGGCGACAATGTTCTTGACAATGATGGTATAGATTCCAGTATCTGAGCGCTCAGAGGAAGGAATCAGCAGCTGGGATGTTCCCTCTGCATTGCTGATGGTCACCTTTTTATGAACTGGCGATCCATCTTTCAGCCAGGTGACATCAGGCCAAGGAGATGCCTACAAAGAATATGGAAACGTGATTTTGTCAGAAGACGAAATTAGATCACTATAGATTCATTGCCATGGATATATGCCATCTTAAGTTCTTCCTATATTACCTCAAAGTTGATGGTGAATCGGGCAGAATTCCCTGCTCTCACCACCATGAAACTCTTGATTTTGGCATCTGTGAATCTTGGCCTCACTGGGTGAACAGTAGGATATAATTTGGTCATTTACTGTCATCTTTCCTGTATTTTTGACAATAAGCCTTGCTTCTATTTGCATTCGCCACATCTATATAGTAGTTAAACTTGCTGATTGTGTAACTACTGGTTATTGAATTATGAAGGGGTTTGCCTGTAATAACACTATTCAATAAGTCATTCTGAAGTGATTTTCTTACCAGGGGGAGGCGTAGCGAGGATATAATTATCCAGCTCCTGTGACTCTCCCTCTCCTCCATCATTAGTAGCTATGGCTCTCACCCAGTACATGCCCATTGACTTTAAGCCTTTCACTGTATAGAAAGTCATGGTTATTGCGTTGGAATTGCAGCGGTCCCATTCTGTGCTCTCTGCAGGCCTGATCTCCACAAAATATCCCTTGGCTTCATCCTCAACCCCCTCAATGTCCTTGGGTTTGGTCCAAGTCAGGGACAGGGTTGTGTAGGTGGAATCAGTCACTTTGAAGTCTATGACTTTACCAGGAGGCTCTAGAACATGGGAATCACATTCAGGGCTGCAATTCGTAGGCTAAATGAAGTGTTGATTAAATAATGACTGTGATAACAGCTCTAAATGTCCACCTACTTTTAGGATCTCTGGCAAACACAAACTCAGATGGCGTACTGAATTCACCCGCTCCAGAGTTGTTGATTGCTGAAACACGGAATTCGTACTCTATGCCCTCGATCACATCTTTAACTCCAAATCCCTTACCTGTATTGGAAAAACACATATGGAATATAGCAATCACAGCAATACATCATGACGTGTTCCCTTTTTGTTTTGTAACAGATTGTCATCACATGATCAAACATAAATGTATGAATAATCAGTGACCTTTGATCATATCGTCATGTGGATTGACTGGGCCCCACAGGTTGCTGCCCTTCTTGCGTTTCTCAAGGTTGTATCCCAGAATATTGGTTCCTCCAGTGTCGGACGGAGGAGACCAAGAGAGGTTGATGCAGTCCTTGAAGGCAGTTACAACCTTCGGTGTTGATGGAGGCCCAGGGTATGCTGTACACAGAGAAGATTAAGATATGTTATCATTTTCAAAAATGTTAAATTATTTGTGGTTAGTCAAGACAGTCACACCTGAACGTGGCAGAGTGGAATTCAGTTTGATTTCATAAATTAGGGGATGTTAGTGGCTTGATGGTGATTGGTCTACTCACTAGGTTAGAACTACTGTTGCTGGTGAGATGACAGCTAACATGCTAACAAGCGGTGAACGTGGAATGCAGTCACAATATGCAGTCACAAAAGCTGTGGCGTTTTATCCCCAAGGATTTTGTTCTCACGATAGTACATTTTTTAACTTGATTAAAAACTATTGAAGGGTTGCTAACAAGACAATAAGTTCATATAGATAATTAAAAATATATTTTTGTGCATTGACCACTGACCCAAACTTTCTGAAAAGCATGCCTCTTTTGAGGATCAGTGTGCTCTCCAAACTGGATGATGCAAAACCACTAAAAAGCTACAACAGCCTCCTCTATTTTGGATTCATAGACTCCTTTCAAACATCAACGCTATCAAGATGATTTGCTATTGGTCAACTGTGCAAATTTGTTGGTCCACCAAAGTTGAACTCTATGCTAGAGACGTATGCTTTTTTCTTTGCAAATGAATCTGCCAATTATTTGCATTGCGGCCTCAGACATTGGTCTGAGTTTACCTTTTGTTCCGGCCTGAATGTCCTCCGTTTCCATCAGCTCGCTGGTGCCAATTTCAGTCTCCACTCTGATGCGATAGCAGTACCTTCGGCCGTGGTCTACATCAGAGTCCCTGTATTTGGCCTCTGGACCAATTGGCCCCACTTTCTTCCAGGTGTTGCGGCCAACTTGTTGTCGCTCAAGGATGTAGTTGCCAATCTTGCAGCCACCGCTGTCTTTTGGGGACCTCCACTTGAATTCCAGTGCAGAGGAGGAGGCTTCAACAATCTCCAGAGGTCCCAGCGGAGGAGTGGGCTTATCTGCCAGAAAACAAAGAATAGTAATCTGAACCTGAACTATAAGTAAAAAATAAGTAAGGCAGGCAATTTGTGGGCCACCTAATCGTTTAGTGCATCTAAAATACTGTCAAATAATGTGTGTATACATACCTTGTACAATAAGCTGGGTGAGGGCCTCAACAGTGCCGAACTCATTTTTGATCTTTAGCTTGACTTCACCACTGTCCTTGCGCTGCAGCTTGGTTAGAAGCAGACGGCAGCAACCCTCCGAGTTATCTATCTTGATAGTCGCTTCATCCGAAAGCTCTTCACCCTCAAGGTACCACTGGATCTTTAGAGGTTCGCGTCCAATATAAGGTAGTTTGAAGTTAGCTTTGTGTCCTTTTTTCACTGTTACAGGGGTTTTAAATGCTTCCAGGTCCTCAGCAGGAAATCTGGGTGGATCTATAGTGATTGGTAAAATAATAAAGAGAGATATTTTAAGAAGTGTTATGCTTTTCAAAGTAATCTGCAGTAAAAATATATTTTTTTTTCTAATGAGTGATGCAACCTCTTTATGGAAATGAGTAATTTCTGGAGGGAAATTATTTCTACCTTCAACAACAATCAAGGACTCCGTCTTCCGTCCATCTGCTTCAAATTTATATTTCCCAGCAAATTCCTCTGTGACTTTGTGAATTTTCAGCTTGTGGAAAGTTCCATCTTTTGAAATGGTTACACCCTCAGATGATTGAATCTAGAACAAAACAAACACATTACTGTAACATCAAATATGAATCAAGTCTCATCTGAAGCTCTCGCATGTATAAATACTCGACGGTCCTAAATTACTGCAATAACATTAAAGCCATTTACTGTCGACCCCGGGCTTACCTCTTCCCCGTCTTTGTACCAGAGTCCCACACAGTCTTCGCTGCTCACTTTACACTCCAGCTCTGCTGCTTCTCCAACAATGGCTTTGCAGTCAGAAAGCCCAGCATGAAAGTGAACTCCTGGATCTGAGGATTCCAACCACCAAGTTAGTGAATGCACACAGCCAACAGCTCACATTTGCATACAAGTTGTTTAGCAGTTTTTGTAATGCATCCATATATGGATGCTTACACACTTACCTCACAGTGATCAAACGTTTTTTCGTTGTGCATTTTTGTTGATACCATGTATTTTTTAATTGGCATTTAATCATAAAATACATGGTAAAATGCAGATATGTCTGAAAATATCATACTTGAAGAGACTATACTATCCAAGCTTGTAAGGGATGTAAGAGGAGCGTATTTGGTATTCATTTGAAACTTAATGAAGATGTCTTCTTGGTTTGTGTGGAGCTCGATGGTCTTGTTTTGGGGGTGGCCTTTCTTCAACCTGAAACAGTTTGCAGAGTTGAAGCTCATAAGAATGTCATCAGCGAGGTGCTCGGTTGCCCCTGTTCATTTAAAAAAGAAATGCATGCCCTTAAAATATATAGAATCCCACCAGAGGTTTGATTGATCTGAATATAGTCTTCATTGTGCAGACGTGGGTTTTAGAGCATGGTCATCCTCCAGGGTTGGCTCAGGTCGTCTTCCATCTTCAAATTATCCAAGAGTGTGTTGACATAAAAGTTTTGCAGTTATTGCATCAAGAACATAATCAGTTCTGCATTTGCTCATGGAAATAATTCGCCTCAATGCACCGACTCATCCTGATTTACTATTTCAAAAAGCAAGCAAGATTGTTAACACAGAGCACAGGGGCAGTTAAACAATACTTACACACACACACACACACACACACACACACAAAAGTCTGCAAAACAATACACAAGCGACGGAGGTGGACGCATAAATATTGCACGCTGATATCCAACCTGTAATGCTGCGATCACACCAACATGTTGCCAAATTTCGCAACACATTTGGTGTGAACGTAGCTTATCATGGAAATAAAATGATATAACCAATGCTATAGTCTACAAAACATACGACTTAAGTATGTTTTGATTAATTTCACTTTCATATGGTGTGCTATTGACAGAACCATTAGTGAATCAAATGTTCTTAAAGGCACTCTCAAGGTCAAATCCACTGTTGCTGACGTTTAACCAAGTAGAGATCAAATGTAGCATTCTGATCAGTGGCCACACACTTTTAGTGTTAACCCTCAAACCTCTGAAAAAGTCATCTGCTCATAAAATGACTTATTCAGTGATGGTGCTTCCCATGCAGCAGTTAATGCAGCGGCAGTAATCTTACCACTAACTGTCTCCACGATCAATGGGCCTTGCCGTGCACGGCCTGAACGCTTGCCAGCTGCTGCTGGCTCACCGCCGTCTGCACCCTCACCATTTTCAGCAGATTCATCACAGCCTGCTGCTGGCCCGGTGCCATTATCACCACTGGCACCACTCGCTTCTCTGTTTTTTGCTTTATGTTTTTCAGTTTTAGGGGATATCATCGTAATTACCATCAATCCAATGCTTCTCATTTTCTGTTGGATATGCCTTACAAATAACATTAATGAAAACAGTAACAATTCAAATGTTAGCATGAAAACAAGAAACGACAGAAATAACAGAGATTAACTGTAATACAGAAGAAGAGGGTGGTGGAAAAAGTGATATTCAAGATCGATTCCATAATGGTGTCGTTGTGAAGCTACTTAATTACATTACATTTCATTTAGCTGAGGCTTTCATCCAAAGCGACTTACATGATATACAGTAGACACAGCAACGGTGAGCAATTAGGGTTAAGTGTCTTGCTCAAGGACACACCGACATGGACTAGCAGAGCCGGGAATCGAACCACCGATCCTCTGATCTCCCCGAAACCGAAGGGTCTATTATCACAAGGTGTAATATCAGTGAAAGAAAAGTGCTGATACTTCATTTTGATTTTGGTAGTATTCAACACAATGAACGATATTGTAAATATACCAAACCACAAAATGTTCTTTTTTTGTTTTCAACTTGAATACGTCTTTAGTTAAGTCACCTTTTCCATTTTACCCCTTTAACATAACACTCTTGAATTAAACAAGGTATTTATAACCGCAATAAGACAAGCATGTCAACAAACATAAAGCATACGTAATACACACGGAAACACAAATATAGACCATCTATATTCATTTCAGTAGAGGAATAAATGGAGGAGGAAGCAGAATGTAGCATAGCATATACATGGTATTCCACTGTCTGTTTCTCAGAGGAGGCACACCATCAAACTTAGATAAATAAATCTGTAATTATGTTTTATTAGTCATTATTTTATTGATCAGTTAGTTAATAATAAATATTTAAATCCCAGGGGTTTCAAATGACTTTAACTGAATAACGTGTGAACAATGAAGTTTCCTGGGACTTTACTAAAGAATTTGTAAACGCAACTCTGAACCTAAATAAGCAAAATATTAAATTAAGTAAATTATGCCACTGAGAGGCGACAAAATCTGTCTGAATAATTTTTTCAGATCCCCGGCTTTGTTTTGCTACGATCTGCAAAGCAGAGCAGTGCGGAGCTTCGGTGCCTCAGTCAGGAAATGTTGAGTTTTCCTCATTTGTGATGTCAAAGTAATTTTCATTCCCAAATGACTTAAATAATCTGTAACTTGGCTTCAACATGCAGCCGTTGACATCTCTTACCAACGACAGCTTCTTCAACCACATATTTCTTTCTGAGACGTTTTCCTTTTTTCTCAGAGTTTTCATCTGGTTGATTTGTGGCTTCCTCATCGTTATTATCTCCTAATAATGATAAGTAGCAACTTTATTCAGAATGTCAAGCATCTAAATATAATATTGATGTAAAACTAATGATAACTTGACTCTGACTAAAAATCAATAGAATTCTGCATTTTCTGAGCAAAATCTTTTTCACTTCCTCTTTTGAAAATGTTTCAAAAGTTTTTTTTAAAGTATTGTTATTAAATATATATTTCTAAAGATATGAATTAACGATCTATAGATAAATATACTTTCATAATGAATCTGAAAGTTATTGGAAAAGACAAACAACAGTAACAAATATACATCAAGACAATTGTAAAATGTCGACATCAATAAAGAGGACACTTATATCAAAACATAGAATCATCAACAACAAAAATACAAACACCTCCTTCTGCTCCCACTATCGGTAATATTGATAATGATGATTCCAAATTTAGAGAAGTTCCTCTGTAAACATATTAAAGGGCACATTTTGGAAGTCAACATAAATTGCAGTATGAATATTGTTCTTACCTATCACTGTATCTGGAACAAGAGGACCAGCTCTTTGACGTTTCTTGCGTCTCCCTCCTTTTCCGCCTCCTTCTGCCTCTCCATCTCCCTCTCCATCTCCTATTCCTTCTCCATCTCCCACACCATCTCCTACTCCTCCTCCACCTCCCTGTCCTCCTCCCTCTCCCTCCAATTCTTCATCAGAATCTTCAAATGAATCGTAGTCTTCTCCTTCAAAGTCTTCTCCTTCACCTCCAACACCTGCGGCTCCACCTTGAGCTCCACCCTTAGTTCCAGCTGCATTTCCACCTACTCCTCCACCTCCACCACCCGCACCTGCACCTGTGCCAACATCTGTTCCATCAGCCCCTGCACCCCCTGCACCCCCGGCACCTGCAGCCCCGGCAGCGCCTACGCCTTTGCCACCAGCACCTCCTGCACCACCGGCACCTGCAGCCCCGGCAACGCCTACACCAGCACCCCCTGCACCACCGGCACCTGCAGCCCCGGCAACGCCTACACCAGCACCCCCTGCACCACCAGCACCCCCTGCACCACCGGCACCTGCAGCCCCGGCAACGCCTACACCAGCACCCCCTGCACCACCGGCACCTGCAGCCCCGGCAACGCCTACACCAGCACCCCCTGCACCACCGGCACCTGTAGCCCCGGCAGCGTCTACACCAGCACCCCCTGCACCACTGGCTCCACCAGTGCCTCCGCTACCATCAGCAGCACCGGCTTCTTTTTTCTTCCTGGCAGCTGGATCCTTAGCGGCCGCTCCCCTCTTTGCTTTCGCAGCTTTAGCCGCGGCCTTAGCTGCAGCTTTTTCTTCCGCCGCGTACTTTTTAGCGGCTTCAGCCTCCACTTTGGCAACTGCATCTGCCTCTTCTCGCTCTGTTTGAGCCTTCTTGGCAGTTTCCAATTTTTCTTGCATTTCCTTGTCATATCTTTCCTGTTGCTCCTTGGCTATTTTCATCAGATCTTCGTCATTACCGCCTCCAGCCATAGTAGTTTTGCGAACTGCCTTCTTGCCCTTGTTGGCAGGATCCTTGTCAACTGTAAATGATAACATGGCAAATGCATTTATAGTGTTTAGCTGAATATTCAATTCAGAATTGAACAAATATTTGTTGACAGGGAAAACTTTACTCATGGTATTCCATATGCATGCAACTCTAATTTGTCATTTTTCTCACCTTCAACTACAAGCCAGGCGTTGCATGATTTGATTCCTGCCACAGCAGCATAGATGCCGGCATCCAAAGGCATACAGTCGCGCACAATCAACTTGTGGATGAGCTTATCTTCAGACACAGTTATTTCAATTTTCTCGCTGTTTGACAGTGGCGCGTTTTTGCACAACCATCTGAGGTCCTCCATCGGTGCAGTCAGGACACATTGAAAGAGGGCGTCCTGTCGCTCTTCTGCTATAACTTCTTGTATTTTGACAGCAAAGTCAACTTCAGGCACTTTAGGGTTACAGAAAGGCACAAAAATAAACTTTTTTGAACTTAAAAAATAATTTTCCTAAATAACCTAATCTGTATAGGCTCGATAAAACATCCCTGGACTGAATTCACTTGAACCCAATCTAATTTGAATCACTTGATTGAGGACATACCTTTAAAATCTGTGGAGAACACGTTGATGCCCCCAACATCCACCGAGTAGAGCCCGGCATCTTCTTTACCCAGATTTTTAATTGTGAATATATATTTCTTGCCGACTTGTTTCAAGTTATGCTTCATTGAATCGCTTTCGTCTATGGTGAATGGAACCATGACGCCGTCCTGCAGAATGTACGGGCATGTTACCATATTGACGATCGATAATAAACTGCAGCGAGATTATTCTCTGGTCAGAAGTCCACATCCCTCACCTTGTACAGGAAGAGTTTGCTGGAAGGGTCCTTGAGGTCCATGTCCAACTCGATTGTTGCACAGTCGTCGTCATTGACTTCAATGTGTTTGAGTGTACTGATGTGTGTCACAAACTACAGTAGAAATGAAACATTTTGAATGAGTCTGCTCATACAGTGTAAGATGAAGCACCAAAAAACAAACCAATACTACTCAACAAGTGAGAGCTAATTGGCTGGACATGCTTTGGATGGAATCCCAGTTGAATCCTAAACCTTACGTACCTCTGCGATCTCATCCTCTCTCTCTTTCTTCATTTCAGTGAGTTTCTTCAGCATATAGCGGAAGTCCTTGATACCGTACTCCGCACAGATGCGCTCGTAGTCTTTCTTGTCGGCACTAAGGAGAATCTCCCAGACCTTCTCGTCCGGCTCCATCGTCTTTTCCTCACGAGTTCCATCGTCTTTACTGTTGAGAGATATTTCATTAATTACCATTATTTCTATGGTATTATTACCATAACCGTTCATTTAAGAGACAAATGGATATGTTTACTAATGTTTTACTCACCGTTTTTTAAGCTTTTTTCTGATTTCCTTTGTATCTGTTGAACCATAATGGAAAACATCAGTCCATTACTTTTTTTAATATGATTTCTTTTTTTTCTTCAGTAATCTAAATGGTACGACGTTACTTATTACTGACATTTTTTACCAACTTTATCAGAGGTTAAAGCCTGTTCTTAATGAGGCTTTCACCTACTTTAACCTCACAAAGCCAATATTGACCATTTGGGACTGATTTACATCATGACATTTATATTGTCGAAAGAAAACCCCTCTAATCAGTCAGCAAGTCCTGCCTTTGACACCCCACCTCCCTCCTCAGTCCCCCATCTCAGCTTAGCCTCTTACCTACTTTTTATTTGCATTTTACAAAATTGAGGAGCTAAGCTCACACAGAGGGGTGAAGATGCACTTAAATGGCTAATAGAGAAGATGCTAATCCTATATAATTGGCACAACATCCACATGTGGCATATTATCCCTTTATGCTCAAATAAAATTAAACTATTCACACACATCTGAACGATCAAACATTACATTAAGCTGTCTCCTTAACAATGCTCAGGCCAGAGAAACGGGAAAAACTATCTCTATGATAGTTTTGGGCAAATGGAAACCATAAGAAATAAAGGCGATGGATTACAAACCTTCCAGGTTGGTGAACCTTAGCACGTTGTGTTGGGCTTTATACTACTGAACGTGATTCTGGTTGCTAATGTGCTCATTTTTCAGTCATTCTCTTGGAGAATCATTATTGTGTGTCAAGTATACAGTGGCACAGCACTAATATGACCGATGTTTCATGACGGGAGGGTTTTTCCCAATAATTCCAATTAGTGAAAAAATGTCATGTTGCTATGAAGATATATAGGCTAGGTTGTAGCACAGAGAAATTGAGCAGAGTATTGATGGCCTAAATGAGATCCGTTAACCTATATTCATTTTTGTTCTTAGCTGGTTTGCCCAATTTCTTAAGTTTCTTCTTAAAAAATCGTTTTGAAAAGATAAATGTTTTTTTTTTTCAGTGCTTGTTGGTATATATATATATATATATATATATATATATATATATATATATATTAATAGCTAGCCTCGATCGGACAGCCAACAACATTAATTATCTTGCTAAAAAAAACTAAAAAGTAATATTTGCAAACCTCTTCAGAAATATATTAATAACAATAATACGTGTCATGTGTTTTAAACCTCACCTTCACCCTTCGTTTGAAGTTCCTTGCTCTTGGAGAATCCAACTGTAAACAAATGGTTAACTTATTATTTGAATTCTGTTCGTCACAGTTGAATACAAATGTGCCAACGTATGAAGTGGTTAATTTAATGATTCAATTGATATTCAATACACTGATTCAAAGTATAAAAAAAGGATCCTACCCTGAATAACATTCAAGACAACGGTGCAAACCGCCTTTCCGTATTCATTTGTTGCAAAACACTTGTAGGTATCAGCGTCCTCTGGAGCGACCTTGGGAAACTAATGAAATGCAAACACAGAGTTAATGGCATTTTAATATTATCGCTATATTATTCAGTCTTAAGGCATTGGCACATCACATTTCCAGTGTACGAATATTTGCTCCGTTTCATATTCCCATATTCACAAAGAACGGACAAATCCAAGCATGTTTTGCTGCCATCTCTCATTTGATTGCCATCTTACATTACAGTATATTATCAGAATACAAATTGTTGCATCGCTCTCATTCACCGTTTACAATATGTGGTCGTTGATCAATGTTTATATACTTATTTTTGGGCCGAGTACGGGTACTTTTTGTTGATTTGAATCGCAATGTGACGGTGCTTTCAGGGTCTCTTGCAGATTGCCGTCGTTTACTCCTCACTGCCACATGTAAAGCTTACCTCGATGGTGTGTTCGTGAGATGCTTCATCATACTTTTGCAGGCACAGGTCGGGGTGAAAATGTATTTCTCCTTTCGCTCTGCCCCATGTCACAGTAGGTGTTGGGGTGCCCACTACTATGGCTTTAAAGATAGCACATTTGCCTGGAATGAGATCATATGAAGATTTACTTATTAGTGACAAATCATTCCCAGTGCCAGGAGGCTTTATTGAGACAACTACCAAAAAAAAAAAACGTTACCTAGGTCAATGAGTTAAATTAAAAAAAAAGTTACATTTTGGATATATACTCAAATACATTATGTGTTTGAGGATCTCGTCTTACATTTCTGATTTAAGATCAAGTTTGAGAGAATATTTAGGGGATGATCGCAAAAATGGGGGGATAAAAAAAAACGATCATCTACTCCAAAACAATTTTATTTTCACTTTCAGCTGAAATACATGAAGACTTACCCTCTTGAATAGTCAGAGCGATGGGTTTGCGGGTGAAATCTGGAGTTGTCATTTCCTCCGGAAGTTCCTCCATAAACTGCGTTATCATGACACCAGGCACCTTCGACTTCTTCTTGATGCCTGATCAAATAAAAAATTAATTAGCAATAAGACACGCTTAAATGTAAAGAGGTACTAAAAGATGCAGTATGTGCAATTTATTCGTCAAAGCATGAAAATGTTAATTTTATTTTAGGAGCCACCTCTGTATATCAGTGAACTTAAACGAGTCCAGTTTGTTCGACTGTATTCAGATTATGTTGAAAAGTGGATAACAGATCACAACCCAGACAAATCCCCAGTTAACACATGTCAGTGTAAGCTTCACACAAAGTCACATTTATACGCTTGGTATAAAAATGCCACAATCAAGAGTCAAACTTCTAAAGACTTTCATTGCTAAGAAAAGACTAAATAACTTGATCCAGGTAATTATCTAAGACTATCCAGCATTTTATAAATAAACGGAGGGACATCTACTTCTAGATAACTTTTAAGCAAATATAAAAGTTGTATCATATTTTCACATAACCCTCTCCGCCACCTTAAATTTGACCCTGCCAAAAGTTTATTATACTTGTTCTTGATTATTTTTTTTGGCCATAATCCTACCGCTCTTTTTGAAAGAACAGAATGTAAGTACGGTAATTTGCATCCCCACCTACTCTAACGTCTCCTGTGGGTTGGCTTCGCTCCGACACTACACCCTCTCAACGGAGCGGAGCAAACGACCAACAGTGTGGTCAAAAGTCAGAAACCTCTCCAAGAGGATTGTGCTCGTCTAATTTATGCATCGGAACAATTTCCAACACCACCATGTTTTAAGCAACTTTGTGAAAGAACAAGTTTTCTGTAATCGTGTACTTTAGACTCCCACCTCATGGGCCTCTTGACATTAGTAGTGAGTGTTTAATCTTCATATGAACATGCATCCCACAGGGACCGTATTCATGTCAGTAGCAGGCATAATAAGCTAATATTTGGTGTTGGAGGACTCTTTCCATAAACATCAATGTTTATGTCATGTTGGAAATGTGAGTGGGTAATTTGAGTTATTGTTAATTAGAATATGAGACAATTCATATATTGACTTTGAATGGATTTGTCTTTTTCCCAATTATTCATATTTCAGTCAAATTACTGGTTAATTTTGTATGTCCACAGAGCATAAGTATATACAGTCAATTCTACATTAACAAGTATATTATTATTTCTAGAGTTTCATTCTTCCTGTGAACACCTTATATAATAATGTAAATTGATGAAGTTTAAAGAAGCCTTTTGCTAAAAATCGTATTTTAAATGTCGGCAGCGCAATCGTTTTACTTAATAACATAATTATTTGTTTATAAGCGTAAAGAAGCAGTTCATGGCCATGATAGAGATGTGCCATGTAGGAGTTTGGAGTTGACTTTCAGGAGGTTGAATATATAATGACAAAGAGTAAGTAACGTTTACAATATCTTGACATTTTGATTTTTCAGTTGAACTATTAATTTGTCAGCAATAGTAATTAAAGACAATTAGCTATTTACTGACATGAGTGTTGACATCTGTAATTAATTAAATGTTAATTAAATGTTTCTATGTTTCTATTAAAACGCCAGTACTACATATTCTTCTTATTTTGAGTGGAGAAAGTTGGCCAGAGGTTTTATGTGTTGGGGAAAAAACGGGCAACCTTCTTCATTCTCGAGAGGTCCACAGGATACAAAGTGCGAGTCCAACCTGGCTCACTTTTAAAGCTATTAAAATCTCTAGAATTAGGCATCGAAGCAGCTTGAAGAGCCTTGCAGAAGTCCCAGAACACCTGAGAGTACCAACATGGACTAACCCAAAGCAATCTCGAGGGCGACATCACCGAATGCTGATCACAGGGGTTCAGCTGGTCCGGGGATCTTTAATTATGTTTCTCTTGACATGAAAGACCTGTAATAGGCAGAATATATATATACTATAGAATATATAGTTTAAGTATGAAGAAATGAGCAGGGTGACGCAGCGTTTTGCAGTCTTAAGCGCAATGGAGGTAAAATGCTTGCGGCAGGAAAAAAAAACCAAACTGTGTGTGGCAGAGCGCTGATAACAGCACACGAGTTAACAAGCCGGACGTTGTGGAAACAGGGAAGATGACGCCGTTAAAAGCAATTTGTCTGCATGGGAAATATTGATCAGCCTATTAATGGTGAACAGTAATTAAAGCTGCGTGTTTAATGGGTTTAATGCATTGCCTTAATGGGTCAGTCATCAAAACGTGTTTTATGCGGTATAGACAGTCAGTACTACGCTGATTTAAACATGATTTACTTGCTCATTAAATGCTGTGTGTGTTTATATTCTGCGAGGGACGTTAGATGCACACAGCACCAGATTCTTGGTAGTTTCTCAAGAGACCTTGACAGCCGTCAGGCGGATGAGCATGCACAAGCTGAGGGTGCTACATTCAGTCCTTGTCTCAAAAGCCTGTGGGGGGAAGTACTTTAACTGCTGTTATCTATTTTCTAACACAGGTGCACTGGAGGACTTTTTCACTTTTGTATTAAGTCATTTGTCAAAATGTGTTGCAGTTGTTTTTTTTTGCTTGTGCGTCACGTTTAATGGACTCCTTTTGTTGTAGCTGGACTTCAAGAGGATGACTTATGAACAGGGTAAGCATTCCCTCAAAAGGAATGCGTCTTTGTTTGCCGTTTAAACCATCTTTTTATGTGTTTGTTATTTTGCACTTGAGCCATATGTATGTGGACCGCATCGCTCCACTGAGCTGGAACAAACGCACAGAAGATAATGCAGTTTTCTAACTCTGTGAATATTAAGAAGTTACACCTGAGTGCTGCACTTTCCTCTTCTTGCTTTGTGCTTTTTTTTGTGTGCTTCTGGCTCTTTCAAAATTGTAGTTTTTCTTATTAAATGGCTTTTGAAAGCACTTTGAAATGCATTTGTGACTGAAAGGAGATTTATAAATAAAGCTGGCTTGAATAGCCAAACAAATAAGTGAATGGACAATAAGCTCTCCAAAGGTTTGTTGGTGTTGACGTTGTGTTTATTATTATTTATTATCAGTGCAGCTTAACTATTACCATTATTGGCTGTTAGGACCTTTTTTTTTATATTTTACTATCTAATTTGTAGCTGGAAAGCGTGTGCAGTAAATAATGATAGACTCATTTATTTATTTTTGTCTATGTCCCAATGTAATTTGATTCACTGTCTTTAATTGTCCCGGACAACATTAATCAAGGTATTCTTGAGATTTACTTTCATCGCCGGTTTTTGTTTTATAGATGTGAACTAGTATTTTCTGATTTATCCTTATTTCTAATGTATTTTCGTCTATGGCCATGTTAACAGAGACTCGATACCAAAGAGCATTGTTTACATGTGTTGCCCCAAATTCCCTTTAAAGCAGTAGTGAAAGGAATACAAAGACAGCAACGGATATGGAGAGCTGGCTGAGGCCAAAAGGGCTCCCAGAGGTCACAGGGGTCGTTCCAGCTGATTACCTCCAGACCTCAATGTTCTGTGTTAACTAGACAGCATATGGTTCTCTCAGATCACCTTTGAACTGCGAGGATTATAGAAGTTCCAATTTTGTGTCCGTGACAGTCCTTTTCATCACGGTGAAGCCGAGCAGAGCACGAGGGTCAGGCAGGAAAAAGGGCTAAAACTCACAGTAAGTAATACAGAAAGGGTAACTTAAAGGGGGCAGAAGTCAGTTCGCCTTGGCAGGCGTACTATGAACGTACTGCCTCAGATCTTTTTTTTATTTGCAGTCTACTTACTCGTGCAGTTTGCATCTAGACTTACAAGTTAATTATGTTTAAGCTTGGATCTTTGTGTGATTTTTTTTTTAAGGGGATTTTGAGGTGGCCAGTCAGTTCAGCTTGATTTTAGGAGAGATCACGCAATTTCACTTATTGAGACAGAACTGTGACAACATACTTTCCAGGACTAATCAACACGTGGACATACGTTTACAAAGTGGCATTTTTTTTTTTCCTTTTTTAAATTACAAGATGAAGCAGACACATGGAAATCAACCGCATTGCCCGATAGCAACAGCCTTAGTATTCATATGGAGGGTGATTAAAACGTCGCAACGAAATGCATCCGTTGTGACACTGAAAGTTGAATCATCCATTTCGGATGACACCTTTCCAGGCGTGATGGAGACCACATCATACATGCAACTCACCCAACGTGGAGTCATGCACTTACAAGGTGAGTCTTTGTTTGTGAAATTTGATTTCTTTTCTCTTTTGCTCGCATACCTTTGTCGTCGGGTTGAACTCCCTCTGAAGCGTCGACTAAACACGCAACGTGACAGCAGGAGAGGGAACAGGACAGGTAAATATTAATCCTGACAAAAGCACCACGGCAGGTTGGAACTTCGACGGGATTATGGTCACAATAAACATAAAACAACACAATGAACAGTGTAACCCGAGAACAGGAAGCACGCACACAGACACAACTTGGGCAGAACAAAATCTTCAGGGATCACATCACACAACAACGGTTAGTCAGAGACAAAGTATAACAGTTTGTTAGCAGTGTGTTGTTGCAGCAGCACGTTAATTGCTGTGCAACTGCTGATTAGACTTAACTTCAAGCTCGCTCAGGCAGTTTCTCACGGCTCGCCTCAGGATGATCCCTGCGCAGTGCTTGAGAGAAATTATCTGCAAATACTTGAAAGTGATTTAAAAGACGCCTTCCGTGTCTTCGTTCCAAGTCTTCAGTTGCATGGTTGTTCAGATTCCTTGTCTGACTACTTTTTTTTCCCCCAGCATCCACTCTTCAGCCTTTTTTGCCTCTCATCTTCTGACGCCCTTGTTCATTTAGTCGACATCTTCGTAAAAGATAGGGTTGATAAATCATACCGCCGACTCCACATTCAGGCTTGTTGCTGCTCATTTGTTTTTTTTTCACAAAGCAAAAAGCTTCCTTTTGAAAAGCGGTGTCTGTGTCCTTGATGACAAAACATTTTTCTTTGCCGTTGAGTTTTCTTGATAAGCCATGAATACTACTTGGACTGTTCCACTTGACGAAAGAAAAAAGCTCAGATGCTCGTCTTCACTTCCTCTCCGTGGAGATGGTCAACCCTCTCCACAAGCATTTCTCAGATGTCTTCTTGAAAAGATGCATCTTGGAGACACACACCATGTGATGTTCTACGTGGTAAACCTCCCAGGTGTTTTCATGCCTTGCAGGTTATTTTTCTTATTTTTTTTTTTCCATCAATGCAATTTCCCTCAAATCTTTATTTTGTTTGCTTAGAGATTAGTTGTGCCGGTCAAATAGATCCTGTTTGTGATCGTTCCTCGGGGAAGAGGAAATAACGGCAGAGACCGCTGCAATACAAACCCTTGGACTGAGGCCGTCCACCACCTTGCACTTACCCGTCTGCCCAGCGGCAGTTTGATCGGTCACCTTTGACTTCTTCCACATCTTTCCTTTCCTCTCGAGCAATGCTGATTCAGAAGTCTCTGCGGTAAAAAAAAAAAAGAAGACAAAAGATACAAGAGGAAATATTTAGCATACTTGCATGGCTCAAATGGCGTCAGTCTTTGAGGTTTGTTTCATTTGGTCACTCCCTTGATTTAAGTGTCACCCAAAGGTTGTCATATATATTCAGAATGATGCAATTTCTGCTGCTCTGAACTACTCAGATGGTATTTTTTTTCCAAAGCTCAGTGCAGTTCCTCTGACCAGTCAGTATGAGGCAGCAGCCAGTGTCCTTTACAGTAGCAGTTGGCTTTAACATGAGACGAATGACCGTCTCAGCCCTGAATAAGCAGAGGCTTAGTTCCTAAATACTCCCACTGCCACTGCTATAGCATCATCGTCCATCATAGTCCTTATTTAATTTAGTATTAGTATGCAATAGTACATTTTAAATTGCCCTTTTCTCAGGCTTTAGAAGAAAAAAAACTCTGAAAAGATTAATAGAGGTCTTTTTCTGAGAGGGAATCTTTTCTCCACCACCAGTATTTGGTTAAAATGTTTGAAGATATCACTACAGTTTAATATATAAACACCAGGTGTAATGGTGGTTGACTCACAGTTTAACAGATAGATGAGTAATGTCTCCTCTCTGCTATGAAAGATCACATGCATCGCTTTACGCCTTCACCTTTTTTTGTTCTGTAAAATTTGACCCAATGACTCATGTTCATTGTTCATGACCTTCTCATTGGACGGGGTCTTAAAAGTAGGCGTGGTTCCGCACGGAAATTCATATTATTGTCATTATTACTTTGCAGAAAAGGTATTGACATGAAGAGGTGAGTCCTGTTTGAATTCTGCTTCAAATGCTCGGTGTGAATAACGGCGTGCTTTTGTATTTACTCGGACCTAATATGAAAATACCGATTAGTTCCACTATAGGATTAGGATTTTGTTTAATGCTTGGTATTTTGCACAGCTCACTTCCCACGAAAGAATCCTTGTAATGTGTAATCATAATGATTGCATGACCCTAATTGATCCAAACGTGGTGTGCAGCCTGGTTTAAAGGGTTTTATGTTTCCAACAGCATGTGCATTCAATGGCTCTAAACTGTTGAAGCCCCTGAAACCTCAGTTTCACATTTTCTATTTCTCCTTGTGGCTCAGTGGTTAGCAAGTCAGTCTTTCAATCAGAGGGTCGGTCAGAGGGTCGGTGGTTCAAACCCCGCCTCAGCCACTCCATGTCGTTGTGTCCTTGAGCAAGACACTTAACCCTCATTGCTCACCGTTGCTGTGTCTACGGTCTACTGTACACTGTATATCATGTAAGTCGCTTTGGATAAAAGCGTCAGCTAAATGAAATGTAATGTAATAATAATAATAATAGCAAAATTATTAACAGGGTGAAATGCAATTTAAACATCTGCAACCATTTGTGCACCTGCTCACAAAACATCTTCCCAATGCAAACAGTGATGTAAATATTGTCCTGATTCCACATACAAATACAACCCTCTGTCTTAAAAAGCGAGCGCGTTATTTTTAGTCGGTGCTCGTCCTCCAGCTCAGAAAAGGCGGTGGGCTCCAGCAGCGATGTTGGCTGTTGGCGGATCTTGAAAACGAACCACACAACACATATGGTAAAAGCAAAACAGAGTGCAACAGGAGCCTCTGCATTAAAGGAAGCGCGCTCTTCATCCCTCCCACTGAATAGTTTGGCCATTTTAGCTCATTATATTTATAGTTTGTTTGGCTGAGGCGCTCATCCGATTTAAATGAAATGTGACTCGAAGGGGGGGGGGAGGAGACGTTGTCCACAAAGTCGCTGTCTATGGATCCTGAGCATCTTTTCCAGGGGCCATACCTGGCTGGCTGCATTACAGTAAACACTGTTAAAAATAAAAACGGTTCATAACATCATTACATAGATGGAGGCAGGCTGGCTGTCACTGCAGGCAACAAGTCACCAATCCTCAAATTAGAGACAGGCGATCTGCAATGTTGGTCCACCGTAGCAAAACAAGGAAATATCCAGCTTTTCACCCTTAGTGGACCCTCAGAGAGCCTGTACATGCCTTCCATTGTCATTAACTTTATATATATATATCTATATATAGATATATATGTGAGTGTGTGTGTGTGTGTGTGTGTGTGTGTGTACAAGATCCAAGCATCACCAGACTCTCGGTATCGCTTTTCAAGAGCTCTTGACAGCTGTCAGATGGATGAACACGTACTTGGCCTGATGTCACTAACAAGCTGGAGGTGTTACATTCAGTCCTTGTGTGAAATATCACCGCGCACACCATCATACAGGAGAAAATTGCATTGGTATTACATATGATGGATGTTTACCTATATAGATGATAGTAAACCTAATTAAAATAGTTATTTGCTCCCGTGGTATTTTGACTGGTTTGTCTCATAACTAATTTGTTGCTGTCTTCAAGGGAGCTGTTTCCTGTCCATGCGTGGTCCAACCCCGTGATAATTGCTTGTTTCCTGTCATCTTTGCATGCGCGCCCAATCCCCCGACATTACTTGAAGTTGACCTCTTATCGAACTAACGACGTGACATGTCCGCGGTGTTCTTTGACGAATTTGAAAACGACGTGCAATGAAAAAGACGCTCGACTCAACGGATTACGTCTCGGCGGTTCGTGACACGTCTTCCGGGATTCAGTCTCCCGGCACAGACGGGCTGTTGAAATGGTTTTTTGGTAGCTTCTCACTGCATTTCCCCACACGCCACCGACTGCAGCAGAGTGTACATGTGGAAAGCAGCTCCAGCCAACGAGGCTTTTTGGTGTCAAATCAGCACTAATGGCGCCCTTTGAGCTTCCCGGTGGATTTGCTCCAGAGGGCCTGACAAGTTGATGTACGTTGTTCAAAAAAAAACATGTCGCGAATGCTTAAGCTGCAGCCTGGTGGGCAGCATGTTTTTGATCAGTCGCTGTGTGTTCTCATTTACTTTCTTTTTTTCTTTTTTTTTGGGGGGTCTTATCTCAGAAATTGATCGTGTTCATTCAGATCCATGAAGCGTGACTGCGTTGAGGATAATTTGCCTTTCACAAAAAAAAAACATTCTGCAGGTGCATTGTGCGAGACTCCGGCATAGAGAGAGTGGCGTCAGTACAGATAGTGTAAACGTACAGTCCTGTGTGTTTCTTTTTTAACGTGAAAAGCGATCCTATCATCTGCCAAAACACAACCCACGGCCGCGTATTGATTTGATTCCTCCATCTAAAGTTAGTCCTCAACCAGCAGCCTCACAGCTCTGACCTCACTGCTGTGATCCAGCTTCCCGGATTTAAAAGCGTGAAATTCAAACTGAGAAGCCTGCGTGCCTTACTAAAGTGATTTCATGCGCCGCCACCAAATGTGTGTGTCCCCTGTGTAACTAAATCCTGTACAATGTTCAATGAATATCACAATTATTAACGTGGTTACATCCACTGTAATTTGAGCGTCCGGAATTGGATAGCACGTAAAAAAAGAAATGCACTCTTGAGTGACTTCGTTGCTCTTTAAGCACAACGAGTTCAGCTCTTTGTCGAGGGAAGTAGAAGCGTGTATTCATTCCACGCATTTTTGTTTTTACCGCAATGCTGCTCGCACCTGCTCGACAAAAATTCCTTCCTGATGCAAACAGCGATGGTACACATTGTATTCGACCTGATTAGGTTACAGGGGCTGACTTAAAAAGAAAGAGGTTGAGCAGTAATTCATATTTCATGTCTGCTCTCGACATTTTCTAATCCGGCATGCCTTCGTTTTGAGGGCCACCTACCTGCTCCCGGTCCTCGGTGCTCTCAGCGCCGTTCCCTTTCAGGCAGCAGTTCTGCTCACACTGTGCCTTCTCCTAATTTTTTTTTTTTTGCAATGTAATAGATCCTTCCAGCAGCGTTGCACGTCTGTGCTTGATGCTCCTCTACTGCCTAGAAGCAGTGACTGCCAAAAGCTGTTTAGGCTTTTTTTGTATTTGTGGCGACTCCAAAGACATTGGAGGTTGGGCGGGCGGTGAGGCTCAGCGGGGGCACGGTGGAGGGTGGGTCAGGTTAAAGCAGGTTAAATACCTCCGAGAGAATCATTTGTTCCCATGAACCAGATGTAGGGGCACCCATGAAGATTACGTTTATTTGTTTTCAAGCTTCACACCGACTTGACGAGGTGAGCTCCTGTATGTGTGCTGTGCATGTGTAACTCTTAAAGTTCTGACTTGTGTTCTTTGTGAAAATAAAGAAAGTAAAATTGAGTGCAAATAAATTGTTTCTCTTTTTACACGAACATTTTAAAGGATTGTGAATTTTTAATCCATATGAAATGCAGCAGCAAGTATTGACATGTGATTAACAATGTGACTCTTTTTTTACAAAGCACAAACTGCGTAAAAAAAAAAAAAAAAATATATGTAACATGAAGCCCATCAAAATCAACATTTATTTGTGTGCAGGGAAAAGGTCAGAATGCTGTCCAATGCATTTGTTGATCTTGTAACTCTGATAATGTTGAGACAACTGGGACATATTCATAACCATCCTGCCAGCTTCAATTAACATAAGAAGGGATATGTAAATGGACAATATTAATTTGATAAACGTGGGTGGAAATCCAGAATATAATGATCATGTTCACAGGAGGTTTGATACCGAATGACTCTTTCCTGCAGGTATTTAAAAGCAGCAGACACATTAGAATGGACGTAGTTATTAATCACATATTATTAAACACTGGGTCATCGTATGAAATGCTGCTCCGTCCGCGGCTTCAAATGAAACCCATAGATTAGAACCGAAAGCTGCATCTGAACTGTGGCCTCAAGGCTGCAGCCCTTGAGCGCTCTTCTCTCTCGTCTTTTATTACAGGCTGGTATTCCAGCTGCATGTCGTGTCCACAGTTGTATTATTTTAAGACGCACCGTAAACGACGCACTGTCGACGCACTGTCCGCTGAGGCTTAAATAAAGAAGGGAAGTGTAGGTGTGACGGCGTTCCCTCCCAGCGGGGCGGCGTGCCGAACACACAGCAGCTGTTACGTGTTTGTGTCCCTATGAACGTGGGAAGCTTCATCAAGAGGATCGACGACTCCAACGAAAACATCCGTACCATAAATACACATACAGTAAATGAAGCAATGGAATACACATAAAACATCAAACATATCACCCTACAAAGTGACCCACGTGTACAGTACTGTGCAAAAGTTTTAGGCAGGTGTGAAAAAATGCTGTAAACTAAGAATGCTTTCAAAAATAGAAGTGCTAACAGTTTATTTTCATCAATTAACAAAATGCAAAGTGAGCGAACAAAAGAAAAATCTTGTTAATTGATGCATTCTTAGTTTACAGCATTTTTTCACACCTGCCAAAACTTTTGCACAGTTCTGTATTTATGTGATCACCTTTGTTCTTTACATAAAGTAATATAGTATACTTATGTGTTTTATTTTTCTCAGCATTAATAATTTAGATTCTTATATTATGGATTTGATTACTAAAGTGACTTATATGATAAAACACACCTGCATTTTGCTCATAATTGTAAAATATCTGTTTATGCAAACAGCTTTTATGGGTTTATTATTAATTTGTACAATCTAAAAGGACATATCTCCCATACATGTGTTTTTACTGCAGGATTTCTTGCCCCAACAGTAAAACCGGTGAACTTTGCCTTTAAGCGAACATAAACAAACAAACAACCATAAATCTGTCTCACTTAAACACATTTGCCTCTGGGTATCATTTTCTAGCAGGTGGTCGTCTGGTTTCTGTAACCACTAAAGTTATACTCTATGCTTATTAGAAGTCCCTGCAAATATCCGTGCTTATCTGCATTCATGTGTTATTTTGCCATATATTTTTTAAGAAGGAAAACAATCTGTGCAACCTTTATTTATTCTGCTTTGATGTTGATGATGTTAAGCTACTCAGACATATATAGTATGGGATTGCAGACGCTAAAACACTGTCACACCAGTAGCTGCTTGCATGTTACTAGATGTCATGCAATCATAATTGCTTAATGCTTAAGCGTACATGTATTTTTGCCAGCTACTTAACTGGCTTAATGATGGACTTGCATGGAAAGATGACACAAGAGATGTAGCCACGTCATCAGGTCTGTGAAGTCTGGCTCGGGTTTGACGGAGAGCATTAAATATACTGTCGCAAACTATATTTGGATCACTGTGATATCGTAACTCATAAATAATGTAACAACTCAGTGTTAAAAAAAAAAGTTATTATCTTTTTAAGCAGTAGACACAGCCACGTACATAAAATTAATTTTCCATTTTATTGGGGACACTCCGCTAAATCAACTCAAGACAAACACTCTTAAATAAATGTTACCTTGTACGACGGTTATGATGATCAAGTTGTTGGTTAGAAACTGTTTTAGTGGTGTTCATTCAACTGCATGATCACTTTGATGATGCACTTAGTGGTGCTGTTGAACTGTGCTGCATTATAATGACAGGTGATTCCATTATTTTGCTCACCACATTTATGTCAACGGGGATATCAAAGCCTCCAGAGGCATATTTGAGATTTTTTTTATACTAGATGAAGAAAATTGATTTTGAAGATATAACAAAATAATGTCTACCTGAGCAGGGAGTGAAGTCGCTCTCCCTCCATGAGCTTGTGAGCCTGCCCCACTGGTTGGCTCACGGCTGCTTCTCTGCACTGCACTGATACGGCAGACCCGACCAACAGTGTCCAAGCCTCCACTTCCCCCAAAGGTACTGTTGCAGTTATTTGCATTTTTGGCACCATTAGCTAGCTCTCGCTTGCCATTTTGAGAACTGTTGAGAGGCAATAGAAATGCTTCCCATCCCGTATCATGCACCTTAAATAACTTAACTTTTACATTTTTGATAAATCATATGTAATAGACTTTAATGCAAGAACAATGGCGTAATGCCCGACTGCCAGCCCGCAAACTAAAGACACATATTTTCCGACTGTACCTTGAATAAAGAAATCAGCACTTTAGTAGCACTTTAGTAGCACATGGCACTTACTTATAGCACTTTGTAGTTTTGCTTTCTTGAAGAAATTGTACTTTCTTGATTCTTGTTGTTCTGATTTGGTACCCATGGTTGAATGCACTTATTGTTAGTCACTTTAGATAAAAGCGTCAGCTAAATATAATGCTACTGTCACCAGGAAGGCTCAGCAGAGGATGTTCTTCCTGAGGCAGCTGAGGAAGTTCAACCTGCCAAAGACCATGATGTTGCACTTCTACGCCGCCATGATTGAGTCCATCCTCTGCGCCTGCATCAGCGTCTTGTACACTGCAGCCACTGCCAAGGACAAGGACAGGCTGCAGCGCATCATTCGCTCTGCTGAGAGGGTGATTGGCTGCGGTCCATCAGGACCAAGACCTCGCGCCACAATAACAGTTTCTTTCCAGCTGCAGTCGGGTTCATCAACAAAGCCCGGGACCCACACTAACTCTGACTCTTTCATTCCCAGGACAATGTCCTTTAACACCCTTGCAAATATTTCTTTTATTAAAATACACTTGTCACTTTTATTTTATAATACATACTTGTTTTATGTACTGTTATCGGTTGGTAGTTTACCATATTTATCTCTAATATGTCTCTATTATTGCACTGTGTATTGTTTTTATATATTTTTATTGTTTGTTTTGTTGTCTGTTCATTGTTATGCACCTTTCACCGAGTCAAATCCCTTGTATGTGCAAAGCACTTGGCAAATTAACGATTCTGATTCCAAAGTGGCTGCATTTGTTTGTTTTTATTTCACATTGCAAAACCGAGAGCAAAACTTTGTGAAAGGACAAGTTCACATTTTTCAAGTCTGTCTTCAACCTAGAAAATAGACAAGTGCCTCTAAGTGCAGGTGTTTGCTTCCTGTAATCATTCCTCTTGTTCTCATTGTCCAGTCAGAGACTTCCTCCCTCACACACTTCAGAAGTTTCCCCAGACAGCGTTTCCTTCCTGGTGAAGGAGTAGTAACACAAAGAATACATTTGCCCTAAAAAGACTGCTAATCTTGTATAGCAGGCTTGTCAAAGTTCTCCCGCCCTGTGCCTAATACTGCTGTTTACGTTTTTTCCGATTAAAGCTGTCTGATATATGCACAGTGGTCGCTTAGTATTCTTCAGATTCTTTGACCTACTTGCCTGCTGGCTCCTAACAACTGTGTCTGCATCTGTTTCGATGGTCTTTGCCATAATTCACACTCCACGTCCCCTGGCTCCCTGTTGTCTTCCTTCCACTTCATTTACCGTCCATATCTACCTATTCTTTGATATTCCAGTCCTTCCTTTGAGTCTGCTCCCTCAAGCAACGTCTTATCTCACTCGCTTTCATTGTGATCCGTCTCGGTCAATGTAGCACTTTGCCGCTTCATTATTGCCAGACGTAGGTACCTGTGTTTGATATTTATCTGTGAAGCATCCATCGGTGTGATAGTTTGCACCATTTGACAGGAAAGCTGCTTTAAAAGTTGCCAAATGCTTTTTGAAAGATAACTATAAAAAGAGGGGTTTTTTTTGCACTGAGAGCGGCTAGACTGCAAAGGTTACGTTTTCCCAGGCAACAGTGTAGTCCACCATCTCTCCTCCTCAGGTGTCAGTGGCTGCACCGCTTTCATCAGAATGATTTTAATAGTGTCAGAATCAGAGAGACGTTTTTATCAACCGTGGATAATGTTTGGGAGCTTCAGGGAGTGCACCGGCGCCATCAGGAAGGGTAATGCCCCCAATCCTTGTAAGAAGCCAGGGGCTGATGAGGTCACACTATGTGTCTGATTTACTGCTCGGCCAGCTTCGCTATGCTGATACATCCTGGTCAGAACTCAGCCCGCTGCAGCAAATATAAAGCAGGAGATATTTCTGATACCTTCTTGGTGGTAAAAGACGCTGTAAAAGGGTTTAAGAGCTTGTGGCTTTGCCTAGGCCTTTACAATGATGTGTTAATATGGGATTTTCAAAGTTCAATGGCATTAGTCACACATTAAATGGTGATATAAATGGTTGTATCTCTTGATGCACTGGGTTGTTGACTAGGTTTTGGCCTCTATCTCAACTCTGAACCAGGAGGTTGAAGTAAATAAAACCTCTTTAAAGCAAACACACCGCACCCTCACCCAACCAGGGATGTAGAAGAGGCGGCCACACTTCTTACTCTACCTCCCAGAGTAATTGAATGCTTACTTCTCACACTTCTCTGACTCTAAAGCGCCGTTCATCAAGTCCCCGTCATGGACTCAACAGCGTGGAAAACTGAATTTTGGCAGAATTATACGTTCAAAGAAATACTTCACTGAAAATGTACTATGAGACATTGACCGGAGTCGCCCTCGTAGAAAAATGCTTATCACACCCAGAAAAGCTGCAGTCTGATGTGAATCAAGTGGAAGCAGTGTACTGTGCTATTACCTTCGCTTGACTGTCAGTGAGACGCACAAATTCCTTAAGTTAATGGGAAACATGTTGGTTTCCATCCTAATATCCCAAGTAGTCAGCCTTAAACTGTGTCATCCCTGTGAGCAATAGAGCACTGAGGAACATGTTGTTCAGTCCCACATAGATGAAGTGAAGCTATTAAGTGGGGCCAGTCTTATGAAATAAGCTGAACATGGCAAAATAAACTCCTCCATTGTCTTTCTCTTTTGTGGTAATACAAAAATAGAGTTCACTGGGGTGGAAATACTCACATTCTTAGATGTCTGATATGTATATAATATGTTAATTAGTTTTTCTGCATAATAACTACAGACTATAGCTGTCAATGTAGTTGAATAAAAAAAATATCTCATGCCGTAGAAGTATAAAGTAGCAGAAAACCCACTCAAGTAAAGAAGAAGTATAATCTCCTCGACGCTTTCGAGGTGCGACCCTTTCCATCATTCACACAACTACACTTGACTCTAATGAGGAGACAAGCGTCAGCAGTAGAACCTGAATTCTCCCGGCTGGGTGGCCGTACACAGCTCTGGCGTGACGCAGTTAACAGATGGCTGAGCAGACGCGTGTAGTACCTCGCTATGAGAGATGATACGGTCTTCATACATGTTAATTGACAATTTAGCAGGAACGCAAAATGGTCACATCTTGGCACGTTGCCATCACACGAGTGGGAGCTGGTGTCAACCTGTCAACGCAGCATATTGGGCTAAATTGGTTTTCACGGGGCTATTAGCTGAAAGATGAAGTTGAACCTGGACTAAATTAGTTCTTAATTACGTGGGTGCGTACAAGCCGGGTTATGGTGATTAGATATTCCTTAAAAGAGCAGGTGCTGTGCTAAATTTGAGGCTGCACTTCTAAGAAATTGATTAAGAGCTGAAAAACTTTATTTGACCAGTCTTTAGGAAGATTAACAATGTACATGGTGGCTAGTATTAACCAGGCAAGTGTTTGAGCTTGAGGCACTCACGGTAGAGATTACTGCTGCAACAAATAATCGATTAAATCGATGTAAATCCATCGGTAACAGATTTCATCATCGCTTCTATGTTACGATGCACGGCAAGATGGAGGCCGCCGTGTGTACCATTACATTTCATTTAGCTGACGCTTTTATCCAAAGCGACTTACATGATATACAGTAGACACAGCAACGGTGAGCAATGAGGGTTAAGTGTCTTGCTCAAGGAGAGCACGACATGGACTGGCTGAGCCTGGGGTTTGAACCACCGACCCTCTGATTGAAAGACTGACTTGCTAACCACTGCGCCACAGTCGCCCCCACCTGATACCTGTACCTCACCTGATAAATTACAGGAGATACAGGAAGTTGCGCGGTCTCATTCGTGTCTAGAGTTGAACAATTGAAAAGTGTCGGGTGCAGAGACTAAGGATACAGCAGAGAAAGGTGTAGAGGCAAAAGTACAATCACAGGTTATAATTTAAAAACAAAGGTAAAGGCTGAAGTTAGGTTGCAGACACTGGATTGACATTATAAAGTATACCTTCTGGAGTTTTGGGAATATTTCATGTCTATAGTGAATCCTTAATTTCTTCACAACAGGAAATAAAGCAATATTTAATCAAATATAATAACGTAAATTATATTAATAATAATAAATTACTTAAAGAGGCATAAAAGAGGGAGCACATGTCATCAAGGGGCAAAAAGACAGAAACTGTAAATACGAAAATATATACCTGGAAAAAAAAATAGACCAATAAAGAACAAAAAGAATAACAATAGCTGTTACTTCCCCCCCTCCAGTAAAGATGGATGTGGGTCAGCTGGGCCTGCAGGGCCTGGTTGGGGAGGTAGTAACTGTTTGAATGTTATGATACCGCATTTGACTCGTTTGGTGTTTCTTTAAAGTGCGTTGGCTGGTGGAGTTGAAGTGTTGGGTAAATTCATTGCTGGGGACAAGACTTGTGATTGGTTGAGATTCTTTCGGGTTCTCCGACTGGCTGGAGTCACGATCAGAAGCTCTTTTAGCTGCACAGGAGTCATGGGGTCGAGGTCAGCGTGGCCTCCCAGGAATTCTCTGTTCATCATGTGATGCGGCTGCTTAGGGAGTGTTTGGGATGACTGGGATGTCTCTATTTTCAGCTACGAGGCAATCTACTTTTTCTCCGCACCATAATGGAAAAATAGAAGTAGCGCCTGCATCTCACTAATCATCATTAACTGGGGATTTTTCCCCTTCCAGATGCCACCTCCCTCGGCTTATTAATCAAAATTTACAAAGTCACACTTTTTCAGTCTCATCCGCTGACATTCAACTCCTGTTCCCCCTCCTCTCGCCTGTTTCTCCCCTTGACCGTGGTGTCACTGTCATGCAACACTCGGGGCACTCATAAAGGCGCCACCTGTTGCTGGTGCATGCTGGGACACTTGGAGTACTGCAAACTTGGCACTACTGGGTCATTTACTCCCCCCCACCCCCACCCCCATGCGGGTATCCTTTTACTGGTGTCATGGGTCCAATTCATGCGGCTCAGTCCCCTGCTAACAGAAGGTAGATATTATGCAGAAAGGCTGGAGGCTGCTGGCTAGAAAGTTTAGGATCAACACAGGGAATGTGAATCTTGTACCGTGTGCAGTCATAATGTTTCACTATTCAAGGCTTCAAAAACAACTATACATATACATATATATATATATATACACACACACAGTAGAGCTTTCATATCGCACAATTCTACTCTGTACGGCTGTAAGACCGTTATTTGACTATTAAAAAATGTTAAATGCTTTTTCATCTGCAATTGAAATAGACAATATTATAGAACATATTTTTAAAAATTGTGTTTATCGTCATATCTTTTTTTCTTCTGAAAACTGCTTCTGCTTGTACAAAACTCAGCTTGATAAATAACAGTATTTCTTGTTTGTTTAAATGCCATAGTCCTCACAATGAAGCCTGAAGTAGCATAACACTGTTTCTAGCCAGACCTCATGGGGAGGCATCATGGACTGTATGAAATATTGTCGTAGTCTCCGTGACGTCACCTGTATTTGGTGTTTTTTGTATGTTCTTAGGTTCAGTGTTGGTGGCTCTGGCCGTCGCCATCTTCCCATTGAAGACACAGCAAACAGTGATATGGATAGATTTATTTTTACGATATTTGGAGGTGCCGACAACAATGTTTTTCTGCTGATAGGGGCGTGAGATGCTAAGAAATATGTGCCATTTATGAAAGCGATGAGCGCCAAACGGCTTCAACTGTTGAAGCAAAACAATAAATATTAAGCGGCATATCCTGAGGGCCAAAGAGGCAATCAACAGTTTGACAGCTTTAATAAATATAATTGTTTTAAAAAAAAACACAGTATGTACTTCCCAGACTCCCCTGACCTCCATAGTACATCTAAACCGCTCTATCTCAGAGGATCTGCTGATGCTGCCGCTGTGATTTAGTGGTGTAATGTTTTAATGCTCAGCAGGCTCGGTGAACTTAACATGATACTCAAGATTAGATTCTGCTAAATTAGTTTGTAAAAGATTTTAGCAGTAGGGGAGTGAGTGTATTTCACAGCTGCTGTGAAGTAATTATAATTATCTTGGGTAATTTCTTAAGTAGAAAATATGTTTTCACAAATTAAAGGATATCTGAAATGCTCTCTTGTCCCCTTGTTCTGTCACATTGGTAGGTCTACAAAGTGCACTTACTGTGAAATACTTGAGTGTAATTGCGCGTGAATCTTCGATTTAGGATCTTCAACGCAGCCTTAATTGTAAGCTCTGTCGCCCAGCATCAGTGATCGTTGCTGTTCAATTATATATCTAGGAGCCACACACTAAACAAAAAGTCAGTCACACAGGCCTCTGTGAAAAATTACACCTGGGTAATGAATGAAGTAGCTTTGGTGTAATCTGCGATAGACCCAGCAACTTAAAACCACAACCAAAAGGCCTCCATGAGAATCCAGTTAAACCCTGACCACATAACTGGGAAATTAACACCTGTAATGGCTTCCTTCCATGTGCTGTGAAAGAGATGATCGCTTGTAATACAGTACACGCTGTCAGCTGTTTGTGAAAAAACATTTGTGTCCTTAATACAATCAGAGACTTGAGTGTTACACCACACTTAAACATGTTTTTAAGCTATGATTTAAATATGTCTGTATTATGATGAAACACATCAATGAGGTTGTTTCTTCAACTTTATAAAAAAAATCTGCATTTCATGTTTGAAAATGGCTCTAAAAGCCATCTAAAGTTTTAAATCAGTAGTAATCTTGCAATTCTGAGATAGTCGATCGATTAGCACTAATCTGCGTCATTAAATAAAATAATCAAAAAGAGCCCTAATCAGACCCTCCTGCTCAACTTTTAGAACTGGTAAATCTGGTGAGTCAGTGTTAATGACTATCTAGCGGTAGCAATTTACTTTTCTTAAAATGTGAAAGTGTGTATATTAAGAATACATTTTTCTCATTTAGGTGCTAGCTAGTATGGTAGATAATGTTAGCTTGCTAATTCCACCAGGTTTTCAAACGGAAATGACGGAAAAGTGGGTTCCTGCTAGGAGGCGACCGCTAGGAGGCGACCGCTAGGAGGCGACCGCTAGGAGGCTACCATTATGGAGCCTACCGTTATGGAGCCTACCGTTATGGAGACTACCGCTAGGCGCCTACCGCTAGGCGCCTACCGCTAGGCTAGAAGACGACCGCTAGAAGACAACAGCTAGGAAACTACAGTTAGGAGCCTACAGCTAGGAGACGACAGCTAGAAGACGACAGCTAGAAGACGACAGCTAGAAGACGACAGCTAGGACTCTTCAGCTAGGAGACTACAGCTAGGAGCCGACAGCTAGGAGACGACAGCTAGAAGCCTACAGCTAGGAGCCTAGAGCTAGGACCCTACCGTTAGGTGTAACCGTAGAATGCACTTATTGTAAGTCGCTTTGCATAAAAGCGTTAGCTAAATGAAATGTAATGTAATGTAAAGCTTACAGCTAGGAGCCTAGAGCTAGGAGCCTACCGTTAGGAGCCTACAGCTAGGAGACGACCGCTAGGAGCTTACAGCTAGGAGCATAGAGCTAGGAGCCTACCGTTAGGAGCCTACCGCTAGGAGACGACAGCTAGGAGACGACAGCTAGGAGACGACAGCTAGGAGACGACCGCTAGGAGCTTACAGTTAGGAGACGACAGCTAGGAGACGACAGCTAGGAGACGACCGCTAGGAGCTTACAGTTAGGAGCCTACAGCTAGGAGACGACCGCTAGGAGCTTACAGTTAGGAGACGACAGCTAGGAGACGACAGCTAGGAGACGACCGCTAGGAGCTTACAGTTAGGAGCCTACAGCTAGGAGACGACCGCTAGGAGCTTACAGTTAGGAGCCTACAGCTAGGAGACGACCGCTAGGAGCTTACAGTTAGGAGACGACAGCTAGGAGACGACAGCTAGGAGACGACCGCTAGGAGCTTACAGTTAGGAGCCTACAGCTAGGAGACGACCGCTAGGAGCTTACAGTTAGGAGCCTACAGCTAGGAGACGACCGCTAGGAGCTTACAGTTAGGAGACGACAGCTAGGAGACGACAGCTAGGAGACGACCGCTAGGAGCTTACAGTTAGGAGACGACAGCTAGGAGACGACAGCTAGGAGACGACCGCTAGGAGCTTACAGTTAGGAGCCTACAGCTAGGAGCCTACAGCTAGGAGCCTACAGCTAGGATACAGCTCGAGTTGCTACAGCCGCCATGTGAAGGTCTCTCTGGAGTTGCCGTGCGCTCTCCTCGCAGTGAAGTAGTCTCAGCGGTGGGAGTGAGGCGGAGGGACTATGAGGTTAATTCCAGTCTCACTTGTGGTCTGATAAACAATGAATCCATCAAATTCAGGGCCCCAGGTCATATTGCTATTTTCCAAGCTACTGAAGCCGTCATATTTGTCGAGGCTGCGTCAAGACTTTCATCATTCAGAAGTGGCCGTGGTTTGTTCGACTAGCCCCATTTTTGTTTTGCCATTTTTGTATTATTATTATTATTCAGTGGGTGGACTAAGGCTTGGACCTGAGGGGGAAGTTATACATCAATAGGTTCGTTTTCTAGCTTTTTCAAGCTTTTAATTGCACCTTTATTTGCGTCTTTATGGGCTTTAACCACATATCATGGTCTTAAGATAAGATAATCCTTTATTAGTCCCGCAGTGGGGAAATTACAGGATTACAGCAGCATTGCTCAGTACGTAAAGATAAAAAATCAAGTAATATAGATAAACAGTAATAAACATAATAAAATAAACAGTAGAGAAGAAATTGAATGTACAGTAGAATCTTGAATATATAAATTACAAAATATTACAAAATATTGCACCAGAATGGATTAAAGTGACCAGAATATTGAATATACAAATTACAAAATATTACAAAATATTGCACCAGAATGGATTAAAGTGACCAGAGTGATAAAAAGTGTTCGAGTATTGAGAGTCCAGAATGTTTGTGGGCTACTGGGAGGTAAGCTTGTTGTGCAGCCTGACAGCAGCAGGGAGGAAGGACTTGCGGTACCTCTCCTTCACACACCGGGGGTGAATCAGCCGGTGGCTGAAGGAGCTGTGCAGAGCTGCCAGGGTGTCCTGCATGGGGTGGGAGGCGTGGTTCATCAGGGATGAGAGCTTGGCCATCATCCTCCTGTCTCCCACCACCTCCACAGTATCCAGAGGACACCCCAGCACGCTGCTGGCCTTCTTTATCAGTTTGTCCAGTCTCCTCCTGTCAGCTGCCGTGATGCTGCTGCACCAGAAGACCACTCCATAGAAGATGGCTGATGCCACCACAGAGTCAAAGAAGGTCTTCAGGAGTGCTCCCTGCACCCCAAAAGACCTTAGTCTCCTCAGCAGAAAGAGTCTGCTCTGTCCCTTTTTATAGAGTGCATGTGCGTGGTCGGACCAGTCCAGTTTATTGTTCAAGTGAACACCCAGGTACTTGTAAGACGTCACCATCTCAATGTCCAGTCCCTGGATGCTCAATGGTAGCGGAGGAGAGCGTTTGCCCCGGCGGAAGTCCACCACCAGCTCCTTGGTCTTACTGGAGTTTATCTGGAGGCGGTTCCACTGGCACCATCCTAAAAAGTCCTGGTTAAGTTCCCTGTACTCCCTGTCATCATCGGCAGAGATGAGGCCGACGATTGCAGAGTCGTCAGAGAACTTTTGCAGGTGGCAGTTGGCAGAGTTGTGTTTAAAGTCCGAGGTGTAAATGGAGAACAGGAATGGAGCCAGAACGGTTCCCTGTGGAGCCCCCGTGCTGCAGGACACCCGATCTGACTCACACTCCCGTATCCGCACATACTGTGGACGGTTGGTGAGGTAGTCCAGGATCCATGCAGTGAGGTGGTGGTCCACCCCGGTCTGCTCCAGCTTGTCCCTCAGAAGCAAAGGCTGAATGGTGTTGAAGCCACTCAACACAGTGGATGAAGTTTGCTGTTGAGATGCAACCCCTCATGAAGACACAAAGACGCAGACAAAAGCTAAACAAAAAAGACAATAATGATATAGAAAATGTACTCAAACATCAAATCTAGATACCTCACCATAGTACTATTCAGCCTTCATATCTCCTTTGTGTTATGTAGATTAATCAGACCCTCTGGGAATCTTAAATCCTACAATTGCATGACTTTCACACACAACTGGTGCATTATTTGCAGAACGGTGCGATTTTGTCCAATTATTGAAAGGCTTTTTGCCCAGAAGACCAAATTAAGAAGAATGCCAACTAGGGATGCAACGATACCACTTTTTACAAACCGATACGAGTACGAGTATTTTTATTTGTGTACTTGCCGATACCGAGTACCGATACCGATACTTCTTAGATTTGTTCTCCATGAAAGTGCAATTAATTTGGAGGCTGATTTTATTTTATCCTCTGCAGATTATGTCAAGCCTATAGTACAAAATTAACAGAAGGCTATCCCAAGCTTTAAACTTTTTGTGGAAGTCCCTCTAATGTCGAACCATAAAACGCCCCGTGTCCGGGTTCATAATCATAATCAGAATCAGCTTTATTGGCCATGTGTGCTTACACTCACATGGAATTTGACTCCGGTTACACATAGCTCTCATTGTACATATCTACACATTTACAATAAGCAAGATAAATATTTAAAAAAAGACATTAGAAAGAAAAAGTAGTCCAATTAGTGCAGGTAGTGCAGATGGGGGAGTCTGATTAATTGTTCATCAGGGTGACGGCCAGTGGAAAGAAGCTGTTCCTGTGTCTGGTGGTTTTGGGTAATATTAGGGATCGAGCAATTATATAGGAAGCTGTGTTCCAAGTTATGTTTCCGGTGCTTTTATTGTGGAGGGAGAAACGGAAAGGAAAACAGGAGTGGAATTGTGGGATATATGTGTGTGAAGGAGATAAAAAAGTGGTTCAAGTTACCCTGCAGCGTGTTTTCATTTTATTAGAATTACAAATATAGACACACAACAGACACTCGGCTACAATAATATCATCCGTAGCCGCACAACAGCGTCTGAATGAGGCCGCTGCCAGCGCTACTTCAGGTGGATCAGCAGCCGTTTGATTCAAACCGGCAGGACGGCAGTAATTTGCGTCGCGTAACGCGACGCACATTACTCTACACACCTTGCTGCAAGAGCCGCAAGAGAGCGACGAAAGAGCCGCATGCGGCTCTGGATCACGGGTTGCCGACCCCTGCCCTAGACGTTGAAGTCAGGTAGGACAACAAATCTTTTTCTCCACAAAGCGCGACCAGTTTGTTGTAGTGAAATACTGTTGAGTGGTATCGGTTCTTGGTATCGACAATTGAAACTGATACGAGTACGAGTATTTTAACGCAGTATCGGCCCCCGATACCGATACCGGTATCGGTATCGGTGCATCCCTAATGCCAACACATATTAACATTCACCGCCCTCCTTACTTAAAATGAACCAGCCCAGAATCACTGTTATCAAATATATGCTTCCATAACCCAACATATTTGTTGATAGAAAGTGCAATTGAAAGCAGATTTAGTGAAGACATCGTGATGTACATGAAGCATGACTCACGTTTAGTGCATGATCTTCAACATTGTTTGAGGTTTGGACTGTAGTGCCTAAAAAAAAATCTGCTTTTCAGGCAGTTTCTGACCTTAAAATGTTAGCAGTCTTCCTACTGGGAGAGTACACTTGACCTGAGGACTACCTTCCAGAATACTGCCAACACGCACAAAGCAGTCATATTTACCTACAAGAATAAAACTTTAGAAAAATTCTTCTCTGGCGACTAATTAGCCCAGATTCTTTTTTTTTGTTGTTGTTGTTGCCACTGACCTTAAACAATCAGTTACGGAGCGATAAATCTTTTGGCATTTTCCAGATTTTTTTATCATCAGTTGGAATCGGCCCAGTGTCACTGGTTTCCCCCTACCTCACCCTGCACAGTGGATGATGGATGATACGCTGATCCAAAGCGTCTGCCCTGCTTCAACCCGACTCCTCTGCAACAGTAAACAGAGGCGCCTTTTGACATTTGAGCTGCTGGCACATTCTCACATGTACGGCCTCCATTTTTCTTTGAGATGTTGCCACGAACCTAATCCTGAACTTGTTTAACTAAATAACAACATGTTACTATTTGCAGATGCTGGATGACATAATACCTACATTTACAGTTCATGAAAGCTTGTACATGTACTGCCCAACAACCTCTATTGTTGGTGGATCCTCTTGCACATAGGAAGGTTGTGTGTACATTTCTGCAATAAGGTTTTAAATTAATATTAGCAGTGAGTGTTGTTGATCAGACAAAGAAAAGAGAAATTCCTAAACTAGACCAACAGGAAATCAGTGTCTACTGACCACACAGTGATGTTGCTCATTCTTTGAACAAAAGATGATACTCTATTTAGACATTATTACATTGTCAAGACTATTTCTAGTATTTATCACAACCATTATTATTATCATTAAGACATTACAACGGTCTCATCATTATCCTCAGTCGCCATGGCTACTGGACATAGCACTCTCTTTGTTCCCTCCTTTTCTTCTCAGAGACCTAATTAGGCAGAAATACAGACAAATGTATAGATCGGTCAACAGATGGGAAATCTGAAGAGAAGAAAAATAAAACCAATTCCAGCATTTTCTAAGGAAACAACCTCTTCTTAAATCTGCGCCGTATAATTGGCTGGAATTATAGTTCCATATCTTAATTAAGGAAATACTGTCATTGGCTGTCAATGAATTGTACATGACAGCACTGATTAACTAGCAAGATGTTTTTTTTAAACTAGGGTCTCTCAGTGGAACTGATCTGGCTGTTGATGAGGGTCAGCAGAGGAATTGAAGATGACCTATTATTTGTGGTATTCCAATAAGTGCATTCATTATTCGTTAAAGCAAAATGTATTAGTCATGATGTTGAGAGAGTGGATTATTGCTTTTTATCATCAACAAACCCGGTTGCTCCTGCAGAGTTATCAGCGAGCACCAGACGACGGCCGGAGGCTCTGGTGTCTGTGTCTGTGTGGCCGTCAGGGTTTAAAATAGTTGCTGGGGAAAGTGATCATCAGTGCTGTGCAGCAGTGAAAAGCATATAGATCAAATGACTCCTCCGTATCACAGCGAGGTTAAGACATGAAGGTCCTTGTCAGCGTTATGAAACAACATTGAGGATTAGCCGTTGAAACAGAGTCATTTAAAGAGGATCTGTTTCTTCCAGTCAATCGTACCATACAGACAAACACCACCGACTCGATTCCTCGAGATGTGTCATATTGTGTCTGGTGTTGCCACTAGATGGCATTGTTATACTTTGTTGTGTCGCACCGCCGGCTGAGGACAGGCTTCCCTCAAAGCAGGGGGGATGAGATTAATGCATTAAAAAATTAAAACCTGCGGAGTCATCCGGTCAGAATTTATAGATCCTGCATAATAATGCGGTTTTTGAGGCCGGGCTCCCTTTACGTTGACGTAGATGGTGTGGCCATGAAGTATTGATTGCTTTATGAAATTCACTTAGATGTGTCTTGGAATATGCATATACATAAACAGAGAGACCTCCATTTCTTAATGGCCATCCATTTCTTAGCAGACATATAGCGGTGCGTTGAAGGCAGAGGTAAAATTGGATTGCATTGCCAAGGGGGGAACGTTTTTTTTTTTTCTTACTGTTTCAAGCCTTCATCGAGGAGAAACCAACAAAATTGCTTTTTTTTATTTTTCTAATCACATTAACCATTTCTCATGTGGATAATATACTGGAGGTGAAACTGAATGACAATTTATGAATTAGGTTTGTTTAAAATGAAAATATGGAGATCACTAGCTGTCACGGGGCATTTTTTTCCTATATATTGGCAATAAGGTAATCTTGGACAAGACAAAACTGATAACTGCTGAAATGTGAATTAATGATACTATTTTTTTTTTACTTTTTTTAAACAGATCTATCAATGGTTTATGCATTAGGAACACTCCAACAACAGGTTTTGACAACTGCTGAATACAATTATTTTATTTAATTCTTGAGGCAACATTTTGAAACATGACGCTTCAAAACAGGACGTCAGCCACGGACGACATGAGTAGAAATGCTTTTTTAAGTTGCTTAAGAGTGGTCATGCATTTACCCCGACGTGTGATCAAACAATAGGGTGATTCGTGGCTGCATCACAAATAAACCCCACTGTGCACTTCCAAGAAGATTAGAATATTATTCTTTTCTACAAAAATGATCTTGAGCACCAAACTTCTAAATTGCTTCCTCCTCAAAGCGTGAGTTGAATAGATATACTCGGGAAGTATTTCTCCTCCCCCCAAAACAGCACTTTGCTGATTGGTGTTGTATTCAATCCCAAGAAGGTACTTCTCTAACCTTCCCTGCAATCTGTTGAATTGTGACAGATATAAATGAATAAAGGAATATCTAATCTATGCCTTTCCATCTATGTACAGTGTAACATTTGAAGGCATACCATTTAATCTCCCTCCAGTAGTCAATGTTATCATGACCTGTCATTACAACTGGTGAATATATAGTAACTAATGAATAGCGATGCATTCAAAGCTGATAGTAATTGGTGCACTCCGGTGTAAACATTGCAATCATTCCAGTGTATCAGATGTGCACTATATGTGCCATTAGGTGGGTTTCCATGAAAAGATCACAATGAAGTGTTGACTGAAATGGAAAAGTTAATATATTGGCAGGAATGTGACTAAGTGCAATGTCGACTGTGATGTACATGAAGCATGACTCACATTTACTGCATGATCTACAACATTGTTTGAGCTTTGGTTATCGCTCTTTCAATTGCATGATTGCCTTCCCTCTTGCTGGTTTAATGGTATTCAACAGCAGAATTAGTGTCACTGGATGTTTATCTCAATGGGCACAATGCTAGTGGATAGAAATGCACATTATGTAGCATTTTCTTTTTGCCAATTTTACAATATGTACAATACTTTATTATCGCCACACGACAGGTAATTGTTGGGTACAGCATTTTCATTTTTTTCATCTATTAGTACAGCTGAAGATAGACTAGGAAAGGGATATATTATTCCGCAATAATCAGTACATGAGAGCCTATTTTCTCCACCTATCCTGCTTATTCTCTGCTGCAAGGAAATCTACATATTGAAAATATATTTCCGATGGCAGCTTTCTAGTATAGCCATATTCATGACTCTCCACTAAAGCTTTGTTTGTGTTCTCTTCATGGCGGCGTGATGGATGGTGGGATAATATAATAGAGCACACCTTGTATGTTCGAACCAGAAATAATCTGAACATTATGTTCTGTTTTTTTTCTTCAACCCCCACCTTCTGCTTTCTCTTAGCTTGTTGGCCTGTCTGATACCCAACCACCCTGACAGACTATATCACAAACCACCTTTGTACCGTGCCACCACTTTTTAGTATATATCACATCCAACCCTAAGTACCCGCAAATAAGCCCAGGCAAAGCAGTAATTCATCATGTGATGCTTGGCCGTTATATATCTCTCTGTCTTGGTCACCATAACTCTTCCTTATAGTAGCCGTTTGAGCACTGCAGTGTTAGGAACGGGCGATAACTCTGTTGTAATAATGGACCTGTGAGCAGCCATGATGATAGACGAGCCCCTCCTTGTAGGAATGTATTCTTAATAAAATACACTTCTTTAATAAAGGTCCTTTCTGCTGGAAGTGTCATGTAGGATGAAACTCAGGAGAAATTAAATCCCCACGCTCCTCCTGTGTATGTCTGAGCTGCCCAAGGTTGTCACTGTGCAGAATAATTTCCTGTCCAATAGTGCTGCAAAAACTTAATAAGTGTATTTCATTCACCATTTGTAGGCACATTTGAGCCGCACAGTGTCAGAGGTCAATTTTGTGAAGCCATTATCCTCCAGCTATTCTAGCGGCGAGGCTCTCGCATGGCGATGTCGGTCTGTCGGTCGCTCCACCACTTTGGTTCAGAATAATATATCTCAACTCGTATAAGATGTATTGCCATGCAATATTGTCCAGACATTCCAGATCCCCAGAGGATCCACCCGACTGAATTTGGTGATTTCATTTGGTTTTCCACTGAGGCCATCAGCAGCTTACATATCCATGTGATGCATTGGCAGAAAGTTTGGTATAGACGTTTCTAACATGCTAAACTGTGATAGTATATGTGTTTAACATTGCACCGGCGAAAGATCAGCACATTTGCATTGTCATTATGAGCATGTTAGCATGCCATGCACATTTAGCTCAAATAGGCCTATAGGTTCTAAACATACTAAACATTTTCAGGGTATTACATTCAAGCGCATGCAGCAGTATACCTCTATCATTTTCACAATATAAGGGGAAGTATGCCTAACTTTTCTACAGCCACTAATTTGTTTTTGCTGCTGTAGCCTCTATTGTGCACCAGTCCTACCAAACAACCTTATCCTCTGCAGGCGGAAATAGTGGTCATCATTTAGGCTAATATCTTAAGGTCCCCATCTCAGGCTTTACTTACGCTGAATGCCATTCTTCTGTGCGTCGCTGATGAACCGCCTGATAAGCCTTATAGTAATGGCCCTGTGAGATGCTTCCCCATCTCTTTCTCTTGTTGTGGATCAGGTACAGAAAAGGGCAATTGGAATATGAATGAGAAAATCAGATGGCCTTTTGTTACTTGACCTCTGAACCCTATCAAGCTATTCCAGCAAGTGAGTCCTCTTTTGGTAGTTACAGAGCTTGTACCTCTGCACAGTCAGCCTGAAGTGAAGGTGAAACAACAACCACACAGTCCAGCAGCTCCGGTTCACTCTGAAGAACATGAAAACAATCCTGTACCTGCTCCCTGTTTAAAACTCAATCTCAAACACAGTGGACTTCTGCAAAGGAAGCCTCCTTTTCTCTGTGATGGATTACCAGTTGAAAGGGATAAATATGGTTTCTGGAAGGAATTAGAAGAGAAAAAACCCTCAACAATTGAGCTTTTATGTGTGAAGTAGAATTGTTCATTTAATGCTTTCTGCTGTCTATGCTTTTTTCTCACCTTGGAAAAAGCCAATAAAGAAGAAAAAAACAACTCTGTTTGTGCAGTCTATGATATTTGATCATAACAACCATTTATCCTGTAGTCTGGCCAATCCAAATCAAACTTCCCTCACTGCAAGTACACAACAATACAAAAAACAGCAAGTCAGAGAAAGGGAAAAAAACATTTGTACGAAATATGATAAACCAAACTCTCATATCAAGTATGAACATATATTTAAGATGTTATGTACATCCATGTCTATGCAGTGTGTAGCCCGGAGGTCGCAGGGTAAGAAACTATAATATTACACTATTGTAGAAAGCACTGAAAAAGTAATAGGCTTGCTACTTATTTTAAGCTCCTCAAGCTAAAAAGGAAGAAGAAAGAAGAAAAAGTGTAACATTAATAAAGAAACTGCCCTAAATCCAGGATTCCAATGGATGATTCCTTCTCATGAAAGTTAGCTTTAACTCATTGCATCAGTGGTATACTGCGAAAGACGAATGTCTCTGTCCATCAGAAACACAAGCCTTAACTACCTTCAGCGTCGACCCTTTCACTAGCCCTCACATTTCCTGTACATTACGTTGTTTGGGCATCATGTTTCCAGTCGGCAGTGCATGCACTTACCATAAGTGTTGTTATCATGTTCTCTCAGCCTTGATGTCCAGATCTGACACATTTACTGTAAAGCATCATTGCAGGATATGAGAATTAGGAGTGGAGAGGTGTCTCCTGGCACCTTTTTAGCAGGTTTGTGGCGCAGCGATGCCAGTGTGTTATGAACCCTAATGCTTTGTTCGGGCTCTTCAAACTCTCGTCCCTCTTTAACAGTGAATAGAAAACATGCTGAGTATTATTTTTACCAGCTTAATACTTTGGGACATAGCCTAATTTTACAAGATTTACTCATAAAGATGATGTTGATCTGATCTCTAGGGTCTCATTGCCCGAAAAATATTAAGTAAAACATGCATTCTGACCTTTTTTGTCTCTTTGATAAACAAGTTGAATATGTATTTATGTACGTTGAGGTATTCTCACATTTTTCTCTTATTGATTATTTGTGTAAGAAATCTAACATATTGGCCAGAATATTAAATGAACCTGATTATAAGACGAACAATAAAAAACCCATTTAAAATATCACGAAAATAACAACTTTTTTGTTCAGTCTGTCACTGTTCTCTCCCACTGTTTTCCTGTCAATCCCTCGGTAGCAGTCAAAATCATTCCCACTGCCATTTGGCATTTTTGAGTTCCTCACCTGCTATGACAGCGATCATTCTTGGCTGTTTGACAGATTTGGTCTCTAGTCTGCTCCAGCCGTGGAAAGAAGACTTTGAGGAACTCCTGAACCCGACCGAGGAGGCAGAGTCTGAAGACTCAGGGAAGACCCATCCATATACCTGGCAGAGGTCACTGAGGTAGTCAAAGGTTCCTCAGAAGCAAGGCGCCATTGGTGGACGAGATTCACCTTGAGATGCCGAAGGCTCTGGACAAGACTGAATTTGAAAAATAGGCTCTTACCAATTGTTGAACCTCCGATCCAGTAGGAACAATGCGGATTTGGTCCTAGCTTTGGACCAGTGGACCAACCTTTTACCCTTGCAAGGCTGTTGGACGGATCATGGGAGTTTCCCTATCTGGCCTGCATGTGTTTTGTGAAGACAATGTCAACGGATTTCTTTTAATGTAAAATGCTTCGGACCAGGAAGGTATATATTCAGTTTTCTGTTGCTGATTCAGTTCACGTCATTTGAGTTAAGCCTCCCTCATTTCTTTGAACAAAATACATTCCCTGTGCTCTGCAACTCTAATTACCACAACAGTGATACTACAAGATATTTAAATTTTTTTTATTTGACACTAGAGAGCAAATGAAATCCCCCTTGAGATCTTATCACTGTGTAGTGCCCCCCCTGCTGAATATGAACTCCAGTACCTTCATCAAGGGCAATTTGACAGTAATTTAGGAGGAAAGGGACAGTATTACTCATTCGCTTCACCCACCTGTGTCTGTAGATTATGAATCATGAGTCCATCCGATTAGGTTCATTCATTTCACTGTACGTGCAAAAAGAATGTGCATCTTCCTCCTGTGCTGTTTGTTTCCTTGTCAATGTCGTCAGTCATTAAATCCAGATTAAAGCAGTTTGTCAGCTTCAAGGACTCGTGATTGTGCTAAAACAAAAGCAGCCGTGAAAGCTCTCCGAGGAGATGACAGGCAGTGCAGTGAATTACCCAAGCACCTGCAGGCTGTTAAAGTGATATACTCAACCCAAAACCTACAGTGTCTTTTGAAACACTTAAACTCTGTAGACTTGAGAGATGGCTGTAAAAAGTTTTGGGTCTGCTCTTTAATGGAGAAAAGAGGCCGTGAAGTCCGTCAAAATGGTTCAAAAAAGTCCTGCAGCATTGATCTACTTCTGTCCACCCACATGCTCCCACAAACTCATGTTTCCATTCAAATATGTTTAAATACTCCTCTTCCCCCCTGGTGCTGACACAAAACACAGTTTTGTCACAAGCCAAACCGATCTCACTCCTGATTCGTCAAAAGGACGCTTGGTCAGTGCCCTTTGGCGTCTGAAACCAACAAACTCCAATGTTTACCCATCCGCGTCAGGTTGTCCGTGAAGAGCAGGTGGAAAGGAAAGAAGGGCACATCAAATAAGCACAGACATTTATGGCCCGTGTGAAACCAAGTAAATGTTCAGTGTATTAGTTTTGTCATGAATTGCAAAGCCTACTGAGCGTCAGTTAGGTAACACAAATACATACTCATTAAACCAAAACCACAATCTTTTCCGAACCCTTAATAAGTACATGTGTTGCCTAAACCTAACCAAGTAAACCGAAAATCATAGGGATTCTAGATTGGAAGTTTATTTATTAGAGTGACTGCATGTAACAAGCAGTACCTTTATGTTTCCTGTGAACACAGAGGTTTATTTTGTGCATGTAACCAGCAGAAACTGACATTTCATCCCTTTTATGTCCAAAACTGACACTACAGGGGTACAGAGCAAAAGTTAGCTGTGTGCCCCCTGACTTCTCTCCTGTTCCGCCCACTCTCTGTGCACTGTGTATTCAACCCAGTCATCTTTAAGTACCCAGCATGTAGCGCACAAAACATGCTACACATGCTTCATTATATTTTGCCTGAAACCCCATTTACTCACCAGTACTCCTTTGCTGGTGTACTACAGTACCTGTCACCAGGTTTGGTTGGTTGGTTAAATAATAGTAATAATAATGGTCTTAATAACAATTTGACACATGGACCCTACTATAATATAGGGCCTTAATATGAGGTAATAACAGGCAAGTGCCCCTAGAAATTGTACCAATGTTGGATTATTTCTCACCTCACATTTTCCATCCAGTGCCAATGCAGGAAGCAGTTTGTCCTACTTTGAGTGACAGGTGTGGAGGTCGTGGTGATGGACGTGCATGTAATTCCCTGCAGGGTACTGGCGTTCAGGTCCAGTCTGGGATTTGAATTTAGCATGCCCACCAGCTAATTTTAAATAAATGTTCGACCCTGATCCAGGCGCAAACCTGCAACCCATGTTCACCTTTTTATGAATTGTTACCACAATCTTTCCATTCCATTCCTTCATTATACCCTCAGACTGAGATGATGTGCCGTGCTCATGATGTTTAACGGACCTGCGCCCCGAATGCCCCCAGATGGGGGGCTCTGGGTTTGACCCTCTGAGACTTATTATACCAATATACCACTAACACCAATATGGCCTTATTATCTATCTGCATAAGGGTTTTCTGTATATTATAGCTTTAAACAAATTTCAAATAGACCTTGTGAATGAGGAGATAACCAGGATTTAGTATGAGAAAAACCATTCGCAATGGTTGGGGCGCATGAGGTTAAAGGTTCTCTAAACTATATTCAGAGATTTATACAGCAGCAAACAACTATTTAATCAGGTAAAGATGTAGTGCAGTAATGTCCACCTGATCAGGGAATGAAGTCGCTCTCCCTCTGTGTGGCTTTCAATCAGAGTTTCTCTGTGCGTTGTTTACACAACCGGCCGCTAGCGTCCCACCGGCGAGCTCCAGGCTGCCGCTCTGCGCTGCTCTCGTACGGTGGTTACAGCTGATAACGCCGCCATGACTGATAGCGGCGCTCTCGCCTCCTGGTTCCCCCCTCAGGTAAACACTGTACACTCTGGTGCAGTCGTTTGCAGTGCCGCTCGCTTCCCCGTGATTGAGTGATCGTGCTCCTCTGTGTCTGTCACAGCTCGTCTTTCTCAAAGCTACTTTTATTTCCTGTTTTAAACTCCCATTGACTGCCTGCTGACCGCTCACGCACTACTCTGTGCATCGCAGACCTTCTTTATTATTCAAAATGTTTAAGTTTGAATGACGCCTGACAGGCCATTGAAGGTATAGACCTGGGGTTAGCCTCACACACTAGAGCTGCACTCTATTGACTACACTTTTCTTATTTGTGGAAAATTCCTATCAGGCACAATTATTACTCCATTTATTTTAATGTGTGTTAAAAAATTCATGTCTGGAGGGAGTCTTTAAATTATCACAACCAACTGCACACCGTGAACATGGAGCTCGTGGGGCCTCTGGAGGTCTGAAGCCTCGAGGCTATATTGCCGCTTGTCTGCGGCTCTTCTATTAGGTGAGGACCTAACTGACTCAGTGGTTTCAGGTGAGACACCCATAGGCAAAAAACATTTTGAGATTTTGAGTTATTTTGCTTTCATAACATGTCTTCTTTCGGACCGGAAGAAAATACACATTTATCGCATTTTCTGTAGATTTAGCTTAAATTCACCGAATTACATTTTGAGTTAAATTCAACATTAGTCATTGTTCACCCCTTGTATGCAATGTTTTAATACATATCTTTCAAGAAAAACATTATATTTCAGGGCTTACAGTACCTTCTGGTGTGATACAAAGAGATATTAAAACCTTTAACTCTTATATGTCACCAGAAGGAAACAAGCATTTGAACCTGGCTTTATTCAATGTTGAGATTTCTGTTATGGAAATGACTGCAATTGAACACATACGATGACATTATGCCTAATCTGTATATTTCTAAGAATTGTCTCAGTGTTAGTAATCAATTCAAGGTGTTTCATGGTGATTATAGTTAAAACTAGGGATGCACCGATACCGATACCGGTATCGGGGCCGATACTGCGTTAAAATACTCGTACTCGTATCGGTTTCAATTGCCGATACCAAGAACCGATACCACTCAACAGTATTTCGCTACAACAAACTGGTCGCGCTTTGTGGAGAAAAAGATTTGTTGTCCTACCTGACTTCAACGTCTAGGGCAGGGGTCGGCAACCCGTGATCCAGAGCCGCATACGGCTCTTTCGTCGCTCTCTTGCGGCTCTTGCAGCAAGGTGTGTAGAGTAATGTGCGTCGCGTTCACACAGTAAAAAATGACTGCCGTCCTGCCGGTTTGAATCAAACTGTTGCTGATCCACCAGAAGTAGCGCTGGCAGCGGCCTCATTCAGACGCTGTTGTGCGGCTACGGATGATATTATTGTAGCCGAGTGTCTGTTGTGTGTCTATATTTGTAATTCTAATAAAATGAAAACACGCTGCAGGGTAACTTGAACCACTTTTTTATCTCCTTCACACACGTATATCCCACAATTCCACTCTTTTCCTTTCCGTTTCTCCCTCCACAATAAAAGCACCGGAAACATAACTTGGAACACAGCTTCCTATATAATTGCTCGATACCTAATATTATCGCTTACATTATGAACCCGGACACGGGGCGTTTTATGGTCCGACATTAGAGGGACTTCCACAAGAAGTTTAAAGCTTGGGATAGCCTTCTGTTAATTTTGTACTATAGGCTTGACATAATCTGCAGAGGATAAAATAAAATCTGCCTCCAAATTAATTGCACTTTCATGGAGACCAAATCTAAGAAGTATCGGTATCGGTACTCTGTATCGGCAAGTACACAAATAAAAATACTCGTACTCGTATCGGTTTGTAAAAAGTGGTATCGTTGCATCCCTAGTTAAAACCCTATCCACCCGTAGTAACTCCTCTTATTGTTAAACTGTTGTGCTGTCGCTTTTATTTTCAAACTGCAAATTGAATCTTCTTTTTCCTTAAACAATAAGGCTGCTTATACAATGTATGCACACACAGATACTGCACAGTATCTTCAAAAGTAAAATCCGTCCAACAGAGCTGGTCTCTACGTGGGGAGTGAGTAATCTAGAGCCTCTAATGGGACAGTGATGATGCTTTCAGACTACTGCCGGTTCCCCCGCAGCTGCTTTAATCTATTCTCCTATCAGCACCAAGCATACGCAGGCTGACGCAGTTTATCACCTGTCCCTCAATTACTGTATCAGTCAGCAGGTCGGACGTGTCAGATCCCAGCAGATAGTGAGTGTGTTGCAGAGGCAGAAAGAGACGGGAGGGAAGAACAACAAAAACAGGAATGGAAAAACATCTATTTTATTTTGGCCTCGGAAGAAACGCATCCGCGCCTGCTTGACACGTGCTCCCTGTACTATCTTTTAAACGGGTCTTTGGGAGGTAATATCTATTGGCAGCGCAGTTTTCACACTGAAACCCGACAGAGTGAGAGTGCCAGGAAAACATGTGTAGGTTGTCACACCACGTACGAGTCCGATCCAATGATGTGCAATGCTCCCTACACTTCCACGGGTATGCAGAGCCGTTCCCGGGACTCATTTCCTTGAGTGCTCTCAACAGAGGGGAACTGAGGGACCTGTGAGGTGTGTTTGGCTTTCAGACTGTTTCAATGTGTTTGCATCCTTCCCGGATGAGTCCTGAGTCCTCTTTAGACTCCTTTTGCACTCCTCAATAACTTGGCTCAGAATCCTTTGAAATAATGCAGATAGTTGAGCTTTATGTTTGAGCTTATGGGATGCTTAAAGGGGCAGTTCACCCCAAAATGAAAATACAAAAATGTTTTCTTCTGACTTGTAGGGCATTTTATTTATCTAGATTGTTTTGGTTTTGTTGCTGATTATATGGGAACTAAAGCGGTCCAAAAGAATACACTTTAAAAACTCAACAGCAATGTCTCTTTCCAGAAGTCATGACCCAGTTACTCAAGATAACTGGGCCCCAGAATGGAGCGTTATTTTTTTCTCCTTCTTCCGCTGCCTTTGATTCTTCGTAGTAGCACTTATAGTTCATGTTGGGACATATGCCTGATCTCTTTCTGTCCAAGAGTTAGATGAGAAGATTACGTTTGGAGCTGTAGCCAGGAGGCAGTTAGCTTAGCATAAAGACTGGAAGTCTGTTTAATCTGTGCACCAACAGGAGAGTAAAATCAACAACTTGTGTTGTCTTATTTCTTAGTAGCCAACATTGGACGCTGTGTCTTCCTGCAGTCTTGGCGCCACACTTGGATGGATGGAGAAACTGTTGCCCATAACTCTGAAACATCGTTTTCATAATTCTGTACACAGATTAAACAAACAAAATGCAATGTGAGCTCTGGAGATTGCCGATTTATATATTATTTAACCATTTTGACATACCCAGGTTAGCTATTTCTCTGTGTTTCCAGTCTTCATGCTAAGCTCCACACTCCTTTCATTACAGTGGTATAAACCAATCTTCTAGAAAGCAAAAAAAAAGCGTTTTCTCCAAAATGTTGAACTATAGCTTTTAAAGCTTCAGTAATCTGTATTTTTATCCTCGCAGTTGGTTTGATCGCTGTGTTTGATGTGAAAGTGGTTGTTTGTAATGACGAGGCAACCCTTCATTTTAACAGCATTACCTGAGCCAGGTATTTTATTCAGGCGTTGAGGGAGTTGGAGACCAAAACAGACCTGAAAGCATTCATCAGTGTGCCAGAAATGACCAAAAATGTTCCTTAATGTCTGTAGACATGATATCGCCCATTATGTGCAGTACATTTCAGACTCGGATCTTCATAACCAACCAGTAACTCAAATGTCAACCCCTCATACATCTTAAATATGGCATTGGTTTGCCCGGTGCCACAGTTTGTTTGCCAGAGCTCATTGTTTAAGATTCCCCAAACAAATCATTATGATTCCTCAGACACTATGCAGATGGCGGTTGATAATTAGGAGGCTAAAATATGTCACTTTCATGAGTGTTATATTGGACTCTGCCGCAGACACCCAGAAACCAGACGGCCCACTCTTATGGCTCACACTTAACGGACCCGTCAGCAAGGACCAGTGTGGTTAAGCTGGTGATGAAAGATGCCGTGCGGTCCATGACCTCCTGCAGTAGATTTCTGGTTTTGGCTCAGCACCCCAGCTTATAGCTCCATCATTTGTTTTTGGTTGGTGCAGGATATCATTTTTTCATAAGTCGTTGTCCTGTAACCAGCAATCCTGTTGTTTCGTCCAGCATGTGCAGAATAGGTTTGTTTCTTTTCTTTTTAATTATTTGTGTTTCCATGAGTTACTTCCCTGATCTGACTTTGTGAATAATAGCATTTGTCACAGATGGTTGAACATGCATTTGGTTTTTCATTTGAAGACCTTGTTCAGACCCGGTGGTGAATGTAAAGTGTACCTCGAGGCGAAAAGCAATAGTGTTGTATATTGTTGCTGTGAAAAACAATATTATAAATATTAATACAGTATAAATTGTGATACCCAACAGCTAGGTCAGAGTTAGGTTTGACACTTGAAATGATATTAACGTGGAAAAATAAAAGCTAATGTGTAGCAGGCTCATTAGAAGTGGAGCCGTGTCCTTAAGGCAGGATCATGATACAAATAGTTAAGCCTGAGGGTTTAAAAAGTAAGTCATGAAAGGTTTAGCTATGATTTGAAGACATTTTATTAAGATTTTTCTTTACACACAGATATTTAACAAAAAGTTTCTGAAATTATGATTTATTTATTTCTGCTATATGTATTCTTTTCATTTCATTTAATAATAATAAAAAAAAGATCTGAAGCTCAAAAGGAGAGGGCCTCAATATGTATTCATTTTTGGGGGGAATTTGCGTGTTTTAGCAACCTCTGGGTATTTAATGTTGTCCATTACAGAAGCTTTCAAACTGTTACCTACGTACAACAACGAGTCTTGTGTGCATCAGTGAAATACAACATCATCAAATGTCAGAATTTTAATATCTCAAACCAAAGATTAAATGTTAAAAATGTGTGTTTTTCATTGTTTTCTTGCTACCACACTCACACACACAGGCCCTAACACATGTAAACATCATATAATAATAACATTGAGTTCAGGGTAATCGTCCCACAGAGGTAGAAGAGGTACAAGCAGAAAAGCTGTACCAACACATTTTGGCTCAAAGATGTATTGTGCAAAGGTATTTTAAGTGGAGCTGTATTTATGGCTCCAAGATTCTCCTGGTCCAGAAAATATGGGCATTTAATATTAATCTCAATAGAAGGTTTAACGGCCCAATCAATCTAGTGAAATTATACTTTCCGAGGTAGAAAAGTGAGTCTGTTGGCGATAAACATTCCCCGGTAGCTCGTAATCTATAGAGTTTGCTGCCAACCTGCCCTATTCCTCGTTGGGCTTTAATTCTTTCAGATGCGAAGAGCAAAAGCGTTGTGGACATAATCAGAGCAAATGTTTCTCAGCGTTAACCACATTGGTTGAAACGCCAGTGGTCATATTAGGTGGGCCGTGAAGTGGGACTACATTAAAAACGAGGAGTCATTTCCCTTTTGTGCGTCTTGTGCTCATTGTGTAGCCGCCTCACCTCTCGGCTCTGCTCGTGATTGCAGGATGTGTTTTTAGCCTGTGTGTCACATTTACCTGCAGTGTCACCCACAGTGTGAGGGGGGTTGGAAAGCATCGCAATAAATCATGATTGTTAACAACTTTAGGGATGGAGTTTGGCTCCATCTAGACTCAACCTACTTCTTAGCAAAGTCCACACAAACTTAGTTGTTTTAGAATCCCTCATGGAAAAGACAAATGTGGATCTTCCCCGAAGACCCACTGTCCACTTTGGGGTTTTATTTGTTTGACAAAGTTCCTTAATGCCCCCCGAATGCCCCCAGATGGGGGGCTCTGGGTTTGACCCTCTGTGACTGAGCATACCAATATGCCACTATCACATATATTGCCTTATAATCTATCTTCACAAGGGTTATCTGTATATTATAGCTTTTTAAATTTTTCAAATAGACCTTGTAAATTAGGAGATAATCAGGATTTAGAATGAGAAAAAACATTCGCAATTTTGGCTGAAAAATGGCCGGGGCACATGAGGTTAAAATATTTTGTATGGAAGTTGCACTATTGCTTTTCGCCTATTAAAAAAGTTTTTTTTATTTATTAAAAAAAGTTTAATAAAATAAGATATTTAATGTTAATTTAAGGCATTTATTGCGAGCTCTGTTAAATGTTTCTCCAAGTTGGTTCTTCAAAGGTTGTGTTGCAAAAATTATTTTCATTATAACTTTATTAGGAAATGTCAAAGCCCAGAGATATTTTGTCTGTAAATGTTATAAAAGACAAGAAAAAGCAACAAATCATGACATTGGAGAAGCTGTAACTGATAAATAGTTTGGACTTTTACTTGACAAATGACTGGATTATTGGAATTGTTGCTTATGAATTTTCTGCTAATAATAATTTCATCTTCACTGGATTATTTTGGCATGTGCATTGTAGATTGCTCCGTTACTATCTGTACAATATTATTCACCAATTATGAGTCTATAAATCCATTTAAATCTGCAATAAGTAAGACTTTGAATGCCTCATACCACAAACTGACTGATTGGACTGCTGATCTATAGCAGTGCATAAACATTACATTATATATAATATATATAAACATAAACTGGATTGTCGGGGCTCATCTTTTGGAACAACTCCCTTCTGCCAACAGCTCCAGCTATTTTCACACACTTAGCAAAGAAGGGAAGTGCCACAAAAGAACGAGAGGTGTCCTGAGAGAGTCCAGCAACAAAAGCATCAAAAGGCCAGCCAGTCTCTTGTCAGTAAACAGGATTATATTACCAGTTAAGTGTCTGTATACTATTTGTGACTGTCTACTGCTTTTATTTCACTTGGAGCTCAAATAAGGTTTATTAATCACCTACATTGTAAAAATGGGACTAAATGGTACTACAGTTTTGAAGCTTCTAGTTTGGTTTTGTCCTTTTTATGCAACTAGAATTGACATGAGAGGGGAATTAATACAACCAAACGCTGAATAGGACTTTTATTTTGAAAGCAACCAAAAAGTTATATCCAACTTTCACCCATTGAAAACACAGCGTGAAAGGGTTAAAGTTCCAAGACAAAAATACAAACAACTTCCAGAACGAACAACGACGTGGTAGCGACCTGTCAATCACAAGGTAGCTTTCACTCAAGCACACCCTGCTTTATCTTCTGTTTTACTCTAAGTGGGACCATCATTTACTCAGTGAACATCAAGCTGTATTAAAAAAGACTTAAATCTTCAGATTGAGACAATAAACTCATGTTTACAATGTTCACTGAGGTAATAAATCAAGTGATTTGATCATTTTCTCATAGACTTCTATACCGTCAGATTTATTTTTGCCACCAGAGGGGTTTCATATCAGAGGGAACAGCTGTCTGTGTGTCATATTTATGTTACAATCTGGGCTTCAGCTTCATTTCTAATTCTGGTCTGTCTAATAATGTGCAGATGTTGAAGCTATTAAGCGACATAATTAAATCTGAGTAGCTTCAAATCACGTGATCAAGTATAAAAGTAAATTTTAATAAGGTATAACAGCAGTTTATTGTGCACGTATATGTGCCTGTCTTAGTGTTGGGGAATAGTGTTTCAGATTATTTGCCTCTATGATGATTTCTCTCTGGTGGGCCCACTGCCCAACAGGCATAGTATTGCGCATGTAAATTATGTAATGAATTATGAAATGTTGTATTAGAACATTTCGTCCATTTTTACATGAGAACTGTGTCCAGCACCCTCAAAAATGAAAATGTCACCCAACCAATAGCTGTTAAGATATCTGAGTCTGGACCAAAGCGGTGGACATTAACATTTATATGTTAAGTATGAGAGCACAGGCTCTTTAAACCAAATGAGTAATATATGATATGTGTAGGTGCCCAAAAGAGAAACCTGGCAGTTCCGAGATGGAAATACAATTGTAAAGGGTTATGAATACATTCGAGCATGAAACATTAACAAAATAGGACTAAAACACGGATTAAAGGAATTACATGCGAGGTGCTAACACATGGCGCAGACGTAAACCTTTCTTTGTCGCCGCCTTTGTCAGAAGATAAACAGCCTCCTGTCACAATACCTAAGGAAATGTATGCACCATACAACATGATGAAGCATTTGAGGTCTGCAGAGCTTAAAGGAGAGGGTGAAATGGTGCATAGCAAATGAAAGCAATATTGGCAGTGAATGTGAGAGACCTTCGCTGCTGCCGCTGTGCACCAGCCTCTGTATTCTACTGTCACAGTCTTTCTCAGTCCTTGTTAGAATGGCCTAGTTTCATTGTGAAGGCTTCACCCACCTCCTCGCACTTGTTTCTTTTTTCTTTTTCTTCCCCCCCCCCCCCCTCCCTGAGGGATGTTGCCCAAGTGTCTGTCTTTAACCTGGATCTCTGCATACAGCACTCGTCTGGTTCCCCTCTTTCCCCTCGGGCTCAATTAGAGGCGTCGCTCAGTGGACTTAACACGTTGAGATGATCCCCGGCTGTGTGCTGAAGACAGACGGGTGTGTTCTCTTTAAAAAACACGACGAAGATGAGTCGACGAGCGGCTTCTTCGTCTACTATGGGTCACGCGGATATCGTTTGTTATGGCGGTGGACACACATCTGCTTCAGAATTGGTCAAATTAATTAAATCTAAATGAACTTAATTAAAAGTGAAGTGGGAGAAGATGACACAAGAACACAGGAAATGACAAAATAAAGACGATTTCATTACTTTTGTTAAGATATTTACATCAAGACTGATGGTGTTACAATTTGAATAATGAGAAACTAACCCCTACTAAGACAATAAGATGAAACTGTATTCTGGCCAAAGGAAATATATGACCACCAAAACTTGGGACACATTGCAAAATTAATACATATACCAATTTACTGTAAAAATAAGTCTGGTACAATACAGCCAATGGTAAATTCAAGTCTAATATTTTACATAGTCGGTTAGAAATTAAAGTTTAATGTGAAATATGCATGCATACTTGGAATGCATGATGCAACAGTGGCGGATACATTTTTCATAGATACATGACAAAATGAATTATTCTTAACACTAATTCATATTTTTTTTTTACTACGAGTGGATTTTCCGCCAACAATTACGTCCAATAATGTGGATCCCTTACATTCAGCTAAGCATCTGCTGTGACTGAGTTAACAATGCGAGTATAATAATGGCACAAATTAATTAATTGCATTGCTGCTTGTTAGCAAGGAAAATGTGGTGGTATTCGATTGTCTTTTTTTCATATAAAAAAAATCCAATTATAAGACCAAAACTCACATTGAATTCATCGTACGAAAAACGTCTGTCTAAAATATATCACTAATTTATCGTTGATCCGAAAATATTGCAAACATGTAAAAAAACCACACCGTTGGTAACAGTTTCTATTTAGAGTCGATCCCAGATGCCTGATCCTGTTGTGAATATGCACAATAAACGTGTATTAGTCCGCAGCGCAAAATAGTCCCAGACTACTATTGTAGTACTATTTACTCCTGTATGAGAAATATTTGCGAAAATCACCCATATGTTTCAGGAAATGAAATATCTTTTATCAAACGAGATATTTGCAACTAGTTTTTAAAGATTGTTGCCATCATAAGGGCCACAAACGTTTGAGAAAAGTTGAAAAGTATTGACGCAGCAGGGCTCAACATCAATCATCCGATTGGGCAAGTTAAAGAATAAAGGTGATCGGCGGATATTCAGTAATTGTGTGTTATTAAAAGATGTAGTATGAAAAAAATAAGTACAAATGATGGTGAAATACATGAATGAAAAAGTAGTATGCTGGTTACATTGTTGCACATCAGATGTGATAGATGAACCACCCAAAAAGATGCATCTATGTGACCCTGTGCTGGAAGCTGCATCTGTGTTACATAAACGCAGTATTTAGAAATACACATTCACACAGAAATTGGTGCGTATGTTTTTCCAGTGGGGAGGGTACCCTTCCAAGATTTTTTTTTCTTTTTTTAACAGTCGCTGAGCGATCAGAACATTTCTCCTTTGATGTGCAATAACTGCAGGGTATTCATGAGCTACTGTTTCCTAGCAACATAGTGTATGCGCTGTGTATAAGATGCAGCACCACATCTCGGATCGCTCATCACTATCGGAGACAAAAAGGTGAATGAAGTATCAGTGCGATATCTGAGAAGATGTGTGGCACAAACATGTCGTCATAGCACTGCCGCATTGTCTTCAGATACCTCGCTTCACAAATACTTTTATTGTTCCGTGTTATTTCGTTTCACGCATGCACGCAGTCACTTCCTCGGCTTTTAGTCGCTCTTCCATCGGCGTCCACGGCGAATAGCCTTTTGCAACCAGCTCTGTCTCTTCGTTTCTCGATCAGATCTTCTTTTTTTTTTTCCATAGCTAAAGCTGGCACTGCTTCTGTTTATGATGGGATACAACAGCAACACTGCACAGCTGAGAGAGCTCAGTCAAAGGACCCTTGAGAGGAACATCACTGCATTGCTTCTCTTAATCCTGCGTTATAATGGTGCTCAATTCTAGACAAACGTGGTCCTGTGCTCATTCTGTCATCTGAGGGCAGTTGTATTGTATTATCCTCAGGTGCACAAGGGACAGGACTGGATACAGGTTTCACCTGCTCAGCTATTCACGAGCATCGTCCCAACACTGGGGAAGATGTCTTTGACTCCTCGTCCACAAGCAATCAGACGCAGCATAAATAATTAATGGCATAGAACATAAATAATGCTAATTATATTCCACCCACTTCAAGTAATTAGAATCATATGTTGCTAAATAAAGTAGTTCATAGGTTTAATTGCCAAGAACATGTTGCCAAATTTAATTGACTCCCAGCACTGTGTGTTTATTATATCCCAAAAAATAAAACAGTACACATGTATGTTAAACCTTCTGGATTCAAGTATATAATGGATCTACGTGTCACCTACATTTCAATGATGATGAGTCATCTCTTGCCTTGTTAAGCCATCTAAAAGACTTTTTAGTTAAATAAAAGCAGCAAAAGAAATGGTAGTAATGAGGTGGAAAAATCTGCATGACCATTGGCGTTCATCGTTTTAAAAGGTCCTTTTTTTAAATTTTCAATAAGAAGATTATGGTGCATGCATGCTGAGAAGCTTTTGCCATAGCCACATTGTAGATTATTGTGTAAGGATTATAGATGCAAATATATATATTCAGTTTTCTCAGTTTTCAAGAATGCTACAAATGACACAAGCAGTCATACACTAATATGATCCCCAGTTATATTTATTACCCTTCATATAATCTACCAATTGGGCCAACTGTAGCCCACTTGTAGGTTAACTCACACTTTTTACCAACATGTTCAAATTAGAGTATACAGTAACCCTTAATATGTCCATTTCACAGTATTTACTGTATTTGTATTTAGTAGGGGGAAATAATTACGATATAAGATAAATTTAATGTTTTAGCTTAAAAAAAAAAAAAAATTAAGAACTCAGCATGAAAGGGGCTGGAGGTCCATGAGACAGATTGGAGGATTATTCAAACCATTTTCCATTTTTCTGTGGGAACATAATTAGTATACATTTATAATGAATGTGATTACTTTAGTAAGTCATACAAAACAGATATGTACGACAAACACGTCATACAAATTTCATAAAAAATGGCTAGTATAACATAATTAAATGATAAAGTATGTCATCAAATTCATAGTATAGGATGTAAACAAATAAAAAATAATTAAGGAATATTTCGTTATTATTCTTGTGTATACCTTGTGGTTAAACATGTGTCTACCCCTTCTGTCAGTGAGAGTTATTATAAAAACTGTCAACATGTTGACAGTTTGGTGAACGCCCACTAGCAGCTCACGATCAAACCATTGACGTTAATGTGTAATAAGTCATAGTAGAGCATGTTAACAAAGTCTTAGTACTTTACGATATAAATATGTCATAGTACAGTATGCCATAACGTCGTGGAATACTTTATCCGACAAAGTCGTAGTATAGTAGTGTGTTGTTGAATGTCATGAAAAGTCACTGCATAGCGACGGGGTGCAGATTCATGGAGGAGGGGGAGGGGCCCAAATGCAGACTCAGAGGCAGGCAGATGCAATAAAGACACTTTAATGAAAAAATACAATAAATTACAGATTGAGAGTCCAGATGGCAGGCGAGTAACAACCAGGTAACAGAAGTTTCGAGCTGCGACAAAGCAAAGAAAGACGAACCAACATCAAATGGAGAAAAGACAGGAGCATAAATACACAAGAAACGTGATCAGACAATAGGACAGAGGTGGGTAGATGTGAGGGAAGAAAACTGTGGAAAAAAAAACAGGTGGAAGAAACAGAGGGAACAGAGCTCGGAAAAAATGAGGGAAAAATCACAAAGACAGGAAGTCAAACTAACACAGGATGTAAGGGGGAGGGAACGGAATAAATTAGGATATAAGAGTAAGGAAAAAACCAAGATCATCACAATAGTATGTAAAATAAAAAGTCAGAGTATGTCATAAAAATGTAATAGTACAGTACGTTATAAAACGTTCTATAGTATGGTGTAAAAAAATTCTGAATAAAAAAATAAATGTCCTAGTATATTATAAAATGTCCTATAGTATGTTATATGACCTATTATAGTATGTTATAAAATGTCCTATTATAGTATGTTATATAATGTCCTAGTATTGTATGTTATATAATGTCCTATAGTATATTATAAAATGTCCTATAATATGTTATATTATAGTAAAACCTTACACCCCAACTTGTGCGCTCCGCTCGGCTTCTGCCAATCGCCTTGTAGCTCCGTCACTGAGAGCTAAACACTCAACAAAGTCTCGACTGTTCTCTGTCCTGGCTCCTCGATGGTGGAATGAGCTCCCCATTGACATCAGAACAGCAGAAAGTCTCTACATCTTCCGTCGCAAACTAAAAACACATCTTTTCCGACTATATCTTGAATAAAGGATGTAGCACTATAGTAGCACTGAAATGGCTCTTACTGACAGCACTTTGTAGTTGAACTTTTTGACGAAATTGTACCTTCTTGATTCTTGTTGTTCTGATTCTTGTTTGTAACCGTAGAATGCATTTATTGTAAGTCGCTTTGGATAAAAGCGTCAGCTAAATTAAATGTAATGTAATAATGTATGTTATAAAATATCCTATAGTATGTTATAAAATATCCTAGTATAGTATGTTATAAAATGTCCTATAGTATGTTATAAAATGTCCTATAGTATGTTATAAAATGTCCTATAGTATATTATAAAATATCCTATAGTATGTTATAAAATGTCCTAGTATAGTATGTTATAAAATGTCCTAGTATAGTATGTTATATAATGTCCTAGTATAGTATGTTATAAAATGTCCTAGTATAGTATGTTATAAAATGTCCTAGTATAGTATGTTATAAAATGTCCTAGTATAGTATGTTATATAATGTCATAGTATAGTATGTTATAAAATGTCCTAGTATAGTATGTTATAAAATGTCCTAGTATAGTATGTTATATAATGTCCTAGTATAGTATGTTATATAATGTCTTATAGTATGTTATAAAATGTCCTATATTATGTTATAAAAATATCCTAGTATAGTATGTTATATAATGTCCTATAGTATGTTATAAAATGTCCTATATTATGTTATAAAAATATCCTAGTATAGTATGTTATATAATGTCTTATAGTATGTTATAAAATGTCCTATATTATGTTATAAAAATATCCTAGTATAGTATGTTATATAATGTCCTATAGTATGTTATAAAATGTCCTATATTATGTTATAAAAATATCCTAGTATAGTATGTTATATAATGTCCTAGTATAGTATGTTATAAAAATATCCTAGTATAGTATGTTATATAATGTCCTAGTATAGTATGTTATATAATGTCCTAGTATAGTATGTTATATAATGTCCTAGTATAGTATGTTATATAATGTCCTAGTATAGTATGTTATATAATGTCCTAGTATAGTATGTTATAAAAATATCCTAGTATAGTATGTTATATAATGTCCTAGTATAGTATGTTATATAATGTCCTAGTATAGTATGTTATAAAATATCCTAGTATAGTATGTTATAAAATGTCCTATAGTATGTTATACAAATGTCCTATTATAGTATGTTATAAAATGTCCTAGTATAGTATGTTATATAATGTCCTAGTATAGTATGTTATAAAATGTCCTAGTATAGTATGTTATAAAATGTCCTAGTATAGTATGTTATAAAATATCCTAGTATAGTATGTTGTAAAATATCCTAGTATAGTATGTTATATAATGTCCTAGTATAGTATGTTATAAAAATGTCCTAGTATAGTATGTTATAAAAATATCCTAGTATAGTATGTTATATAATGTCCTAGTATAGTATGTTATAAAAATATCCTAGTATAGTATGTTATAAAAATATCCTAGTATAGTATGTTATATAATGTCATAGTATAGTATGTTATATAATGTCATAGTATAGTATGCTATATAATGTCCTAGTATAGTATGTTATAAAATGTCCTAGTATAGTATGTTATATAATGTCCTAGTATAGTATGTTATATAATGTCCTAGTATAGTATGTTATAAAAATATCCTAGTATAGTATGTTATATAATGTCCTAGTATAGTATGTTATAAAATGTCCTAGTATAGTATGTTATATAATGTCCTAGTATAGTATGTTATATAATGTCCTAGTATAGTATGTTATAAAAATGTCCTAGTATAGTATGTTATAAAATATCTTAGTATAGTTTGTTATAAAATGTCCTGTATAATATCTCCTTCATAATTAATGTCGAAAGGCAAAAAAAATGCAAACAAAGATTTGGTCACAAAAAAAAAAATGTATTAAATGAAATGGTTATTGGTTGACTCAAACCAAATTACTCAAGGAGGGAAAAAACGTTTACACTTTTCAAAGACTTTGACGAGATCCAATTCTCCAAGGAAAGTGTGCCAAGACCATTTCTAGAACGTATGACAGGATTAATTACGGCACTGAGATCCGGTCCTCGTATGATTGGTTGTGTAGGTACGTATGTTCACGGTAATATCTCCACCGACGTAGAAGCAATCAATTTGCTTCACTAATCTGAAGGAGCTGTCTTCGCCCCTGTGATCGAACAGCGATGATGAGGAGGGGTCTACGCTCTTCCTCCTCTCTTTGCTGCATTTGGCCTCTGGCTCGTGCCGATAAACCTCTCGATGGCGTTGGACCTCTCAGTGTAACTGCCCACACAAGTGTGTTTCTGGATCGTCTTGTGTTGTCCTAAATGTTCTTCAAGTTTATCAGAAAAATCGCTTTCAGATTCAGAAGCGTTGAAGCCAGCTGAGTGAAACAACGCAAACTCTCCCATCGTCTCCACAGTCAAGAGGGAAGTCCTTAGTTTGAGAAGAGGAAGTCTCTGCAAACTGGAGCTGATGGTGTAGAATTATGGTGCTGCCATAATAAATAATCCCAAAAAAACTTTTAGATTTTTTTTTCTCTTCCTGCTTTCTTTTAAAATTCTTTTAAATCCATCTTTTTTTTAATAACAAACTATAAAATATTTGCAGATCTGATATTAGGAAAAATTGTATATGTGTGCAGGACTGTGCATTGGTTCTGGTGTGTCCAGTAAAAACTGAAAACATTGCTCTATATACCTCCAAGTCTAGAGCTGATGGGTCTGGGGACAATTCTGGTGCTGCCATAATAAATAATACAAAATGTAATCTTTCTTTTAAAACATTTTTAAATCCATAAAAAAAATGTATATCATAAACTATAAAATATTTGCAGATCTGATTTGCAGGAAAAAATGTAATACACAATGTGTATATGTGTGCAGGACTGTGCATTGGTTCTGGTGTGTCCATTAAAAACATTGCTCTATATACCTCCAAGTCTTCATCAACTCCATAGAGCAAAAAAGTAACATATCAAGAATTGATAAACTCCTGTGGCGCTCTGCACATTGTTGGTTTGAGTTTATCTACCGATCGGTTCTGCTGATTCAATATGAGTGAGGGTGAGGATGGGGTCACATCCCATGTTCACCATCAGTCTGAGCTTCCCCTCACATTGTTATGACCTCATGACATTTTACATTGTTGTACTACGGTTTATATTACAGCTGTATTAAAGGTTACACTAACTATATCAATAAAGGGTTTTGTTCTGATGTGAAAGTGTATTTTATGAGCTGATTCAACTTTTTTAGATTTCTTCCAGAGAAACCACCGCAAACGCAGTAACGTTTCTTCCTAATAATCCCGTCTGTAAAATTCATGTGGGATTGAATATTCCACTTTTTACGCTTGGGTAACAACGTAGTGGTTATTCACATTTTATATTGGCCTTTAGCCAAGTGTTATTTATTAATAATATATTCATATACTGATGTATTTAGTTGGTATCCCACATCTGTGCCCTGCAACGTCTCTCATGTTGTATATAGATCTTTATTTGGCAGCTAGCCATAAACTGTTTCTATTTCTGTACTAATTATTTCTTCCTTCCACAAGTGCGCTTGTGATTCATGGTGCATAGACACGAAGATGTGACTTTAATAAAAAAAATATATATATATATACTGTCGCTGTCAAATTTGAAATTTGATACCTTGTATTACCTATGTCAGTGTTTTTCAACCTTTTGTGAGTCACAACACATTTTCTACAATACAAAAATCCCGCGGCACACCAACACCCAAAAAAGTTGCAAAATGTCACATTGTAGCATAACACAGCGTATATGGTAGATAATTATTGCGCCACCTACTGGCATGGAAGAGTATTTCATTACTAGGCCAGCCACTATATTGCAGGCTCAGACGCTCAACAATGTAAAATTATTTACGGCAACTAAATCATATTTTTTGGGACCGATTTAAGTGAAATTGGACATTTTCCCACGGCACACCTGGCGATCTCTCACGGCACACTGGTTGAAAATCACACACCTAGGCTATACACTTTAAGCGCTACATCATTTACACTTTTATTTAAATGACTACCCCTTTCCAATACAGTGTTTTCTGTTGTTTCTGCCAGTGGCACAAACTATTTCTTTAAAAAAAAAAGAAAGAAAATCAACAGTGTGCGTCTCATGAGACCAAACATTGTGCGTTATTCTGTGTCGGCTGTGCAAAGATGACATGTACTCCGGGAACGTGCACCTCGCTAAGCAACGACTGTTATTGCCGATCCGTTTGTTTTCGCGGGCTCACAGCGTCAGGGAGGCGTGGAGCAGCTGATGGCTCCTGAGAGCTCTGCATGCAGAGGCCTTAGTTTCAAGTAGAAGCAAACCATTCATTTGATATAATTTCATGTTTTCCTCCAACAGTTTTCCATCTTTTCCGGTGCTATTATCAGAGCAGAAGTGGCAACGTATTATTCCGAGGATGGCAGCCGTTCTCTTTTCTCCTCCAGGGCTGACAAACTGTTTTTTTTTTTAATCTGTGTTATTAGTTTACATCAGGAAGAAAAAAAGACACACACACACACACACACACACACCTGCCAGTCATTGAGCATTGCATCCACCGACAGTAAAAGTAAGTATTCCTCATTTTTAAAGATACGAGCGCCTGGAAAAAAAACAACCCGAAAACGGACGCTGAAGTTTTAAAACGTTTTTAATAGAAATAAAATTTTGTATAAAAAAAACTAAACATGCTTCACACACTTCATTAGTTTTCATAGGGTTTTACAAATACATATTCAGATAGCCAGGCACTGTATCTTTTTGTACATTTCCCCCAATTGTAGGATATGTCAGGACATAAAGCAGACATCATCAATCTATTTAATAACATACATTAACTTGCCATTTAATTTGGTCAGCACTCACATTTTATTCTGCAACACAAATGGTGTTGAAAGTAATACAGAGGGAGGCATGAAGAGCAGCATTGACTTCACTACACAAATGACCCCACGATGTTTTCCCCCCCGAGACATTAGAGGGCTCTACACTTTACCAAGCCGACTATTAATCTGTTCAGCGAGCTGAGGGTGATTGATAGAGATATTTTATACTTTTTTGCAATTAGATTTTCATTTGTTGAAAAGCCTCACACCTTCCCGACACCTCCCCCTCATCAGGAGAGTGCCCCCCGAGGAGGACGCGTAATGAATCTTCTCAGTAGCTGGTCCATTATGGATATCACCTTCAGGTCATATTGCACAATCCTCTCAAGGGCACGCTTCATCTTAATTCCCCCCTCCTAATGGATCTCCTCAGCTAAGCTTTTACCCTTACACTCTTACGGGTGACCAGGAGGAAAAAGCTGGTGGCAGTGGTGGGAGGGTCATCCTGGACGACGGCTTACAGAAACATCTCCTGGAAACAACCACGAGCCAGCGTTTCAAAGCACACACAGGTATGTGGAGGGCAGTGGCAGCCTTGGGCTAGCTGGTAATACAAATCATGGCCTCACTTAAGCACAGATAAATAATCACTCACTAGACCTTCACCATTTGAGAACAGTTTTTTTTTTCTTTTTTAAACGTACAATAGGCTCGGGCCCAAACAATTGTTAACGACGCTGCAACAGAGTTTTAAACGCATTCCAAAGATATCGTTTTTTTTCTTCTTTTAAGTTTTTTTTCGTTATTTCTTTTCATTTTTGTAATTTTTTTTTTCTTCAAACAACACAACACAGGATGTTGAAACTGGCATGCTCAAAATTGGCAGAGACCGTCTTATATGCGTACTCCTTTCTTATTGACTCAGTGGAAACCTGAAAGAGGGAAATGAATAAATAAATGAAAAAAAGAAAATAGGCTGGCACAGATTTGTTGCATTGTTGAGATGATCACCATTTCCAGTCGTTTTGACTCAGGAGACCGGAATACCGTTGGAAATAAAAAACAAAAAACACCAGCCTCCCACCCTCTCCAGAGATCCACGGACCGTGTTTTCATGCCTTTTTTTGGTGTCGATTAATCCCTTGTGATGCGTTGAGGATTTTAAGATCAATTACAGTTTTCAAAACTGGCAGACGACATTGAGAACACCTGAACATATTCTTGATTTCAGTTCCGTTTTTCCATCGGCACTGCTCAAGATGACAGAGATGTTTTTGGAAAGAGGGCACAGCTGAAATGTAAACACTCAAAAAGGAAAAGCTCCATCCATCAGCCTCTGCCATGCAAGTATTTTTCTTTTCTTTTTTTGTGTGTGTGTGTGTGTGTGTGTGTGTGTGTTTATTCTTGTGAGGCAGACAGAAGATGGAACCTCGCAATCGTACTGTTATCTGTTCTGGTCCCGTTTTGTCCGTCTCCGTGGTTTCTCTCTCCTCGCCAAGTCTCACGTATTCGGAAAAAAACGCTTCAGTGATCTCCGGCCGCACGACGACACATCCCTCTCCATGCGCCGGCTGTGCGAAACCCCACCGCCGCACGTTTCTCTCCGTCAATGTGAAAATTATGATGAGTCCATTTGTCCATTAGATTGCATGGTTGCTGTAGCTGATGTAGGTTTGCTTTGTTGGGAAAGCTGAAAGAGAAGAATGCGGAGGAGAGGTTACATTGGGATTCAAATGGGGTCAAGGATAAGCATTGTGGTCTTTAAGAGGACGATTACTGAAGGGCATGTGGGTGTTGTGTTTAGCCTCGTCTTCCTGATGCAACAGGTGAAAGATGAAATGTCAAATATTGGCAGAAAATGGGAGAAAGCGTGAATGCCAATCATTTCCCAAAAAAAACCTCAACTCTGTATGTTTTTGCCCTGGATACATGCCTGTATTACCTACAGCAGAAAGGGGTTTTAGTGAAGCCAACCGTCTGCCTCCCCCCTCCCCCCCTCGGCTAACAGGCTTCAACTTTCCAGTTGTTCCCCCTGACTGTGCCGGCTGATTCGCTGAGGTGGAGCAGATAAATCCTGACATATCGCCACCGGATCACGGCAGTTGTGGGAGCCGGCCCAGACAGGAATTTTTCTATTTCATCAAGCGATGTATCCACGGTGGCGATGACAATGACAAATGGCGCTTATTCAAATGGGCACGGACTTTACGGCGCCCCGTAAACGGTAACCCCATCAGGATAAATTGCTGCCGGCTATCAATTCTGTGCCTTTGCCTTCTGACTTATTGCACACACACAAAAAAAAGGGCCCGTTTAACCCTCCACGGAAACTTGAAGCACGATAGGAATTAATGTCGCAATGTGTGTTTACGTCCCGTCTACTGCGAGGGGCCTCGCCACAATGAGCCATTGTTACCGCGGTGCATTGTAAGTGTTTATGTTAACATTTCTGTGTAAACGCTAAATACGCCATCGGCTCTTTTATTCTCTTATGACGGGGAACATTTCTCACCGCTGTTGCAAGGTGAGGACGGAAAAAAACAGCTTTAACGTGTTTGACAAAAGGCTCAATTTCCTTGTTAATCGAGCCCAGACGCAGGAGAAGGCATCGCTCTTGACAGACACGGCCGATTAAGAAGTCATTATTTACTTCACTGGCGTGTCACTGATACAGTAGCACCGAGCTATTGTGTTGGGATTGACATCAGGAACAGGCACTGGCGGAGATACCGCTGCTTCAGAAAGGATGGATGTTTGATGAATAGTCATGTTTTTTTTTAATGTATTTACAAATCTACAGCTGAAACGACTAGCCAATTAATTGATAATTGTATTGACCGTCATTTAAAGGGTCACTATTTTGATAATAGATTTATAATTTTAGTAATTTTTTAGCTTTTAAGCTGCTTAAATGCGAGGACTTTATCATTTTCTTTGTGGGATCGGACACAAAACTGAATGCGTACGAGGTGAAATAAAAACTTGTTGACTAGATCAATAAGTCTTCTGACATTTTATAAATGTATGTTATCACTACATTTATTGATTGTGAAACTTGTTAATAAAAAAAACACTTTACTCAGGAGAGAACAACCTAGTTATTAACATGTGACTTAAACAATTATTCAATAATCAATAATCTTCTGACTGAAGTAATGAACTCGTTGTTTCAGTAGACGTGTAAATGCAGAGAGCAATAGCCAAAGGAGGGAGGTACCTTTTTAGCATGTGACGTTAGAATTCAGGTGTAGCCGCTAAATTCAACGAAACGATGAAAAGAAAATGACAATTAAGGTTTTACTGACGTAGAATTAATCCATTATTGACCTTCTGAATATGTTCTGCAGGTCAATAACACGTAAATAAACAATTCAATGAGGTGTTAAATAACATGCCACATATATTTCAAGTCATTTTATTCTTTTTTTTTACTCTGCTTCACATCTCTGCATCAATTGTGTATGATCTACAGACACTGAAGGCCGAAACATGGCCGAGAAAGTCGACGTCTTCCTCATTAGCATGCGACACCTACTTTGAGAATCGAGGCTTTCGCACAGCTCGGTCTTGGCCTCTCCGTTGGGTCTGAGTCCGGCCTTGGGGTTGAACTTGTTGGACATGGTGGCGGCGGTGACCACGGCCTTCAGGCTGCGCGTGCGCTTGGGCACGTTCTGCTCGGGGTGGAAGAGGACCACGTAGACCTTCGGCATGTAGAGCAACCCCAGGGACACGGAGGCGCTCAGGCTCACGGAGATGGTCAGCGTGGTGGTCTGGATGTACATCTGCAAAAAACACAAAGCGTTGAGCCCTTCCTCGCCACTTTTTCTGTACGGTCCAAGGGACATCTGCTGTGTATCCTTCTAATTAGATCATCCAATGACCCGTTAGTTGGCCAAGCTGCTGTTGGAAGTACTTTCTACTGCGTCCGATAGAAGCTTTCCCCACTATTTACTGCTCGGGGTGTTATAAAAACTCGTATAAATCAGCATCTCATCTGCTTTTTACGGCGCGCACTGAACCAGCCAAGGCCACCTTGTTTGTTTAATTTTCTGCCATACTAGTTTTAATATGGCCGTCACGTCGGCCTGGACACACGTTTGATAAGAGCAGTCGATTGGAGGGGATTCTCACTCGCAACAAGCGAGCCAATAAAAAAAAAACGTGGTCAAATCCTCTGAATCACGGGGGAAGGGCAACGCTCGCTTCCATCCTCGCTCATTCGGTTTTAATTGTTTGCAAATTAATAAGTCATCTTCATGAAAGCGTCGAAGGAAAGTTTGTGTAATGTCTGTACTTTGTATTGTGTTGTCACTGCATGATTGGCCATGTGGGGAGAATTTCTGTGCAAGTTGTCTGACACAAGTTAGGGTTTAATGAGACTCCATTTGTTTTGCTTTTTTAATGTTTGCTACCTTGTCACAATGATGGTGCGTTCACGGCACATTGGTAAGATCGTAATTATGAGCGAGCGGGTGGGGGGAAAAAAGAGAAGATTTCTCCCAATTGATGAAAAGAACCAGACATTGAAATAAAATAAAAAATATAAAATATGAACACTAACGGATACAAATCAGCATTTGCTTGTATGGCGTCACATTTGTTAATAAACTGCTACAAATATGTAAAACAACAAAATGATCTAATTTAGGGTATATATTTAAAGTGAGGTCATCAATGAGAGGCTTTCCTGTTCTTCCCATTCGGCCAACATTGCGCAAATGCAACACAGAATAAGCAGATTGAATATTTCATGGTTGATTATGATCAATAAGTATGCTGTTGTCCTGAGCGGGACATGGAGTGATAATAAAAGATGCAGCAAAGACCACTTTCAGGTTAATACCTGCACATAATTGCAGCTCAAAAGCTTAACCCTCTGGACCCTGAAGTAATTTTCTCGATTTTTACATAATTTCATAAATTCACCTTTTAAAGGCAAAATGTGTAGTTGTTATTTTACTTTACAATACCTACTTTTGAGGGTCTAAACACTGTAATAGCTGAGGTAAAGGTCTCGTGGCTTCGTATCAGCCCACTGTGTGGGATTTGAGAGACGCTGCTGCGTGCTAACCATCTAGTAGAAGAGTGATAATGTACGACTGGACCTTGAAATGACAATAATGTTTGAGGCAGAGGCTTCAACTTCCTGTTCAGAGTGTATTCATGATATAAGGACTTAGAGTGCTCCAACACAATATTACAGTATATTCACTTTAACGCGTGCAGCAGAAAACAAATATTCTTATATGAAAACACGACTTTATTCGACTTTACGAGCCAGTTAAATGCATTTTCTTCCAATAAACAGCACAAAATGGTGAAATTGATAATTGTAGTTTAAATGTTAGTTTATCTTGATTGTGGACTTGCCACTTCCTATCCTAAAGCCCGACGTTCAGCATCTGGTCTGCGTCTGTTGTTATTGTAAACAACACAATCTATCACTACTATTTTTTAGGTTATTACTCTGCCTCAAGCGGAGGCTGTTTTTGTTTGTTTATTACATAATAAGGCATTTAATAAGGCATGTGTTCAGTTCCTGTCTTCCAAAGGCGGTTTATTAAAAAGTACAGCAACAGAATTATATTTCTTCAAATCAAAAAAAAAAAAACTATTCCCATAGAGGAATGATTGGTAGACAAAGCAGATTTTCAATATGAAACACTGCAGCGGAAACTTATTTACAACTGTAATTAAACCACTGCTGACTAACGTATTCCAATATATGATCTTAATGCGTGCTAGCAGATCTGGATCAACCCTTCGCTGGCGCCATGATAAAAGATGCAACTAAAACAGGCTCCCATTGAACGACTGTGTGCCTTTAACTGTACATGTTTAGATTTCATTATTTTAGACCCCCATCCCAGTGAGTCCTTGCTGGTTTTCCATCAAAGCACAGTTTAGCTCCCCACATGTGACCTCTACTTGAATATATATTTTTTGTTGTTGTATTATTTGTGGCTTTCCGTGGTGCTGCAACTAACTCATCCAGTCCTGGTACCATGCTGGACTGCTGGCTGGAGAGAGTAGATGAAATAATGGGGGCTGTATGATGGAGGAACAGCTGCACTGGTTCCCTCCCAGCTGCAGGGAGTGTGAACCAGTAAAGCGCTCTGGGCTCAGTTCACTGCTGCCTCAGGGACAGACTGCTGAACCCAAGCTGCTGCTCGCACACACAGAGAAAAACAAATTGTCTGCCGCCTCTCAACCAGAAACCAGAGACATTCTTGTAGTCTGAACTATATGAATATGAGGGAAGAATGAAACACATATTGGAGTTAATTTAATGGGAAATATGCAGGATTTAGAGCATTACTGTAGCTTTCTATGTCAAGATATGGAGGAGTCCTGAGCAGAGAACCAATGCATGTGTGTTGCTGTCCGAGCTTCTCTCTGCTTTGTGGACTCAGTCGAGGCTGCGCATGCTTTCGTGCACGACATGTGACCAGATTGAACACATGCACGTCTCAATCTGATATCGGCCCAAACAACATCGTTGTTGCAGAAGCAAAGCGACCCTCCTCTGGTTCCCTTCTCTGGTTCCCTTCTCTGGTTCCCCCTCTGCTTCCCCCTCTGGTTCCCTCCTCTGCTTCCCCCTCTGGTTCCTCCCTCTGGTCCCCCCTCTGGTCCCCCCCTCTGGTTCCCCCCTCTAGTTCCCCCCTCTGGTTCCTTCCTCTGGTTCCCCCTCTGGTTCCCCCCTCTGGTTCCCCCCTCTGGTTCCTTCCTCTGGTTCCCCCCTCTAGTTCCTTCCTCTGGTTCCCCCTCTGGTTCCCCCCTCTAGTTCCCCCATCTGGTTCCTTCCTCTGGTTCCCCCCTCTAGTTCCCCCCTCTGGTTCCTTCCTCTGGTTCCCCCTCTGGTTCCCCCCTCTGGTTCCTCCCTCTGGTTCCCCCTCTGGTTCCCCCTCAGGTAAACACTGTTCGCTCTACAGGCACTTGGACCTCAGTCATCGCTGTCGAGTTCGATCCACCGGCTCCGCTGTCGCCATGATGAGAGCCGTTGAAAGGCAATCTAAATGCTCCCGTTATTGTAGAAAACATCTTCAACCCTAACTTGAAAGATATTAAAACATTTAAAAAATACTCACAATTCAATAAAATGCATGTAAAATGTGCATTCCAACTACACAACTTACAGGATACAACCAACAACTACTCACACATGCACGTCTCAATCTGATATCGGCCCAAACAACATCGTTGTTGCAGAAGCAAAGCGACCCTCCTCTGGTTCCCTTCTCTGGTCCCCCCTCTGCTTCCCCCTCTGGTTCCCCCCTCTAGTTCCCCCCTCTGGTTCCTTCCTCTGGTTCCCCCTCTGGTTCCCCCCTCTAGTTCCCCCCTCTGGTTCCTTCCTCTGGTTCCCCCTCTGGTTCCCCCCTCTAGTTCCCCCCTCTGGTTCCTTCCTCTGGTTCCCCCTCTGGTTCCCCCCTCTGGTTCCCCCCTCTGGTTCCCCCCTCTGGTTCCTCCCTCTGGTTCCCCCTCTGGTTCCCCCCTCTGGTTCCCCCTCAGGTAAACACTGTTCGCTCTACAGGCACTTGGACCTCAGTCATCGCTGTCGAGTTCGATCCACCGGCTCCGCTGTCGCCATGATGAGAGCCGTTGAAAGGCAATCTAAATGCTCCCGTTATTGTAGAAAACATCTTCAACCCTAACTTGAAAGATATTAAAACATTTAAAAAATACTCACAATTCAATAAAATGCATGTAAAATGTGCATTCCAACTACACAACTTACAGGATACAACCAACAACTACTTAAACTACTACAAATAATCTGCAGATGGTTTGGTCAATTCATTAGAATTTTCTTTTTTTTATCATAATATAATGGTTGATATTCATTCTTTTTTTAAATACACAAATCTTAACACACACAAAATACATGAACAAACATTTTTCAGGAAGTTATTAAAGAATTCAAATAGTTTGATATTTACATTTTTTTAAAGTGATTTCAGTGAACAAATGTGACGGCGACATTGTTTCTAAATGATTTAAAACATATCTTTGGCATTCTCATACAAAATGTCTTGTAATTTATCACCGGCAAATGTGGAGATAAAATCTATCTGATATTAACGAATCTTCTGATATATCGACCTCTCTAATGAACTAATTTAGCTCAAAACACAACCCACATGTGTCCACATAGTCATTAGTTACTGTCCAGTATATAAAACCAGTACATTCCAGTATAATCAGCATATTCCCTCCCCGCAGTGCCTCATGGAGCTCTAGTTAATTTTCCTTCATTGCCGTCTTCATCCCAGTCATTCGTTTCCTCCCGATCCCCGTGCACCTCTCACATGCGTCCCGTTGCAATCAGCGGATCCCGCCGGAGGCAGAACGCGGCATAGAAGCAGCCGTGTACGATGGCATTAACGACTGAATTAGACACAGAGGGAAACAATGGGGATGTATCAGTACATATATGATGAGAGGAGCTAATGGAATCCCTACAGAGAGCCCCACAACTGATTGAGAAAAGCCTGTGTTGGCTGATTACGTAAGATTAATTTGAGGGTTAATAAATGTAAACAGATTCTATTTCCAAACCGGCGACTCCAGAGAGCTTCTGCTGCGGGAATGCGAACCACTTTCTGCACGAAGCGACTGCCTTATTTCGCAGCATGCTATGGAAACGTTCAACAGAGGGGGCCCGCTCCACGAGAATTCACTATAATTGCACTCTAATTACGTTAATAAACCAATAGAAGCCTTAAGGGACACGATAATATGGCTTCATGGGAGTACGTCATTTATAAAGATCACGATTCTCCGCATCCCGTTGTTGTTATGATTATCACCGGAGCATCCCAGAGGTCAACGGCCGCGACCCGGAGGGCTTCCGCGCTGTAGGCCTAATGAACACAACAACTGCCCTCCGAGGTCTGAGACGCTGCCGAGCTCCCACCGCTCCGCAGCATCAATCTTCATTAAGTGTTATTGGGCCCGCGGGACGCCGCTGTGAATAATGCCGTTTGCCTTTTGTGCCCGAAAAAGAGACAAAGACGGAGCAACGGGAAGGTGGTTACAGGTGATTTTGATCTCACTGCAACTCCCCCTCTTTGTCTGACGGGCGCACTAACAGTAGTTTGTTTTGTCGCGGTCGAGCCGACTTCCCGGTGAAATAAAGAAAGCCACTCAATTCATCAGGCCACTCATGCTCCGTGATGGCAGGACCTCTTTGAGCGCCGCTGATTGAATTTCCACCGAGCCCATTGTGCTGAAGCCTCATTCCCATGAACGCTATTGTCCGCCGCCTCTTCCTCCACCGTCCTCCGGTGATTTAAACTCTTTCTCCAGGTAAGCAGGTGTCACGTCTATTCCTGGTGATCGCGCTCCGCAGATAGAGCAGATGTCCCCATCCCAACGACAGCGAAAGCCTCCCGTGGCATTTGTTGCATTTATCCTGGCACCAGATGACAAGTAAATGAGTGCGTGCGTGCGATGCCGAGGCTGCGCGGCGGCGACGAGCGTAAGGTAAATCAAGACCCGGAGGAAGTGGAGCGTTTAATTGCTCTAAAAGACGTGGCAGAGTGGGCCGCAGGGCTTTGTGCGGCCTGTCATTTACAGTAAAATGATTATGAGGCGGGTTTGCTTTGACGTGGTAATTCCTTAAATAACATTTTTTTTTTCATGTAAAGCAGTGGTCACTAACTGGCGGACCGCGGTCCGGGTCCGGACCCAGACGTAGTTGTCTCTGGACCCTGGACCGAAAACTAATTATTATTACCGAATTATTAACTGTTGATGGATCGCTTCTATTTCACCGGCGCAGCTTTTCCTGCCTTTGCAGCTCTCATTCAGCGGTCCAGGAAACACTCACGACCAATCACACGCCTTGAAAATCCTGTCACTTGCCTACTCAACCAATCACATGTGTGTATTGCGTTAAGCCCCGCCCTCGACTCAAGTGAGATGTTCACACACACGGAGCGACAGGAGACTGAGAGACCGGATAGTTGGAAAAGTACGAGAGTCAGAGAAATGTGGACCGCTTATCTATATAATATCTATATATTTAAGCTAATCTTAAAGAGAGCCTTTAACAATGGATGGACTCTTATATGTTTATTATTCCCACAACCAGTTCAAGAGCAGTATGTCTCATGTTATATTATATATCAGCGATATTAAAAGCAGCGATGTGACATCACTTGACGCCCGAATAAACTGAATTTGAAGCTGCATGACAATTCAGTTAAATTCTTTCTAAAATTAAGGACTTTATTTATTAATGTAATTTATAGTCACATTTTTCAAAAGCTTTCTGTTTAAATCCAGCCTTTATTTTACTTGAAATAAGAGAAGATAATGTATCTATTATTATAGTATGTACTATTTATAATTCTTCCAGTTAAATTTGAAATTTGAAATCTGTAATAATAAATATTGTTTAGATGTTAATTCATTGTACTTTATTTAATTTGACAGTCAGTCGTTGACTACATACAGATGTTAATTCAACTGTTGGCTTTGTCAATATGTTTAGCACAAAATCATATAGTGCAAATTAGACATTATTGTGATGTTCCGGACCTTTGCATAAGGAACCTGTCTCAAACTGGACCTTGCAGAATTTTAGTTGAATACCCCTGATGTAAAGGCTCAGCGAATCAGTCAAAGGGTTTCGTTTGTTTACACGAGGACGAAAGTTCCAACTACAAATTAAACTAAACACTCTGTGACATCTCACATATACTGTAGATGTTTTGTGATTCATCCCCACGATGACGTCGTTTGTTCTGAAAATGATTCAGTGTGGACGGTTGGTGGAAGAAGCACTCAGATCTTCTTCTTGAGAGAAAGCAGAAAGCAATACTGCACTGTCAAAATACTGCACAAAGTACACAATATATAGCATTACATTATACTTATTAGTGTACTTAGTATTTATTTAGCACAATGGCCGATTTCTTAACGTATTAACGTTGCATCTGGTCATGGTGGGGCTCATTTTTGTTACTTATTTATAATAACTCCCTACTGCTTATTTATTAAAATAAACAATGAGTAATAATATATCATTAATAGATTTTATATGTTTGCATTAATGATCTAAATCTTAATAGTAACTAGCTAAATATTTAAAATAAATGTAGTGGAGTAGAAGTGTGAAGTTTCATAAAAGTACCTCAAATTGTACGGAAGTAAAGTCTATAAATAAATGCACTTTGTTACCTTCGGCCACCGTTTCTTTTATGGTCCTTATGGTTCGTGTTAAAATGAATACTTTCTCATCATGGTTACAATAACAACCACCTTGTAAAGGTTAACAATCATGGTCATGGTTAAAAGAAGAAGGAAATATTTAAAGAAACAGGTTAATAGCATCACAATACTGTCATTTAACTTGCTGCATGGTCTGACTATAGACTAAACCACACTAGACTGTGAATTAAATGAACTTTTTCCGACTGCACACTCCTTTTGGTTATATATTAAATATGATTATTCTCTCTTAAATGAGGAAAGAAAAAAAAATGTAGGACATTTCCCTGCAGCAAGATTTCTGTTTTATCTTCCATTTCATGTCGTACCTTAACAACGCCGAGGGCAACGGGAGAAGTTTTCCGAGTGATAAAAGTGAAACTATCTCCTAGACATTGTTTGTTCGTCTTTCCACAGGAAATAACTATTAATGAGCGAACAATATCATTTGGAGTGGCTCGTATTTAATCAGGGTGAGAGAAGTTTCTCAGGGTTTGCATAAGAGAAGAAGAAGAAGAAGAAGAAGAAGAAGAAGAAGAAACAAAAAGTAGGGCTTCACTTACCCTTCAATATTTCTTTTTTTCAACTTCTATTTTACTATTCAAAGCCATGCTAGCTAATGGATTACCTCATTCACCAAAAAGGCTGTTCACTCTCTGTGATTGCATAATTCCCTTTGATCTTCAGAGAGAGGAGATGGGATGATTAAACAAAGGACTCGTTGATATCCACGGCTCGCTGTTGACATGCGACTTAAGATGCGCAGCGGTCACAGTACAAAAACAGCGTGCACTTTGAACTCGGACTTCCGAGACGCCATCGCGACGAAGCTGCAGTTGACATTTCAGTAACATTTTCCTTGATTTATTTCAGTAAATATAGCGTAACAAGCAGCATCTGGCGAGCGCAGCAGGTCTCTCGTTGTTTGCAACGTGTTGCCGCTGTTGCTCAGTTTAAGTGTAAACAGCAGGAGATTTATGGGGCCAATATGCAGATCCACAGCAGTTTGAACTTTGTGGTTGTAACACAACATGCAGCATATGAAAATAAGCCATTGTGCTGCTGGTCACACAGTGCATTATTAATGTAATTCAATTGGCTGCAGTCATATGCAGATTTTCTGCAATGCAGTAGCAATAGACATTATTTTTTTGGGGGGGATGCTGAGCGTGACACAATTCACACAATCGGCTCTTTCGCACAGAGGTAACTACCGCAGCCAGTTTTCAAGGCCAGCGTTTTGATGCATTGTTTTGTTTAATCCCAGAAGGGGAGGAGGTACGGATTAATTTGTTGCATCTGTAAAACCCATGCTGGCAGTGCTGATAGTGTCCATGCCAGTGTGAGGATTTCCCCCTCACCGCTGTCCTCTTGGAGCCACTGAGCCCGTTTGGTTGCGCCGCCAAAATACCTCTTTCAAGTGGATCTACACATTTCTACTGTCATTGTTTTACCCCTTTGGCTCCGAACCCAGACTGTCCCCGCTGAGTGTGAGCTCCAAGCCCGGCCTCCATTTGCATGCCCCCCCCTTTTTTGGGGATCTCACTTGACCTGTAGCCTCCCAGAGCGCCGGCCGGATGTAGTCCAGGTCCTCGAGGTCAGGCACATGGATTTGACACGGGGATACGAGTGTGAGCTCGTCTTTGTGTAAACAGCTCAGGGGTCTCTAATGCACCGTGACATAAAGCCGTACAGTATGTGAGGCACAGGCCTGCGTGGCGTTATTAGAGAATGCACTTATGAAACGCCGTGTCCGCATTCGGTATGTTGTTAGTACATTTGAAACACTGGGGCTTCTGCATGACATCCAGTGTCATTAAAGGCACAGTAAGAATAAGAAAAAGAACATTGAAGGGCTGCGTGGGACTGAGGGACAAATTTAAACATAAGAAATAAGTTCACTTATGTGCAGTAAGGGAATAACTAGTTACCATAACTACCTTATATAATGGAGTATTTTTTAAATTGTGGTATTCAAATTTATAAAGAAATCAGACATTTCCACCCAAGTAAAGGTACAGAGGCAATAACAGCGGAACTTACAACTTGTACTGAGTAAAATTATTATTATTGTGTTTTATAATGTAGCTGCCATTATTATAAGTGCCTATTATACTGTTGGGTAGTTTGATTCAATAGTTCCTAATCTGTGGGTCAAGAGGTCATAAGACAAGTGTGATGGGTCTAGAGGTGCTGAATGGAAAAGAAGATGATAAAACTATAACATTTTGCAAGACATTTGGGTGATGGCGTAAGACGTCGCAATATACATATTCCAAGTAGTAGACGAGATCTTAAGACTCGTATGTCTCTCTATGTATCTATGACAAGTATATGTGTGTGTGTATGTTTCTCTATGTATCTAAAATAAGTAAATGTGTATGTCTCTCTATGTATCTATAACAAGAACATGTGTATGTCTTTCTATGTATCTATAATACATATGTGTGTATGTGTATGTCTATCTATGTATCTTAAATAAGTATTTGTGTATGTATATGTCTCTATAACAAGTATATGTGTATGTCTGTATATATATATATATATATATATCTATAACAAGTATGTGTGTGTATGTCTCTCTATGTATCTATAACAAGTATGTGTGGATGTCTCTCTATGTATCTATAACAAGTATATGTGTATATGTCTGTCCATGTATCTAAAATAGGTTTGGGTGTGTGAAACTGCCCTGATTAGCTCATTTGAAGCACCTGGGTCACTGACTGTCAGACTGATAATTAGAGGGAGACTGGACTGTGGATTTAACGAAAACAACCTGTCAAACGACTGAATTTAACAGAAAACCATGACTCCGATTGTGAAAATATCTGAATCAAGAGAAGCACAAGACTTTTGTGAACGTTTCTGTGTACTTAAGTGTTTGCGGGGTTTAGAAATGAGAGCGTAAAGGCAGTTCAGAAAGTGCCCCAGTTTACGTCATGGGAGAAAATTGTGCTCTGATTTAACATGGAGTCCAATGGAGCCGTTGACTGACTTCATGTCGCTTTCAGGCTTGCTGACAAAAAAGTAAAAGTTTGTTGGATTCCACGACGCATTTGTACAAGCAAGCACAATATTTCATCTGTTTTGTACTAAACATCATGCCTGAAGAGTAAAAATTGTGGAGTGAATGGCAATTTAAAAATATTTTTTCACGAGACCAAAATGCACTGGAAGTACTGGTTCTATCTTTAAAAATGCTTCATAATTTACTAGTTGATAATTTTTTGTATGCAAAATATATTCTGCAAAGTAACAAGTAATCTTTGATATCATATAAATGTAGTGGAATTACAAGTACACTCAAATGTAGTGAAATATAAGTATAAAGAAGCACAATATGTAAAATGCAAGTACCTCAACATTGTACTTCAGTACAGTACTTGAGTAGATGTACTTAATTACTTTTCACACATGGTGTTGTGTACTTGTTCTTTACCTGCACCTGCACACTCCTGCATTAGTGTTCCAAACATTATTCTGAACAAACCAAGAAGACGCAATAAGCAAAAAAATAATTGAGCATAGAAATAAAATTATAAAAGGCCACCTAATGGGTTTGGTATTAAAGAAGCTTTTGTGAGGATTTCTAAAAACTCTTTCAACTAATGCCATGAGTTAGGAAATAGTTGTTGGTTTACCTTTTCCGTGGACTGTGAAGTGCCAAAGAAGATCGGGATGAAGGCCAGCCAGATAATGCAGGTGGTGTACATGGTGAAACCGATAGGTTTGGCCTCATTGAAGGTCTCCGGCACTCCTCTGGTTTTTATGGCGTAGACCGTACAGGTGACCATGAGCAGCATGCTGTAGCCCAGCAGGCAGATGAGAGACAGATCGGAGATGTCACACTTGAGCACCCCGCGAGACATCACCGGGTTAGAGGTCCTCTGGTCCTCATAGTCAATAATGGCCTTGGAGGGGTCCACGCCGAACCAGATGCACACCCCGAGCAGCTGCACCGAGGCCAGGGTGAAGGTGATGATCAGCTGGGAGGCCGGAGAAATTAACCTGGGCGCGCTGACGGACATGGAGCCCTGCTCGAAGATGCGGTAGATGCGGTTGGTTTTGGTGAGCAGGGCGGCATAGCTGATGCTCATGCCCAGACCCAAGAAGATCCTCCTGAGCGAGCAAATTCCCACGTCAGGGGTGGAAATCATGAGGAACGTCGTGGCGTAACAGAGGAAGATGCCAGTTAGCAGCACGTAGCTCAGCTCCCGGCCGGATGCCTTCACAATGGGGGTGTCGTTGTAGCGGACGAAGGTGACCACCACAAACACGGTGGCCATGATGCCGACGACCGCAATTAGCACAGGGAAGACCGCCCACGGGGAGCTCCACTCCAGCTTGACGATGGGGATTGGAACGCAGCCGGTGTGATTCACGTTGGGCCGCAAATCAAAGCGACACATCTTACACGTGTAGGTGTCGGCCTGGTACTGGTAGCCATCGCAGCGCTCGCAGTGCCAACAGCAAGGCATGCCCTTCACTATCTTCTTGCGCTCGCCGGCCTGGCAGGGGTGGCTGCAGATGGAGGAAGGGATCTGGTGGACACCGCCGGGCCACTGCATCGTACGGACCTAGGGAAGGAGGCAAGGGGACATGGACAGACGTTAACGGACAGAAGGGAAGAACAAAACTCTTCATATCCTTTGAAATGTTGTCGAGAAAGTGATGCTTTATCGATCCAAAAAAGGTCCACCTAGAGGTCAAGGACAATCTTAACGGTGGCCATTGCTGTGTGAGTGTTTGAACCTGGAGTACCATTGTGTATGCTCCCATGCTACTTGGTTTTATTTATTTATTTGGTTGTGGGGTGGAAAAGGGCAAGCTTAGGGGTCAAATGTCTTCCATTGGGAGGGCAGATTTTCCAAAGGGAAAAGGAAACCTATTGTTTGTTCTGAAGGGAACTGACGGTGTTTCTCTTTGGTAAATTGTTGTCTGTGTTAAGAAAAAAAAAAATCAATACCGCGGCCGTCTACAATCAGAAGAGAAATGGAGGAATTCTGTTTCAGGATACTACTCCCCTTGTTGATTTCCCCCCTTTTACAAGCATACTCGTGCAGATAAATTAAATACGTCATTTCAAACGTGTCCGCTCTCTTTGATGTCACGTTATCAATTCTCTTCAATTGTGGCCGTTCACTCAAAGCCGGTAAATGTGTCTCTAAATGTGCATTTAATTAAGAACTCAAAGAACGCTAATTAAATACGGCTTTAGAGTCAGAACTGGCACATTCCTCAGTAGGTGCCCACCACAAACGTTTCCTTTTTTCTTCCACAGTAGTTGAAAGAGGCAAAGAAGGCAAAGCTCCTCTCAAGCTGCTTCATGTGTTCAATTGTACTCTCGTCTGGCTGCCCAGGGCTTCCTCTTCATTTCCTCAAAACAGAATTTCCGTGGTTCCTTTATGTAATTTACTGTTATAATGCCGTTACTCCATCACACCCCCTGCCCACAGTATTGTTTGTTTTAGTTTTTTTGTTCGAAGTCAGCGATGCCGTCTGGAGAGTTGATATTAAATATGTCCGTCCTTAAGCTCTCGTGGCTTTCTTTTCATCGCAGTCCGCCCTATTAATCATTTAAAGCGCCCTCTGGATATTTACACCTTTGAAGATGGCACTAAGTGCTATCAAATGTGTGGGAGGAGTCAGTGAGCAAACAAGTAGCTGCAGAAAAGGACTTTTGACCGTAAACGCAAACACAACCACAACAGGAATGGAAAAAGGCGATGCTTACGTTGAGATGGAGTTGATCCGTCCAGTGGCCGATGATTTTGTATTCAGAGGTTTGGTTTCTGATCTGGTATTGGTAGATCTCGTAGCGTCCAGGAGCGTCTCCGTTCTCATTGAAGAGCACCGGGTTTCCAGCTATGCCTAAATGAGAGCACAATCATCGTCATCATCATCATTTACTGCACATCGTTGAGTTTTGTTCTGTGTGGTGAGTGTGAAGCAAACTAATGTGTTGTCATTGATAGGAGTTATTATTCCACTACATTAGAAATCTAAATTATGCTTGCGAATCAAAAACTGTTTTATTTTCTCTCTCGTTTGGCGAGATGGCTGAGAACATGTTCTCAACCACCGTTTCCTGATGAGAACATTCAGCATATGCACTGAGAATTATCTTCATTTTAGACAATTTTAATGCATCATGATTTATGTTCATTGCAGACTTGCAGAGCTCAGGTTGCGATGTGGAAACGTGAGTGATGTGAAGGTTGGTCTGGTGAACGGGCGTAAAGTTTGACAATATTCCATTTGGCTCTTTATAGTCGTCATCAAGTCTGGATTCATATATTGAAATCACCACCAATATCTCCCGGTTGGTTAAACAATCATCCACTCAGAGCTTTATAGGTGGGCTTGAGAATGGCGACAAAATCTTAATTAACAATAATAGCTGGCTAACCACCTAGTTACCTCTATGAAAATAGGTCATACAGTCATACAATTATTTAATCCTCCTACTAATCACAATCACAGCTTCTGTGTTGAATTAAAATGATGTCAGCATGAAGGATAAATAATTGCCACTGATTGGATAAAGCAAAACAAAAACACCCCCCATCACAAACAGAAATCAAAAAGGCCATTAAGTCTAATTAGCAAATTAGATCATACCTTAACCTTCAATGGAGGGTTTAGGTTTCCATATTTTAAGAAGACTGTGGTTGCAATTTACAAATAGTGTAGAAAGAAAGCAAATAAAAATGTTTAAAAGATGTTATTGAGGACAATTATCGCTTTTAAATCAACAATATCTGCCGTTGTACAATGTATTACTGTTAGTAATACAATGTTATAACAATGTATTACTGTTATAACATTGTTTTAACAATGTATTACTGTTATAACATTGTTTTAACAATGTATTACTGTTATAACAGTTATATCATTGTCATAACAATGTATTACTGCTATAACGCTTCTAGGGCGAGTCGCCAACCACCAATTTCTCTGTAACGAGGTGAAGCACACTTCCTGTAAAGCAATCCATTTAATCGAGGTAGAACGTAGGAAGGTTCTCCGTAGACGGACAAGGAGGGAACTTCATCGTCTAATTGCTTTTCACTTCAACTTACAGGAAAGCTCTCTCCCTTCAAACAAATGAAAGCTGTTTTTTTTTACTAAGTAAGAACAACACATCTATCGTGGCCAATTGCTGCAGATGAATTTCTGCTGATGATGTCTTCTTTTTTTGTTTTTTTTCATGCTTTTTTTGTTTTTCGAGATAGATGCGGCGCCCTAATCCACATCTTGATGAGTCAGCCCTGCCGGATTACAGCACTGTGACAATGCCGCCCGCATCACAAAGCAGGCAATGATCATGGGAGGATCACAGCGACTTTATAAAAGCAGAGTGTCCACAAATATGTCCACATAAAGAAATTAAGCACTTCAACACTATTTGAAAGGTGACGTATTTTCTATCTATTGGTTGCGTGAAACGTTTTCCTCCTCGAGCCTGTAAGTGCTCACATGGACGACACGGTCTGGACCCTGAATACCACCGTAGTGGCCTGTATATGATTACTGTATTCATTGGCCTTATGGGTCTTTTGTTCACGCTGGCTTTTCAAATCCAGACCTTTTATAGATTGACTGCTCTTGTTTGAAAATGCACACGTTTTAAGTTTGAGCCACATGCAAGTGATTCCAAGATTTTGCTACATAGTGATCGTAAGAAAAATATTTTTAGAATAAAGGTTTTCAGGCCTAATCTTCATTTTGGGACCATAGAGTTCATTGCAGCTATATGTAGACATGAAATCAAGAGAGGTTAACCCGTTAATAACCAACCTATTTTTAGCCCTCTAGCTCGAAAAGTGCATACCCAAACTAAAATGGGCGTATCTCTGCAATCATTTTGGGGTTATAATAAAGGAGTACAATGGGAGATTTTGTACGGATATGTAATTATCAGTCCCTATTTTACTGGTGTTTTTTTCTTTTTCTTCATGTTTCATTTGTTACGGGTTCACGAAGACTCAAGCGCTCATGTCACGAGAGCTTCTGCTGTATTACATCAGGTGTTTTCTGCAAAAACAAAATTCATCACGGCTACGCAGGTCTGACAGTAATGACATCAGTATGAAATATAATCAGCCACAGCAGCAATAACCACCACAAATGCAATACAGGATCACGCTTCAATAATTTCTAGGAAATGTAGTTTAAAAATAAAAACAACGTCCCGAAGTATTACCACTTAAAGTATTTATCTGCACTTCTTTACCAAGTTGGTGTTTTTAGCTGTCGTCTGTGTGTGAAAATAACTTAATTTGTGTTCTTTTATCTTATCACAGCAGATTGAGACTTATCCAATAAGTATAACACTTCTCTTTAATGCAACTTTAACATTTCTGTTTTTCAGATGGCATCGTGTGCTGGCACAGAACCTCCTGCATCTCCTCTCCTACCCATAACGTTCAAACAAATGGACGAGACAAAGCTCGCTAATGAATTGACAGATTAAAAAGGCACCGTGGGGAAATACTGCCCGGGGTCGCTGCCATTGTTTTCCGGAGGCAGTGGCGTTCGTCCTCTTCATTAAGAGTGAAGAGAGCGGCGCGCTTTTTGGGCATATGGTCAATGTTTGAGTTGCAGATGAGGAATTAGGCCTGTCATGTGGCACAAATTGCTTGTCTAAACAGTCCTCTCACTAAGTCAGGGGCATAATGAGTCCCTCAGAGGCTTCTGCCACCGCTGCATTGTGCCGTGCACTAATGTGACAGGGTAGCCCGGGGTCGCGCACGTGTGCGTGCACCAGCACTCGTTTCCTCTCAACCGACCGTCGGGGGTTAATGAGGTGCTTGTGATTATATGTAATATTTAATGATTGTTGTATTGCACACACACACACACCTTAAGAACGACCTGCCTGGTCATTAATCCAGCTCGCTCTGCACGGACGCACAAGTCGGGACGCCGTAGTGAATCACGGCACGGCTCTCCGCCCTCCACTCGGCCGTTAACTCTTAATGACCTGCACGCGGGCGAGTCATGCAGAATTTACCACGGATACACTTCACCCACGCAAGGAGGTGTGTGTGTCTTTTCCCCCCGCTGCTTCGTCACTGTCAAGACACCGGCGTGCTTCTCAGCAAGTGCTCTCCAACTGGGCGAAGCAGGCGTGACACCAGGTAAACGTAGCGGCCGTAGCATTTTCCCACAGCGCTAATCGCACCGATTTGCCGCTTATAGTTTCTCCTTTTTAAACAGAAATAGGTTTTCTTTCATTCAATAATTCAGACAGCATTTGTGAATAAGTTGTTTTCAGTACCAGTTAGCACTTACTGTAGATGTTTCACATTCAGAGCTTGGCGGGAACGGGATGAATTACGCTGTTTGAGTCACAGGACGGATTTAAATGCGGAACATTGGCGCAGGAGGCGTTGAGTTTAACTGACGGTAACTTGGCAGTGAATGAAAACAGTGTTTCTGTTGCAGGAGAACAACTGGGTGAAGTTTTTACGAAATGTGCATTATTCTACGACGGCGACGTAAAGATAGACGAGTCCTCCTTTCGTTTGCAAAGATTGATTTTCCAGTTTTATGATACAACTTTGTGCCATGTGAAAACGAGGTGTGCAGATTAGTTGTCGGCATCTGCTGGAGGAGGATGGGGAAGACGGTTGAGGAGGTGGGAGGGGTTGTGTGTTATGGTCGTATGCTTTAATAGCATTTTAAAACGGGAGCAGGATCATAAAACAGGGAGATACTAAAAATAAAAAAACTGGAAAATAAAAGCATGCTTCTTATATAAGGGAGCCTTTTCAAAATAAAGTTGGTTTTCTCTTCTGTTGAGTAGTAATGGCCGTAGCCACTATTTGAGAATTTACAGGAATTATCTGTATTTTTTGTGTGTGTTCCACAGCTTTTGGGATACTAAATTAAGATGATTGAGCTTTGTATCTATTGCTGTCCATTCTTGCTGATAGTCGATTGACGAGTCCTCCTTTCGTTTGCAAAGATTGATTTTCCAGTTTTGTGATACAACTTTGTGCCATGTGAAAACGAGGTGTGCAGATTAGTTGTCGGCATCTGCTGGAGGAGGATGGGGAAGACGGTTGAGGAGGTGGGAGGGGTTGTGTGTTATGGTCGTATGCTTTAATAGCATTTTAAAACGGGGAGATACTAAAAATAAAAAAAAACTGGAAAATAAAAGCATGCTTCTTATATAAGGAAGCCTCTTCAAAATAAAGTTGGTTCTCTCTCCTGTTGAGTAGTAATGGCCTTAGCCACTATTTGAGAATTTACAGGAATTATCTGTATTTTTTTGTGTGTGTTCCACAGCTTTTGGGATACTACATTAAGATGATTGAGCTGTCTATCTATTGCTGTCCATTCTTGCTGATAGTCCCATTTCTGTGAACAACAGGCGTGGGTGTCATGCCAGGAAAATGAAAAACAATGAAGCCTTTGCACATGCGTGAGGAGAGAGAGAGAGAGAGGGAGGTGTGCAGCGATGGGAAACCCTCAGATCTCGACTCAAAACAGCCATCCCCGGTGAGAACGACGGCGTAAAAGGCCACTGCTTTTTAGTCTGCGGCGGAGCAGAAGCACCTTTCCCCGACGTGGAAGCAGGAGACATGAAACGCTGATGAGAAGCTTCATTCAATTGTGGCTCCTTGAAGTCTGAGCAACTCCTCGACAGGTCGGATGCCGAGGTGGGAACGAGAGAGACGGGGAGGCTCTGAAGACAGTCAAACGGAGCACAAACACTGGAGGCGTTTGATTCCTCGGCTTTGTCGACTGCTGCTGAATGAGCAAATGAGCACTTGAAAAGTTGAGGATTTGGAATTAAGCTCCAACTTTAGAGACCTTTACCCGACAAAATACTAATAGTACACTATGAAAATACTGCACTGCAAATAAAAGTCCTGCATTCAAACTATTATCAGTAGAACATACTTAAATAAAAACAACTCATTATGCAGAAAAATGATCAGTGTTGTATTATACATGATGTTTATACATTAATAGAAAATGTTGCGTTTTTTGACCACATTTGAACTCCTGTATCTACTATTATTGGGTGGTTTAAACAAAAGCAATGACCATATTATTGTAGCGGCGAAAACCAGGCCTGTTGTCAGCTTGTTGCTGATGCATTTTCCAGGTTTCTTTATGAATTTCCTTAGTTTAAGAAGTAGGATAATGTACTCCATAAAGGAACTCCTCATCCTTTAGCAGAAAACATAAATAAATCACATTGTAAAATCAAAAAATGTGCCGATAAATGGTTTTCACTGTGTGGGAAGGGTATGAAGTTATGAGATAAATGTAATTGAGTAAAAAGTACAATATTTGTCTCAGAGGTGGAGTAGAATTATAAAGTTGCATCAAATGGAAATACTCAAAGTACCTAGAATGTGTACTGTATAGCATTTGACTAGATGTACTTCAATACAAAGAGAAAGCACACAGGTAATCCCGGACTACTGAAAATATCCCAGCGGAGCGAATGCTTCTGTCGGATTACTTTTCATCTTTTCCAAAAGGTTATCTGTCATGAGCGAGCTTACGGTGTCCCCTGTTGAGACCCTGACAGCCCACTGAGATATCAGATAAATGGTTTTGTGAGCATGCCAGGTGTACGGCCACTGAGCGCCTTTGGTTTAAAAAAAGGTCTTTGACGTTCGACCTTTATCAACAGAGTTCCATATGCAACCTAAGACACAATGCATTAGATATGGATATAGCCCAACAGGACTTTTGAGTGCTGTGCAGCTCTGCAGAGGAAGACGTGAATTATTTTTAGCAGATGTCCACTAAAACTGCTGACAATAAACAGAAATGCGTAACAATAGATTCTTGCTGGCTCAGCCTCAAGAATGATTCATCATAATAACAAAAAAGAAGACATATTTTTCATGCATTTCTCGCGATTGCTATTTGTTTGAGAAAAAAATGGATAATTGCTCTGCGTGTTTGCTGGTGCATCACATACTAACACCACAATGCAGAGAAATATTTTCCTCACAATCTGGAAAGTCCAGTATCAGCAGTTAAGTTGTTTTATGTACACGTTCAATTTAATGCAGCGCGCTGATGCAATCGCATGGCGTGTAGTGTCAGACGGCCTCTCTGGTCCGATCGGGTTACCTGGCCAGAACAAAACCAGCTCAAAGGGATCTACTGCCTGTAGCTTTATGCTGGCAGGCTGGACATGGAGGCTTCTCATAAAAAGGCAGCACTCACTCCTCATTGTGCATTTAACATTTTTAAAGTTTAGATTTCTGTGATGATGCAATCCCAATCTACACATTTAGATGGTGATTTCCACTCTTGCATCAAATTTAGCCGGTACTCCTATAATGTTTATTGCTTACTATTTAGAATATTTAATCTATTAACCCTCGAACACTAAGGTCGGGTGGTTTTCACCCGAGTGATTGTGGTTACGTTATTTTCATTGTGTTGCTTTAGTCTGAGTTATGTGGGTCCTTGTGTGACTGACGTTATTGAAGGTGGGCGTGTCTTTATTGGAAGTGGGCGTGATTTTATTGAAAGTGGGCGTGTCTCTCTGCTCCAATCCCTGTTTTTCTCAACCTTCACGTGATTTTCACCCGTCGTTAGTGATAGAGGGTGAAATCATTCAGGATGGTTTTGCCATTGAAGGAGACTTTTCCTTCACAGGACAAGGCTCACATGTCCCAGGAACATGTGGACCAGAGAACAAGTTCATAGCTCCATTATTTATGTTTTTAATCAGGTTTAATTGACGATTTCCCCATTTTTCAGGTGCATTATATTGGGTGAAAATCACCCGACGTTAGTGATAGTGTGACTATTTCTAGTGTTCTAGGGTTGAACCCTAGCTATAATTCATCTTTTTTTGCAATATCTTGATTTGGTAGTCCAAAACGCCAAACATTTTTTGCAGAAAAAAATCAAACATCCGTGCTAAAAGGGAGTAATAAAAGCTGCCTTGTTTTCCCAGAGGGGTTGCTTTTTAAACTAACAACTCTGAACTCTTGCCAGGCTCAGTTGTGTAAAAACAAAATGATATATAGATGAAAAAAACGTCAAACTGAGAGTATGCTAATTGAAAATAAGCTTTGTTGACAGCTATATAAAGCTTGTTTATCTAGTCAGAGACCGTCAGAAACAGAAGCGTTGTCTGTTTAACAACAGATCTGGAGAAGCAGTGAACCCAGCACACTTCCTGTTGTGAACAACAGCCCATCGGTTGTTTTTCTCCCGCACGCCATCGGAGTCTCAGCAGCTCAGTTGGGGAAGTTGGAGGTTAAGGGCATCCGAATGGTTGTTGTTGTGGAAGACTATTTACTGGTTCTACCTGATTTACTCAGAGGCTTCACCACTTTGATCTGAACAAATATTGAGTAGTTTGTTTGGACACAAAGAAAACTTCCAACACTCACACACACACACACACACACACACACATTTGTGGGGATCTTCTGTAGCCTTAAAAATCCCCCATTCAATATTTTTCAAGAAATACTTTCTTTCACTTCTCAGCTATGAATTAAACATTGAATTGACATTTTTATTAATGCAACAAGTAGATATTAGAATGACAAATTAGCTTGAAGAGCAGGAGTTCAAATGAATAATGTATCTGTACAAACACTGCATACTCAAGTTCTCTGAGAGGGAATTTTAATTGTCTTAAACTGCTTTAGTGTCTATATAATGAAACTAAGGACCGCTGCTCTTTTTGTCAAAGCAGTTCATTATTAATGTGTCAGTCGTGAATGGGAGCTTGACTGATAGCTGGCATAACCTACGGCTACATGGAGGAAAGAGAAAATGGGTTAAACAACCGAATAAAGTAACTACGGCGCTGATTGGTGACCCGTGAGATGTTGATGTCGTCGACATAGAGATGGTGCCAGAGATGCTGAATGAGGATGATGAAACAAATAAATAACAAGTATGTATGTGTTATTTTCTACGCATATTGCAATTGTGATATGATTTGGGGATATTAGAGGGAATGATAATTGGTTTTACATCATTTTCATTTTTAAGACAAATATTTAAATGAGTACGGTGTGATTTTTGCTGGGATCTGCACCAAATAAAGATCTTTTTCTTACGTCTGAAGAACATGATGTGTAGGCCGAGACATCTATATTTAAATTTGAATGGTATTTTGAAGCTAAACTGAGATGGTGAACGTGATGAATGTATCAATGCAATAAAGTATCAATCACAATTTGTTAGTTACTTGTTTTTTCACAATACAAAAGCCAAAGATATTACATACGCAGATCTAAAACAATAAGCAGAGATCTTCATGTGAGAAGGAATCAGCAAATGTTTTTTATTTCATGAATCACAAACAAATTATCAAAGCTGTCAATCAAGCAACTGGATAGTCGGTTGGACTTGTACTTTAGGTTAAAAATATCAAAATTGGGATTCAAAGAGTGCATCTTACTTTTAAAATGTTATCAATTACAACATTTGTGTCTTATATTATTATTATATATTTAAAAAGCCTTGAACAAAACTTGTCATAAGTGTTCTATCTAACTATCTAAACTCTAAAATGATGTATAGTCCGGGACATATATATTTAAATTTGAATGGTATTTTGAAGCTAAACTGAGATGTTGAACATGATGAATGCTTAACAAGAGCATGTTAGCATGCCGACCTATTGCTCTAAGTGCAGCCGTGGCTGCAGACTCTTAGTCTTGCTTTCCCAGAACGGTAAAACATCTAAGAGCTGATTATCAGCTGTGCATTAACCGTGTCATTAATGTATTACCGCAAACTGAACAGACTTGAGTGCGTTCAAAAGCGTTGAGACAAACATGCACTCCGGCATCAATAACCGGGACCGACCTGCAAAGTTCAGCCGGCGGATGTTCTTCAGCAGATGAGTGCCATTGATGGGATCCATCTTAGCGCAGAGGCCCACCTTCCCCGGGCAGAGCTCCTGGTGCATGTGGTGCAGGGCATGAGCCATGGCGTAGACGGCGTCGATGACAAACTGCACCTTTCCTTCCTGCTCGTAGTTCGAGTCCTTTCCGATCCGCTCCTGATCTGTAAGACACAGAAAGTTGTACGTTATTACATTTCATTTAGCTAACGTAGAACGTAGACACAGCAACAGTGAGCAATTATGGTTAAGAGTCTTGCTCAAGGACACAACAACATGGACTAGCGTAGCTGGGAATTGAACCACCGATCCTCTGATTGAAAGACGGACCTGCTAACCATTACATTACATTTTATTTAGCTAACGCTTTTATCAAAAGCGACTTACATGCTATACAGTAGACACAGCAACGGTGAGCAATTAGGGTTAGGTGTCTTGCTCAAGGACACAACAACATGGACTAGCGGAGCTGAGAATCGAACCACCGATCCTCTGATTGAAAGACGGATCTGCTAACCACTGATCCACAGTCGCCCGCACACTAGCAGATTTTGCAAAATTGCCTGCATGCGGTTGAATCCCGGGTAATGCATCCGGTCGTGGTCACTCGTTCAGCTCGCAGTTAAACGTGTCAAGTGTGAGGTTGAGTCTCACATTTGTATCCGTGTAGTTCAACAATCCGGAGGGAGATTGTAAAGGATTTCACAAGTGTGTTTGAAATACTCCATCGGTAATTCTATCAGCCACATCATGCAATCAAGAAGAAATGTGTTCACTTAAGGACTCGAGTGGTTTCAGTGAACGGGGACGGCTTAAAGAATTATCTACTTGCAGAGTTCGTCTCTGACCCTCGTTTGAAGTAGGCTGGTGATGAATAGCATATTTAGTGCTTGTCCCAGACAACTAATATCCATAATGGTAGCAAAAAAAAAATTTTTTGAAGCATCTCGAAACTCAATTATAGAATAACTTGAAGATACTACTTGTGTAAAATCGATCTTTTCGACACGTCTAGCCCCTCGTGTCACACCCACTTTGGCGAGCAGCTCCGGGCGGGCCGGACGATGCCGTGAACCTTTTAAATGGAGGGTGTGGCGTCGGTCCAAAAGCTGGAGGAGAAAATGCATGGCCGCTCGGTGAGTCCTATTCTTTCTCCACTGAATGGGTCTTGGCTCTCGCAATTAGCTAGAAGGTAAATATCTGGACCGCTGCACAGGACCAAATCAATTCCAATATCTGGAGTGCAAGGTTTTCTCCTCCGGGAAATCTCATCAGTTAAAAACCCAAATAGTCTTTCTCGTCTCTCTCCGGCAGGATTACGTGGATTTCCCTCTGAGTGATTCTGTACACATTAGGACTCAGACCTACATGTCTATCCCATTAGCTATTACTCACAGTATATGCCTCATGCCATTTTCCATTAGCAACTTTTAAAGAAACGGATATATGTTCCATTGTGATCGAATCCTGACCTGCTCGGACTGAGTGTCCGACCGTGAATTAAGTCAGAGAGGAATCAGAGACCCAGGAAATGGAGACATCCATTCATAGGACAGGGATAATCCCCTCACAGGCTCAATGTAATAACTCGTGATAGGAGTTTATTAATCCTGGCCCAGGGCGTTCCATAGGTATTTGTGATTGTTAATTGCTATGAGGCGGTGGGAGGAGATGCAACACGCCAATCCCAACTTCTCCTTTCTCCTCACAGGTCTCGCATCGGAAAGCCGTCTCAATGCAACTCCGCTTCATGTGCAGAAGAGATTATAAAAAGCAGGTGTGTTCAGTTGAGATTAATAGTAGACTAATTACCAGGGATGAGCTGATGATGGAGCCGCACATATTTATATACATGCCAAATGGATTTATTAATTAGGCTTTGCAAGTTACCAAGCACACAGTGGGGGATGTGCAGGTGTCATTTCTAAAATAAATGCTCTAATTGTCGGTGCAAAATTACCTGATGCTGTGTGGAGCCGCTTTCCATCAAATGTGTTGTTTGGGTATCGGCAGATGCCGAGTCGATCTCATGCCAATGTTAAATTATGAATACGCTGTGCGCCTCACTGTGTGGCTTGACAAAACATAACAAATAAATGCATAGATATGCTGTTAGTGTACTGAATTGTTATTTATTTAAATAATGGTATCCGATACCAGATCGCTCCATTATCATTGATAACTGATCTCCATTCCAGTTATTACTGGAACAATATCCAATATATCAGTATTGCTGCATCTCTAGCAGTTAATCTGACTTTTTTTGTTCACAATGTTATTTTGATGATTCTCCTTCTTCAACAAATCAAATATATCTTTTTTTACCATGAAAGGTTTTAGACACAAAAGCACTTTATGTTGCAGAGGTAAAACAACAACGGCAGCCAACAGCATTTACCTTTGATGTTGGGACTACTAATAACCCAAAATGCAATATGTACATTTGGTGCAATCATACTTTTTTTTGTTATCTACGAGCTACATTTTGTTCTTCCTCAATGGCACACGCATTTTGGAAAAATAGCATGTTACAGTACAAATAAAGTAAAATCTTGAAATAAAATGGATGTGAAGGAATGATTATTGTTAATAAAAAGGTATACAGTTCCCAAATGTAACAAGGTGACACCATGAAAACATTGTAAATACATGTTTATCCTGCGTATTTCATAATTACCACAATTACCCTTTCCCATAATGCCACTTGTGCTGTGACATGAAGTGTTTTATCTAATTGGTCGAAGATATATTGAGTGCTTATGTGGAAATCGTCACATTTTCTGGTTCAGAACTTCCCACAAATGATTCAACGTGCGTGTACGTTAACGGCATGATTCACCGTCAGCACCAGTGACCCACGTTGATGTATAGATTCATCTTTCTTCGCGCCTCTGGCAACGCTTTCGGGCACGGCGGTTCTCGCGATGCATTACCAAAACATTTTGTGACGGATCAGTCGTTCTTTATGCAACATCTGTCCTCTTCAGGTGCAAAGCAATTTTCAAAAGCCACTTCAGTCTGAAAGAGTGCCAGCCCCCCAAATCAGCAAAGGTCTCCTTCTGTTAGCCATCTTTCTTTTACTACAATCTCCGACTCTTGCTTCAGACCAGAGGCGGTTTTCATGCCCCCCGATTATCTCATGAGCTTTTGAAATGCATGAATTATTGTTGGAGGTTACGGCTCAGTAATTAAGGGCCACGGGGCATTGATTGGACAGAGATTGTCACAGTTTGGCCTACATGCTTATGCCATTGGGAATCTTGCGAGCCAGAATGGGACTGAGAGTGATATTTCTCTTGCAGGCTTGGCAGGCCACCCACAGTCCAACTTTGTATTGTCTCTCTCCTCCATAAGACCATTTCCCCTCCGTCTCACTCTCCAGCTCTCTACTCGTTGGCATTTTTGGCTCTTTCGCATGTATTTTTCCAGGCGGGCGTTTTGCTTTCAGAGAAATCCATTAAGATTAAGCAGAAGTAGAATGTGAGGCAAAGTGTGGGTGTCTTCCACTCTGAGGTGTCAAGACATTTTGTGACAGTGTGTGTGGGCTTAGACCTTTGACTATTTTTTTTTTTCATCTTGCGATTGGCCACAGGCCATCCAGTTCTCTCCTGCCAAAACATTTGGGCTGCCTCTTAAATTAATCTGACACTGTGTGCTGCTCTTATTTAATTCATTATTTGGTTCGTCTGACAATTTGACTTTATATCTTCTTATATCTGATGCGACAGCTAAAGCTGCAATTTACGTTTTAGGGTTTGGGGTTTACAATTATTTTCATTATTGATTAATTTGTAAAAGATGGTTTTAAATTAAAAGGATGTTTAGTTGGACTATAAAATATCAAGAGCATTGAAAGATGTCAATCACAATTTGCTAGAACGGAAGATAAAGTCTTCAAGTTACTTGTTTTTTCATAATAGAAAAAGCCAAATATATTACATACACAGATCTAAAACAGAAAGCAGAGATCTTCATGTGAGAAGGAATCAGCAAATTTGGGGCTTTTTTATTTCATGAATCATAAACAAATTATCGAAGCTGTCAATCAAGCAACTGAATAGTCGGTTGGACTTGTACTTTAGGTTAAAAATATCAAAATTGGGATTCAAAGAGTGGATCTTACTTTCAAAATGTTATCAATTGCAACATGTGTGTCTTATATGATTAATACATATTTAAAAAGCCTTGAACAAAACCTTGTTCTAACTCATAAGTGTTCAATCTAACTCACTGAAAATTTGTCTATTGGTATTCACTGGTACACAATGCCTCCAGTAAATAGTCGAGATATCTATTCTATGTATTTATTTTCATCATTGAGCAAACAAAAAAAGGCCACATCTCTAACCCAGTGCATGCTGGGAAAGGCTCCAGCTTCCTGCAACCATGAACAGGATAAGCGGTTTAAAAAATAGATTCCTGGATGAAAAGGCAAAGCACATGCTCGGTTTATCTGCATTGCTGTGTTTCCTGCTGTGCCCACGTCATTAATATGCAGGAGAAATAAGGAGCCTATGAGATGGGGCTCATACCTCACCTCACAGCTCCCTTCCACACTAATCAATGTCAGTTTTACATCTCCTTCATTCACATGTAAAAGACAAGTCCCCCTTTTTTTCCATCCCCACCGAGTCCTTCATGCCCTCCTTATCCTTTGATCGCCTAACCCTCTCAGGACACCGATGTTTCTGCAGCATCCCCCATGCGGCGCTCTCACAGCCGCCTCAGAGGCTCTCCACCAGTCGAGTGTCACACTTTAACCTCAAACAAATGCTGCAAGACTCTCTCCCCCCCGTGAAGCAGAGCCCGTAGATATGTGCAACGCTTAAACGTCTATAACGAGGAAGGCATGTCGCAGAAGAGCCGCTGACTGCGTTCTACGGTTATCTACCGTAATCCCACCCGCTGAAGTGAGAGTGTTTACCATGTTCAGAGTCATGAAATTAACTCCTGCACCGAGGGTTTGTAATGAGTAAATTATGGAGAACACGAACATTTAGAGTAGGAAAATGAGTTTACGCGTGTAATCATTAAAGGATCATTTACTTTTACATTAACTTTGACTGGGTTTTTGATGTCTTACAGCACTAGTGATCACTTCAGTCAATTATTCGGTTGAGTGCTCAAGATTTAGTGTCTCTCTTAATCCATTTATTCAACATAGTGGCAGATATGTTCTTTTTTCCCCTTTTGCAGTTTCATTCTTTTGTATTTGGTTGTATGTAGTGTTTAATGGATAAAATCCAACTCTAGTGAACAGCCCCACCTTTTCTTTATTATAAAGGATAGGTCTGGTGATATTTTATGCTTCTCTCTCCTGTTATTAAAGACCCTTGCCTTATTCTAATTTAGCTTGTTTTTATCAATATTGTTTTTAATGGTATATAAAATGTAATTTTATTATGCATTTTTTGCGCGTCTCGATGTTTAAATCTAAGGTTTGATACTTTATATTATTTATTTTTTGGTATCTGTCACAGAACTGCATTGTTGTCCGAGGACTTTCATAGAAATGTGGAGCAGGAGTGTATTTATGACTAAAAATAAAGTTGTATAAAGCCTTTTTGTGGCTTCAGACTGAGCTGCGTAAAGTCTGATTAATAGCCTCAAGCATCAGTTTGAGGCTAAAGACTACGAGTTTGAAAACTCAAACATCTGGAGATGAGGTGTTACTGTAGAAAGAAGAGAGCGTTTGAGGCTCGTAGCTTGAGGCTACATTAGCCGCTACTAGTCACCTGAATATCTGCATTGTTTGTCTCTCTCTTTTCCTGAGATCTGTCGACAGTAGGAAAAATGGATAATATTCCCAGACGTATCCTGTAAAACCTGGGATGAGCGTTAGCCAAAAAACATTGTTTTACTTCCCTGTTTGTATAAACTAAAATAGAGACTAGTAAATATCCCAGCACCCCTCTATATTAGGACTCCAGGGACAGATGCACGAACCTCTTTTTAAATTCCTGAACCAAAAGCGTAGTCTTTAAGCCACATCTAAACCGCTGCATACACACCGCTCCGTATGCTCCGGGAATGTAAACACGTGCTCGGAGCGTTATCCGGAGCGCCGATCAGACGGCACGCTCCTGAAGAGTCCCCGAAGCTCCCCGAGGAGCTCGCCGATGTTCTCGCCAGCCCCCCCCCCCCCCGCCGGCAGGTACCCAGGGGTCACTCGCTCCAATCTCAACACTAACTCGTCCATCGGTATTAGCTTATCCGTCTGAGCGCTTCCCATCCAGTGCGCGTCACCCTCAGTGTTCCCTCTGTGAAGACGCTGCCAGCAGCTGGTTTTGAAGCCCACCTCCTGGGTGAAAGTTGTAGTTTCTCTCTGGTGCGTTTAGTGAGTTTGTACCGTTTCCTGCAGAATTGTTTTTAGTTGTTTACCGTTTTGCCAAAATCTCGCTTTGTTCAATCAAGTCTGTGAAAATAAAAAAGCAACAAGATCCTCCTGAGTTTTGAGCCTCTAGACAAAACTTATCCTTATCTCTAAATAGTGAACTTTATTTATTACAGCATTTATTACATTACAGCAAATATATGAACGGATATCAACCTATTCATTTAAACTGTGTATGTGTGTATATATAATAATAATAATACAAATATATTTAATTTCTATAGCTTTTCAAGCCACTCAAAGACTTTACATACAACAAAATTATGATTAGAAAGACATCAAGACATGTGTCTTTAGGTGGAAGTCACCCACTCTACAGGAAATCAAAGTTACGACCAATATATATATATATATATATATATATATATATATATATCAGAATCAGTATGTTTTATCTGGCAATATCCTCCAAGCAGCCTTTGAGTTTTAATGCACTATTTCGGAGGGGAAATAGTTACCATCTTCTTCTCGGTGTATTTCCTTTTATTATGTTGGATAAAGCAATACACACATATAATATTTTCCGGAAGCTCGACTAAGAAAAGATTTAGACATAAACAATCTGATGGAAATGTGTGATGGAATGGAAATTCCGCGAATTAACTACGTGACGAATCAAGGTTTTTCATCACATAGATGGAAATTGGCTGGAAATTCATCATTAGCGTGCATCAGTCCTGCTCACCGATTGGTCCGTTACCATCGCACATGAAATGTTTACCGTTAACGGTACGGCAGAAACACATCAGCTCATGGCATCTACATCTCATCACCCAAAAATAATGAGCAGCCATTACTTGTGCATGCAACATTATAAGGTAATGGAACTCGTGATGTAATGTAATGAACACATTTTCTCTTATGTTTCTTCGAATACACAATTAGTTTTATATTTTGTTCGTACATCAGCCACATGCCTCCGATGTATGATCGGTTTCATCATGCTGCACCCTCTGGGTAACATTTGGCGCATCTGGAGTTCACTCATTGTTCCTCTTTAAAATTATTAGAGAAAATGTAAGAATGCTGCTGCATGAGGCTCATGATACACTCAGCTGCTGTTTATTAGTTTATCCAACTAGCGAAAACAGCTGGAGTGTAATACATAATAACGAGAGGTCGATTGATTGTGCATTTTAAAAAGCAGTTGGGCTTTTTATAGCAAGAAAAAGAGAATTTATGGGCCGATACACCCCCTCTGACTTATTACAGACGGTACAAAGTGTTACTGAACATTTCAGTCAAAGTAATAACAAATCAATAAAAACTAGGGCCGGGACTCGATTAAAAAAATTAATCTAATTAATTAGAGGCTTTGTAATTAATTAATCGAAATTAATCGCATTTTAATTGCATATAAATATTTGACCTGAGAACAGTGAGAAGTAATTTTTTTCACATGGATTTTTAGTATACCATTGAATAATGACTGAATTCATAAGCTTAATCAACAAAATATTGTTTATTTGTTTCAGTCCAGCAGACCAGTGCAATGTTTGCCATTAAGTGTAGCAATAGCTACAGTGGGTCCTTGTAACTTTACTCGGAGTCGGGCTAAGGTCCACGCTAACTCCTATATGTTTTGCGTTCTGGTGATATTTGAGGCTCGATGTGCTGCGGTGATACGCAAATTCCTTGTTGCATAGCTTGCACACAACCATGCTCTTGTCGACGCTTCCATCCTTTTGTTTTTTAAAATAAAATGTCACATCCACGGGGCCAAGCAAAGCGGTCTCGTCAGCTTCTTCGTTCATGTTCACTGTGGTTTGTTGTTGTCGGAAGTCGAGAACGCTAGTTGGTGCTCCAGTATAATCGGTCTGTCGAAACTCATTCATTGAAAAACGTTCCGCGGTGCAAAAATAAGTGTGGTTAAAATTATGTTATTTATTTTTTGCGTAATTAATTAACGCGCTAAAGTCCCGTAATTAATTAATCTTAATTAACGCGTTAAAGTCCCGGCCCTAATAAAAACTCATAAACATTAGACTAATAAATACCTTATCACAGTGTTAATCACAGGCATAAAACAACGTATATACATATATATATATATATATATATATATATATATATATATATATATATATACACACACACACAATTGTTATGAATTTGGATTGGAGTTGCATTATCAACTTGTAGAAAAAATGATGTTGCTGCACACATTCATAAATGCTGCTCTGTAATGCAAACCATGAAAATATTAAAATAAATTGTTGTTCCCAGGGTTAGGCGCTGATGTTTTCTCTTTCACTGAAGTCTAAAAAAAAAAGTAATAACGCGTGGGTGGACGTACTGTCCCGACTTGTAGACACCAGTCTCTGTGTGGGAAGTATGCAGATTGTGCACACACACACACACACACACACACACACACACACACACACACACACACACACACACACACACACACACACACACACACGCGCACACACACACACGAATGTGAGAGTGGATGAGTTTGCAACTGTGTCCCCAACGATGTGATCTATATCCCTCTGCTTCTCCCAATGCTGTTTTTCGTTATCTTTATTTGTTGCACATGACTCTGAAATTTAAAGATGGATCACTTTATAATATAATAATACATGTTGCTGTCATTTCCAACGTGGGTTTGCATAATGTAGGGCTGAATGTCATATATCCAGGGCACGATTTAATGCACATCTCAACATGAACCATAAACACTCTCAAGAGACCTTCTTGGTCACATGTTGAGTGTTATCTGAAGTCCAAGGTCTTAACTAGACTTGAAATGAAAAGTAACCTTTATTGTTAACTTTGTGCTTTTACTTTAATTTAACAGAATCAATATTCTAAAATCTAAAAAGGGAATTAATTGGTGGGCTACTGTAGCGATGTTCTTACACATACTGAAAACCTTGCACAGTTTTCATTCTACATAAGTGGTTTTGTAATTTCTGTTTATCTGCTCCACTATAACCAGATTTTATTTCAATTATTTTAAATGTGGGGTGTCAGAGATCTGGTAATGACAAAAGCACAACTCCAGCAGAGCAGAATAAATAATACTAGTCCATGCCATAGATGTAATTTTTCTAGCATTCACATGAGGCAACGTTGTTAAGCCAGCTTGCTGAATCGTGAGTGGAATATTTATTTGTATCTTAAGCAAGCAGCAAGAACAAAGTACAAAATGTATTCTTTAAAGTTTCCCTCTGTGAAGCTAATGCGCTAACAAGTTGCTAACATTAGCTGCCTTAAAGTAAAATGTCATTGTAGTTGCTGATTAATATGGTTGACTAGTTCTTTTAACCAGCTGAATATAAATATATGCTTATGGACAGAAATGCGGAACATAATAGCTAAATAATATTATCAGGCATATCTTGAAAGTACAATTATGCCACTATCCCAAACGATTATTACATTACATTTCATTTAGCTGACGCTTTTATCCAAAGCGACTTACATGATATACAGTAGACCGTAGACACAGCAACGGTGAGCAATTAGGGTTAAGTGTCTTGCTCAAGGACACAACGACATGGACTGGCTGAGCCGGGGTTTGAACCACCGACCCTCTGATTGAAAGACTGACTTGCTAACCACTGAGCCACAGTGGTATTCATTACACATATTACGTTTAAGTTATTATTGTGAAGCATCCTTTATGTTGATCATTGTTAGAGAAGGAAAAAATACCTGATTTCAGTAGTTAAAACTGAGTTTTACCTCAGAACAGGGATGATTCTGCTTCCAGACAACGTTTTTATATCCCTAATTTGTTTAATATATGTTGTACTACTTAATTGGTGATTAAATCTTAATATAATGCGCAGTGTTTTTCCCCAAGACAGACTGTGCTCTCCACAGCTGTATAACGTATGGCACTGAGCCTGAAGCTCTAACCGTGCAGCCCAGCTGAGCCATTCGCTTGTAATGGCCATGTGGGTAAACACACTCGACTCAGCAGAAACACAGCCCTGGAATGAGCTGGGAGTTTAAATATTGAGTCTATAGGTGCTTTTTCTTCTTCTTTTATAGGTGGGCAATGCTGTCATAACACATCCTGAGCCAAATGCGTCCCTTCATACATCAGAAGGGTGTTTTCACGGCGGTTAAAAGTTTGAAACAAAAGAAAAAAGCGTGAAAACAGCGTTTTACACCACAGGAGGAGAGCGTCTTACTTGTGCACTTCTTCAGCCCGGACCCTTTCTTCACGGCGTGGCGGCTGAGCTTGCAGCTGAAGTTGTTCTCCCAGAACTCGGCAAACCAGATATTCCTTCTGTTGTTCTCCAGCGTTCGGCTGATGAAGTAACGATCAAACCCTGGGCAGATCGTTGCATTGTCATCGACAGGGCGAAAAACAACAGCGGCGGTACAGTCTGCGAGCGTGTTCGCCGGCATAATTGATTCAATATTACACGTTATGTTCAATTTACTATGTGGCTCTGTTGTTGTTTTTTTCCGTCGATGATCACATGATCAATGGTTAAGCATTACAAATACGTTTTTTCCCCTGCTTCTGCAAACAGATACGGCCCTGCATCACATGAAAATAATACTTCCCTGAAATATGCGCATGGTTTTATTATACAGGGAGATCTAATATATATGCACGGAGCACGAGGCGCTTTCTCTGTACCTCTGATGGACTGCCGCTTGGGCAGGATGGTGACGGCTCCCTCCGCCATCTCCTCCTGGTGCAGGACCGGAGAGATCTTTGAGCCCCAGCTGTCCGACCCCACCCAGATGAAATGACCCGTCTGGTTGGCCTTTTTAGCCGCGTGAAGCAGCCGCCTGCAAAAAGGTGAGGGAACAGATGTTGCCGCGGATAAGGTCAGCATCCCGGCCAGATGCACTTTGATTTTGTTTTGCAATCGGTTACACAGCGGTCCGGCATCGCTGTTGCTCTGATGTCTTTAATCTTCAAGGGAGCTATTACCAGGACCTACCTGATATCATCTTCGTTGGTGAAAAGTATGACGACTCTTGCATTTGGGTTTTCTCGGAGGCGTCGGATGATCTTGTCGAACTCTACCTGCTTGGCCTCCCGGGGAATCTTGACGGACTGGGAGATGCACACACCCCCTAAACACACACACACACACACACACACACACACACACACACACACAGGAGTGTACAAAGCAAGCAGATGTGACAATTTAGAGAAACTGTAGAGAAATACCTTCACAGTATCAAATTAAAAAAAAGCCCAGAAATGAAAGTTAACATGAATTAAACATGGAAAAATGTCACTTTTGAATTCAATTCACACAACAAAGATGTAATTGGGTAAAAAACAAACAACCAGGGAATGAAATCGAGGGCTTGGAGTTGTCAGTTTTCCAGGTTGTGCTTAAAAAAAAGTAAAAAGCTGCGTTGACCAACAGGAGGATAATTGGCTTCTCAAAGAAAGAAACTCTCTAAGAGTTTAATACCAGGCATTTTCTTTATCTACAGTATGCTGTTTAGCAGTTGGGAATGATGTGATTGTGTGTTATAGTGTGTATGTATATTATTTGTACAGGGCTTTATATATAACTGTATATAACAATGTGGATTTATCTCAGACGTCCATGCTACTTTAATAGGACTTCACATCGTAACTGTAAGTCTTATATTCCTTACTTTTCCCATCATTCCATTGTATTTTTCTAGTATTAAAATATATCTACATATAGTATATAGTTGTTCACTTTCCAATAAAAGGGAATGTTCTATTATCGATAAAGGAACAGCGAGCTTCACAAATCTTCTTTCAGGACTTTTCCCAGGAAAGTCAACATCACCTTCACTCCGTTTACTGGAGCTGTTTTTGACGTGAGACTTCAAAAAGTAGGTAAATGTTTTGTCATGCACGAGGCCGTTAACGAGAGCCGAATGTTTGTGTGCGGCTCGGCTGCAGCCGGCGATGACTGGCACGGAGCATTGACTGACTCTGTTGATCGCTCTGCACCGGCACAGAGCGCATGGATGCAAGAACGGGAAAAGCTTTTGTCCCGAATCCCCGCTCAGAACCCGTAATACGGCGCACTCACAATATGACCAACACTTAAGAGTCCCCCCCCCCCCCGCAAGAGCAAACTGAAAAGTACCCTGAAAAAAACAAACAAACAAAAGGCTGTCGGATGCGTTTTGTGCAGCCGCAGCAATGTTTCCACTGCTTCTCCAGCAGGATTTCTTAGGGGAGATTTAGAGTGCCTCAGCGTCTGACGGATGGCTTCTCAGCATCCTGCAGCTCTCAGGACAGTAGGGACACGGCCGAGACGCCTCTCAGTACATCCTGTACGCTGGCTGCTGCATCATATACCGTGTAGGTGCATGTAGGGAAGATGGAGACCGGGGAGGCTAAACTATGTAATTAATTCTTTGCCAAAGTGAGTCTGAGTTTGCAGTGTCTTGTGAGAGATTAGCTCTCCAGCCCGACATGGGGTTCTCCCGAAAGCCATCAGAGGAAACAACCGCTGAAATGATTGAACAATTACCTGCAAATTAATTAAAGGAGCACCTCCCTCCCCATCAGCGGAGTCATGTCGACGGCGTGGCGCGTGAATACATAAATACAACAGCGGAAAGGCATCGTTATGGTGGTGCTCGTAGGTTATTGTCGTGTGTGTTGGGGGGTGTTGGGTGGTGGTCTAGACTCCCTCGGGCCCAGCTCAGTGAGGGGGCAGCCAAATCCTGATTTAGCGGTTTGAAAAAGTTTTGAGGTTTGAGACAGTGTTTCACAGCTGTCACCAAACCTCGTTAAGTCTGAGAAGGTCGGACAGAATCTCCGACCTCGTTTTCTCAGACGCATAATGGCTTTAAATTTTGGGAGCAAAAAAAAAAAGGAAACTGCAACAATCCTGCGAGGAGAGCTGCGCAGAGACATGTTTTGAGGTTGATTTGCTGCAATAGCTAATGAGAGTTTGTGAGGACGACTTATTCTGTCCACATTCATCATCTGGCTCGGAAACAACTTTTTTTTCAGCATAGATTACTGCACATGAAATAGATTTTTGCAAGATTCTCTTTCTTCTCGAGCTCAGTTTTTGACTTAATTAGGCAAAAACAAAAGGCAGGATGAAGGCGCGACAGCAGGATATCGAGATCACTCGCCACCAAATCAAAACACTAAATCTTTTATTGCGTGACCCCCCAACCAAGGCCACATCTTTCTAGTACGATCATCACAGGATTGCAGCCACGCAGGCATTTAGCTTTTTGTATTTTTCTACTTTGCTCTCTTTCGAGGAGCTCCACAGTTCCAATGAAGATAAGTTTACCGTACCACCGCCTCAAAATTAAACCATAAATTTGCAGACCTGTTAAAGAAGCTCTGGGCTCACGGTAAGAGGAACATATTTCAGCGCTGCTTTTAATACTTCATAATTGAATGCTTTTACCCTTATGTATTTGTTGCAACCGTAGAAAACAAGCAGTCTGTTCGCAGCACTAAGCCCAGATACACTTTTAGACATTTTTCTGTCTCAATCTTTTGTGCATGTAGCTCGATAGCTATGTGGGAGGATCCCATCTGCAAAGCTTCGATTGGTCAATTGTTCCTCTGACTGCGTGAAACGAGAACAACAAGATTTGGTTGGTGAGTCAGCGGTGAAACTGGGTTAGAGATTAGATTTGTAGATTGGTTATTCTTTATAAATAAACATGAATAGTTTATGGATTAATGGTTTCCAGTGCCGCTCTGTCAAGTCCAATGTTCTGACAAGGCTGTTAGGAACAAGGATTTGAGGTCGTTTCAGTTTCCTAAAAAGGTTTTCTTCTAGATGTTTTACAGATTTCAAGCAGGACGTCCTTTGAGTGTTTGATCCAAGAAAGGATTTCTGGTATTCATAAAATAAATAAAACACTGCCTGCTTCTCATCATCTTTTAGTTTACGCCAGACTGCTGAAGGGAGTGTTTGTCTTGACTGCAGTCGCAAGAGCGTTTCATCACTTCAGCCGTGTGTGTGTGTGTGTGTGTGTGTGTGTGTGTGCGGTGACCCACTTGTCCAGTTGACTCAAACAGACTCTATTATCGTCCATTTGGGGTGTTTACTCACATTGACGGTTTGGATAAGTGCGAAGCATGCAAACCACACCGTCACTTTGAGGTTCTCAGGACTTTTCCCGTCGTCCTCTCAACAACGTGTTCACTGAAATGAACGTAATGTTGACAAATAGCTGCGGCAGCATCAGGACCGCCGCAGACGTGTAATCCGTCTTTGCCACAATGGCTGAGCGGCTTTCATCTTCTGCTTTTCATTTATATTTAGATGCCTTCCGGATAACAACGGACGTACTGCGCGCGAGATCAAGTCAAGATATCGACAACCGCTGCATTTTCTTTGTGTTTGAATTATGTGAACACCAGATTCCACAACCGCAAAATCAAATGATGATCAAATAGGCTGACGATTAGATTTATAATGCAGAGAGAAGAGCTGTTGAGTCATAAAAGGAGACGAGACTCTGTCAAAAAATTTGTTTAATGACCTATTGTCATCAGAGACCTAATTCAGGGGCAGTCAACCATCGTCTCTCACTGTGTGATGCAGCTCTGCAGCTGCAGGGCGACGTCTGCAACATCTGTGTTTGCCCATCACACTGAAAATATGAAATTAAGTAAGTACATACAAATGTAACTTATAATAAACCCAATGGGATGTCATTTCCACAACCAATATACACAACAATTAATTATAATACCATACTGACAATGTATATTGAAGTTAATATTCAAATAATAGGCAATTAAAGCAACTTCAGTTATGCTTAGCAGCAAGGTTGCGTCTCGTCATTGCAAACCTTTTGTGTTTTTCCCCACATGCAAACACATGTAACACAAAATAACACAAACATAAAAATACCCCATTCCGTGAAGGAAATAAAGAGGAAAAGATCCAAGATGTCTGCTGAAAATACAGAAAACTAAAGTAAAGCTTCTAGCAGAACTCAGTAGACGTAAGAACAGCTCAGCTAGCTCTGCACGCACAGCTCAGCTAGCAGCTCAGCTAGCTCTGCACACGCAGCTCAGCTAGCAGCTCAGCTAGCAGCTCAGCTAGCAGCTCAGCTAGCAGCTCAGCTAGCTCTGCACACACAGCTCAGCTAGCAGCTCAGCTAGCAGCTCAGCTAGCAGCTCAGCTAGCAGCTCAGCTAGCTCTGCCCGCGCAGCTCAGGTAGCGCTGTGGAGTTGGTTGGAGAGGCTGTGACTGGTTCTTGTTGATGTGGACTACATGCATTGTCCATTAATGATGCAGCATCCCGTCATGTGCGTATTCATGTATACAATATCAAACAGCACAGAAGGCCGAGGGAGAAAATGCCCGGCCCGCCACTGCGCTTGACACAATCTCACACAAACACTAAAACCCACATATTGTATAGGAATGCACGCATGTATGAATTAATGAACGTCGTATTTGTGTTTATGAGGAACATTCGAAGTATACAGTATTGTGAGTGTATTTTACAGTACACTGTAAAGCATCAACTCCTCATGAATCCAGGATTAAATTCCAACGTCGCTGAACTCCACATGAGCTGACAAAAGCTTTTTATTGTAACAGGAACTTTAGTGTCACTGCCTTCATTTCGCCTGTATTTTACATCAGCAACAGCCCATTTTTCTATTTCACGGCTTTCATGTAATAATTCAAGGTAAAACATTCTGTAATTTCCTGCTTAAATCAGGACTTGTGAGAACAGCAGTGAGCTTGCTAGCCTTGCAGCAGTCCTATAAAAAAATTAAAAAAAAACGTCTGTTTTTTAATTCCATTGAAAACTTCAGTGTTGCCGCTCTGTGCTCTAATTTGAATGCATTATGTAAAGACCTCTTAGTCAAGGAGCAAAGTTATTCACCGAAATCAACAAGACACAGCTGTCCTCATGCTGCATACTGATGGCACTAAATCAGCATTAATGATCAGTTATTGCTGGATTAGTGAGGATGTCTGTCAACAAGGAATTTGATCATATTTACCTGATATGAGCATGACATTAAAAAATGACACGTGTGAACTATTCACCAGTGTAATGTTCTCAGCAGCTGAACTGTAGTTTTACAAATGAATAGCGAACTGCAGAAAAAGTCTCAAAGGTTCATGGAAGGTTTTACTGAACTGACAGCGGATTCAAAGCGGGAATCCGGATCCCGAGAAGCTGTTTGATGCTCGAAAGTAACTTTGTCTGTGATGGTTTTTACCTTCCGACTGCATTTACAATACAAAGAGGAACGTTACGTTTGCTGCTGGCTTGCTTTGCGTCAGGAGCTTGTTTTTTGAGGGTGTGTGAGGAGATTTTAAATAACTTCCTCTTTCAAATTATTCTTTTTTCTTGCCAAGTGCATACTGTGTAACTTTGACTGTGGGTCCGATGTGCCAGAAAAGAAATTCCTAGTCCAACAAATGTTTTTCAAAGTACGTTTCCAAGACATCTTTGTTTTCCTGTAAGCCCCGGTCGGCGTGGCTGGTTGTAGACTTTAATCTGTTGTGCTGTGTCAATTATCAGTTCAATTAGACCAAATAAATAGAATAGTAGTAAGTCTGAAAACACAATTTGCTGTGTCTCCGCTCCACTGAGTTTCCTAATTGTACATCTTTCCCCCGTTATTCGTTCAGCACACATGTCTTTTTGTGTGTTTAGTCTATGGAGCAAGTCAAGTGAATAATGAACTAGTTGGACATACGATTTGACTGGATGCAGCGAGTGTGCCAAATTTGCTTAATCTCAGACTTCAGCTTAAAATATTATGTTAAAATCAAATGAGAGCACATACCAGCGCAATAGCACCAGGGACTACATCTTCAGAAAATAGGAGAATAATAAAATAAAATAAAAATAATAATAATAAACAAAAATACCTGAAAAAAAGAATTATAATAATAATAAAAAATGTATTACCAAGCGATCACAGAAAAAATAAGTTTGAGGTGACAGAAATTTGACAATGTTGTTGTGCATCAAAATGACCTAATTTGTTTTACACTTTAGATCGGGCGATGGTGGAGGAGTCCAAACATATCATCATTTACAATGTGACCTTTAGTTAGTATCGCCTCCATCAAGCTAATCACTGTAACGTCTTAAAACATCAGAACAAAGTGTCCGAATGAATCATCCCTCAACGTTTTAGCAACATTGCACGGAGATGGTGTCTGCCGTATCACATTTAACTAACTCTGTTCTTCATCAGTAGAGACGCATCGATCCCAGCATTCTTGACTTATTCAAATTTCCGATTTCTTAAAAGTCTGACCTGCCACTTTTCTTTTTATCTAAGGACTATAAATGACAGCAAGTTTTCTTTCATGGAAAATCAATTGTATGTTCTTAAATGATGTGCAGGATATGTAAATATAATGTATACATCAGATAACAATGAGAGAAAACATTCTATACTGTGTATTTTAGCCTGTTATAGAGAATCATCCATCTAAAACAGTTTCTGTATCTATCTATTTACTCATATAAAACAAAAGGAATCACTATATATTCATGTGTATTAGTATGTGTATTATATTATGTCAACTCCCACTCCTGCCAGCGTGGGGGGGAGAACCCACACTGTTGACAACAGTCAGTTTCCGTCTGTAACAGACATGAGAGTTCATGAGTACATGGTCTTACATGTCGACCGGCACAAATCGAGCTGAAAATCGTCCAATTCTGGTCAACGGCTGATCGATCGGTGCATCTCTAATCACCAGAGATGTCCCATCAACAATTGCAATCCCTCTTCAAAAGTGCAAGAAAGAAAAATAATAATGCGTGGCTTCATAATGTTCTATTATATTTGTCACCTCTTCTCCAAAGCAGGGGAGCAGCAGTTTCAATCAAACCAATTGACTCCTGCCTGACCTCTTTCTTGTGACTGCAGTCCAGAAACGCCTCGGGCAGAGCTGAGTCCGCACGCTAAGCCCTCCGAATGCGAGGACTTGACTGGTGCCTACCTAATTGACTCTTTAATAGTGTCATAGTTCAGTGCCACCAAATTGACTGAGTTTTCAAGCAAGCTTTGGCAACACTGGTACAAATACTGACACGAGCGTATCGCCCTTAACACAACGAGGAGCATCAAAACAATGCCGATATTCCCTATGCCTTCAGAATGGATCGGTCCAAGTCCAGTTACATCAACATGTCAACAGATGTGGCCTAAAACCATCTGTCATGACATAAGTGGCACTTAGAAATATTGTTATGTGAGAAGTGGATCAAAACATGAATGTAAAAAGGGTCCCTCGTAGTCAGTGGTTGCCTTTGGACTTTCTCGTTGTCGGTTATTCTTGAAAGACAGGGTTGTAATAATTCTGTCATAATCTGTCGGTGTCATTGTCAGCTGGTTTTGGCGGAAAAATGACAGTACATTACCTGCACCTGTGGAAAACAGGAAAAGTCAGCAAATAGCTGGTAAATACGGTATATAGAAAAAGCATTTAGCAGCTAAAAAGCCTGAGAGGTGGGTGGAGACCAAAATGGAGCTAAAAGTGATCAAAGTGAGTACTTAAGTAGTTTAGTATGTGCTGGATGTTTAAATGAGTGACTGTAATAAGGCTCCTGCTGCTTTTTAATTTCACTTTGCTGCTTTTCTCTGTGTTTTTGTGGAGATGAGGTCATCTTCAGTGACATGCTGACAATTATTAGGTAATAGGTCTTTGCACGCTGCTGGTGCTTTAGAAATCGTGGCTCGCTCACTAATTTGGCTGTTCACCTTTCCTTCTCGTCAAATTGTGAAATCAAATGTCTCCTGGAGGAAGAGAAGAAAACAAATTGTTGTTTCACTGAGGAGCACCTCTTGCACAGTGAACTCTGAATATATCAGGTGGTTTTGTTTTTGCTTAATATTGTATTGGTGCTATTGTGAGAGATACTGTGAGTGGGAAGGGACAGAAAACCTCTTATGAGAGAAATGCTAAGCCTTAAAAAAAAAAAAAAAAAAAAATGATACACAGCTGCTCAGGAGTATTTTTGCACCATAATTGACGTGCCACGAGCATAATTTCCCATCATTAGAGGGACCTGTTGCCCGGGAGCACAGGAGCTTCCAAGGAGGAAAATCCCAGCCCTTAAGCTTCCAGGCCTGAGAGATAATAACTGCAGAGATATGGGTAAAATGTGTGGGCAACAAACAAGCCCATTTTGCAAATTCATTATGTTGGGTTGTGGAAATCATATCAAGCATTTTGTTTTACATAATGAATGCAGACCTGGAGGAACATTTGATAAAAAGTAGTGGAAAGTAAGTGCAACCTCAAGACTGATGTGGGAAGTAAAGTGTTTTCAAAATGTCTGAATAATGTTGCCGGTCCATTTTCTAAAAAAAACAAAAAAACAAAAAAACCTCTTCGCCTCCTTGCCCTTGAGACGAAGCCTTTGATTGTTTCGGTCCTAAAGAAACCCCTTATCTGCAGGAGATGAATGACCTCTGTCCAGTCGCCATCATCATCATCATCATCATCACCTCCCCACCAATCAAACGCCGACAAAACCTCTGCAGAGGAAGCAGCTGCTTTCATCTTCTAATTGACTGATTGATTTACCTGTTTTTCTATCACCCTATAAGATGTTTTTATGATGCAACTCCTAAAGTGTTTCATTTGATTTATACGTTGCCGCTTTAACGGGCCCACTGATGTGGGAAAGTGATATAAACACCATTTGGGAATTCATATCTATAAAAAAAAACCAGCCTGCTGAGGAAACAAGAAAAAGAAAAGACAAAAAGAAATAAGTCAAGTGTTTTGTTTTGATAATTTGTTGTTGAGTCCCTTTGGAATAGACAGAAATGTAGACAGAAATAAAGTAAAAATGAGTTAATCTTCAACATGTTTAGAAATCTCCTAAATCTGAGACCGACTTGTGTGGGAGTTCTTAAAAAGATTTAGTTGTCATTTATCTGGAAAACACCTCGACAATAGCTCATCCTCAGGCCGGGACACATCTCAATACACACACCATTCATCAGGGATCTATATTAACTTCACCCTTCAGGACAATTGCTGTTTATGAAATGGATTTTGCTAAGACTATTTTTCATTAGAGAGCTGTTTGCCATTCTTGGTGAAGGATAAGTTTGATATCATGCAGCCTTCAGTTTCCCCTCTCAGGCAAAAGAGGAAAAACTGAAATTCTTTTTCTGTGTGTTAGTGTTTGACTAAGACAGTTTTCTAAGACAGTTCATTTTAAATAAGTATACCCAATAATCAATATGTTGTACTGATATATATGAAAATTAGCCCTTTTTTTAAAGTTCATGTCTCCACATGTCTCTTGGTTAAATTTATTCATCCATAAAATCACGGTAAATTACAGTGTTTCCACCTAATCAGCCAACCCTGATTACAGAGCATAAGACATAGATATATCCCTAAAACACAATATATAAAGATAGAGCTCTGATTGAGTCTGGATAAGTTTCTGCGACACACAAAATACCAATCTGATACATTGGCGACCGAAAATACAGGGATGGACAAAATAACAGGAATCTCTCATAAACAACACAATCTAATAGCGCAGCTTCCAAATAATGAGCTCACGAAGTTATTAACAGCTTGAAGTTTGAGCTGTTTTTGCTCTAAATAAATAAATCACTCCATATAAACAAAAACATCTCTCAAACTGGTCGACTCGGTCTAATTAATTCCTCTCGATGCTGACTAAGACTTGCCGTGAAAACCCGATCCACGTGTCTATACCGCATGTCTGGATTCAAACTGTCACAATGCATGCATCCTTGGAAAAGCTGTTAAATATGCCAGCAGGAAACCCAGCAAGACAGGCAGTAGTTGCCCATTTCAGCACAGAATACCCACAAAGCACCTTGGCAGCTCCCTAACTCCAGCATGAGCAGAGCTTTGCAGTAATCGTGCCAGAAACAGACCTGCCGCATAACGAGAGCTAAAGGTCCGGACCGCTATAGCTCAGCTATTGGGGGGATTGCCGTGAAATGTACTGGAGAGATTTATGTTCCAAAGAGGATGAATCCACCCCAGACGGTTCCTTCAGCACCACCAGGAGGATTACATGCGTGGCTTTGACTGAAATGTCCCACCAAGTATGGGACTCACATTTGGTAGAGCCCTTAATTTTCCCCTTGAGATGGATAACAGTTACTTTGGTGATTTCAGAGCACATCTGGCTCGGGTTTATGTTAGGGCTGGATTGGGGTTATAGTTAGTGCTGGGTCGGGTTTATAGTTAGGTCTGGCTCGGGTTTATGTTAGGGCTGGCTCAGGTTTAGAGTTAGGGCCGGCTCGGGTTTAAAGTTAGGGCTGGCTCGGGTTTAGAGTTAGGGCTGGCTCGGGTTTATTTTAGGGCTGGCTCAGGGTTATGTTAGGGCTGGATCAGGTTTAGAGTTAGGGCTGGCTCAGGTTTAGAGTTAGGGCTGGCTCGGGTTTAGAGATTGGGCTGGCTCGGGTTAGAGTTAGGGCTGGCTCAAGTTTAGAGTTAGGGCTGGCTCGGGTTTAGAGATAGGGCTGGCTCGGGTTAGAGTTAGGGCTGGCTCAAGTTTAGAGTTAGGGCTGGCTCAAGTTTAGAGTTAAGGCTGGCTCGGGTTTAGAGATAGGGCTGGCTCGGGTTAGAGTTAGGGCTGGCTCGGGTTAGAGTTAGGGCTGGCTCAAGTTTAGAGTTAGGGCTGGCTCGGGTTAGAGTTAGGGCTGGCTCGGGTTAGAGTTAGGGCTGGCTCAAGTTTAGAGTTAGGGCTGGCTCAAGTTTAGAGTTAAGGCTGGCTCGGGTTTAGAGATAGGGCTGGCTCGGGTTAGAGTTAGGGCTGGCTCGGGTTTAGAGATAGGGCTGGCTCAGGTTTAGAGTTAGGGCTGGCTCAAGTTTAGAGTTAGGGCTGGCTCGGGTTTAGAGATAGGGCTGGCTCGGGTTAGAGTTAGGGCTGGCTCGGGTTTATTTTAGGGCTGGCTCGGGTTTAGAGATAGGGCTGGCTCAGGTTTAGAGTTAGGGCTGGCTCGGGTTTAGAGATAGGGCTGGCTCAGGGTTATGGTGTGTTCACACCGAACGCGACGCGAATTTTTCGCGCGACCAGATTACATGTAAAGTCAATGCACAGACGCGTTTGGTTGCGACAGACGCAAAATTTCGCCGGGCGGCGCGTTAGACGTGTTTGGCGCGGCGCGTTTGGCGCGGCGCGTTTGACGCGAAATTCGCGTGAGTTGAAATTTTCCAACTCGGGAGAAAATTCGCGTCGCGAAAGCCAATCAGCGTTGAGAAGCTCTGCGCGTCATCACCGCCGTCCTGCCGGTTTGAATCAAACAGTTGCTGATCCACCAGAAGTAGCGCTGGCAGCGGCCGTCATTCAGACGCTGTTGTGCGGCTACGGATGATATTATGAACCCGGACACGGGGGCGTTTGATGGTCCGACATTAGAGGGACTTCCACAAGAAGGTTAAAGCAGAACTAGTGGTTAGTTTAATGGTGGATGGCGGAAACGGTACTGTTTTTACGGAGATAAGCCCCGCCCGCGTTAAAGCGAATTTGCGTTGACGGAAATTAACCACATAAAGTCGAGCGAGTAAACTCACGCGAGTAAACTCACTCGAATTTCGCGTCGCGTTCGGTGTGAACACACCAATAAAGTCGAGCGAGTAAACTCACGCGAGTAACGCGACGCGAAATTTCGCGTCGCGTTCGGTGTGAACACACCATTAGAGTTAGGGCTGGCTCGGGTTTAGAGTTAGGGCTGGCTCGGGTTTAGAGATAGGGCTGGCTCGGGTTAGAGTTAGGGCTGGCTCGGGTTTATTTTAGGGCTGGCTCAGGGTTAGAGATAGGGCTGGCTCAGGGTTAGAGTTAGGGCTGGCTCAAGTTTAGAGTTAGGGCTGGCTTACTTTCCCCCATTAAAGGTTTTCTTGGTTTTCCTGAACCGACGTGAGGTCCTGGAACAGAGGATGTCTCATGTGTACAGATTGTAAAGCCCTCTGAGTACAATTTGTAATTAGAGATACAAAATAAATTGAATTGAATGTTAACCATTCCACAATAGCGGGCTGACCTTAGCATTAGACTAAAAGCAACCTTGTGCTGAGTACCGCCTTGCCGTGAGTCTTTTAGTCACTTCCTTGAGATTTATCTTTCTTATTCCTAGATAAACATGTAAAAAAAATAATAATCTCAAACACAATATAAGACCCCAAGATGTTCATTCTGAGTAGCAGATAATGTTTTTTCAAGTGAGTATACTGAAATGTATTTGTGTGCATATTTGTGCTTGTGTGTGTGTCTGTGTGTGTTAAGATACTCTTGAGCTATAGGTCGTCTAATTACAGTCTGTGAAATTGCAACAGCCAACATACACACTGATCTTAACGCCGCACTGTTGAGATAACATTAAACAAAGGCGTGAGTGTTGTCTCTGACAAAAACAATCCCCAAAAACAGGGTTGTGTGCAGAGAGGAAAACATTTCACACACCCTGTGATGTTGTTGAGTGCTCGGCTGCACCAAACCAATTTTGCATCAAAGAAGCCAGATGAAAAGAATTCAAAGCGACAGTGATATAATTTCCCCCGAAATCTCATGCAGCAACATTTCCTCTACAAATGCAGCATTCTCCATTTTGACACGATTCAAACGGGTTTTTTTTCCTGCCCGCAAGATGCAGATGAATATCCCGGTGTTGTAAACACATGCAGTTTATGAACTCTGTGTCTGTTAGCGCTTTCAGATCCTGACCTTCACCTCCCCACACAGCAAAGAATACAGTTCAAGATCCGCATCACGTACAAAGACCTTCACAACCGAGTCCCTTCATACCTCAGATCCTGACCCCCCCTACTCTGTCCGAGTAGGGGGGTCAGGGCCTTCTCCATTGCTGCCCCCCCCCCTCTGGGACTCTCTTCTCCAGCACCTCAGACGTTCTCCATCAGGCGGCACTTTATACTCGTTTGGGGCGACTGTGGGTCAGTGGTTAGCAGGTCTGTCTTTCAATCAGAGGATCGGTGGTTCGATCCCCGGCTCCGCTAGTCCATGTCGATGTGTCCTTGAGCAAGACACTTAACCCTAATTGCTCACCGTTGCTGTGTGTACGGTCTAATGTGTAGCATGTAAGTCGCTTTGGATAAAAGCGTCAGCTAAATGAAATGTAATGTAATATAGCTCAATATAGCTAATAACTGAAAATAGTTGAATATTGCTGAATATAGCTCAATAAAACTGAAAACATAGCTGAAAAATGAAATGTTTATTGAAATCTGCATTTCACCTGTGATGCCAGTTCAGTATGTTTCTGTTTTGTTTCTTACTGTTATGTAATCTATCTTGTTTATATTGTTATTGGTTTTATTGTTTCTGTTTTGAACAAGAAAAGTGCCTTTTAATACCGTTTAAAGTGCTATACAAATAAAACGTATTATTATCATTATTATAATACATCATCTTGTGTAAAATGCTTGCACTAGCTGACGTCCATGTCCAGCATAACAACATTTGGCAGTTTCTTTGTGAATATGTTCTCCGAGGGCTTGGATGTGTCTGCAGGGGATCTCTGTGGTGAAGAGGTTTCCCGTGATGAAAGATTTTAAATCACTCTTTTTGTCTGCTGTCATGTTGCTGCATCGTCCAAGAAATACATAATGAGGAAAGATACATGCATGTACAGGTGTTTGAAAATAAGAGGCATTGGTGCAGTATATTATAGCTGCTTTGGTTTGCAGTGACTTCATCTTTAAAGTCTCCAAGTCTCTCCGTCTTCGACATGGTAATCGACGTACAGTCTTTGAATGCATCGGTTTTCTTTTTTTTTTTTTTTTGGGACATGCGTTACCCCCAAAAAACCTTAATAGCCCATGAACTAATTAATAGTAATCCCACATTATTCTTTAATACGTCAACATTAATTATTGTGAATTATTCTCAGAAGAATTTTGCTGTTTTATTGTTTGTGGATGCGTGTGCATGCGGTCCAGAGTGCTGAAACACAGACAGGCTCAACAAAGCCAGGTATTTTAGACCTATTTGTTACAGTATATTTATTCGTTAATTTCGATATCAACAAATTATTCTTCTAGGACAATTGCACAATTTGTAGCCATTTCTGTTTCCATAAAAAAAGGATATTGAAGTCGGGTTTTTGTCATCATCTCACAGTAGATAACAGAGTAAAGAACAAAATAAGTAAAGAATTACTGCAAAACTGAGGAGAAATCAACAAGCTTTGGTTGTTGTCTCCCTTCCCACCACCATTGGATGCAACAGGTTTCAAGTGCTCAACACAATTTATTACATACGAAGCTTCGAAGCTCCAGAAATAGTATTTCATACGGCCCTATTAGAGATGCATGTTTTCTTCACTCAAGCAGAAAACAACTCATGATGGTTATTGTGCTTTTAAAAAGGTGGCATCAGCCATCTTCTATGGAGTGGTCTTCTGGTGCAGCAGCATCACGGCAGCTGACAGGAGGAGACTGGACAAACTGATAAAGAAGGCCAGCAGCGTGCTGGGGTGTCCTCTGGATACTGTGGAGGTGGTGGGAGACAGGAGGATGATGGCCAAGCTCTCATCCCTGATGAACCACGCCTCCCACCCCATGCAGGACACCCTGGCAGCTCTGCACAGCTCCTTCAGCCACCGGCTGATTCACCCCCGGTGTGTGAAGGAGAGGTACCGCAAGTCCTTCCTCCCTGCTGCTGTCAGGCTGCACAACAAGCTGACCTCCCAGTAGCCCGCAAACATTCTGGACTCTCAATACTTGAACACTTTTTTATCACTCTGGTCACTTTAATCCATTCTGGTGCAATATTTTGTAATATTTTGTAATTTGTATATTCAATATTCTGGTCACTTTAATCCATCCTGGTGCAATATTTTGTAATATTTTGTAATTTGTATATTCAATATTCTACTGTACATTCGATTTCTTCTTTACTGTTTATTTTATTATGTTTATTACTGTTTATTACTGTTTATTTATATTACTTGATTTTTATTTTATCTTTACGTACTGAGCAATGCTCAATGCTGTAATCCTGTAATTTCCCCACTGCGGGACTAATAAAGGATTATCTTATCTTATCTTATAACAAAAACCCTCCACGCTATGTAAAGTACATCAATATGAATGGACCAACCTTACACAAATATCATTGTGGGGTGAGGGGTGTGGTTAGCGCACCTGCAGCAGGGAGAGAGAGAGGCGATCATGGGGATCAGCTGTGCTGCGCGTGAGGCGGCACAGCTGATCCACATGATCGTGGGATTGCGTGGGCGGGGGAGGGAGCTTGATAAGCTCCCAGAGCCACGCAGAGGGGGAGCGAGGTGAAGGGCTAAGCAGGACAGGTGTAGTGAATGCCTGTGTGTGTAAAGATGCCGAATAAAAACCGTAAACGACGAGCGCTCGTGTCTGTCCTCTGTGCCGAGCTTCTGGAGACCCACGGTAGGTTAGGACCTTGCCACAGTGGCGCCCAACGGGGTCTACCGGTGGGGAAGCTAGGGCAGGAGATGCCGGACGACGGCAATGCCGCCATTGAGGCGCTATACGCCGCAATGTCTGGCGGCGGGGTGCCAGGGGCACCGGAGGGCCGGGACGGGCGGCAGGAAAAGCGGCCAGTGGAGGAGGACACGGCACGGGAGGTGCTATATACGGAGAGGGGTGGCACCACAGAGGGGCCACGGAACGGAACGCGCCAGACGGCGTCCGACAGCTCACGGCTGCGCCAGTTGGAGGGCGAGAAGGACCAGCTGCAGGCGGAGGTGCAGGAGTACGCCAAAGCGGTGCAGGCGCTGGCGCGGCAGCTGGAGGAGCAGTCGCGGAGGGAGACGACGGCGGAAGCGGCGTCGCGGACGGCGGCGGCCGCAGCGACGACGGCGGAAGCGGCGTCGCGGACGGCGGCGGCCGCAGCGACGACGGCGGAAGCGGCGTCGCGGACGGCGGCGGCCGCAGCGACGACGGCGGAAGCAGCGTCGCGGACGGCGGCGGCCGCAGCGACGACGGCGGAAGCAGCGTCGCAGACAACGGCGGTGGCGACGACGGCAGCTCCAGCGGCGACGCCGACGGAGACGGCAGCAGGAGCGGTCGCTCCGGGGGCGGTGGAGGCGCCGGCCCACGCAACGGCGGGGCCGACGACGGAGCTGCCGAGAGACCGCCAGGGGCCGACTATGGTCGGCAGGCAGACGGCGCGGCGGGCTGCGGAGCAGCGGCGACGTGTGCAACTGGGTCCGGGGATCGGTGGCCTCGCCCGGGCGGAACGGTGGGTGTCCCCAGGGACGGCAAGGCGGGCGTGCTGGACGTGCGGCCGCCGGGGACACCTACAACGCCAGTGCTCCAAGCAGTGCTAGAGCTGCGGGGGACGGGGCCACCTGCAGAGGTCCTGTCCGGGGTGGGGGGGGGACCAGGGGAGGCAGGTCGGCCAACCCTGGGGCCCCCCGCGGAACCCCGAGGCGGGACGCTGGGCACCGCCGCCGGACTGGGGGAGAGACTGGGGCCGGCCGGTCCGCATCGTCTGGAGGGACGAGGGGGCCGGGCCAGACCGGCTGACAGGCCAGGGGACCGGGGCCCGGTGGGGCCGGAGACGGAGGGCCGAGCCAGCGGCTCGGGCCCGCGTCTGGGGTCCGTGGGCTGGAGCACAATGGGGACCGGTATGGGTCCCGCCCCCTTAAACTTTCTCTCTCTTGTGTTGCAGGTTGCTACGGCGGGCTGAGGGGGAGAGCCAGTTTGGCCCCGGGAGGGGGCCGGCGGAGAGCGCGAGGAACCTGCCTCCCGGGGCGCTCGATCGCCCTCTGTCCGGGCCATGTCCCGCGCCCGGACCCCCACGGATGGAGGATGCCAACGCCCGGACCACCCGGTGGCATCGGGCGGAAACGCCAGTTAATTCCATGGTGGTCCATAGGTCGGGGGGCAGATGGTCGGGACTGACTCCCGCTCCCGCTCCCAGTGGGAGGGAGGGGGGGGGAGTTGGTTAGACCGGTGGCTCCCCGGCCTAAGTCGGGCGGTGGGGGTATGTGGGGTGAGGGGTGTGGTTAGCGCACCTGCAGCAGGGAGAGAGAGAGGCGATCATGGGGATCAGCTGTGCGGCGCGTGAGGCGGCACAGCTGATCCACATGATCGTGGGATTGCGTGGGCGGGGGAGGGAGCTTGATAAGCTCCCAGAGCCACGCAGAGGGGGAGCGAGGTGAAGGGCTAAGCAGGACAGGTGTAGTGAATGCCTGTGTGTGTAAAGATGCCGAATAAAAACCGTAAACGACGAGCGCTCGTGTCTGTCCTCTGTGCCGAGCTTCTGGAGACCCACGGTAGGTTAGGACCTTGCCACAATCATGTTATGTTTCCTTTATACGTAATATATTGAAAACATCACAACAGTGAACACTTTCTCTTAATGCCACAGCATCGCTGCATGTTAAATCCTAGCTTTTTTTAAAGAAATTATTACTTATAAATCCCCCAGAAAGTGGACATGAAGTTCACTGCAGTGAGAACAAAGTGGGTTTGTTTTTTCTGGGTCAACAACAGATGCACAGAAATGTCTTACGGGGCCTCGAGGGCTTCCATTTTTCTATATATTGTCAGTGTAATAGTGTTACTTGCGTAGCTTACAGGGCTAAAGAATCTGGTCCGTGTCTCGCTCGCTGCTGACAATAGTTAAAGTAGCTCCCTGCAGCCGGCCTCTCCCAGCTCAAGCGAGTCTTCAAACTCGGACACTTTCTGGTGCAATTCTTTAATCCACGGGCTACCGCTGAAGTTCATTTTATTTATTTATTTTTTAATGCACGCTGGCACATTAAAAGAGGACCCTCAGCTAAAGAAGGTCTCAGCTGTTCCTCACAGACACTCATTTTAAATGGTTTAAACAATATGAGTAAAGTCAGATAATGAGTTTAATATGCCGATGGCCTCGGGGCTCACTAGTAGAAGAGTTTTGATGTTCTCCTCAAGACATGGCATATCACCCACTCAGCCAGCCCAGTGTCTTAATTTGTGTTTAGTATGCATATTGTAGTAAATATCCCAATCGCATGACTGAAGGCAAACTGGGGATGAGTATTGTATTTAAAGATAATTTGGATTAGCTAAAATGTGCAAAACAGATTTGCTGCAGCGTTGTTTAAAATGGGAATTTAAACATGTGCAGGGCTTACTTAAAATTAAGGTTCATCTTATAACACCAGCGTTAATAATAACCCAAAATATTGATGTTTTTGCAATAGAACATACCTAGAAATATCTTTGCAAATTGCTTTGTATGTATCCTGTAGATCGAGATTTGTGGATGTCCTGATAAGAGACAAGTAAGTGGAAGTACCTGTTTTTGAAAAGACAAGGGGGAAAAAGGCACCCGCATTTGCATGCAGACAGATATTCTACTTCCACAATCAAACATATGGAGATCTGACTATTTGATGCCCGCATTTTCTTTCAAGCCTTGTCAAGAATTCTGCAGAGGATTCACAGCAAAATGCACACATTGTTCATCTCCCAGCGCTGCAGTAAAAGAACACAAGGAAGGAGTCCGGGCCACAGACGACTCCATGACATGTTTGTCCTCTGGTAAATTACTGCAGAAGCTCGGAGGCTCTTATTCCTTGAATGATAAATGACAGAAAGAGACAATTATTCTTTATATTAAAGCTTTTGTCTTGTACGACTTGTCAAACGAACGCGGTGACAGTGTGACACAGTTAGCGCGGTGAAAAAATATGAATACACCTTTAATAAACACTTCCTTCAGACAGCTCAACGAACTCCTACTTTATTATGCTGCTGCCAGGTGCTGCAGATTTACTGACGTCGTACACAAGGTGATGCAGATTCACTTCAGCCTTGTACGGTGTGGCATAAAGATGATCGTGGAAGAAGAGACGGGAACGGCGGCGGCGTTATTCATCTTCACGGTTCTAGGCCCAAATATGGTAATCCTGGATCTGGTGTACCCTCCGCTGTGTGGATCAGGCCTTGTCAAGCAGGACTACCATTTCTCAATCTGTGGGTCAGCGCAGTGGGAGCTGGGTTAAAGTGGGATAATCCCATGGACATGGTGCCGCACCTTGAGCCCAGCACCAAAGTCTAATCTGGGGAGACCTGAGATCTATACAGAAGAAGAAGAAGAAGAACAAGGATAACCTTGCACAGCCAGCAATAAAAATCCTCAGCTGGCAGTTTTATGCGTCTTGAGACGTAATAATCCTCTCATCCTTCTATTGTATTGAAATTTCTACAATATTCTGTGAGGGGTTCGTGTCATTGCTCTCGGTTCATAGCTTGTGGATCGGATTACACTCAAAATACATTCTTTAATCACATCTCTTCCTCAATATTGATCGTAAAGTAAAATAGCAGACCTTCTTTTCTCCTTTTGTTCATCTTTCGCCTAGATTTCGACAGTTTCATTTGACAGTCGGGAAAATGTATTGTTCATTTGCTTTACACAACCATGATATTTGACTGAACTAAAACCCTTTTCTGTGGGGATCCTGGGTTGCCACCGCCAGGTGGAGCAGTGGTAACCCGGGTAACGAGCATGTTTGTGTTTATGTGCAGGCAGAGACTGAACAGCCAGCTGGAGCACTCCCGCCGAACGCGCCTGCAGCTCGTTTTCCAATCAGGCGGAGAATAAAGCCGACCTCCCCGGGGACCCCAGTGTGGGGAAAATGTCTATGCATCCGGAGTTTCCTGCCAGCGCCATCCGCACGCCTCACGAGCCACAGCACGAGCCACCTCACGAGTTACTTCACTAGCACCTTCACGAGTCACCGCACGAACCTCGGCACGAGCCGACCCCAGACCCGAGGACCCCACGGACGGCCACGGAGCCGCCGGCCGCGCGTCTGAGTATTGCACGTTTTCCTCCCCCCTCCCCGTGCCTGATATCCCGAAATAAACACCCTTGTTAACCACCACCTCTCTGTCTTGTGCTCGCGTTTGGGTCCAGCCACCTCGATCATAACAGAATTTCCCCACCAAGTGAACATGGACCCAGCGAGCCCGGAGACTCTCCACGACGCGCTCGGCACCCACGGAGTACTAATCGGGAAGCACGATCGGGATTTAAACGACGTAATGGTAACCGTGCAGAGCCTGGCCCAGAGTGTGCAGCAGCTGGCCACACAGGTGGCGCAGTTGTCGGTCTCCAGCCCGGCCCCCGCCGTGAGTAACCCCGTCCCCGTCCCCGCAGACCCCGTTCCCAGTAAGGAACCGATGGTCCCCCTCCCGGAGCCTTACGCGGGGGAGCCCGGTTCATGCGGCCGTTTCCTGCTGAACTGCACGCTAGTCTTCGATCTCCAACCCCGTAGCTACGCTAGCGAGAGAGCTCAGATCGCGTTTTGTATTAATCTGCTCCGGGGTAAAGCGGCCCAGTGGGCCACGGCGTTGTGGTCTAGCCGCTCGCCCATTTTGCGCTCCTTCGCGGAGTTTTCCGCGGAACTACAGAGGGTTTTTGACCATCCCGTTCGCGGGCAAGACGCCCTGAATCAGCTGTTTTCTCTAAGACAAGGGTCCGGCTCGGTGGCAGATTACGCGGTCGAGTTCCGGATACTGGCGGCGGAGTGCGGTCCGGACGAGCGGACCTTCATGACTCTGTTCACTAGGAACCTGTCGGGGAGCCTTAAGGACGAGCTAGTCTTCCGCGAGGAACCCACCTCCCTGGAACAGTGCATCTCGCTCGCCCTCCAGCTCGATAATCGTATCCGGGAACGCCGGCGGGAGCGAATGTACCAGGCCTCGAACCTAGGGCCGTTCAGGGGTCCAAGCCCCGGTTCTCCGGAGACCTCGACTTCGGGGGAGCCCATGCAGCTAGGGCGAGCCCGTTTATCCCCTGCCGAACGCCAGCGACGCATGCAGCTTCAGCTTTGTCTTTATTGCGGTCTCGCAGGACATTATGCGGCCACCTGCGGGGACACCCCAAAAGGACGAGCTCACCAGTAGGGGAGAGCATACTGGTGAGTAACGCGGCGTCCCCTCGCTCTCCTGCTCGGTTTTCCCTCCCTGCGACCCTGAGTATTAATTCCCAGTCCCACTCCCTACCCGTCCTTATAGACTCGGGGGCGGATGATAACTTCATGGACACTACTGTTGCAACCCAGGTGGGGGTTCCCCTCGAGCCCCTAGCGCGCCCCAGGTCGGTCCACGCGCTGGACGGTCGGTTGATTTCCCAGGTCACGCACCGCACGGCTCCTCTCAGACTCACGGTCTCCGGTAATCATAGCGAGATCATCCAGTTGTACGTTATTCCCTCTCCTGTGTCCCCGGTAGTCCTGGGCTTACCCTGGTTACAACTTCACAATCCCCAGCTGGACTGGACGACGCTGTCCATCTCCGGATGGAGCCTAGCCTGCCACGCACGCTGTCTCCGGGCGGCTGCTCCGGAGCCACAGCAGTCTACCGCGCGGTCTGGTCCCCCAGACTTGACCTCCGTGCCACCGGAGTATCGGGACCTCGCTCGGGTTTTCAGTAAAGACTTGGCGCGCGTTCTACCCCCCCACCGCCCTTATGATTGCGCGATCAACCTCCTTCCCGGCGCCCCTCTCCCCACCAGTAAGCTATTCAACATATCCCGCACGGAACGGATGGCCATGGAGACCTACATCCACGAGTGTCTGGGGGCGGGGGTGATCCGGCCTTCCTCCGCGCCGTTAGGAGCAGGTTTTTTCTTCGTGGGGAAGAAGGACGGGTCTCTGCGGCCGTGCATCGACTATCGGGGCCTAAACCTCATCACGGTAAAGGACAAGACCCCGTTGCCCCTCATTGATCCCTCTTTTGAGCCACTGTGTCACGCCCAGGTATTCTCCAAGCTAGATCTCCGGAACGCCTACCACCTCGTCAGGATCAGGGACGGGGACGAATGGAAGACCGCATTCAACACCCCGCTCGGGCAGTTCGAGTATCTGGTCATGCCTTTCGGACTTACCAACGCCCCCGCCACGTTCCAGACCCTGATGACTGACATGTTCCGGGACATGCTGAACCGGTTCGTATTTATTTACCTCGACGATATCTTAATCTTCTCTCGTTCCCTCACAGAACATCGTCAGCATGTGCGGCTAGTGCTCCAGCGGTTGCTGGAGAACAAGCTATATGTGAAGCCCGAGAAGTGCGAGTTCCACACCCCCTCCGTCAGTTTCCTCGGCTACATCATTGCCCGGGGCCAGCTGGAGCCGGACCCCACCAAGATCAAGGCCGTTGCGGACTGGCCGCCCCCCGACAACCGTAAGGAGCTCCAACGCTTCCTCGGGTTCGCCAACTTTTACCGCCGCTTCATTCGGGATTACAGCAGAGTGGCCGGCCCGCTGACCCGGCTCACCTCCCCCAAGAACCCATTTGCTTGGACCCCCGAGGCAGACGGCGCATTCACCAAGCTCAAGTCCATGTTCACCAGCGCCCCCATCTTGCGACATCCTGACCCGGCTCTCCAGTTCGTGGTGGAGGTCGATGCCTCGGACACCGGTGCGGGAGCGGTGCTGTCCCAGCGAGACCCCTCCTCCCAAAAACTACACCCGTGTGCTTTCTTTTCCAGGCGACTCAGCCCAGCAGAAAGCAACTACGATGTCGGAAACCGCGAACTGCTGGCGGTGGTACTGGCCCTGCAGGAATGGAGGCATTGGCTGGAGGGCAGTAAGCATCCGTTCCTGATCTGGACCGACCACAAGAATCTCGCCTACCTCCGTGCGGCTCGACGGCTCAACCCTCGCCAAGCCCGGTGGTCGCTGTTCCTCGGCCGGTTCGATTACGTGCTGTCCTACCGTCCCGGGAGCCGGAACGGGAAACCGGACGCACTCTCCCGGGTCTACCCACAGACCAGCCTCCCGGATCCAGCTCCCATCGTTCCCCCCACCTGTGTGGTAGGGGCTGCGAGGTGGGAGATTGAGGCGACGGTCCAGAGGGCCCAGCAGGATTGTCCGGATCCGGATGGGGTTCCCCCAGGTCGACTGTTCGTCCCTCCGGCAGTCCGGTCCCAGGTCCTGCAATGGGGGCACTCCTCGACACTAACCTGCCATCCGGGAGTTCGCCGGACCGGCATCTTTCTCCGACAGAGGTTCTGGTAGCCGGGGATGAGCAGGGACATCCAGGAGTTCGTGGCGGCCTGCACGGTCTGCGCCCGGAGCAAGGCATCCCACCAGCCGGCCGCAGGTCTGCTGCGGCCATTGCCCATCCCAAGCCGGCCCTGGTCACACATCGCTGTGGACTTCGTCACTGGGTTGCCGCCATCCGAAGGTAACACTGTTATCCTGACTATCGTTGACCGGTTCTCCAAGGCCGTGCACTATGTTCCCCTCCCCAAACTACCCTCAGCCTTGGAGACCGCCAAGCTCCTCACTAACCATGTGTTCAAGCTCCACGGGATCCCCCTGGATATAGTATCAGACCGCGGACCGCAGTTCACGTCCGGAGTCTGGAGTGCTTTCTGCAAGGCGGTAGGCGCCACTCCCAGTCTCTCCTCAGGTTACCACCCCGAGACGAACGGCCAGACTGAGAGGGCCAACCAGAACCTGGGAGCGGCGCTCCGTTGCGTCGCCGCGCCACGCCCCTCCTCCTGGACTACGTTCCTGCCGTGGGTCGAGTACGCCCACAACTCCCTCTCGTGCTCCGCCACAGGTATGTCCCCATTCATGACCTGTTATGGCTTTCAACCCCCACTATTCCCAGCCCAGGAGGAGGCGGTGGCGGTTCAGTCAGTGGAGGAACATCTCCGGCGGGTCCGGGCGGTCTGGAAGGAGGCGAGGGCGGCCCTCATCCGGTCCTCAGCAAACAACAAGCGGCTGGCAGACCGGCACCGCTCCCCGGCCCCGGTGTATGAGGTCGGACAGAAGGTATGGTTGTCGTCCCGGGACCTCCCCTGGCCGACGGATTCACGCAAGCTGACCCCCCGTTATGTGGGTCCTTTTCCCATTGCCAAAATCATTAACCCCTCCGTGGTCCGTTTAACCCTCCCGGAGGCAATGAAAATTCACCCCACATTCCATGTCTCTCTCCTCAAGCCGTTCTCAGAAAGTGATCTCAGCCCTCCGGCCGTTCCCCCTCCACCCCCCCGGCTCATCGATGGCCATCCGGCACATACTGTGTCCAGAATACTGGACGTCCGGCCCCGAGGACGGGGCTTCCAGTACCTCGTGGATTGGGTAGGATATGGTCCGGAGGAGCGGTCCTGGCTCTCCCGCCGCCTGATCCTGGACCCGACACTCATCCGGGACTTCTATGAGGCGAACCCGGGCAAGCCCGGGAGGACGCCTGGAGGCGTCCGTTGAGGGGGGGGTACTGTGGGGATCCTGGGTTGCCACCGCCAGGTGGAGCAGTGGTAACCCGGGTAACGAGCATGTTTGTGTTTATGTGCAGGCAGAGACTGAACAGCCAGCTGGAGCACTCCCGCCGAACGCGCCTGCAGCTCGTTTTCCAATCAGGCGGAGAATAAAGCCGACCTCCCCGGGGACCCCAGTGTGGGGAAATTGTCTATGCATCCGGAGTTTCCTGCCAGCGCCATCCGCACGCCTCACGAGCCACAGCACGAGCCACCTCACGAGTTACTTCACTAGCATCTTCACGAGTCACCGCACGAACCTCGGCACGAGCCGACCCCAGACCCGAGGACCCCACGGACGGCCACGGAGCCGCCGGCCGCGCGTCTGAGTATTGCACGTTTTCCTCCCCCCTCCCCGTGCCTGATATCCCGAAATAAACACCCTTGTTAACCACCACCTCTCTGTCTTGTGCTCGCGTTTGGGTCCAGCCACCTCGATCATAACATTTTCTCTTCAACAGGGCTGCTACATCCCGTGGAAACAATTCAGCTGCAATCAACTGATGTAGTAGAACAGTGTTTTTCAACCTTTTTTCAGCCGCGGCACATTTTCTACAACAAAAGAATCCTGAAAAAAGTTACAAAATGTCACATTGTAGCATAATACAGCATATATGGTAGGTAATTATTGTGCTACCTACTGTCATGGAAGAATATTTAATTACTAGGCCAGCCACCATATTGCGGGTCAAAAATGACAAATTATTTTGTGTATTTTTAATTATTAATAATAAATTAGTATTTATTTATTTTTATTTTTTTATTTCTTAATTCTTTATTAATAAATAAACTAAAATAATATTTTTTGGGAACCTATTAAGTGAAATTGGACATTTTCCACGGAATTCTTATCGGCGAGGAATCTTCTCGACTACGAGGATAGGCAGCACCTGTTGGTGGAGAAAAGCTTGTGTGCCTCATGGCTGTATCCTGTGTGACTGATGCTGTTGTCAGCCTTGAACAGGTGGGTATACCTTTTAAAATTCATGAAAACTCTATTGAGCCGCGGCGAGGAGGAGAGGGAAAGAAAGTGAATTAAACTGAGCCCCTGCACTATTTCTCGCCTTTAGACTTTGACCCATTGTGAATCATTTGTATATCTTGGCAGCCTCGCCGCAAAATTGATGCCATTCATTACATGATTGAGGGGGAGGTGGGGGGGGGAAGAGGAGAGGGCGGGTGTTTTTGTGAGGTAAGTGGAGGTAGCCAGACCATTGCTGAGAGCAACTTACGCTGCGATGATTGATAGGAAGAGAGCTGCATAAACGCCGGAGTGTTGGTTCCCTAAATGCAAGTGAGTGTTCTCTCTCTCTCGTTGCCGGCTTGGGGCGAAGCCATTAATAAACCCTGCAAATGATGATAGCTGCTGTATTGATTGTAGTTTTCCACCAGCCCCTCTTGCTTCCAATACTTTACCTCAGTAAACACGGGCATTGAGACCGTTGACCCGGTACGTCTCCGCCATTGATCACGCCGTTGATGTTGGGACACTGCATTCCCTTTTGTTTACGTGGTAGCTTAATCCATCCACGAAAGCTTGCTGATGGCACAAAATGGGTCAATACAGAAAAGGAAAAATGGAAGTGCGAGATTAAAAAGGATATCCCACCCGTCTCCTCTGCAAGAAATTGACCTGCGTACCAGGAGAAACCAGAAAACGCTAACGGACGCTAACGAACGTTTTGATCACACCTTTCTCTGACTGACAAAAGAACAAACGAGTCCAGAGTCGCAGCAGCTTGCTCTCAACGAGCTGATCAAACAACTGTTTCTATGCATTCTGCAAACATTTCCTTTTTTCCTCCTTCAAATACGATCCTGCTTTGTCTCGCCCATACGCCTCTCCCTCTCTCTCTCTCTCCACTCTCTGTTTCAACTGACTGGCCTCGTCATCTGTAATGAAATTGACACGCCCCGAGTCAAAGTGACATAACGTCAAAATGGTATTCTGTGATTGCTGCCAGGTTAAATCACTCTTGCTCTATTCTTCATTCAGAATCGAATTAGAAACCTTCCCACGGAGCCTCCATAACTCCAGCGTAACGTCTCCTGTAACACTTAAAATCCTGAACGCCGGCCAACGTCTTTGGCTCGAGTTCCTCTGAGAGAAAAGTTGCCGGTTTCCATACCCTCTTGAGAGAGTTTGAAATCTGCCGGAGAAAATGGGGGAAGGGGGTGGGGGGTCGGATTATGTTCAACTTTTAAAATGGTAACAAACAAATGAAAGGCTGTTTGTCTGTCTCCGCTCCACTGAAAATGGCTGCCTCTTCTTCTGCTTGAACAAAGAAAGACTTTGCCTCAGCCTCGGAGGCTTTTCTTAGAGAGACTGATGGGCAGCTTTGCATTTTTATGAAGCTGTGAAAGATCCTTTAACCTTAAAGTTAAACAGGTGAGTGAGGAATACAATGTAAAGGTATTTAAACGCTCAGCTGGTCCGAAATGCAAACCACACATACTTAGTTTAAAAGACACATTAATCAGCATTTTGTGGAACATGAATCCAAATAGTGTGCTTATCATCAAAAAGGAGATTTTTTTTTTTTATTTATTAAGGAAAATCCCAACCCAGACACTACCTTAATACATGGCAGAACACATCTGTTCTGCAGCCGTGGTCAGAGAAGCTTTAGGTCAGAAATAATAATAATTGCTCTGACATTCCCTTCAATCAATTGTGGATGTCTTTGCCCCGCCTACACAATTTCCTGATTTCATCCAGCTAATGGGACAATTTGTGTCTCACTGTGCAGCCTATTACCATATAGAAATAAGTTCAAAATACAACATTGTGTTTTTTTTTCTCCGCTAAATCAAATTTACCCTCGACCATCCAGGCTATTTCAGCATACTGTGCATGGAGATTACTTGTCCCCGATAGTCGGTGGTTGGTTCATGCTAACGCTTTCCCCTCACACGAGGCACCAAATCCCGTATTTATCCCCCATTGTGGTCCCACCGCCTCGCTCACACGAGGATGCCTTGACCCTTCAAGGTCCTTGTGCAGGAATGAAATTGCATTTATGTTCCATTAGAGGAAGCATACCGTTTTAAAGAGATTGTTGGGCCTTTGCGACAGTGGTGAACACTGTAGAGTAATGAAATTATTATGGAAACAAGGCAAAAAGCTTGATTTTCAGCGTGGCAAGAGACCAAGGACTCACTTCGGGGTCTCAAAGCAAATGTGTAAATAATCGTCTTTGCACAATGTTAGATTAGTCTTTAAACTTTAAAGCACAGATAGAGATTAATACCATTTCAACAATAATCACTAAGGTGCTTATCTTGGACCCTTTTGAATCATACAGTACAACATATATGCATATTTCCAGTTACATAATTGGTGTGGATGGTCATCAATCATTTTTTTATCCTTTTGAATCTGTTACAAGCCAGTTTCAATTAATGGCTGCTTGTTTGAAGGCAATTTACATTTCAATAAACAGAAGTCTGTTCTTCTATATTGTGGTAAAGAAGGTGTAGTAACTAAATGTGCAGCATATGACATATGATGTGGATTGGGATGGAAAAAGGTAAATAAAGACACTTTGAAATCGTCCGGTTTGCTTCGGGTCCCCTGAACCGCTTCATAGCATTCGACATGTTCGGACACGCTTGTCGATTCAGGAAGGATGTCTTTTACAAGCAAGCTAGAAGACCAGCATGTAATCGAGGAAATTGTTTTTACAACAAAGAATCATAGAAGTGTATGTATATCTGACAGGTGCAATGCCACCAACAGAGGAGCGTGTTTCTAGAATACAAAATAACATTTTTTTTTACAAATCAAGATGAAACACCTGAAAGGCCCTACATTGGGGTTACAGCAGACGTTTGTGGGTTTTAGCAAGAGCTGCTGTCTTTGGACGAAGGTGTTTTTTCCAGGACGAAGAGTCTGATTAGAGGAGAAGCTGACTAAACAATATTATCTTCCACCTGCTCATTAGCAGGAAACATCTTGAAAGGAACAATAGTTCTAAAGGGGAATGTACTGACAGATGCATATGCCTTCATTTTTTACTTTGTCCTGCAAGGCCTCATGCTGTGTGAAGCTTTACTCAGTAGACGGTTTACAACAGAGCTGTGCAGCAGACGTCTGCTCTGATGCAGATACTGCACATGAAAAATATTATTTAATCTATACCCAGTTCACAGAAGCCTTTTCAGCCTTTTTCCATTGTACAAATATTGAGCGACTGTCAAGATGTCAATGTAAAGAAAGAAGAAACGAGTGACAAAAACAGATGAATTAATTACGTCCCTACTTAATATATTTTGTGCCCATCAAACTGAGCTCAGCTGAACACCTTTTTCATTATTGAACATTTGTGTGATTACATTATCCTCGTCTCTGCCTGCGTTAAATCTTAGCACTTCTGCAGCTGGAATGACCTCATTTCCCCGAGGGAATCAATAACTCTTACTCAATGACTTAATCTAAAGACTATTGCTGCTCTATGCTGCCACTGGCTACATGGCTCTGGTAATCCAGATGTCAAATGTGCTAATTAGGAAAAAACTACAGATGTCACTTTGGAAAAGACTGCTGCAGAATGTCACGACTAGTTTTTGACAGCGCAGGCAGTTAAACATCACAGCCCATAATATCCCTGGACAGGGATCCAGATGTATTACCACCCATAGTATCCCTGGACGGGGATCCAGATGTATTACCACCCATAGTGTCCCTGGACGGGGATCCAGATGTATTACCAATGCCCTGACTTCTCCCAGTAGTAAGGGTGCCATGATCAGGAGAAATCCAGGAACTAAAATCAGAACTCCTAGAAATAAGACCGGCTTTGGACAAATAATCAAGTTTTGTATGGAAGCCCATTTCCGGCAACAAAAAAAAAAAAAAAAATCACTTAAAAAAAAAAAAAAAAAAAAGCTTTTTTTTGTATTATAATAACTATTATTATTATTATTATAACTATTATTATAATAACTTTTTATTATTATTTGTTTGGCAGAAAAAGTACTAAAAAAAAGGCTTATTATTATTTTTTGAAATGATTTTTTCTTTTTTTTTTTTTATCGGAAATGGGCTTCCATACAAACTTGATTATTTGTCCAAAGCCGGAAAATGGGCTTCCATAAGTTTGGGTACTGTTCCCAGAAAACATGTTCCTCCATCAGCGTTTCTGTCTGTCACAGCCTCGCGTTGGTCACCATGGAAAGTGACATGCTTTCCTTCCAGATGTGACAAGAGGTTTGTTCAGGTCCAGCAACACTGATTGATTTGTGAAGATGTATCATTAAAGCATACAGTATACCAGCCGCAGACATTCAAGCCGAGCGGGAAAATATCTTCTGTTGACATAAAGGCTCAAAGAAGACGTCGCAGTACTGAGTGATTGTCAGGTGACCTCTTGGGGCTGCAGTGTCGAAAACAGCTCAAAATACCATTTCTATTGGATACAATTGAAAAGAAGGAACTTCTATTCTTGCTCATATAAATTGCTGATTCTTGAAATGACACATACCTTTCTGCCTGAGGTCCTTTGGAGGTGGTCATCAGATATGTTTAAAAAAAAAGATGATATGACTTTAAGTGAGCAGCAAACATTTAATGAATTAATTCAACAATATGTTTATTATTGAGGTTGTAGTTTGCAGTGGTGTTGTACTAGATATCATCGTATTGAGAAGTGTTTCTAATGTTTTACATTCACAAACATGGGGTGTCAACACAAACTGAGCACTATCATCTTCCTAAATTAAGATATTTTTGTCAGATCGGTTGTACTGGAGCGCATTAATTTGTATAAAGTTGTGCATTTAATTAAATGGTGAAGTAGTGCATGTATCACGTGCATGTTTGAGCGCATTGTTTGGGTGAATAAATGAATGGGATGCCAGGAAAGGAAAGAAAAAATTACTACTACTACTACTACTACTACTACTACTACTGCTACTACTACTACTACTACTGCTACTACTACTGCTACTACTACTGCTGCTGCTACTACTACTACTGCTACTACTACTGCTACTACTACTGCTACTGCTACTACTACTGCTACTACTACTACTACTACTACTACTACTGCTACTACTACTGCTGCTGCTACTACTACTACTGCTACTACTACTACTACTACTGCTGCTGCTACTACTACTACTACTACTACTACTGCTACTACTACTGCTGCTGCTACTACTACTGCTACTACTACTGCTACTACTACTGCTACTACTACTACTACTACTGGTGTCGGGCAAAAACATCAATTAACTTTGTTCAATCTATCTTAATAGTTATGTAATATCTATATTCACAGTTTTGTAAACATATATATACACACAATATATGTACACGATATTTCCTTAATGGCAGTAAAAACTACAGAAGGTTTCTGCAAAACTATAATTTGGCAACGCCCCTTTTACCTTGTTAATACAAACTTTATTTCTTGCTCAAAATCAGTCATGATGATGCGACTCTAAAAAAACACCGTCAGTATTTATTTCGTTCTCTCTGACTTTTTAAAATACTAATTATATTGGAAGTCCTTATAATAACCACACAATTGCATTTCAGTTAAAGATATCAAGGTCTCCAACATGTTTCATCAAATCTTTATAATACTGAATAATACAAAATGTAAGCTTTGAGATGAACATGAAGCCGTTCAGAAAGTGCTCAGTGGAAGCTGAGGAACTCTTATCCTTCTGACAGAAGTGATGGATATGTCCCAATGAAGAGGAGCTGTATGGATTAGTTACAGAATTGTAATCCAGATTAGTTGCATGAGCTGTCCAATTTACAATATTGTCTTGAGCCGTCTAATTGAAATCCCTTCCTAACAGTTAGGGAAGATAAAGACAGATTTAAGTATCTTTCCAAATCCAAAGAAATTGTCCAATACTACACAACTAAATTAGCTTTGTTCAATTCAGCCCTTCTTCCCCAAACATGTTTAATTTGTTGCTTTGTATCATTATTGTACAGCAAATTGATTATCTCCTGTTGCCGACTGTTGCCTTTCATTTAAATTTCGCTTTTAGGCATGTGACAACGCAGCAGTCCATCGATTGGCAGAAAATGTGGTATTGATCTCACATTTGCCAGTATCCTCTTTTTATCGCTTTTTTACATTCCATGTAATTACGCATGTAGTGTATTAGCTTGTGGCAGCCAATAACCTTATCTGTACCAATTGGCATCGCTTTTCGGGGGCCAATTTGTGCAGCATTCACCGGGCGGTTGAGGATAAATTAAGCTGCAGCATCTCCCGTAACCTCCCCCGTACTCTAATCCATTGCTTTGCTTTCCTGCTCCTTTGATTCGATCGGCAACACAATTTATATAATTTCTCTTTGAATATTTAGTAATGTACAGTTGCATTACAAAGAACATGCCAGTGTGGGGGAACTGTGATACCTTTCAGTTTAAGTAAAGCTCATGAAATACTGACCCACCGCTTCTTCTGTGCGCTACATATAATAATAAAGATCAAAGTTCAAGCAGCGGGACTTGCTTAAGAAAATTGCATTTTGAAATATCTGTGCATTAAGAGTGACACATAGCCATTATATTACTAACAGCCCCTGAGAGAAAGAGAGAGAGAGAAAAGCGAGGGAAGATGAGTGCCGATCATTCAGCCATTCACTTTGCCCAATTAAACAATGACAAGTGACTGTTTAAGCAAATTGCAACAGAACATATCTGAGGCACTTAGGGGTCATTTGTGTGATGTCGGATAATAAATAAAGACATGACTGGCTGACATGCCACACACACACACACACACACACACACACACACACACACACACAGGTGTGAACCAGAGATTAAAAGGCCATATGGATAGCAGGAACATTGCCGAGTGTGATCTCTTTCCCCCGGTGACTGCAGCCATTTGGAATACAGATGTTCAAAAGTCTCCATGTTGCTGTGTGTGGAGACCGACGGTCCTTTTCAATCACCCAATCACCACGTCCTGTGATGTTGTTACAATTATTTCCTTTTAAAAAGGAGGTCTGACGGTGTTTTACGTCTCAGAATTGCACTTTATCTTATTTTTGATATTCTGATACTCTACTGTTCAATTGTAAATACTCATTCATTCATTCTCATTTATTGCACTCTGTTTATTGTTAAATGTTAAATGTTATGCACCTTCCGTCAGGACAAATTCCTTGAATGTGAAAACAAACATGGCAATAAATGGTTCTGATTCTGATTCTGAGAATTACATCAAATGAAAAGACCAAAACCAACAATGAATTGATCCTACTAACAAGTTATTAGTAAAAAAAAACCAAGAACTGAGCAGTTTTGGGAAGTTACAATGCCTTTAAAAAACAAATGTAGGTATACATTTTTGTGCTGTGCGTACGTGTTCAGAATCAGAATCAGAACCATTTATTGCCACGTTTGTTTTCACATTCAAGGAATTTGTTCTGGCGGAAAGTGCATACATTTAACATTTAACAATAAACACAGTGCAATAAATGAGAATGGATGAATGAGTATTTACAATTGAACAGTATCAAAAATAAGATAAAGTGCATGGAATGTAAGTGTTGTGTTAAAGTGTCGAGTGTATTTAAATATAAGGGTGTGTGCAGGGGGGGAGTGTCCAGTGGTAAATTGTCTGTGGGTGACCGGACTCTGTTGATGAGTAGGAACGAATGGGCCGGAAAGTATTGAATAACACATTCCTGGTTTTGGTCTCTTCACAGGATTTGCTGACTACAAGAAAACATGTAGAATATCTGCAGCTGTTTTCCTCAATAAATTATTCAGAGAAACAACTTCTGATGAACCTAAAAAAAAAAAAGAAACTTGTCTTTTTAAGAATCAGTTAATAAAGTAGAATTAGGCTCTACCTTCCTCTTCACATTTCTGTTTCCAGGCATGACTTCAATCCAGTGCAATATCGTCTGTTCTCTGCATCTAGAAATAAATCACCCGGGAGCAAAGCAGAGTTGTTTGTGTTCCCACGTTCCTCCTCTTCCCTTTACATTCCCCACATGCGACATCCCACCTCCGTGGCTAATGCTTGAAGTCCTGCCCGTCAAACCCGGGACGGCGGGTACTCCATTAGAAGTGTTTCTCATGTTGATGTCGGGCAGGCCATTGGTTTGCATGGGCATCTTGTTAGGGCTCTTATTGACGTTGTGTTTCATTAACTTGATTAATGGCGTCTATTGGGGCAGGCTCCACAGTAATCAATGTCTCTGCAGAGAGGCGCCGTCTGCAGTCAAAGACGGGGCTCTCTGGTCTTCTTCTGCCCACACTCTACGTCCTGGTTGTTTCCAAAAGGATGCATTCAAAAATAATCTTATATTCATAAATACCCAACTAGCATGCGGTGAGAGACCATTAACTAGGCCCCCCAGATGACCATTATGAACTTTCCATTTCAGAAAACTGATTGCATGTTTCAGAAAAAAATAGGCCCTGTGAAAGTAGAGAAATAAACTGTGTTCATATCAGCCAGGATAGGAATGCATCACTTAAGATGCTCCTACTAAATTATTTGGCGATATAAGTGCCCACTGTCCTGCTGTTTGCTTTGATTTCTTCATCATTTAAAAACAATTACAAGATGCACATTGCCAGGAAAGCCTCCTATAGTGTGGAACTAAAGAAAGGTCACGAAAAGGTTTATGTGCAATACAGGCTTTAAAATCATATCCGCTACACCCTCATTTCAATGTATTACAGTCAATAGGGTCGTTTCGGAGTTGATATTTGAAGGCCAACGGGCTCTTGCACATCTGATGTTTTCTGAAGTGTTTTCTTACAGAACAAAGGGATCTCTTTCCCTATGTCTATGCATCCTACATCTGCTCGTATACCTCCCTTTAGGAGGTGTCACATACTGGGTCAGCGCATGAAAGATGAGGAAAACACTCGTCCTCAAATAACCCAAGAACCGGAGCGCTGAAGGTCACGAGTCCCGGCTCCAGGAACCCGCATGCCGGAGAAGAGATACAAAAGCGGAGATTGAAAAAAAACAAAAAAAACACCTGGAATTTATATTTACTTTTCATCATCTGCTTTTTTGCCCACATTGTACTCAGTTATATTTGCGAGCCCTCTTAAGGGAGGGAGGGTGAAGCTGTGCTGGTGCAACTCCAAGCAGGTGGCTGCCGGGCTGCTGCTGCTATGAATGCTGGATCTTTCTTCATGGCATTTTGCTGAAAACAATGTAAGTGTGCAAGTGCAGGAGCAGATTAGAGTATATATGCAAAATAGGCCTTGTATATCAACATCAAATATGTCCTCAAAGGTTGGTTTAATACAAAACCAAGAGCAAACTACTGAAAGACATTTAAATTAAAGGATCAAACCCGATGCTAATCACTTGGCAGGAAAATATCTAATTACTCAGTTTGATTAAATAAATTGTTATCCACTCAGAGCTGAAACCAACTTGGACTTGAATTTTAGCCATTTTGTATGTCAGTTCCAGTAAATATCACTGTATAAAACATGTGTTTTCTGCTTACAAAGTACAAACCTTGGATGGTAGCGAGTAGCCTTCTACATATTTTAAGTGGTAAGACGTGCACACACACACACTCGCTGTTAGGAAACAGTGTCAGTCTCTCTGCGGCTGAGTTCTCCGCATTCATTACGGTTGTTGTTGAACTACGCTCGCTCGAGTTGTTCAAACATGACTGCCCCGCTCGGGGTGTGTGTGTGTGTGTGTGTGTGTGTGTGTGTGTGTGTGTGTGTGTGTGTGTGTGATGAGCTGTGCAGGTGAGAGAGAACAGGCAAATGAGTATTGAAGATGCTTGAAAAATAAATTCTAGAAGTGTATAAAGTCTACAGATTGTATTGGCTCAATGTATGTTTGTAGTTTGTATTGCATGTTTATTAATCCCTCATTAGTCCACAGTGGGGACATTTATTAAAAACTATATTTAAAACAGCTAAATGGAATACAAATAAATAAATCACATCAATAAAGATGTGGTTTTATCGTGTTCAGGTATTACCTTTAACCATTAATGTTGCCTTGCGTCTACTAAGTGATGTGCACATCTGTTCCCATTCTTCAGACACCAAATGATCTATGATTTGGATTCTGGACAAAAACCTATTTAAAGCTTCATAAATTCCTTATGGATTCATCCTTCATAGTTTGGTCTTGGAGCTCAAATCCCCAGATAAGGATGTTCATTCATTGTTACAGATCCGAATTTGATTGCACTGAACATGACACATGATGTAAGTGTTTTCATATGTTTACCTCATGTGTGACACTGTAGCTCAGTTTGGGAAATATATATATTTTCTTTTTAATATATATATATATATATTATTTATATATATATATATATATATATATTTTTTTTTTTTTTAAATATATATATATTATATATTATTTTAATATATATATATATATATATATTTTATATATATATATATATATTTAAAAAAGTTCAAGACCTGAGATTTTCAGTGGAACAAACATACAAAAAAAACAGAAAAATGTCTGTAAATTCACCAGATAGGTTGAGATTTGCAGAGAAAAGCATATTCTGATTATTCTCATCCAACATGTTTTACCCAGCATCTCTTGTGGTCCATCCCTCAGCAGCCCCCCCATCGAGGCCATTAGGTGTTCAGAGAGAGACGGACGGACATAATTGATGAGCAACCGCAGCCAAGCTGGTCGTATCTGGTCCAGCTCAAGCCGGAGACATGACTGGGACACCTTGAAGTCTCATCCTTTTAATTACACTCGTACTTTGCCAACCCAAACACTCACACTCATTGGGAAATCTTTTAGTAGACTAATTTGCTGGATTGGGGAAAAAAAAAAGAAAAAAGGAAGTGGATCCGAACTCTTGTACAGCAATCCAACTGAAAAGTCGTGGTGTATTAGTTATGAGATAAATTACTTTTCTTTCTACCATAAAATGCTGATTGAACCTGTACATTTAGACCCCGAGTTAATTTATTAAACAGACAGAGGTCTTTTAGATCTGTTTTTTTCCCCTTGGGTTACTGGGATCAATGTTTTGAAATAAAATCAAAGCTATTCGCTGCAAAGACTTGACAAAGTCATGGTTTGAAGAGAAGCAACTATGTTTTGTACACTTCATTTAGTCTTATAGGCTATTTTTTAACACTAGATGACCAAACTCTAGCATACCGACGGCTAAATGCTGCAAACAACGGCCCACTTCCACATGCAGAGCACACGGAGCAACTTGAGCATCCCATTGAGCTCAATCTTCACCAACTCCTCGGAAAACATCTGCTAGATGCTAAACTGTGTTTCATTTTTGCAGGAAGTGTTCATTCTGTTGTCTGAGCTCGTCTGAAAACGGTTGCCTGCAGGTACATATTGGTGGGTCGGGGGATGAGAGCCATGACACCCCGACACACTGTGCAGTTTATGTTCGGGCCGGAGAAAAACAACAATGAGTCCTAGGAAACCAACACTCTGCTACGTTCTGCACAAAAACACTGAATTGTTTACTGCAGGTCTGACTGAACAGAAAAGCTTTCATTTGGACGCAAAAAAAATATAAAAAAAGACAACTTTTGTAAGTGTGAATGAAGCACTATGAATGACTGGCCTTTGTTAGTTATTTCTCACTTCTTTGTTGTTAGTTAGTACAATGTTAATCGGTTGACCCTGCATCGTGCACAGTCAGTCTATTGTACAGTTACATGGATCTGGCCTGTGGACAGTCCCAGAAGCTGGCTTCTCTGGACTCGGCCCTGCAAGATACTGTGGCGTGGGACCCTGCCGCATGTCAGCGGCCCTCTTCATGCTCTACTCCACTCGATGGGTCAACCTGGGTTGACGCGGTGGTCCGCGGCCGCAAGAGGGGTCCTGGCGGGACCATCTCTCCACCTCTCCTGTCACTCTCCAACCGATATGCTGCTTTAGCTGTGGAAAACCCGGTCATCCCAGTTGGTGCCTCTACAGCTCCGCAAAGATCAATCCTTGTCGCATCCACAACGCCTGTTAACCCCGCTGGCCAGCCGCCGATGACAGCGGAGAAAGTCGACGCTGCCCAGGCTCCGGAAAAATCCAACGGAGAGTCAGCTTGGCGGCCTCCCTCCTCCCAGACCTCGACCGCCTCCGCTCGGCGCCGGATCCTCAGAAGGGCTGTGCTCCGTCACTCTGGTGGGCCTCCTCGACCAGACTTGACAGGTAATCCTCCACTCAGTACCGCTTCTGCAGACTCACAAAATTCTCCAGTCCCTTCAGTCCGTACTCCTTGCAGCCATGACCAGCACAGTCTTCAAACTCTTCGTCCCCTTTTTGCCCCGACAACTCTGATTATGGGAGACAGCATTACCAGAAACTTACGCTTTTTTAACGCTATAACTCGCTGTTTTCCGGGAGCAACGGTCCCAGTCCTTCTAGAGAAACTGCCTGGCCTACTGCAGTCTCTCTCACCATCCATAACTCGGGTGATAATCCATGTGGGCCATAATGACATGGCACGTCGGGAATCAGAGGAGACAAGGAAGGATTCTAACAACATTTTTAGCCTTTTAGAGCGCAGTGGCAAATCAGTTTTTATCAGTGGCCCTTTGCCAACGGTGTCCCGCGGTTCAGAGCTATTCAGCCGGCTTCTGAGTCTGAACACCTGGCTCCAGTACACCTGCTGTGCCCACAATCTTAGATTTATTGACAATTTTAACTTGTTTTGGAACCGCTACACCTACTTTAGGAACGATGGTGTGCACCCAAACAAGCTTGGCAGCTTGTTTTTAGCAGCTAACATACAGCACGCAGTACAGTCTGCCGCACGTGAATGACTATTTACACCATACACCCCTTTCGCAGACTCTTCTTCTCTCGGTACTATTTCCTTCTCTCAGGACATTGTCTGCAGTGATATCTCCCCCTACAGCCCGTCAGTGGCTATTACACAACCACCACTATATCATCCCATACAGACCATTTTAACAATTAGGCCGTCCACCCTGAAGAAACGCTCTGGTGGATCACTTCCAAGGTGTTTACGTCCCCTGCCCCGGGCCCCTGCTGTACCTACCAGTGGGTCAGCGCCTCTCAAGATGGCGCTGATAAATGCCCGATCCATTGCAAATAAAACTTTTATTCTGAATGATATCCTTATTAATAAGTGCCTTGACTTTTTGTTCCTAACGGAGACTTGGCAGAAAGACTCGGAATACGGCCCTCTGATTGAACTTTGTCCACCTGACTGTTGTTTTATCAGTACTCCCAGGACCTCGGGCCGTGGTGGAGGTCTCGCGGTGGTGTATAAAGGCTGCTTTCAAAGTCGGACAGTACCCATTGGTGTTTTTTCCTCATTTGAACTGCAGGTTACTAAAGTTGGTAATTCTAATCCATTTTATTGTATTTTAATCTATCGACCGCCTGGCTCTAACAGTTCTTTTTTAACTGAATTTAGTGATTTTTTATCAACCATCATTAAATTGGACAGAGTTATTATGGTTGGGGATTTTAATATTCATGTTGACAGCTTGTCTTGCACTTTAGCTGCTGGTTTTCTTAATATCACTGAGGCTTTTAATTTTATTCAACATGTTTCTGGTCCAACACACATTGATGGTCACACTTTGGACCTTGTTTTTACTCTTGGTCTTAATATTGACTCTGTTTGCTCTGAGGAACTGCATATTACTGACCACGATTGTGTTTTGTTTAATTTGTCTTTTAATCCAGATGTATTGCCCAAAAAACATGTAAGATGTACTCGCATGTTAAATCACTCATCAGCTGAGAATTTTTCTGTAGCTTTTGTCCAAAGTGCAGTGCTGTCCTCTCATGCGGATATTAACGATCTGGTCCATTCATTTAACAAAAATTGTATTTCAGTGTTGGATAAAGTGGCTCCATATCAAATGCGACGTGTTTACCCCGTCAACTCATCCCCATGGCTTAATGACTCAATACGCTGTTTTAGGCGTACATGTCGGAGGGCAGAACGACAGTGGAAACTCTCCAAACTTCATGTTCACCGGCTATATCACAAGGAACTACTAACAGAATACAACAACATGGTTAAGGAAGCAAGAACAAATTATTTTGCTAATCTCATTTCTACCGGTAAACAAAACCCTAAAGTCCTTTTTGAAACCATCAACAAAATTGTCAATCCTGCTCCCCCTGAAGTGCCAATTTTTTCAAATAAGGATTGCAGTGACTTCCACAAGTTCTTTGTAAAGAAAATCATTGATGTCAGAAACGGCATTAGCCCCATGACTACTCCATTACCGACTCAATCAATCCAGCCTCCAATCATGACCCAATTCACTCCAATCTCGCTACAAGAACTCACTGTTCTGGTTAGCAGTATGAAATCCTCCTCATGCCCAGCAGATATCATACCAACTTCCTTATTTAAAAATGTTCTTGGGTCTGTGAGTACTTGGGTTCTCGCTATACTCAACAGCTCTTTACTATCTGGTTGTGTCCCCTCATATTTTAAACATGCAAGTATTCAGCCACTACTTAAGAAAAACAACCTGGATACATCACTTTTGGCAAATTATAGGCCCATTTCGAAAATGCCTTTTATCTCGAAAATTTTAGAAAAAGTTGTTGCTAAGCAGCTCACTGGGGTTCTGAATGCGCACAACATTTTAGACAAATTTCAATCAGGCTTCCGTCAAAATCACTCAACTGAAACCGCTCTTCTCAGAGTGTCCAACGATTTATTAATGTCGTCTGATAAGGGTCAATGCTCTGTTTTGGTGCTGCTGGATCTTAGTGCTGCTTTCGATACAGTTGATCATAACATCATGCTTGAAAGACTTCAGCATTGGGTTGGTATCGCAGGAAGCGCCCTGGATTGGTTCACCTCCTATCTATCAGATAGAAGTTTTTCTGTGTCTCTTGGTCCCTATTCCTCAGAAACTGCGGCCCTTTCCTGTGGGGTGCCGCAGGGTTCTGTGTTAGGTCCGCTTTTATTTGCTTTGTACCTGCTCCCCCTGGGAAATATAATTAGCCAACTCGGAGATATTTCTTATCATTTCTATGCAGATGACATCCAGCTGTATGTCTCGTTTGACCCAGAAGACACTGACAAAGTGTTGAATTTGCTTAAATGTTTCAATTTGATCAAGGTTTGGCTCGCAAACAATTACCTACAGCTCAATGAAAATAAGACCGAAGTCCTTATAGTTGCTCCAGATACTATAGCTTCCAAGATTAGTCGGCTGCTGGGCTCCCTGTCCTCTGCTGTTCAGTCCAAACAGAGAAACCTTGGTGTAATATTCGATAATAACATGCTCTTGGATCAACATATCAAATCTTTGACACGCACATGTTTCTTTCATTTGAGAAACATTGCCAAACTTAGAGGAGCAGTTTCACTTACTGAGCTTGAGATGATCATTCATGCTTTTATTTCATCTCGGCTTGATTACTGCAACTCTATTTTCACCTGTCTCAGCAAGTCGTCCCAGGACCGTCTGCAACTAGTCCAGAACTCTGCTGCAAGGCTGCTGACTAGGTCTAGCAGGTTGTCGCACATCACTCCGATTTTATACTCATTACATTGGCTTCCGATCAATTTCAGGATCAAATTCAAAGTTTTGGTTCTAACTTATAAAGCATTGCATGGTCAAGCACCTGCTTATATATCTGACCTGCTCCATCCGTACACTACAACCAGGCCCCTCAGGTCTTCTAACCAGGGATTACTGGCTGTCCCACGCACTCGCTTAAAAACTAGAGGTGACCGCTCTTTTGAAGCGGTGGCTCCAAACCTGTGGAACGCCCTTCCGATTGTCTTGCGTTCAGCAGTCTCGCTTGAAGCTTTTAAAAAGCAGCTGAAGACGCACTTGTTTACATTTGCTTTTGATTGATGTATGTAATTTTTTGGTGTCATGCTGAAATTGTTGTAATGATTGTTTTTAGTCTTTTTGGTTTTATAACTTAACATGTTTTGTTCAAATGTTTACCAATGTGAAGCACTTTGTGACTTTGTCTGTGAAAGGTGCTATAACAAATAAACGTATTATTTAATGTTGAACTAGATGCATTATTGTTATTTAAAAAAAAAACAATGACATAAATCAAACTAAATATAGTGCCCTGATTTTGTGTGAATAATTTTGACCTGCAGTCGTTTTGGACTCTATTTTTGTTAGTTCGCATGTGCAATATTTTGTCTTTACACATCTTAGTTAAATCAATTGGCCCTGCATCGTGCACAGTCAGTTTAATGTTGAACGAGATGCATTATTGTTATAATGACATTAATCAAATTAAATATAGAGCCCTGATTTTGTGTGAATAATTCTGACCTGCAGAGTCTTTTTGGACTCTATTTTCGTATGTAGGTCTGCACAGTTAGTCCCTGATTGTGTTGTCGAGAGATTCACAGATTTTGCATGAGTAACATCATCCCACGGCCGCGGGGCCGCCAGACAACGCAGCCGTGATATACAAAGCCAAGCGTACTCACCGTCCTCCCGAGACTTCTGAATGAAGGCGTCGACGCCGCTCTCTCCGTAGTTCCCCTCCGAGGCCACCGTGGACACGTAGTTCCAGCGCATGGCCTTCACGATGTCCACCATGGCCTGGGCCTGGTAGGTGTCGGGGGGCACGACCCGCGAGAAGAAGTCGTAGCGGGTGTTGTCGCTGAGCTCTGGCGCTGTGGAGGCGTAGCTCACCTGGGGTATCTGCACAGGGGAGGATATGGGTAACCATGAGCTTGAAGCAGTTTAGTGAAAATACTTATGGGTAGGGAAGTTTATTTTAATTGCACCTTTCAAAAACAAGGCAATTCAAAGTGCTTTACATTAGAGAAGAAAGCTATTAAGACCAGATATAAAAGTAGCAAAACGATATATTAAAAGACCATATAAAAAGGCATAAAAGATAATACACAAATCTGATTAAATACAATAAAACTGATTACATGGGAATACAAATTACAGTGCAATGCAAGATATGAAGAAATAGTAACATTTATTTTTTTCTCTGTTATTGCACCTTAAGTTTTTTTAGGACTGCATAACTAACTGAAAGCTGCTTCTCCGAGTTTAGTTTGGACTCTGGGGACGGTAAGCCGCCCAGAACCGAACCAATCTGAGAGATCTGGATGATTCATAACAGATACAGAAACATTAAGAGCGCCGTAGACAAATCTGAGAAACGGTTTGATGTGATCCACTTTTTTTGTAAATCTTGCAAAGATGTAAGCCCTTTAATTCTTTATACGTTCTCGAGGTTACGGGAGGCGGATTTCCCGAAGAATTCTTTCTTGGTTTATAGTCAAAGACCGAAGCTCTTCTTCCGGCTCCACCAGCAAGTATTTCTGCTAATCTTTGGACAAAAGGACAAAACAAAACCACGAGACAAGTCTGTGGGCATCCAATATTCTTCAATCCCTTTGGAGATTCAAAACAGAGACACGGATCCTGAACCCCCCCCCCCACCGAGCCTTTAAAGACTCAGCGCCCCCTCATGCTGCAGCAGGCCGGGCGGCTCATGAGACGATGAGCCGGTCCGACTCGGGAGTAGGGGGGTCAGTCGCTTAACATAAACACGTCTCGTAGCATCCCAACACAGCATGTTTCACACACACCACAGAATGCGCTTGCTTTAGCTGCAGTGTCTTTGATGAATTAAAATGAATTAAAAAAAAAAAAAAAGCGATCCACTGCTACAGGGTACACAGTAGCAGCTTTTATAAGAGTAAAGCTTTGTAAATGCAAGATCTTGCATCATGGCGGGCGTCTGCTGCTCCCACTGCTCCAGAGATTTTACTGATGCGTGTGCTGAAGAAAAAAAAAGTTACATAAGAAGCTTCAATAGAAGAATAAATAGGTCAGCTGAAGCAAGAAGCCGGTCTTGAGTGACCTTTTTTTTTTTTTTTCTGGCGGCGGTTGTTGTGCTTCGCCACGGGGGACGAGCAGTTTTCATGGGATTGCGCGGTGTCATTTTTTTGTAATAGGTAAACTGTGTTCGGGTAAATGGAATTTTTCATCCCGATGGCTCACAGTGATTCACCAAACAGACAGCCGGGGTGTTTCCTGGTAATGATGCACAGTGTGCTCTTCTGATGAAGATGTGTCGTCATATTGTTGTGTGCCTAAACAAAATGAGGAGACGGTGCACTCAGTGAAACACGATCCTGATGAAAAACAGCCTGGTTTTTTTTTGTTGCTCCAGATGCCTCTTTGACATTTCATTATCGCAGACAGCAGACCTGTAGGCTGTGACACACACACACACACACACACACACCAAGGCCAACTCCTCCCACCAAGATGAAAAACACTGTGGCCGAAACTCACACATTTGGATAAAAAAATATATATATAAAAAACCGGAACTTGAGTTTCATCTTGACTGGCCCCTCGGCCGCAGGGTGCATGTGATACGAGACTAGTGCATGTGATACAAGACTAGTGCATGTGATACGAGACTACTGCATGTGCATGTGATACGAGACTAGTGCATGTGATACAAGACTAGTGCATGTGATACGAGACTACTGCATGTGCATGTGATACGAGACTAGTGCATGTGATACAAGACTAGTGCATGTGATACAAGACTAGTGCATGTGATACGAGACTACTGCATGTGCATGTGATACGAGACTAGTGCATGTGATGCGAGACTAGTGCATGTGATACGAGACTAGTGCATGTGATACGAGACTAGTGCATGTGATACGAGACTAGTGCATGTGATGCGAGACTAGTGCATGTGATACGAGACTAGTGCATGTGATACGAGACTAGTGCATGTGATACGAGACTAGTGCATGTGATGTGATACGAGACTAGTGCATGTGATACGAGACTAGTGCATGTGATACGAGACTAGTGCATGTGATACAAGACTACTGCATGTGATACGAGACTAGTGCATGTGATACAAGACTACTGCATGTGATACGAGACTAGTGCATGTGATACAAGACTAGTGCATGTGATACAAGACTAGTGCATGTGATACGAGACTAGAAAAGAAAAGACAAAAACCTGCAGAAAGGTGTTTAGTTAGTGGATCTAATACATTATGGGATACTAACAATAACTCGTAATCAAATAATTTGTGTAAGGTGTGATGGCATGAATACTAAAGTGACATTAGACACTTTTTTTTGCTTTTTGCTTTAACTTATCATTATGAAGTGGCCAATGGCTACAGAATAATGACACCGTGCACGTTTAAATTGGATGTCCATGAGCCCCGCTTTTACAAAGCAATTCTTTTCACCACCAGATGCGATCTGCCGGTAAAATGAAGGCTTGATTTACGGCACAAGAGGAGATGAGTCAAACATTGAGCAACAAAAGATGACAGCGCTTTTGTTTACCCCGGGTGCCACTGGTTGCTCTCCCCAGTTACCAAACAGCATCAATGTACGTGTTTTGCAGCAACTTCTACCAGCAGCGGAAATAGTGGATGCTGGGAGAAGACAATGCAGTGTGTCCTGTTAGTCTCCTGTTGGCTTTTGAGGCTTTGAGGAGAACAGAAAGCTTTTCAGTTGTCTTTGAGACAGCAGCGTCAACATTAATACGACTTGGGAAGGATGAGAGGAGGGAAAACTGTCTACTGCCCCTTTAACCCTGGAACACTAACGATAAAGTAATAACACTATCATTAACGTTGGGTATATTTATTTTATTTTACTATAGAACTTCTCATAAATCTAAAGACGGGTATCATGGGGGGACCCTGAAAAAAGGCCCAAAATCGGGTGAAAAATTATGGAATCGTCAATAAAACATGATTAAAAACATAAATAATGGAGCTATGAACTTGTTCTCTGGTCCACATGTTCCTGGGACATGTGAGCCTTGTCCTGTGAAGGAAAAGTCTCCTTCAATGGGAAAACAGTCCGGAATGTTTTCACCCTCTATCACTAACGTAACACGTGAAGGTTGAAACAACCAGGGATTGGAGCAGAGAGACACGCCCACCTTCAATAAAGACACGCCCACCTCCAATAAAGACACGCCCACCCTCAATAAAGACACGCCCACCTTCAATAACGTCAGTGAGCAGCATGAAGCTACACAAGGGCCCACACTGCTCTGAATTGAGGAGGTTAACTAGAACAGACAAGATGGCAATTAGTACGTTGAACATATCGTATAGATTAACTATGGATTAGGGACAAAGCTTGCATGTTTTGTTTGTTTGCTTTTTTAAATTTAATTCAAAACAATAGTTGTAATATCTCGACCTCATTCGATGCAGAATCTGGATTGAAAAGTTCAGATTTCTTCGACCAATTACATGGAAAAAAAAGAAAAAAGTCAGTATTTGTACTCTTTGTTTGGTACACGCCGGTTTGTTTGTGGTGTGTTCAGTGCCCTCCACCACAGCTTGTCCAAGCTAACAAAGCTCGGTTTGAAATGTATTCATGTGGACGGGTCCGGGGCCGGAGTCCCTGAGGTAATTCACTTCAGCACAAGGACCTGAGGAAGATGCTCCGGGAAAAACATCAGAGAATGATATAGAAAACATACTGTAATAACTGTGTATTCTCGGGCTGTGATTTCACGAGCTCGCCAACTGATTGAGGTTATTCAGGGAAGAAAAAAAGATTTACTTCATGTAACAAAAGGCTCCTTGAGAAGGTATTTTCACTGCACCTTCGTCTCCATTGCGGTGGCTTTTCTAATAAGGTCTCTAAGCTTTGTTCTGTGAAATTAGCACACAAAGTGTCCTTGTAATTAAAGTTATTGTTTCGTTATGTTTTGGTGATTAAGCATACACTAATTACATACTTGATTTTTGCCAGGTGTGTTCCCCTCTTCTTCATCCAGCTGCCTTTTCCTTCTAAGGATAACGCGGAGCTGCACTGCACCAAATGATCAAGAACAACTCTTAAGTGTGCAGAACGTGATGCCTGGATTAAGGTCCACGGGATCCTGTTAATTGCCTTGCATCTCTGAGGGAATTATTTGAAGGAGGTCTTTCAACAGAAAAGGAATCGTGCGTGAGCGTGAACAGGCATGTGCGACTTTCTCATCTTTGATGCTGAGGACTCAATTTAATTGTTGAGACTATTAGCAGGTACACGTTTGGGACCAAAATAGCAGATTTCAGTTGTGAAGGTGACGAGTTGCTGTTTGCTGAGGGAGATGTAAAAATGTTCCTCTTGATGGGAACAGTGCACCAGAGCTGGTGAATGTGGGAGTTTTGCATGCGAGGGAGCTTAACAACAATGCATTGCAGTGAGAATCGTGTCCCAGTGACACAGGTATGTTTATTTGACTGAACAAAATCTCTTTCTGCAGCACCTGTCTCACAATACATTGCATTTGAGTCTTAAACCTCGAACACTAACGTTAAAAATAGTCACACTAACACTAACGTTGGGTGATTTTCACTCTGATATAAAGTACCTGATAAAAAATACTTCTCATCAAAATATGTTAAAATACAACTATACCAGGCAAATTGAAGTCCTCTTCTATTATTTTAAACTATAGAACTTCTCATAAAAGGAAAAACAGGTATCATGGGGGGACCCTGAAAAAAGACTCAAAATCAGGTGAAAAATTAGGAAATCGTCAATAAAACGTGATTAAAAACATAAATAATGGAGCTATGAAGTTGTTCTTTTATCCACATGTTCCTGGGACATGTGAGTCTTGTCCTGTGAAGGAAAAGTAATATGTTAATGTAAATCCCCCAATTTTCTTTTTACCCTTTGACACCCGGACACGTGCCTGTTGAAAAACCAGGGATTGGAGCAGAGAGACACGCCCACCTTCAATAAAGACACGCCCACTTTCAATAACATCAGTGAGCAGCATGAAGCTACACAAGGTCCCACGCAACTCAGAAAAAAGCAACACAATGAAAATAACGTAAACACAATCGCTCGGGTGAAAATCACCCGACGTCAGTGTTCAAGGGTTAAAACTCTACATGAATTCACTACAGCACAACTAGCTCCTATTAAAATACAATGATATATTTCCTATGTGGAGATGCAGATGAGTGCAGAGGTTCGCTCATCAGTCCCATGGACAACCTCCAAGATTTGACTATTTACTCTGAAATGCCTGATTTCTAATTAAAGTTTTGCCCTATTGATATCTAGCGTCTCAATTTAACATTTCCAAAGATCATGAGATCGCCTCGGGTCCGAAAGCCTCTCCAAAATAATAATTTGGCATAGAAATATTTGTGTAGCATCCCTTTTCGTGTTTTTACGGCATCATTTAAGAATTTCTTAGAGGCCACATGTATCTCCCTTGTTTGGTTTGTTGAGCATCCTGTTAAGATGGGGAGCAACTTAATGATGATAATGTTGGGACCTGAGGTGTAGGTGAAGTATTCTTTCTGGGCAAATTATGCTGGCATGCAAAATAGCTGACTATATTTGCATGTGTAATGCAGGCACCTGACAGATCCTTGCAACCTGCAGCGTGGAGCACATGCAGAGCATCTGCTTCAATCAAGCTTGTATATGGAAAACATGGATGGGTAAACACAGTTTATCCACACTACTTGGCAATCTTCTTCCATCATAAAATAATGCAGTTTTCAACACAGCATGAGCTAATCCAAGCGGGTTTCCTTCATGACGCAGCCACACATTAATATTATACTTCTGTTTTCCAATTGTGTTAGTTTCAATCGATTTTCACATCAACTTCATCAGTAACTTTGTTAAAAGAAGAAAATCACTATATTACTTAAGGATGCATGTACACACCAATGCAATACAAAGTCCTGAGGATGGTTCACACTATTCCATTGACTTTGAGGTGTGAAGACACGCAGCAATCCTACTTTGTTTTTCATGTTGAAATAAATGCATTCAACGCCTTTGCTTGGATAATCCCAAGGACACACACACACACACACAGTGCATTGTACCTGAATTACTGAATATAAACATAAGGTTTGTTTATTTGTAAAATATATAAATCGTGATTTTGGAGGTAGCCATCTTGTTTTTTTTGCAACCAGTGAGCAGAAGTGACCATATTTGGGCCGCAGATTTAGAGACGTCGTATACCGCTCAATCACAAGGTGTCCACGCCCTAAATCATACCCTTCTTTATCGTCTATCTCAATCTCAACAGGATCATAATTTACTAAATGAACATCATGCTGTACTGAATTTTACCTGAGTCTAGAGACTGAGACCATAAACACATGCTTACTTATAATAAATCAAGTGAGAAGTAGGGTCACTCTCTCATAGACTTCTATACAATTCCACTTCTTTTTATAACCAGAGGAGTCGCCCCCTGATGGCCATTAGAGAAAATGCAGGTTTAAGGCACTTTCACATTGGCTTCACTTTCACCTGTTCACCTCAATGGCCAATTTTAAACATTTAACTTAAATTTATCTGCTGTGGTCTAGTCTCCTAAATAGGAAAAAAAACATTTTTTCACTTTCTTTTTATTACTTAACATGCTTTTGGTAGATATGCATCTCTTTATAAGAAAATTGTAACTAAATAAGAAATTACATAAAATTGCTCTAAAGCCATCTGCCAGATTTCCAACATTACATTTTTGGGGAACGATGGGGAACATGTTTTAACTCAAAGACCGACGCACAAAAGAAATATACCCGCTCTGCCTGCCGTCTTTACACAAGTGTAGATGTAAAGACGAGCAAGGCGTGATAATCATACAAACATCTGAAAAAATTTGCCAGGCTCCAAAGTCTGAATAGTTCAAGGTCTGCTTTTGCTCTCCATGAACAGAGGGGCTCGGCTTTGTTTCTGCTCTGTGCCGAGCAGCAAAAGCTCCCAAAAGCAGAAAGCCTTGTGTGTTGGCTGCAGTACAGCAACAGCTGCCTTATTATTATTATATATAAGTGTCAGTGGGCAAAACGTCAGAGTACTCACTATATCCAGGCAGAGATAATGCCCGCAGAAACTCAAGCTAAACGCAGATTCAATTTACTGAAATTACGGCATCTAATTTAACTAATTTGTGTAACGGGAATATAATCTGCAATGGCAACGACAATAACTATAAAAAACAAATTCTCATGCATGCTCAACATCTGCACAGACAATAGAGACACGCTGAATTATTTCATTCACATAGCTCACGTTTTTTAATTCAATTTAAGGGCCTGAAAAGAAATTGGGGTCTGGACAGCGGCTGCATGAAGAGAAGCCGTTTGAATCTTTTTTTGCAGTGAGGGGATGCGGCTGAACTCTTTGAGTCAAACGCACCACTTCAGTATCCAGCTTTCTCCTTAATTGCTATCAGCTGCTGTTGACACTGAGGGGAGATTAAAGTTTCACTTTGTTACTGTCAGGGTAAGTGGAGCAGCAAATAGCTGAGCCTCCTGAATAGAAAACCAATTCCTGCATAATGATTTAACAAAACAGATTCTCGCTGCTCTGGGAATGAACGGGCGACGCTCCGAACACAATGGGGACATTTGGACCGATGCCGTATCACATGAAGTGCAAGTACAGCGGTGGAAATAAATTAATCATCTCCATTAATTTTCTTGGACTTCCACAAGAGCGGCCACTCATATCGTCTGTCCCCTGTGTGTCGGTGTTTATTTTAAATCACTGCACAGTCATAATGAGTTTGGGTCAACGGTTAATTGACTGCTTGCTACGTTTTCGGCTATGTTCTGGCTGGTGTTGTGCATTTTTAAGCAAGTCATGGTTAAACATTGGGTGATATTGATGATCCTTCCCCGGAGAGGTTGGAAGGAGTTATAATTTTCTAGTTTTTTTACTCATAAATCTGTGGAGTTTACAAGAGCAGAGTATATTATATCCAGCACTCGTACTATGCTATGAATGGATGGATGTATACTTTATTCATCCCCAAGGGGACATTTGTTGGTCACAGCATCAGACACAAAATAAAATAACAGGAATAAACTAAAAAGATACTCAATATATACAACAAAACAGCAGAGTGTTAGCTATGCTATGCTAGCTAATGAAGGTATATTGAGTACTATTGAGACATATGATACTTTTGCTTTTTAATAATTGTAACATTACATTTTATTTAGCTAACGCTTTTATCCAAAGCGACTTACATGCTATACAGTAGACCGTAGACACAGCACAATGAGCAATCAGGGTTAAGTGTCTTGCTCAAGGACAAATCGACATGGACTGGCGGAGCAGGGGATCGAACCACCGATCCTCTGATTGAAAGATGGGCCTGCTAACCACTGAGCCACCGAGTGAAGAAATACCTGCCCGGCTTTACAGTTTTGTTCCTTAATTGTATTGTCTAGTCTCTCGATTGCCACATGATGTAGGGGTTCACTTTTACACAGATTTGCAGTCTTTTGCATTTTTTGTTATTTTATTATTTTTTATTGTTGAATCAGTTTGACACCCTTCTTTTCACTGAAATGTATTTTTTTCACCCCAAAACATGTGATATTTAGTCAGGGAGTGCAGTTAGTGACAGTGTGGGCTCCTTGTAGCTCTCACAGCTTGGAGTAGCAGTGGGGGCGGGGCTTAGGGAGGAGTTTATGGAGCTAAAACTGTAACCGTGAGCCAACGTTAATCTGCCCATCTCCAGTGCAGCCAGATACAGCTGCAGAGTGAGGCCACACTGCCCACTGTCAAACACTCGGCCCCAAGAGGCTGCCAATAAGATTTCTAAGCATGCTTGAGACCTTTTCATAATATTTCCATCGCTCAAACCTGACCTTTAATATTTTGACATTCCAATGAGTTGAGAGAAGAAGACAAAACCAATAAAATTGAACTCATCCTGTATTGTCTTCCACTGAGACTGACATAAGTCTTGCTTCAATAGCTCCAGATCCCTCTGGGGAACCGGAGACTCTCCACTGCCGGCGTCAGCTCCACTGAAGGGAAGGAAACTCCTCGGTTCAGAGAAGGTTTCGTGAGCTAAGCTGAACACGCTGCTGAAGGGACCCGAAAGGATGATGCACAAGAGGAGGTTACCTTGAGATGTTTGACCTCAAAACACAGGAAAACCCCATCCAACTCTGTGGTGTCGGAAATAAAGTACAGCTGCCTGGATTTATGAAATACTCTCCCACACTCAAATCTACACTTCCTGGTATATTATAACGTTTGCATGGACAAATTAATGTGATTTTCTTCAGATTATTACTTATAAAGAAGGCATGGTTGCAAATCAATTGATAAAATCAATATAAATCTAGGCTAATCTAGTTAGCAGCGTAATAAAAGTTAAAAAAAAAAGCAGGGGTGGAATATGAATATGTGTATTTAAGTACAAGTTCGGCGTTTTATACTCAAGTTCGGCCATATGATACTTCTTTGTTCTTCTACTCCATCAAATTTTGGAAGTAAATATTGTACTTTTTATGCCAATATAATTATTTCATACCATTAGTTATTAATTACTTTGCAAATTTTGATTATTAATACAAAATCAAAACATTATAATGCATTTTCATAGATTAAGCTACCCGGCAGTATACAAGCCAATTCAAATAAGCTATACCTTTATTAGCCATAGCATTAGTAATACTTACACATGAATGCATCACTAATTATAATCCAGCTATATTATACATACTATTCTGAAATAAGCCATTCTGCATAATTAATATGTGTTGGGCCTATATATATAAAAGAAAAAAATATATAATATATATATATATATACATACAACATACTAAAAATATATATATATAAAAATGTTTTATATATATATATATAATATATATATATATATATATATATATATATTAAAAAATATATATATATTATATATTTTAAAAAAATATATATATATATAAATATAAAGGCCCAAAACATTAATTATGCAGAATGGCTTATTTCAGAATAGTCTTAATGCTGCAGAGTCTTAATTAATGTCACTAATGTTTTAATTATATTCACAAGGAGATGTGTGCATGATATCATATATTATGATGCTGTAAATATACTCAAGATGTTTGAACTACTTTTACTTGTAACAGTGTATTTCTACACCGTGGCTCGGGTGAAGGATCTGAGAGCTTCTCCACCACATGGACCAGTTGAGCTCGACTATCACACCCGATCGACCCGGATCGCCAGCTTGCACACTGCAGGCGTGGGGGTGCTGGTGTGTGCGTGTCTGTTTTGTGTTAGAGGACTTTCCAGATATTGATTTTTGTGTCTCAACTCTGCTCTGCGTTCTCAGATTAGCTCACCAAGTTGTCAACCTTTTGATTTAGTCTGGAATTGATGAGAGCAATGACCTTACGGTTACTGAGCAGAGCTTTGCGTTTGACCTGAGATTGATTACAAATAAATGTTACTCACATTAGCCTGCAAACTAAAAACATATGCCCCCATTTGAAGCTGTTCGGCATTTGATAGCTTCTTGGAAAAATTCCAGAAATTTCTTTTAAAAACTTGCGACAGGAAAAAAAAATAATCAGCTTTTAGCTGCAGAAAATGCTGAAGTTGGAGAACTTTTAAATATTTTAACCTGTGTCAGAACTTCATAAACCTGTTAATGAGCTGTTAAGTCAATTAACCAGTACAATAAAGACGGATACATCAAGTTGTCACAGGGCAGTGATATTTAATGTAGGTTATTGTTTCCCCCTGTAAGTGAATATTGTTTCCGTTTATGGCAGTCAGTGATAATGTATCAGTGCTAGAGCATATAAATCAGTTTATCATGTGTCCTGTACAGAGAAGCAGCTAAATGCACATAGTTTTATTTCTCTTTCACACATTCTTGTACATCCTTTAGTGCATTGTAGATTCATCCCGGAGGGATAAAGAAGACACAGGTGTTTTGATAGAAGTGAGCATAAATGTTGAGTTAATTTAAAAAACAATGTGGCTGAGGTCCAATGCCTTCGAGGGAAACTCTGCAGAGGCACAAAAAGTGTAAACCAGAGCCGACAATGGCTCCATATCGCACTAAAGTCTAAACCTGCCCACTTTGTATCGGTCCAATCACATGCAAAAGATTTGATTTATATAAAAATGTATGTCAAGTGACAAGAAACGTAAGCGTCTTTGGGTATTTAGGAAAGTGCTATAAGATTGAAGTATAATCATCATTACATTACATTTAGCTGACACTTTTATCCAAAGTGACTTACAATAAGTGCATTTAACCATGAGTACAAACTCAGAACAAGAAAGTACAATTTCTTCAATAAAGTTAAACTCCAAAGTGCTATCAGTAAGAGACATTTAAGTGCTGCTAAAGTGCTACTTTCCTTATTCAAGGTATAGTCAAAAAAGATGTGTTTTCTTTCCACCATCGAGGAGCCAGGACAGCGAACAGTCGAGACTTTGTTGAGTGTTTACAAGACGATAGATTGGACTCGATCTGTTCACAGACTTATTAAGAGTATGTTTAGCCATCACCAAAAACATCTCCAGCCCCCATTAGTTATATGGGAAACTCATCCTCAGATATCTTGAGGATTCAAGAGTTTGGTGGTGAGATATAAAAGACTTTTTCACCCTTTAGACCTGGAAGTCTAAAATCTCCACCCAGAGAGACAAAGGAAAGAAGAGGACACTGTAAAATACTCCTTCCAACCCAGCTTGCATATTGAAAAGCTCAAAGCTCAATGCATGAAAAGAGGTCTTTCCTTTTGTGTTTATTCTAATATATTTAATGAAACACCTTTACCTTGATAAACGCACATTATTTTATGTGTAATCTTGGCTGTGGGCAAAAAACGTTCAAATCAAAGAAATATTAAAATAGGGGCTACACGGTGGTGTAGTGGCCATCACTGTCGCCACTGTCGGTTCAGATCCCGGTTTGGGTGGTTCAGGTAATGGATGGATTATAAAAATATAGTAAATTTGAGAAAAAACAAATATTCTTTCTGGCTGAGTTGCAGGTTGCTCAGCAATACAGTTATGGTCCCTTACATCACCACCAGAGTGAAAAGTGGTTGAACAAGTTGTAGGTCATATCGCCCGGGCCCTACTAACACCTTATACTACTTCCAAATGCTGCAAGTCCAAAACTCCGGTTCCCGTAGATCCCTTTGAATATACAAAATGCTGCAAGGCTCTTTGAAGCGCTTCACATCTGTGCTAAACATAGCACCTCCCATCTGTTAGAGACCTCATGACAAAGTGTGTGAGGAATCGACTCCTCGCTATCTGGGTCTTCGTCTCTCTTCTCTGCTCTCGGTGTGCACCGAAGACGCCACCTTCAGTGACCTTTTACTCAAGCTGCCGAAGTTTGCAGCGAATACACCGGAGTCTCCGGATGACACATGAGAGGGCCGACTGCCATTTTGGAGAGCCGAAAACAACTTCACACTCTTGGCGAAGGCTGATAACTCGGGAGAAATGTTCAACATCCTCTCAAATCTGTAATCAGACATTGCAGAACACAACACAGGGGAGAAAGAGAGAGCGCTGGGTTTCTGCAACCTGACAACAGGATGTTACTGCAGAAGCATTTTTGGCAGCTCGGTGTGTCACATTCAGTCCTGGTCCGGCCTCACAGATCCATCATTGAAAGCATCCTCACACCATCCATCTCAGTCTCATATGGCTGGGCCTCCCGTCGCTCACAGGGAATGCGTGTCATTCAAACCTCCAAGGGGGTTATCGAGACCCGGCTACACACACACACACACACCGTCACAATACCAGAGCCAAGGGAACTTGGACAGCCACCTGTTTGGTTCATCATCTGCTACCACGACTGTCTCTCCATGAAGAGATACTCTTCTTCGAAGACATGAGAGTCAATAAGAAGAGATTACGGACATTTAAATATGTACATTATGGCTCCAGGCTGGTGGTTCAGGTTGTATAGGGAAGGCGATGGTTTCCACATCATCTATTAACCCAGAAGCAGCTGTCAGCTCACAGGTTTAACTTTCTTCAAGCACCATTTCATTTAATTCAATGTGTTTTGTATAGCCCAAAATCATAAAATGACTAAATTTGCCTCAGAGGGCTTTACAATCTGTAAAGATAAGGCAACATGTCGAGATAATGAGTGGCTGCTTCGCATAGGCTAACTGATGTTGAGGATAACCTCCCAAAATTAAATTAACAACGTAGAACATTGTTTCTGTGCCCGAGGGAATTAAATAAAAAAACTTGTTGCCGGGATCATTTAGTGAAACACATTTATAAGGTCTACTTAAAAGGTTAAGCCCTTTTTTTTATTTTTACTTAAATCTGTTTGACTTCTAGATTAAAGGATTGATGAACCCGTACACTTCAAATGGTCGTGGAGTTGATTTAACACCTCTCTAAAACAGCATTGAGCCTTCATGAGGACTTTAATAACTTTAGAGTACATTGATTATAAGGAAAGCACACCAAGTACACTGACAACTTGGTGTATTTTATTGTTTTTAATCCCAATTGTCAGATTATTATGCTGAGATTGTTTAAAAAGCAAAATCTCAGAAACTGACCTGAATGTAAAACGTAAACACCACCACTACTAAAAGCTTGTGATGAAATATGAAAACCACACAGTGTACTTTCAAAACCTTTTTTTTTTTTTTTTTTTTAAATGGATGAGGTTTGAACTCCTCACACCTGGGCTTTTCCAGCCAAGTACAAGTAAAAAAATCCCCTGCTGTGAAAAAAAGGCTCAGCAGCACACAGATTTTACTGTGAAACAAATTATACCAACAATTAAAAGGTGGCATTAACACTTGCACAGCGGCCAGCTCCTTCATCGGCCGCGTGTCAACCTTCACAAGAGCAATGGATTTATTTGCCAGAAAAAGAAGGAAAAACAACCGAAACAGCTTCCAGCGAAGCTTGAACCGCTTCCAGTTTCTACAAATCAAAACAAATCCGGGCAGCGAGGGTACGAAGGTGGACGCCGGTCACGTCCTCGTGTCCATGTACAGCACATGCGGGATTTCTTCTGCTGTGCACGGCTGATCATCTGTCACCAACGCTGACGCAGCCAGCGAGACGCGAGCCGCTCGCCTGATGGAAAACAGCCACGAGCAGGAAAGATAACGCCCCGCCCGACACGGCGGGGGCGAAGGTTCACAAGTCCACGGGGACGAGCAGCGGCACATGACAAGCCGCCGTATGAAAGGAGTTAAGGGAAGCAGCATTTGTGTCTATACGTGTATTTATTAATGTATCTTATTGCTCTGTTTTTTATTGTTTTTTCTTTTGTTCTATTTTATTGTATTTTTTTTCTTCTATTTTTTCTATTTTATTGTATTTTATTTTTCTATTTTATTGTATTTTTTTTCTTCTATTTTATTGTATTCTTTCTAAAAAAAATCCCTTTAAAAAGCCTCCTGTGGACAGGTGTTGCAAATTAGCGTTTCTCTACAAACACAAAACACAGTGCATCTAGTTTTTGTGCATAATTGTATGTTACAACTCCAATGCCGCTGTGATGTCCATATCAAATAAAGTTAAATAAAACCATATGGTGGTAGAACACACACACACACACACACACACACAGCTGGTAGACAATGACAAAAAAAGTTTTAGGGATGGTTTGGGACGGATAAAAGAAAGGTCTCTTTATCTGCAGTGTGCTTAAGAGACAACCAACAAAAAAAACCAAGATAAAAACCTCACAAACCAATAAAATGCCACTTAATAACACAGAGGATGCCCTCATAAACACACTGAGATATCATCAATACCCGACCATTATGGGGACAGGAAGAGGGAAGATGTTTTCCCTGGCCCTCAAATTATTGTTCACTGGGTGCCACGTTCACTGACCCTGTAAAAAGGGTTGTTGCTTTAAAAAAAACACACACAATTTTGAGTCAATACACACCCTTATCAGCACTGGCAGGTTATGTTATGAGGTTATGTTCTCCCTTTGTGCCATCTTACATCTGTTCACCTCCAGTACTCATTTCAACTCGCTCGCATCCATCCAGCGGATGGGAAATAAAAAAAGGGAACGGTTGCATTTGAGGGTTTATTTAAAATTCTGTGTGATTTTCTGCTCTTTAATGTTGATGTGCCGCGTTCCTGAACAAACATTAAAATGCTACAGTCTTCCTTTGCTTCAAAACATAAAAAAAGGGGCAACGAGTCATAACTTTGTGCTCAGACTGTCTCTGCTGCATACTCGCTGTATATAAAGCGCCTGACATGTTTACACTCAGCTCATATACAAACAGCAAGTGTCCAATTAAACTTTAAGGCTTTCTTATATTTTTACAATAATTTTGTGAAATAAAACACAGACAAGAGGCGGTAAAGAGGATCAAATTCAAACTAAGTCCACGTACCGTATAGTTGGTTTTGCATTTATTTACATAAATGTGCTCGTGGAAATGTAAGATAAGTGGATGAATGGCAGCATATGATTCCTCAATGATTGGTCCACATGTTTAGTTTCTCCCTCATGTGAGAATACAATGAAATCACGGTTGTATATCTCCAACCAGTCAAGTTGTACTTTACCTTTGTCCGACCGGGCTCATGCAATAGACTGTAGACTCTGAAAGTATGTCATGACCAAGCTGTCTGTATTCGTCATAATTAATGAATGAATTCTTGAGTTTGTCAGGTCACACTGACCTTGATTTTTTATTTGTATTCTTTTTATTGTAAGACAAAAGACAATACATAGACAAAACACCAAGAGGACAACAAAACAGTGAGATACAAGCCAGAAAAACATCATAAATTCAGGGGATGACCTTGATCTGTGAACACATGTTCTCAAGATGTTCCTGAGATATCAGAACAGGACGAACGGGAAAGATTATTAATGCTCAACAAAGAACTTCGAAAGGTGTTATAGTTGTTATAGTTGAAAACAGACTGAACTGAGACGGTCTTTTCCTCAGACCAAACAAGCCACTTGAAGACGAGACCTTTTCAAACAGAAACACTATTTTCCGACATATAAAATGATAAATCCTCATCAGATACCATAATGGTCCATCTAATGTCCGAGGCAAAGGTTTTGTATAAGAGCTGCTCGACTCAGAAATGGTCCTCACGTAGTCAATGAAAATAAATTGCCTGAAATGAATCTCATAAGAACGACCAGTGAGTCTGTTTGTCATGATTTAAGGTGTGTGACTGAAATCGTTTGGTTGAACTCGGGGAAATTATTGTTTTTCTCTTTCTGGTCAGTGAAATAAATCACAATTACAGTGGCCTTGTTAGGAGGTTCTGGCCCCCGGACAAATATAGATGATGAAACGGGCGAAGCTGAAGACAATAACCGTTTGATATTTGCATTATATGCAATGGGGATGAATATTTCTCATTTCAGAAGAAGAACAGCTAAAGTGAATTTCCTGTTTTGAATAAAAATCACACAAGAGGCGATGCTGCCACTTACGCACATTCTAAGTGGGGTCTTTTGAAAAAAAAAACTGCCCATCACAGATTCATCGGCGAATGCATCACAAATTAATTAATTCGGCAAAAACGTGGCCCAGTCTCTAATGTAAGTATCACTTTGTACGGGCAGGTTCAGTCAGAGCTTGAGAATAAAAAGGCTTCTTTCTTTTTTAATTATTTTCATGGGAAGAGTAGCTGCTAGCTGTTAATAGTGAATACATTGGGAGTGCAATAATAATAGTTATTTTCCATGATTCACATTAGTATGCAAGATGCTGATGGCAGCAGCTCTGCATTTGTTAGCACTTTCCACACAGCATTTGCAAAGCCAAGGAAAAAAATGCAGTAAAAATAGTGGAAAAACCCAAAATAATGGAGGGATACTTGCAGTCTTTTATAGTCTTTAATAGCCATAAAATCATGCTCGTGAGCAGCTGTTGTCTTGATTGTGATCAGGAGGAGGTGAGAGAGGTAAGGCTACTTGTATCTTTATATCCAACATATGGTGAGCTAAGAAAAAAAAAAGAAAAATACCGAACATTTTATATTTCAAACCATAATTGACAGCGAGTTATTCATCATCTTTTTTTTTTTAATGTATGTAGAGGGAGTAAAAAAAAAAATGGTATAGCCCTAACTGAGCTGTCAAACCAAAAGCAGATTATCTTTATAAAGTGCTCAGATGACAGTTATCGCCAGCCCAATTATCCATACCACGTATCTGTCATCCTACTGGAGAACCTGTCTGCAAAACCGCAAGAGATATAACTCCCACAATGTCATTCATAAAAATGTTTAGTCCAATATCTGGTCTGAAGATCAGGCTTCCCTGTCAGCCCGGGATAAATAGTGCAGTCTTTCCTCGCCGACTCTGCCCCTGTTGCTTTCCTTTTGTTGTTTAATGAATAAACGACTCAATTATTGATGATCTTGGAGTTCTTTAATTATTAAAATGGGCCTGAAGTTGAAAGCAGTGCCGGGGTTAATGCGGGTGATATAGTGGCTTGGAGGGGGGGGAAAACATCTGCTTAATTGTGATGATTAGCGCTGGGTGCACACTGATATGGTTGGTGGTCCACAAGGGTGGAAAACTGGGGAGGGGGGGAGGAACGTGCCCTCCCTCCCCTCCCCCCCTTACCAGTCTCAATCTGCCCCATTTATTAAAGGCAAAAGGCCAAAAATGAAAACTGCATATTGATTTTTTTTTGGGGGGGTGGGGGGGGCTACTTGGAGGTGCATTGGAACAAGTTGTAAACACAACCTTGACGTATTATCACATTATTACTTTGATATGGCGAACATGAACAGCCAATATTGCCCATTTACAAACCCGGCGGACACAAAAGCCACGTTCACGTCTGATGTCGGCCATTCCCTCTCCTCTCAGCTTCACTTTGCTCCCCATTAACTCCCAAGGAAAACACCTGGCTGTTCAGTTGAACCTCCATTATGTTGACCAGCTAGTTGCTAACTTTGTCAGGCTACCATTCGGTGCAGGGCAGGTAATGCACGGTGGGGTTTAAGAGAATATTTGAGGAAAAATATATCTGCCTGCTGCTGATGACAACCACTGTAAAAAAGAAGGTGTCGGCCAGGAAATACAAATTATTAGCTTTAAAGAGGCTGAAGCAGCCTGCTGAGAAGCTGAGAATGTCTTTGTGGTCTTGTCACCATGCATCCTCTTACAATGTCAACATGGTCATTTGATCAATAGAATAAAAATAAAAAACGCAGCTTTGACATTATGAAAGCATGTTACTGTTGACGTATAGATGATTAATTCAGGGCCGCTGCCTCCAAGTCGATAGTCTACTCATTGATCGTTTTAGTTGACTAAGATTTCTAAAGTTGATTCATCTTTTTGTTGTTTTTTCCATGCTGATTGACTTATTTTCAAGAAACGTATGAATGCATGTCAGGTGAAAAACACAACTAAAAGTGCTGTTTTTTTGGATAATTCTTTGTGAATGTAAGAAAAGTATGTTTTATAATGCTCCTAGTGAGAGCTGGTGAGTTTATGTTGGAGGATCAAGACAAATAAATAACTCTGTATGGATCAAATATCAAATGAATGACACTGTATGTACTACACAAATGTATCAATTAGAATTATGGAATGTATTAAGTGATTGTGGAAGGAATCCAAAAAACATCAAGATTCCACGAAACAGTTCCACAGCCTGAAGACTGGATTTCTCTCCCATGGGATATCTTTTGCATATTTTGTGTAGTTATTAGTGTGATTCAATTTGAAATGCCGTTCATCATCTTTTTAATACATCAACTTTTATTAGAACTTTCTGCATCCGGGACTTCTCTTCGCACAATCGCCCAAAGATTGTTGAACTTAACATGAAGAATCTTAGTTTTTACGTACATAATCAACTAATTTAACTAACCGATAAGTCGACTCAGTCGCATGAGTGTCGGTCGCCCACGACTGTTTGCTGGAGGACAGCCCTAATAGCCGACATTACTCTCCTCTGTGAGCAGGCAGGTGCCTTGTGCCTTTGCTAATTGGCATTTTGGCAGTACTGGGAGCCAACAGGCAGCTTCTCAATTACCGGGTAGTTTCCTGCTTGGCAAACTTGCCAGCATTGCACCTTAGTGTTTTCAGTTTGCCTCAACCTGACACAAAAAAAAAAGTTCCAGCTACACAGTCGGTCTTTCTTTATAATATCAGCGTTGTGTCCTTACGATGCAATAGGAATTTAGTATATTGAAAGAGGTAATCCAATTGGATCAACAATGCCTCGCCTCTCTTCTGACACCTTGAAGGACTGTTGCACATCAAAGCAGACCGGGGGAGACAATATTTCAGAGTGGCCAACACAAGCAAGAAGCAGCAATAATAGAAGAACAGCTGCCTTTGAATGGTGGATCAGGATGCTGGATTTATCATGCTCTCAACATGACCTCCTTTGCCTTGAAATACACAAGTCCTTTGATTGCTTCAGCCTCCCTAACACAAGCTTTCAATCAGACCCCTTTGAGAGCAATTCCCTGGCCGGGCTTTGTCATCTATATTTCCACAATTGTTTTGGAGTCCTGATTTTGAGGAGCACTCTGGGACCGGTCGTACCTCCCCTGACCTCCTCTCTTGTCTCCGGAAATGAAGAGATATCCAGAACCAGTCAAATACCGCGTGAACACTCAATTAGCGACGAGGCTGTTTATATTATACAATCTCATTTAGCGTCTGACAGTGAGGAGACAATACATCAAATCAAAAAGGATTGATCAATAATGTTTTGTTGGTTTAAGTGAATGATTATAAGACGAGACAAAGAGTAAATTAACTTGCAGACCTTTAATTCTTAAAGCAAAGTTACTCGTTTGAACTCGTCTCCGTTTAAAAGCTCCAGCTGGATAATGCATTTTCAGTCATTTGCTAAATTCTTTATGTGCATGTGCAGAGGGAGAATGGGGCAAAAGAAAACAAAGCAAAAGAAATGGGAAGAAGCATGAAGTCAGCAGAGGCATGTTTAAGGTAGATAAGGTGAAACCAATTGGCAGTTCCTGCTCTTTTCCAGTGGCAACAGACATTTTATTGGCAAGTCGGTAAGATAGTCTCCCCGGCCCCCGAGAATAAGCCAGAGAATTGCAACAGCTGGAGAAAATGTTATTGGTCACAGCGAGTCATTCAAAATGGAAGTCTCGGAGCTGTGGAGCTTCTCCCATGAAATCCTGCTTTTTCCTCTTTTTTAGAAAAGGTGTGGCTTATTCCTCATGAGATCCCTCCATCACGCTTGGAGTCAGACTTCATAGAGTAATTAACACGTTCAGTCTCTTTTGTTCAGCCTTCACAAACTTGTCAAGACGTGAGAGCTCACGAGTCCCTTCCACTCCCTTTGATTGTGTGATGCTTTTTTTCTTTTAGCTCGCATCATGACCCATGAGAATGAGGCTAAAAGCTAAAAGCTGCACACAGCAGATGCTGCATTGTAGTGGATGTCAAGAGGAGTAATTATATTTGCATAGTCCTAAATCACAAATTAACCTCAGTGGACTTTACAATGAGTGCAATATACTGTTTCACCCTCTGGGTAGTTCTGCTGTCTGTCACTCACCTTGTCTCTCGTTTCAGACTCCTCCCCCCTCAGGTGCAAGCCCCGGCCTCATTGTTTCCACCTGTGCCTCGTTGTATTTAGTCTGTGTCAACTCCTTGTCCTGTGCTAGTTTGTTTTTCTTGAGCGTACCAGCCATTTTCCCTGCGTTTGACCCGTTTCTGATCATTTTTTTTCCCGCCGATCTGGATATTACATTACATTACATTTAGCTGACGCTTTTATCCAAAGAGACTTACATGATATACAGTAGACACAGCAACGGTGAGCAATTAGGGTTAAGTGTCTTGCTCAAGGACACATTGACATGGACTAGCGGAGCCGGGGATCGAACCACCGATCCTCTGACAGTCAGACTTGTTGATCACTGAGTCGCCCCACCTCTGATACCTCTGACTACCTGTGTACTGAACCCTGCTGAAGTAAAACCTTGTTTCTGCACCCGACTGCCTTGCCTCTGAATCTGCTTTTGGGTCTTGCCCATCAGGGTTCTAGCATCCAAACAACAACAACAACAACAACATCCTCTGTCTCCTTCGACCAAAAGAAGCCTAACAGGTAAAAGATGTATGAAACCTCAGGAGCAAACGTGGAGGCACGGACATGCATTCATAAGATCTCGTGTGTGTGCATGTTTCACCGACATGGTAAAATTACAGACAGATACAAAATATATGCAAAATACCTGCACGGTATGCATGGAAACATCGCATCATAGATTACTAGAGATCGATTAGTGACGTGTGCAACAGCGACCTTCAAACTGGACACGCCCTCTCTGGCACATGCTCTCCCACATCAGTGGACCCGGCCGGCTGGCACACGGTGGGAGGGATTGGCAGTTCACAGCCGGCTTTCAGGACTGGTTGGATAAATGATTAGAACAGCATGATGGCCGGCTTTGTAACGCAGACAGCGGGGTCACGGAAGGCTGGCAAGTCACTTACTGACAGGAAGAGGAAGAAGAGGAGGAAGAGGACGAAGGAGGGGGGGGGGGGGGAATAAAAAAGAGAATCCACTCACAGAGCCATGAGAGCCGTGGCTAATTAGATCTGACGGGCAGAAGAAAGTGAGTTAAAATGTAATCTATTCATGAGCATAATGTTAGGAGGAATATTGAATTTGACATGTTGCAATAGATTCCGCCGTGTCTACGAAGTTTGAATTAGGGTCACAACAAAAGTCGCTCCGCAAGGTCACTGTGGATATTACTGAACAATGCCCCAACTAGAGCTGAAACTAAGGTTTATTTTGATAAATTGTCAATTTTCATGCAATTGCAACAAATTAAGTGACTATGAGTCTATTGAAAGTGGTCGATCACAGTGAGAAAGAATTCAGACTCGACTGGTTTGCCTCAGCTCGCGTCTTTCAGCGCTTGATTTTGCTTTTTCGACAGTTTTTTACTCTGATCAGCCTCATTTCAGCGAGAGAAGCTCGGATGAACCCACGTAAGCCTCCTGCCCTGCAAGATTGCAACCAGCTGTTGAACGTGAGGTATTTAGGTGCAGAAGACTTGAAACGTTCACTCCTGAGCTGGTGGAGACCAAAAGAGCGCTAAAAGACACAATATGCATCAGGTGGTCAGAAACATAGCCTCAAATAAAATGCTAATAATGCCTTGTGATTGCTGGATTTGTAAATAACGAGTTCACTATATCAGCTTTTAATGTGAAAATTAAAAGAAGAATTGTTAAGGAATACAAATATTGCGTAAGGATTAAATGGTTAATGTCAACGTTGTGTTCACAGCTCGTTTTCTCTTGACCCTAACTGGGCAAAAAAAATCTAGCGATTAATCAATATTATTTCCATTGCTTTACTAATCAGTTAATTATTTCAACTCTAATGGAACCATTTATTATCAAATCATTAAAAAAAAAAGACATTGTGGTTTCACGTCGGTCCTACTTTTCCTCTGCATAATTCAGGAGACGCTTCCCAAGACTCGGTTACAATGTCATGTGAGTGATGACTACAACCTAATTACTCCACCTAATTATGCAGATCGCCACCCCCAACCCGGCCACCAATTTCGGTTATCGTCTCTCCTCGATAATGTCGGCTCTGCGATGGTTGTCAGCTGTAACGCAAAGAAATGAATCCAAACCTTGAGAGAGAGCGTAGTTTATCCTCATATTTAATTTCACATCCAAAATCAGCTTGGGGTATATTCATTAACATTGGGCGCTGTTTCTGCCAGGAACTTATGATTTTCATAAGCTCATTAGTTATCGCACCACAGATCATACGGGTCGGGGGTGAGCAATTACTATGCTACAAGTGGAGAAGCCAGCTTATGAGAAAATATGCTATTCAATAAGGGCTTTAGGCAAACTGGTTCAAGCTCCAAAAAGGCTAATAATACCAAGTACCAAATTCGGTTATATATTTATCTTTAATTGAATTAATTAAGTAAGGATGGAGCGTGTGGATGCTGTAAACCCACCCTCGTTGTTTTGCATCACTAGAGGAACGATCATCCAAATGAGCATTGTGGCCCGATTGAAGCCAGCGAGGGCGTTTCCGCCCCCTTTTGCATTCATTAAGATAACGTGACCCGGAAAAGGGTTTAACCCTTTAATAACCAACCTATGTTTAGCCCTCTAGCTCGAAAATTGCATACCCAAACTAAAAAGGGTGCATCTCTGAGGCAGGACCGTGGATTTCTCCAGGTCGTCTGAATGATTAGTGTACGTGGTCAGAGAAACACTAAAAAAGGTCCTCGTGGAAGCTGCACCCGATAATTCGGCTTTCATGTTGTCAATATTGGGAGGAAAACCAGTTCATGACAGTTCCTGCAGCCAAAAAGTGTTTCCAAGGTTATGGATTTCAATGAAAAGCATCTGTTATTTTGGTATTTCATTCAGCGTTCAATATGTGCACGTACGTTTGGATTTAATAAGGTAAGATGAGGAGACGGGGGCATAACGGTGTTATTTTTTTGCTTCCGTTTTCACTTGCTTTGAGCTATGGAGGCTCACTGGGGAGAGAGAGCATGCTGCTCGTATCCCCCCTCATCATCAGCTGGTGATCTTTTCTCTGCTTGTGTATGAGAATGCATTAACTTTTCATGAGGTTGAATTCAAGGGTAAAAAAAGCATGCAGTGTGAGAACCACAGAATTTCATCTGGAAGGCAGAATGGAAAAGGGGTTTCAAGTGATGGCAACTTAATTTGTTTTAGAAAGTACCCGTGGGTCACTATATCACCTAAAACCATCAAATTCAATTGGACCACACCAGGGATTGAAAACTATAATTTTTTACCCATTAATGGTCTGCTTTGGTTTTCATACTGACTTTTTTTAACAGTCTTTTTGACTGAAACTCACTGATTGGACAGTTTTAGGCGACCGTCATCCATCTTCATCAGCGCCTCACGGACCAATGAGGGGGAATCAAATTGCGACGGGGACTGACGGTGATTCATGCAGCACTTTAATGTTCCCATGTGTTTATTTATGATCTCCCGTGTCACAAAGAGCAAGCAAAAAAACAAACAAAAAAAACGGATAATTACTGTGCGGTCGCCGTGATTCGCTCACTTTTTTTAATGAGAAACTGACGAAATTCAGACGGACAAAAGCACAAAACAACTTTGTTTCAACATCCGTTCACTCCCTGCACTCTCATACAAATCAGCAGAGGGATTTAATAATAGTTTGCCTTCTGCCCGATACTATAATCATACATCTACTATCACAACATGTCCTGGTCGGCGCTTTCTGCTTTCACACCACAAACAAACCCGACCAGTTAGAAGGGGATCAAGAGCCTTTTATGGTGTTCACAGGATTTAATGACAGTGGATATGTAATTATGGCATTAATTTAATATGTAACCAACTGCTAAAATATTCATAGATTTAGGCAGGGCCGCACAATTGCAATATTTGTTTTAGGCAGAACTTTTTATTTTAAATTAAATATATTCTACAGACTTATAAAAACATCATTGTTTGGTACAGATCGTCAAAAAATAAAAATAAATCCATAATAATCAAAATACTGGAGTACGCAGGTCTGTGCATCGAACTGATATCATGTCGACATATAATTTGCATCAGCTAACTAAACCGTATATATCCTGCTGGATCGGTACTGCACATGTGCAAACTAGCAGTACTTATTAATGTTGTGCATATTTTCCCCTGAAAATGCCACATTGTGAGCAACAAATCTCTAGTAATGCTAGTTGTTAGCAGCCAGTGGGCTCCACTGTGTCACATGATGCGTTCAAGGCCCACTGAGTAAACATTTGTATTGGTTATTATATATTACATTATTATTTATAGTATTATTACATTTCATTTAGCTGACGCTTCTATCCAAAGCGTCAAGGACACAACGACATGGACTAGCGGAGCCGGGGATCGAACCACCTGATTGAAAGTCGGACCTGCTAACCACTGAGCCACTGGTTAAGTTCAATTATAACATTATCAAAATGTGTTCAAATTTAGTTTTTGGGGAGAGTTTTTTATAAATACAGCAAAATAAAAGAGATGGAAAGTAAAAACCTATATAAGCACATCTCTATTTCCATCTATAAGTCAACATAATTGTATTTTTGCACCAATGATGCAGGCAGACATCACCACAACACAAAAAACAATGCATTTTCCTTTGTCTGGACCAAATGATCACAACAAGAGATGCTTGGAGTCACAGAGGAATCAATCGCCAAAACACGACACAGTCATCCATCTCTTGTGCTGCTCTGTTCACGTCTATTGTGCGACCATGTGAGCATTCTTCAATGTATGGATTATGTCTAGATATAAATAACATACTGTGATCTTTGAGGAGATCTGCAGACGCCGAAGCTTTAGAAAGCCTTTAGAAAACACATGTATATGCTGAGTATCTTTCAAGATTATGTTCTCATAGGCGACACACACTTAGCCCGAGCTCAGCAGCAGGATCAGCTCAAGGAGGATATTCAATACCAGCCATGCAGCCCCATAAAACGGTTGTTCCTGTGTACTATAGTTACTAATCTCATTACGGTTCATTCAGCCCTTCGGTTCGTACGGCTACACCCACCAGCTCCAGTAGGCCATCTCGAGAGATTCGGGCATAGGGAATTAGAGAGGGGGCACTTAGCTCTGCTTACTCACTTCTCCTCCCCTCGCTGTCAAATCCCACTTCTTTAGTAACACACTGTGGGAAAGATCAGATGGAATAATGTGAAGACCATGACAGTGAAAGGCTCTTTTTTTTTGTGTGATTCTCATCTGACATGCTCCATTAAAGCATCACTGCGTCATAATTATTTTTCGACAGAAGCTTATCAAGAAAGAAATGAAAACCGTACGAGACCGGCTCTCATTTGATGTTTTTGGTGTAAATATTGTTTATGGCGTGCACCGCCAGGATTGGGTTAAAAGGGGGCTAACAATTTACAACGCACAATTTTTCTACTTGCATGCAGGTCTCAGGGAATGACCACGTCCTGCTTGTCCGGGCCTCCTACTGCTTTGACAGTAGCGGCCGCGGGGCAGAACCATTGATCCGAGGCCTGAATGTTTGAAATGGAAGAGATCAATCAAAAGCAAAAAGGTTATCAGATTGTATGAAATCTAATAATATGACTCTCGCACAAGGAGAGCTCTCTCTGCACCGGCGTAGCCATCGATCCCCTTGTTCAACTCACTGTTTCAATTAGGCCGCTCTTATCAATGGTCTGCCTATATGGAACAACACCAGCCTAAATAGATCAGTATCTCCTTGTATGTGCTGTCCAATATTACAAATGTGTCCAATATTGTGAACAGGGCCACCCGGGATGCGATTCTTTTTGTAACGCCATTTGACGGAGGCAAACGTTTTTCGCTCGACGGGGGGTGAGAACTCGGCACCTCGTTGTGGTTTTCCCTCGCCGTGTACCATCAAACATTTCTTTCCGTTACTCCGAGAGTGATGGGAAGCCGTACAGACGTTGACAGCGAACAACGAAGAGCGAAATTTGTCTTTTTTTTTTAGCGTAGACGTTTTTTGAAAGCGAATCCCCGAAGACAGCGATATGACATCATGTCTTCACCCACGTAACAAAGCGGTGCGCACTTCACCGAGCAATGCTGGAAAAAAAATAAAAAAAAGATAAGATGGCAAAGGTTCTCGCCACGGAGTCCTCAATCATTTTGTCCGTGATGAATTTTTGATGTTTCTCCAAAAGCATTTGTGTGCCTTTTTGAGATCTGACATAATAGCTTGGAAAATGCATAGTTGTGCAGATAGCCTTATGTAAATCCCCATTTAATGTGACCACCTTCTCCTTTCATGGAACGGGGATGAGTCACCAAAAAGGGCGCCTCAAAATCCATTTACCAAGCCGGCTTTTGGGCACGAGCTAAAAGTGAAAGCATGGCAACACCCAGCCAAAATCAATCCCAAAATAATTAGGCTGATTAGTGTTACAAAAAAATGTAATGTACACTTTTTTTTGCCAGCTGATTAAAGATGTACCCAACAGCTGTTTAGTCTCTCACTTTGGTAAAATATGCACAAAAAAGTAATGTTGCATCTTAACGCTTCATCTTTTTCATCATTTTGAGTTAATTTTACTCTTTTCACCTCACTAACTAGCTATCGTTCTCCCGATCCACTAAAACACAGCCGAGAATATCCCGTCTGTCGCTTTCATTTATTTCACTTTCACGGATGTCTGCCACAGCGACTCCTTCTCGTCCTCCCAATCGGCTTTCGTCGCCTCCTGTAGCTCCTCTTGTATCCTGGTGGAACCAAACATGTAACAGCAGAGCTATCGGCTCCGGTTTAAATAGACCATGACTATCGGCATCAGAGGGGGAAACCGACTTAATATCGGCCTGTTAGCTGTTCGTGTCTTTCATGTGAGACTCTGGCTCATCAGACCCCCCCATGCCGTGTCACCCCTGTGATAACTGTGACCACAAAACGGTGTCGCAGGAAGACATTACAAGATTTAATGTATTGCCTCGTTTCGCACTTCAATCGCTTTCAATTTGATTTAGAGGCTTTTATTTTGGAGGATCGAGGTAAAGGGGGTTCAAGATTGAAAGGTCGCATTTCATAAATTAAATAGTTTTAATCGGCTGAGGCTCTCTCGGGGGAATACAAAGCAACATGTGTCACGAAGGATTATAGCTAGGGATGCACCGACCGATGCACCGACCGTTAAATACTCGTACTCGCATCGGTTTCAATGGCCGATACCAAGAACCGATACTCACTCAACAGTATTTCACTACAACAAACTGGTCGCGCTTTGTGGAGAAGCAACCCCGTGGCGGAGCCGGAGACACTCTTCTCTGTCTCAACTGTCTCAACAGTCTCAACTTCTGAGCAGCCAATCACGCTATCCAAGTTGTTTTGCCGTCCAATCAGATGGCCAGTTTGTCTCAACAGCAGAATCTGGAGCCGCCATCTTGGATCCTCGCTACGCAGCGCTCACTTCTTTCAATAGACAGGAGAAAAGTGAGACGCGAGTACAATACAAGACTTTATCGATATTGTGCTTATTAACCGGTGTTGCATACGTGTGTATGACATATTAGTGCTCATATTAGTGCTCTTGTTAGTGGCTGACAGCCCCGGAGTTACTTGTAATCAGTCCGTCCCAACGCGACGCAAATGTTTCGCGCGACCAGATTACATGTAAAGTCTATGCACAGACGCGTGTGGTTGCGACAGACGCAAATTTACGCCGGCGGCACGTTAGACGCGAGAGTTGAAATTTTCCATATTTAATACATCTATAATTGAGAAGCTCTGCGCGTCATCACCGCCGTCCTGCCGGTTTGAATCAAACGGCTGCTGATCCACCTGAAGTAGCGCTGGCAGCGGCCTCATTCAGACGCTGTTGTGCGGCTACGGATGATATTATTGTAGCCGAGTGTCTGTTGTGTGTCTATATTTGTAATTCTAATAAAATGAAAACACGCTGCAGGGTAACTTGAACCACTTTTTTATCTCCTTCACACACGTATATCCCACAATTCCACTCTTTTCCTTTCCGTTTCTCCCTCCACAATAAAAGCACCGGAAACATAACTTGGAACACAGCTTCCTATATAATTGCTCGATCCCTAATATTATCGCTTACATTATGAACCCGGACACGGGGCGTTTTATGGTCCGACATTAGAGGGACTTCCACAAGAAGTTTAAAGCTTGGGATAGCCTTCTGTTAATTTTGTACTATAGGCTTGACATAATCTGCAGAGGATAAAATAAAATCTGCCTCCAAATTAATTGCACTTTCATGGAGACCAAATCTAAGAAGTATCGGTATCGGTACTCGGTATCGGCAAGTACACAAATAAAAATATTGGTATCGTATCGGTTTGTAAAAAATGGTATCGTTGCATCCCTAATTATAGCAGAACGCATCTTCAGAGGCTGTCGCTTACAATTGATCAAACGCTGTTTCCATTCGGTGATTTGCTCCATCTTCTTCCTTTTATCCATGAAATAATCTGGGACTACATGGGTAGAAACATTCAAACACAATTATTTTCTCTTTGAGAGGTTTTTTTATTGGTCTGTTTCTTCTGATCTCACAATCAGGGTTTTGTGTCGGTCCACTTGTCTTAGAGAAGTGAGCGTGTCCCGGGGAAATGGGTGACCGTTAAATATTATCTGCGTTTATTGAGCTTAAAAAGCCGGCTATAAAAAAAAAAAGTATAATGCTCAAGCCAAGTGAATCTGACTTCACACGTATCTCGGACTCATTGACGACTACTTATTTCCAGAAAATACGCTCTTGTTATCGACTGTGGACATTTTCTTTTAGCCACTTGTAATTGTGCTTAGAGGAAATTATCTTCACCAGACGTCATCACGGTGGGGATTTAGATTTCCGATTCACCAGATTGTCTTTGTAAAAAATAATAACCGGATAAAGGAAACCCTGACATGAGGGGAAGATGCAGCATAACAATCCCTGATTTCGCAATAATCTAAAAACAAGAGGCAGCCTGAGTGTTTCTTCTTGTACATTTATTGGGGTTACCGTACTGGAAGTTGAAGAAGAAACACGAGGAAAGCCCCTCTGAGGTTTCGGCTTACACAGCAGCCCCGCCGAGTCTGTAATAAACATATAATCACGCAACCCACCCGCTCCTTCGTTCGGATACTGCTCTTCCGTGTAATAGCACTGACACATCAGGCCATTGTTTGTCACTGTCATATTTCCCGAGCCTCGGCGTAAGCGAGCATCCATGTGCAGCCGGCACTCATGCATTTTTCATGAAGACCCACTGGAGTCCCTTTGAAAGACGTCGCTCTATAGTCGGCCTCCGAGTTTGGTTTCAGTGCCTGTGATATGTGGTGGAGGGGAGTAAATTGCATCGCCCCCCATGATAAAGACCACAGAAGAAGAATGCATGTGACGGAAGTGGACCCTGTCAAAGGAGGGGAGATTAATTAGAATAACTATGATCAAGTCTCAAACTAGAGGGATAAAAGATTCATCTTTTTAAATATAACCCCTCCTCCTCCCCAAGAGGTGTATTTCAAATAATACCCTTGCTGACACACCAGACTTTTATTATTTCACAGCAAAAGCTACGGTTCAACAAATGCTATCAATCGCTGCGATACGGAGGCCGGCTTCGCCGCCCGGCTCCTCCGAGACTCCCGAGCTGAATGGGACATAGTCAGCAGGAGAAAAGTGAGGATAACAGAATGGGAGTGAACTCATTCAGCCAACAAGAGCCCCATCAAGTACGACATGAAATAGTATACAATGAAATAGAACGGGGGAGGAGAGGGGGGTCAATTTAAATGGAAACTGACAAAACTCATTTTCAGATAAAGACAACAAAAAGGTTGACACGGGAAGAAGTGGAAGAAGGGAGTGGGGGATTTTATTTTCTCAAAAAGTTAAAGTCCTCATCTTTTTACTCCCACGGGTTTAGATACATGCTGCAAGGAGGGGACGCTTAATTAACTTGATCTTGTTCACCTCTGAGCTCAATTTAAAAAAAAAAAAATTAAAAAGTAAGCTCTCCATGGAAAATGCCAAAAATACAATTATATGCTACACTTATTCCTGACAATTCAATTATCATCAAACATAAAAAAAAATTAATTTCACACAAAGAACATTTTTCCAGGAAACAGAAGGGTGAGGAAGTCATACCCGTCAGTTTCCATGGCCTAAAGCAAACCGGCTCCCAGGGCTGCAGGAGGCCGGGTCGATACGATGACATTACCGTTGTTACTGGTTGGTCCACAATAAACAGACGATATTCAATTATGTGGCGGCTGTTATGAATGCAAGTGTGCGTTTGAGAGACAGAGGTTATTAAAAACAACAACTCAAATGTCAACGTTGTGAATGAAGCGGCGAACTATTCGGTACAACTCGAGTAATAATACTAATTAACTCTGACTGGAGCTGGAAAGATGTCCGCCATCATGAGCAGAGTAAGAGGGCAAATGTGCTTATTTTCACAATTTTTCATAAAAAAATGAAGCGAGAGAGCCAGAGAACGTGAAGAAAGTTGGGAATAAAGATGGAAACACCACAAATTTCCACACAAGTCTTCCCAAAGAGCAGCCGGACCAAAGCTCCCCACAAGGTGATCAATCCTCAGTCATCAGTCAAGGTGGTGACACTGTACGCATCAATCGGATTAATCGATCGCATACTGCCAACACATAGTGGCTTTGTGTCGCTCATATTTATATTGTCGTCACAGGGAATTTCAATATCGCCCCAAATCTACAAGAAACAGAAGGCATTCCCGCCTTGGATCCTCTTTCACTTCCAGTATGTCAGAGGTTAGGAGCGACTAAAGGAAAATCTCCTTCCTTCTGCATCGCATCACACAAAGATTTGATTCATTGTAGTGTGTATGTGCAACAAAGTGATAAACATGTCTCCTTCTGGCTATACAGGGGTTTCCTTCTCTTGTCATTATGGTGGGAAAAGGAGGAGGAAGGTGGAGAATGAGCAAGCAGGAAAAACACATTAAACTGGGTTTGGGTGGTATTCTATGATGCCTGCAAAGCCGACCAATATTATTTAGTTTTTTCATGTATGGTACGTTTTTAATTTCCACTAGAGTGAGTTTGCTTTGCTTCTTTTTCTCTTAAGAGTTTTGGAAATCGAACGTTGTGGCAATGCTTGATCAATAAAACAGCATAAATGACATATTTATTTACATTAGGTAATTACATTGCAAAGTTAAAAAAAACTTCATGCCGGGGAAAAAAGTGTACAACAGCTGATTGAAATCTAATTAGTTTGAGGCAAAAATAAAACGATTTAATATTTAATTGCATGAAAATTAAACTTTCATGTTTGATCTCATTAATTCAATTTGCCATTCAGTTATAATTGTATATCAGATCAGAAGTCTGCATTGATGCAATCTTTACAAATATTTGTATTTTGAGTCATTGCTATTGATTTTTTTTTACCTTTTAACAATAATAGGTATGAAAACAAATAGTCCCACAATCATTAACGGAAAGAATGTGTTCTTTCTCTCGTCATTGTAAAGAAACCTAAATGAACTTTGCCTATCAATAAAAGGCAGTGCACGCATCGATTTGGAGGAAATGAGCACAGACTGTGTCAGGAACAATTTACACGATCACTTAATGCCACTGTTTGGATTGTGTAGCAAACGCACAAACTGGACACCGCACATTCACAGTTAAAGAGTCCAATGCATTTGTATCGCCCGAAAATAAAGAAATCCTCATACAGGACATTTTCTTCTGCAGATTAAACTACAGGACAGTGAATGTGGGATGGACTCTAAATAAACTACATTGTATCAGATATGTCTCCCAGTGCAACAGTGTGGCTCATGCTTGTGTTCTCGATGGACAATGGAGGTCTGTGGCAGGCAGCATTAAGCTTGTGAGTGGGGTCATTTTTAGTTTGGGTCTCTTTGATGGCATTGTTAACAATAAAGTAAAACTAGAATATCACTGGACTTACCGTTCCATGAAGGGCAGATAAAACGCTATTGAAGGTCAAGCTGAGGTCGAAACTAAATTGTTAAATTGAATATGAAAGGTCCAATCATAGCTACATTTGAGTTGGAAAGCAAATACAGGTTTTCTAAGTTATCAGTGTGCTCAACAGAGATGCTCCTCAAGTTTATTTTTATATAATTTGGAAATGTTTAGCTGAAAACCTCCGACTGGCTTTTCTTTTCCAATTTCCTGGAAAGAGAGAAAGGGTGGATCGGCCCCGCTCGACTGCTTCACTCAGACAGATAGTTCGAAACAGTAGCTCGTACTTCTGGCTTTTGTTTGCTCCATCAATAGGCTAATTATTTTTGATTACTTATTTAGCATTAGTGTGGACAATGTTCTGCTTTCTCTGGTCCCGCCGGGCCTTCTGCTGCACTCCTGATAGACTCGAGGAGTCGGGAGCTGTGCGAGTGAAATGGGGAATTGCTGAAGATGTCGGCATTTAAAATGTTTATAATTTCAGAGACTCCCCGTTATTAGCGAACCCATCCCATGAGTTCAAGGGTAAGAGAGTATTTCTATTCATAAAGAAGTGGAAAAAAACATGTACAATTGCCTGTATAGCCGAGATGTGTTATGAGTCCGAGAAAAGTCTCAAGACTCCCTAGTATAGACTTAATATGGTTATTTCTCTAAATGTCCCTAAAGATTATTTAAATGCATGTCATTAAATTACAGGATAATTCAGATTAATCACAAGAGGGGTTTTGTTTTTGTAGGTACTGTCTGTTTTTAAACAACAAACATCATCCTGGTTACATTTTGACCTCTTGTACCTGTACGCTTGCTGTAGTTGTGCATAAAAATGAAGAGGTAGATAATCGGGCGAAATGTTGGCTTCTCTAAGGGGCGATCTCGAAGATTTTCATTTGAATAAATGTCTGTTATGTCCCTATTTATTGCCAAATGAGAACACAATGGCAATAGCAGTGTTGTTACTGTCAGGAGGATGTAGTTATTGAATATATTCCTGTTAAAAAAATAACTGAAAACATCAAACATTGTGTACAGCAATGACAGCAAAAAGCTTGGTAATTACATGTTTTCTTACCTTCTAACCATAGCCTAATTTTGCCCAGCGTTTCAGATCTCAGTCATACGAAACAACAAAATCTGACACTTACACAAAATCCACATATTAAATAAGCAGCCAACATAATTTTAGACGTTTTTGGATTTGAATTTTCGATGCCAGTCTTTATTCTACGAAAGGTTATGATTTTAAAAAAGAGAGGTAAGGGGGAGTTTGGGGATTTAAAAAAAAAACACCCTTCACTCTAGAGCCTAAAATGAAAACATGCAATCTGAATACAATCACACAAACCAGATACCGAAATCTGTGTGCACCCTTTGGATCCACCGCCATGACCACACCCATTCTAAGTCAGGCCAACACCTCCGAGTCACGTCTCCGTCACGCGGTCCTCAAGTTTCCTTTCACGGCTGCTTCAGCATTATCCAAGCGAAACGCAGCGATAACAGCTGCTCGATGAATACAGGCCTACAGTGACACCATTGTATTATAGTCAGCTGAGTAACAATTAATTAATTAGCAAGTAACAATGTCTTTTTTTAGGTTATAAGTTGTGAACAATTGCACACCTTGCGAGTCGCTCGCTGTGTGTGTGTGTGTGTGTGTGTGTGTGTGTGACAATGTGCTGAAACTGAGAAACTAAAACACCTTTGATACACAAGTATTCACACCCTTCAATTAATACTTGGGGGAGATGGAGCAAAGCGTCACTTTGGCAATACAAGTGAATAAGGCATAATCACACCCCGATTCAAGTCCTTTTGTGCGTGTTGTAGCCAAAACTAAATTGTGATTATCTCCACAGTTCAAGGTCTTTATGAATCATTTCAACTGGTATAATATATGTTAATGGTATATTGGTTTATGAAAAGAAAAAAAAATATTTTGAAAAAAAAAAATTCTAAGTTCATTTTTATTATCATAACTATATTCTCAAATGCTTTTTCTTAATGTATAACATAGATCTATATGTTAGGAGTATATGTGCGAGGTTTGGCTGTGATTGAGTTAAGTATTTTTAATTATTATTTTAGTTCAGACATTTCGAGAAATCGTATCAACTCCGCTGAAGCTAGAAAGTTCCCACAGTCCTTGGTGGTCCTTGAACAGTGCTCGCTTCGCTGCAGCCGTGTTACGTGACAGGAGCTATCCATGGAGACCAAGAAGGCCCGAATTATTCATATTTCAGCCATAAGTAAGTCAATTTTTTTTGTGCTAGAAATAAATGGCATTGTTGTGCGTATCTTTGCGGGGCTTTGTTTGACAGCGGATTTGGCGGTATTGGTGAACTCGGTAGGTTTTTGTGTGTAGCTTCTTGCTATCGTATCATATTTTCAAACTCAGGGTGCATTCTCGAGCCACTTTCGCGTCACAGTTATGGTTTATGTTCATTTTTATGGTGGACTTATGTTTCTTTATTCACATATTTGTTTTTGACTATGAAGCTCAGAATGTGCTGAATGTTTTGAATATTGACATCAATGGATCTGCTACCAATTCTGAGTTCATATGACCACCGTAACACGTGATTATAGCTCATTTTTAAGAGCTTTCGTTTACGATAGAGGGCAAAAACACACAAACATAAGAGAAGGCATTGAACATTCATTACAACATTTACAGCAAACCGCCAAGTAAAAGAAAAAGATGCATTAGTCCATTAAAAGTGTAAAACCATTGTAACGGAAACCATTGTAATAGTAGCCATGCAAATTAAGCACATTTATTGCATTTGGATGAATGGAAAACTAAAACTACTTTTTACCTTGGAGGACCTGCAGAAGAGGAAAACAAACTCCTCAAAGTGGGTGGTCAGAGCTGACTAAGACCCACCGGGCCTCAGGCAAAGCTCGTCTGTCATTGCTAAATAAAGAAAGCTGCATCATTTTGTTGGCTACTTTAAGAACGTTGAATACATCATTTCTGTAAATGCAACGTAAGGTCCCCATAGAGATCTAAATTGTAAGAGTCAAGGGGCACTCCAGCTCATCCATAAAGTTTGGAGACAATGAAAATAAAAGCTTTGCTCTAAATCGAAGTGGAAGAGGTCACGGTATTGGGACTTTTATTGGCTTGGCCCATACCCGGCTCGACTGGGCACGTCGTCCCACACTGGCTGGGAAGTGCATCTTCATTACAACAAGGCTGCCCGCCTGGAGGTGCGTCTCTGAGTAATGACACACTTCTGGAGTCCATTACGTCCGAAAGCAGCGGACTGATCCGTGGCCGGAGATCCAGAGTGCAAACAAAGTTGTCGCATATGCAATTTCAAATGTCACGTGCCAATGCATGAAGGTCATTATCATCGGTGGTGCCCTCCCCTCCCCTTGCCTGAGCGGAGACATTGCGAGGGGATGGTCAAGCCTGCATCCGTCACAGCCTCGTGCTCGCGGGACCAAATTTAAGCACAAGAAGCAGAAATGCTCTATAACAAGGAAGCTCCATGCGCTCATTTCAAGTGCACCCGCCCGTTTTCTTTTTTTAGCGTGTACGGGTTGAAACTAATTAAATAGCATTTGAGTGTACTTGTGAGCGCGTAGCGGCCTCGTGTCGTATAAAATCCATACAGCTGTTACTGCGTTTTCAAGAATGGAGCGTTCTATAGATGATTTTCTTTTTAAAAAGCAAAAAGGAGGAGAGAGAGAGCGAGGCTGGCAGAGGAAGGAGAGACAACGAGAGGTTCCTACTCATGGAAATGTTAGGTTTTCATATACAGCCGACGGTGAATTAATGCGGATATCTTGAAGTACAAACAGGGACACAGGAGACGAACTGAACTTCAAATAACAGAGATTCAGTGACAGCTTCTCCAGAGCCGGAGAAGACACAATGTCTATTTCAGTTCCCTCGAATAACAAAGATATATATATATATATATATATTCATCATCATTTAGTAATGTGGAACGAACACAACATTTATGACAAAGGGGAGCTGCATTTCCCTCTACATGTATGTAAAAAGGTTACCAACATGACAGTCCTATATTTAAATGTCATGTGATTATGTCTAACTTTGAAAGGGGACTTTTTTTAATATAATCAATCTAATGAGGAAGGATGGCATGTTCACTATTATTCCAAAAAATGTGTCGAGACGGTCTCATTAAAAAACGCCTAAATTTGGCCCCTTTCGAGCCTTAATCATCTTCAATCAGTCCATTCTTTTGGTTTGCTGCTTAAGAGTGTTGTGACGCTGGAAATGGAAATAATCCGTCTCCCGTGTTCATTTTTGCGCAGCGGGCGGCGTATTCTCTTCACAGATTAACGTATGTTTGTGTTTGCAGCCGTTCATTTCAACCCCTCCGGCCTCTGCTCACCAGTAGAAGCTCCATCCTGTGGATTTGAAGGGTGTGAAGCGATTCATCTTCTCTGGTGCACCCGCAGAGTCACAGCGCAAACTTTTTTGTTGTTGTTATAATTAATACCAAAAGTATTTTATCTCGTTTTTAAATTGGGCTATGTAGCGTGCACCCTCATTGTTTGAGATGGTCGTTTTCTTGCGCTATTAAAACTGGCCCCGCCTACATTTCCCATCATCCCACAAAGCACTCAAAAGTTGTTGTTTTTAAACACACACACATAGAGGACTCCACCATACTGCACTGGCCTCTATTTAAGGTTGCTTCTTTCCCTGATGAGGCTCGCCCTCTTGCTCCACCATCCATCTTGGAGGGGCATCCTGATCTAGGTGAGGTCCTGCTGGTGGCACGTTTCCTCCACCTTTTGGTCACGCCGCTCCCTTTGTTCCAGGGTTTAATGGTCGCACTTGAAATCTCTTTCCTCTAATGGCACAAGTGAATTATCGCCATCCATTTCTGTACAAAATATCACGTCATCACGTTGATATTTGTGTTGAATTGTCATTATTAGCGAGTGAATTGTTGTCTCGTGCGGTCACGGTGACCTTGGCCTTGGACCACCGACGTTAAATCACCACATACCGGGTCACGAAAGCATCTCGTGTTCTGCTCGGTTCTTGACAGCATGCTGACGCTCAGCAATATGGAGATTTTTCTTCCTCCTGATAAGAATTTGTTTAGTTGATGTCGGCTGAAATGTGCAGCTTTCTACATGCTTTGCAATGTGATTAGTCTTTAAAGGAGAAATATGTAGGCGTACATAATCAAGAAGTTTTCTAATTTAATACTTTTTTTTTTAATCAACAACTAGGCCTGTCCCAATGACTCATTTTGTTGGATGATGTATTGGATGATATTAATAATTGCGATACACGATATTGTCATTTTATGCCACTGATTAATGCCACTGATATAATATTGCAAGTACACCCTTTAGAGAGCAATTAACTTTTACTACTCAAATGTATTCAGACACTGGTATTGGACTCTCAAATAATTTTTTTAATAAAGATGTGATTAATAAATCACGACAAAAACAATTAAGGACGGAAATGGACTCCATGAACATAAATGGGCTTTTTAATGTTTCATTCTGGAATTATGTTGGCTAAAATGTTGGTTACTTTCCTATGTAAACAAACACAATAGCAATATTAAGATCAGCGAAAGTTATTGAGATCAGGTTATTTTATATTAAGATAAGTAGGAAACGTCAAAAATGATTGAGGTCATGTCATATTTTACCATATATTGAAAATTGTATACAAACTATCACAGATTTGTTTCCTTTACACTTCAGGAGTTGTACCGCCTCCAATGATTACAATTAAATTTGTTAGAAAATATACAATTAAATAACATTAGATTTATTAAAAGACAGTGTATGCTCCAATTCTTGTAAAAATTCTTACTTAAATATAAAGAAAAGGTGAATTATCACTTAATTGCATGTCATGCAGGTGTCATGTTACAGTTGGACCAAACCAATCCAGAGATACATGTGCATAAACTCACGTTTGACTCCAATTACACGCTGCTCCTCATCCTCTGGTGAGCTGACGTCTTGAGTTTTATTTAATTAAAGATGAGGCCAGAGTGAGTCCACAGCTGTTCTTTCAGACAGAGTCGGATACAGACTGTAGTCGGTCTGTTGGTCCGTTTTATCCGAGGTATTTGCATACGTGACGTAGCACAAAAGCAGCGAGTGATGACGAGGAAACAGCTTGTTGGAAAATAAGTTGACGCCGTTGGAAGTCGACAGCTGCACCGACTTCTTCTTATTCAAGATTCACAATATCGCCGGGACAAAAGACTCTCGGCGAACGCAGACGTTTACCTGCCAAGACCTAGTTGGCATACCGTTGTTGTGCTGAAAGATGATAACACCTTTTGTAGAGAATGTGACAGTGAAGCTGGGAAATCCATGCTTTTTTGTGGCTTTTTGGATAACCCACAACTCACACTTCAAAATCTCTTTCCAGTCTGCCCGACGACCTATTCCCACTTAAAAAAAGTGACAGTTCGCGCAAAAAGTGTAACTGTAGGTTCTCTATGAGGTCCTAGATTAACCTGCTCACAACAAGGTCTGTGGAGTATTTATGGCTCTATGATTTTGACGAATTTGATGATAAAAATGGGATCAGTTGCAAATGACTGATAATTTCCTACTGGTCACTCCCCTGCACACCCTCCCATACCTCATATTTAAATATACATCCCACTTTATCACATAACACTTACATTCCATGCACTTTATTTTATTTTAACCTTCATTTTTATATTTTACTGTAGACCCAATTATACCCATTTATTGCACTTTGTTTATTGTTAAATGTTAAATGCTAAGCACCTACCGCCAGGACAAATTCCTTCTATGTGGAAACATACTCGGCAATACATTATTCTGATTCTGATGCCGGAATATCTATGAATTTGCCAAAATGTGGATGCACTGCATTTTAGATGATTACTGCTAAGTTGTTACTTTTGTTAAGTTCTAATAGATTAGTGAGCTTGAAATTGCCTGTACATGTGTAATAAAGGATTGTTTAAGTGTACATTACAATGCTTAAGAAGGATATGATAAATAATGAAGGGCATTATGAAGGATATGTAATTGTATGTATTAAGGAAGTCACTGTATGTCATATTGTTTAATGTTTAGGTGTGAATGGTTTTTATATAATGATTCTATAGGAGTTAGGAATGTGGGACTGTTTCTTTAAGAAGAAGTAGTTCCTCCATATGTTGCTGGGCGGAAGGCGGAGTGAGACACTGAGACATTTGGGACCCGGGAGGACGCGCGCATGGATACTTGGAAGATGGACTATTCCTTTGTCCCTGGAGGATGAAGAGCCTCCGCCTTCTCCGAAAGCAAATGGACCTATGGACAATCGGGATGTTAAGAATAACTAACCAATGAGAGGGCCTTAAGCTCCGTGGCTGAAAAGTATTTAAACTAACAGCGCGAAACGAAACGGTCTATTTTCTTCGAAAGCAGAGGCGGCAGCTAACTGGGACCAGTCTGTGAGTCTGCTGGAGAGGATATGGCCTCGGTCGAGTAATGTATAACTGTTTTGTCATCATCTTTTATTAAATCTTTTAATTACAATAATTTGCATAGTGAGCATTTCTCCCACGGACTGGCCGGGATAACGAGCAGGATCTTTCACTTTCTTAAGATGTTGTTACCAGATAAAGTGACAGATTGAACGGTTATGAATGTTAGGTGACTGAATATTAGGTATGTATAGATATTTATTGCAACTTACCTCTACCTGTTTCCTCTTCCTCAGGGTGTTCGGGCAAAAGTCTTACCCGTGGGCCCGAGCCCCCATTTATAGTTCCGGGAGATACCAACTGGAGGAAGGTAGGGGTGAAGTGAGGAGGTGGGTCTGGGTTAATTGGCGTCACGAGGGATATAGAGGGCTCACTTTAGTGTGTGAAGACGAGACGGGTGGAGACCAGTAGAGACGGGTGGAGACTAGTAGTAGAGACTGGTGGAAACCAGTAGAGGGGTGGAACTGTTGGTGACACTTTGATGGAAGAAAAAAATAAAACAAAGTTTCATCCTAATGCTCCGGATCGTCTCATTTGCCTCCATGGCCGCTCGGGCACCCTGACTGTGGGGATGCATGAACATTGTTTCACAGCATATTAGTTGAATTAACCAAAAAACTATGTTGCTATTGTTTTGGGTACATTTTCAGGCATGCTTTTCTCTCTGTTTAAAAAACGGAATTTAGTTTTATATTTACTTAACTGTAAGAATCGTTAATAAATAAACAAGGATCGTTATAAATTAATAACTGCTCATTCTGTGTTTTGTCTTAATGGGGTTTTAATACCGGCTCAACCATTGAAATGTGAATGAAAACGACAGAGGTTTTAACATTGAAAAATAATTAAAATATAATCATCTCTTTGATTTGTCCGTCTCATAAAGTGTGTTGAGACCTGGTAATTAACAGATGAAGGAACCTGTTGCGAGTGATATTACAAACTTCTAACTGCTGTGCCCACGTTTGTTGTTAAATACTAAAGAAGTAAATACATCTTTACTTTTTTTTGCATTATGGATTAGTATAATTGATGCTAAGTCTAATTGTCATCATAGTGTTGAGAAAAAAGAATGGAAATCCTCGTACGTCATAATAATTAAAACGTCTTTCGATTACATTGAAACTCATCTTAAGAAACTTTGGGATTCCCGTTCCTTCAGTCTACTGAAGCAGCTGATAGGATATTGGTCAGAATTGATCAGACAGATGTGTTTTTTGACTACTTAACACTCCCGTGCAGTAACAATCCCCCTAATTGCTTCATTGATGGATTCCCTCACACACAACATGAGCTTGGCATTTAAAGTCAGTAAGTGAAACCCAAGAGATCGTTGCAATGGGTATTCCCTTTTACTATAAACAAAGATATATTAATGCCTAAAGTACATTTATAATATGGTATTTAAAAAAAATTAGATGCATTTGCATGTTGCAATCTCTACATTTTCTACAAGAATCACTCATATTACAGCAAATATCCAGATGGCTCACAATAAGGTGAATCCAGCGTTTTCTTAATGCTCTTTTCTTTTGTAGCCCCGCTGATAATATATCAAATATATTTTCCGGTGTGTCTTTCAACCCTTTGGATTCCCATTTTCCTTTTGATGCGGGCTCACTATTCATTTAATTCAATTATTAACACTGCAGTGTGACACGGGGGCCGTCTCCGCGAAGCCTCCACCATGTGTGTGTTGTGTCAGCGGAGCCTGGCAACGCCTGGCCGTGGCCCCGTATTCGCTGCATGCGCCGTCTCGGGGCCAGAGGCGGTTCCACGGGAGGATGGCTTCCCGGATCTCTTCATCATCCGAAGCGTGCCAGACATGTGTGTAATGGTCTCTCTCATGCCTCACTGCAGACTGTCTTCAGTCCGCGAAAAAAAAAGAAAACTACATACAGAATTGAATCGCGGTGGGTTAACATTGCTCCTCAACAATTCCCGACAGGTCCAGTGGCCTTTTCACAAACAGACACCCAGAGTGCACACACAGGTTGCAGGCACTTAAGCACAAAACCCAGGCACCCGCATGCCCATGGACATGCACCACAAGTGCATCGGCAGAGCGGGGAAAACACACAAGCGGAGCGCGTTGGCGGTTTCTCTGCACTGTTTGGCATTTGTCGACTTCAGACTGACGATCGCTGTAGGTCAAACCCAAATTGCGCGTTGTCCGAGACGTCTCCAAAACAAGCTTGTCTAAATAATTACTCACTCAATCATACTCCAGCAGCCGGAGGTGAAGGTGAGGTCTTTTTCACGTTTAGAAAGGTTGTGATATGTCCGTTTTTAAGAAGCAGATTCTTTTTTTTTTTATATGTCCCACGACAGGATTCGGCTTCTCTCTCCATCCCTGGTCAATCTGGCATCTCAGCATCTTGACAATCGATCTGAGCTGCTCAGCCGAGCTGCTTGATAAGAAGTGCTCCGGCTTCCCATAGACAGCTGATTATATGTGTTGTGGGCACAGCCTGGCCTTTTCCCCGCCTGACACCCGTCTATTACAGCCGAGATCTGTAAGCAGCTGTAATCACTTGTATAGGTGTTGGTGTGATAAGGATGAATAGAGCATCGCTAAGCCACGGACGGCTGGCTTTAACCATAAGAGATCAATACATCATCTTGTCCAATATTAAACCACTTCGACCATTTGCCTGTCAACAGATATATTAGGGCAGCGGGTGTTATGGACCTTTCATGATAAATTGATGTTTGCAATCAACATATTGTGAATTATGATATTTGCATTCAGTTGGGTGACATTTCTCAGATTGTCTTTTCTTTGCTTGGATTGGTTGTCAAAGACTCAACGTTCTTCTTTGGCTGCAACTAATGATTGCATTCAAATAATTACAGATTAATCTGACGATTATTGGACTCAGTGGAATAATGGTTTTGTCCATATAATTGTAACAAAAGCTCATAAACTAGTGGAAAATACTGATCACAACTTCCCAACAATTAAACGTTCAAACCCCAAAAGATATGTGGGCCAATTAGAAAGATTACACTATTTAACAATTGGAAAATAAACCAAAAAAGATCAATAAAAACTGGAATTGAAATGTTATCCTTTTGCTATGATGTTGTCATATGTGGTTATTTGCATAAATATCCAACTAGAAATAATTGGCTTTAGTAGTTTTAATCATGTATTATAGATACTGAGAGCTTGTGTCCAACAGGTAATTATTCTCGCTCTAATATCTATTTCATATTTCTGTGAAAACATCTCCCTTTTTTTAACAACTGATTCAAGATTCTCACCAAAAACTAAATGTTACAAGATTACAGAAAGCATCTAAAAAGTTGCAATATACCTTTACCTTTAATATAGCTTTAAGGCATCAGGATATGACTCAATGCAACATCCGTTAACAGTAGCGGTTAGCTCCAGTATTTTGCTAAGGAGGACTTCCTGCCCACTGGCAGCTAACCGCTAACTAGTGCTCCTCCTGCCAATCTTAGCACAGATTGTTTTTCTATTACAATGTAGCAATATCTCGGAATCTGCAACAAGAAAGCATTAATGCCAATATTGGATACATTTACTGAATATCAGACGATAGCGATCAGCAACCAATCGATCGGGGCTACCATTAGGAGATGTTCAGGTCCTTCCTTGCTTCTTTTAAATACACTCCATGTGTGACCCTTTTGCTGCTGTAATCCTGTACATTTCCCCACTGCGGGACTAATAAAGGAATATTTAATCCAATAAAGGATTATCGTATTGCATCTTATCTTCTGAAGTCTCACACAGCAAAGGGACCATAAATAGCATTCATGGTCTACGGGTCTCGCTGGGGGGCACCAGGGAGCATTAAGAGGTTGACCACAGGTTCTCGGTGAAGAATAACACACCTGCTTCTCTAGGATGCTGGACCAGGAAGAAGCCCCACAGAAAGACAATCAAGACCTGATCTCAAGGAAGATTAGGAGGGAGCAGGGCCAAGCAGGGCCAAGCCTGCACTACCCCCCTCTTGTCATGAAGTGCTTGGCAAGACCTTCGAGTAGCAACTTGGAAAACATAAGATGTCTGTGATTTCAACTCTGCTCTTTCTTGCAAGAAATAAATGACCCGATTCATGATTTTACACTTGGTGCCGAGTAGAATTTCTCTAACAGTTAAATATCTTCATTATAAAAATAAGGAATATTCAGTATTACACTGTACGAACACTAAACACGTTCCCAAAAGGTAACAGGTCCCAAAAGGCTATACAACTAAAAATCTTGTATGCTGTGATATTGAAAATACTAAATAAAAATAATTATTAAAAAAATACTTTGCATGAGGAGTGTTTCAATTAAATCCACGTTGGCCACATGCCAATGAAGCTGCATGCAACTGGAACAAACTGGGAGATCTTAAGTGTGCACCAAATGTAGCAATTATATTTTATTCAGGTTAACAACATGTCTCTTTTCATGTGCTTATGATTGAGCCATTATGCTTTTATAATGTCTTCATTCGCCGTTGTGTACTTTGTATTTTCTTTTCTATGTAGATATTTTAATTATATTGCTCCCTATTTAATGACTTTGTTTATCTTGTAATCATACAGTGAATTGGTCCTGTGTATGATATGTTCTATAGAAAAAAGAAACAAAATATGCCTTTGCACACGGCCTGTTATTTGTAAGTGAAAATAATGATCATGTTTATTCTGTCATGTTTATAAAACCACTCCAAAACTGTCGCTGCCATAAATGGTGATGGAATATTTTGGCTTATCGTCACTTTTCTCTTCAAATAAACATATCAAAGTTAAATTCAATAAAAAAATGTGTCCATCAGTTTACACGTTTTAAAATTCAGAGTAAAACCATTATTTTCACAACCGATTAGAGGAGAGAAAAGTAGAAGCTTTATAATTATTTTTATACTCGATTTGAATTATTTAACTCGCAATATCATTTATTGATGTATTCAGTTATACACTTGACTTGTCAGGTAGTTTTGAGGATACATCGGAAGTTTGCACTTGTGAAATAAAAACCTGTGGTATAAATATGCGTGAGCTATGTTTTTTTTTTCAAAGATAATGTTCCCCCAAGGCAACGTGCAGCGTAGGCGAGTGTCTGTCAGTCATACTGCCAGCATTCTGAGTGATTTACCAAACCAGATTGCCAACATCAGAAAGTAGATCTAAAAGTGATCCGACAGAATTCAGACTCTCCTGAAGAGATGCAAGTAAGCCACTAATAGCCAATATAACGAAAGTTACGAATGTAACTACGGTTCTATGAATCCTGGATGACCGCCAGAGTTTTTCGTCACTTGGAATCTCTTGAGCTCGCGAGAAGATTCCGCAGGACTGATCTCAGGATGACGCCGGAAGTTATACCCGGCTGGGTGTCATCCGAGGTCACAGGTGACTTTGTTGTTATAAATACTCAAACTGCACATGCGCGAGACGGAAGATATCCAGTGTGAAACACTGCCTGTGGCTGTTAGTAAGGATGAAATATAAACAGTTTTACAATGTTTGGAGGTGTATTTTGCATAGCTCGTAGCATAGTAGTGGCTAATGCTGCCCGTCTGTAACGTTTGTTAAAAAGTTATAGTTAGTATTTGACTGAAAAATAAACAATATGTATATTTACAGGCCATGCCACATTACCTCATAAAACTGTCCTTGTGAATGAGGAGATAATCAGGATTTAATATGAGATTTTAAAAAAAGCATTCGCAAATATGGCTGAAAAATGGCTGGTTCCCAAAAGGTTACGACTGCTAGTAGTTGACTAAATTACTATTTCGTTCACTTAAAAATCACAAAACAAAACTAAGATTATTGTTATCGAGATATGAAATTACCTATATGGTGATAGAGGATTTTGGCCATAATTCAGAAGTCTGGAACCAAACTGTAACTCTAGTGAAGCAGCTGAGGAACTAGCTAGGATTAGCCTCCATGGGTGTAAACATATACATTGACTATCATTAACTCCAATACACAGCAATACAATACAAAAAAGAATAAACATTGATGGATTCAGTGCAGTAAAAATGTGCTTTCTGTTGACATCAAGTCGAGCCAAAAGGGAATACAGGCAGTTTAATCAGAAACGTGTGTCTATGGCATTGGAGTGACGTCCATATTACTAAACAGATATACACAGTGAAATATGTAAATACGCAGCCTGTAAGACACACTTGCACATATGTGGTCAAACCCGTCCACCCACACACGTACAGACAAACACAAGCGTGTCTGGCATGGGAAGCAAGCCGCCAGATGGCAGAAGGTCTGGATTTGGATTCTGGATGGACGTTTGTCAAGCGCTGAAGACACGGAAATGTCGTTACGTCTGATTTGCACGAAGAATCAGACGCTAAGATTTGGTGAGATGAGATCACAAGTGGAAAAAAAATATGATTATAGAGTAAAACAATATAATTATAGAGTTACACACAACGTGCGGCACACAGAAATCCTACAGGAAGCCAAAACCTGCCACTGGTAATTTGTCTCTTTGATGCGAGGAAAACAAAACAGAGTGAAGAGGAAGAAAACACCTATCACAAAGGATCACAACAAACATACTCAGGAATTGTTCCAGATTTGTTTGTTTTTTATCTAAACCCCGTAGCGTCTTTTAACTTTGTGAAACCTCAGAGACGCATTTGTCGTGTAATTACAGTTGTTATTATAAAGTGTCTGTCTTGCGGTCTCGTGTGTTGACGAAACATCTTCAGACAGATAACTCACCATGAATCAACATTTACTCACCAAGCGGCAAAATGACACAAGTGCAAAGTAAAGCCGTAATTAATTGTTTCTCTGAGTGCTAAAATATTAAAGGGATTGTATTTCATCAGTTCATCCATTACGTCAAAGCAGAATGGCATGTTACCTTTCCATAAATAAATATCCTATTCATTACAGGTGTGCTGTACGTAGTACATAAGCAGATGTAATGAGAGGAAAGCTTAAAAACTACTACAAAACAAATACTGTTCATCATTTTTTAGTAAAATATTTGTTTCGTCCAATCTTTTCTCTGGTTAATATCATTTTTTCAAGACTCCAAAAAATGAAAATCTGGTATGTAGCTGGGGGACTAGGGGTCACAAGAAGATATTGCCTCAATTCAAAGGGTCACAAGCCAAAAACATTGGAAACCATTAAGTTAAAAACAGGGACACGAATCAACAGCCAGGACCAATATACGGTGTAAACTGCCCTCCACCTTCACAGGTCTACAGAGGCCTGCAGAAAAATGGCTCTGCAGCATATCCATCCATCAAATCTGAGCCATTCTGTAAAAAGCTGATTTTTCTTTTTAAAGAGGGGGAGGGGTCCGATTTAGGATTTGGCCAAATCAGGAAAAAATATATATATTTCCACAAATTGCACCTCATGTGTTGAGACAGACAGAGCCTTGCATTGTAGGTGCAGGCAGTGTGTGCATGAGAACGATGAGGCATATGAGTGCATGAGGCATAGAACAACTGTTAATCAATGTACTAATATCTGACTGGTCAAAATCTAAAGCTGAGACAGATCAATTAGATAGCCAGTATTTTGTTAATGCAGTAGTCCGAGGACATAGTGGGGCTGCTGGGGGGAGGGGAGAGATATGGCAACGGAAAATTGGAAAAAGTATTGCCTCCCTGAACTGAGCAGGATTATTATCTGCAGCTCACACATTGACTTACAGTACTCGGGCCAAGATGGCTCTCATTTCAAAATTACAAAGCAACAATGCCCTATAATATCTATCCGTTGGTGCTGCAGCTTTCCTGTCTGAAGCAACATGGATGCAGTCCAGCTTTCTGTTAAAAACATAATGTAATATAATCTAGCTGTGCTTATACTGAAATCTGTAAATAAATCGAACATAATGCAACCAATACAGAATATTTTAGGTCATTCATTAGGGATTAGAAAAATGTAGATATAGAATTATCGGCCGATATTCTTCTGCATGTGATATAAGCGAAAGATTATCAAACAATAACACAAATACAAGTAAAGAAGGCAGGATATTTTACAGTTACAGTACAAACTTCAGTGTTTCCCCGAAGATTGCCTGGAAGAAACAAAGAAAACATCATATATAAACCATGAGAACAGAGACGGCATTCAAACCATTAGGCGGTTCCCTAACTCGTCGCCCTCGCTACCAGTAGGGTATTAGCTGGTCTGTGTCAATAAAGTTAGGATGAAAAAACGTGGGCAGCTAGCCACTAGGCTAATTCATGCAGCGTAAGATGCAATAGGCTTAAGATAGCGGTGACTAGCGTGTACTGTAGCGATAGGGATGGCCCACTTTTCTAATCATGCCTGCTCAACGCCGGGTGCTGGACTGAGTAGCTGGTTAAAATTGCTGTGGTTTGCGACAAACTTTTATTAACAATTTAACAATTATGATGGGCATTAAAATTATTACCTTCTTGCATGAAATTAAAGCGCGTGTACTTCGAGGAAGAAGACGGTCTTTAATGGCTCCGTGGAGAAGCGATCGGTGGGAAGAACCGCATCGTTGCTGGCTCTCCAAACAGGGTTTGCTTGGAGTGAGATGCCGCCATGGGCTGATACTAGTTTATCTTGATTTAGCTGTCATTCCCCCAAATGAGCTGCTAAATCAATTGTGACACAGGGCAGTCACTCTACTGTGTCACTGGAAGGTTTATAGGGGGATGAAAATATGAACAAGGGGAGATGAAGCATGAAATTTCATGACATGAACCCGTTTTTTCTTGTTTTAAGAACGCGCCATGCGAGGGCCACAACAAGGTTAGAATTTAAAAAAAATTGAATAGATATTAAATTATTGGACTTATGCTATTTATCAGGCTTATCCAGAGAGTCACTACAAGTTTGGGCTACTGCAGTGATGAAATACAAGTGACAGGACAACTAATCTTCAACCAAGCAGCGAGGAAACGGTATAAAAAAACAGGAATACGTGCCATATAAAATAAGGCCACTCATGCTAAATTTCAAGGACTGTCAATCTTTAAATTCCGTTTACATACAGAAAAAACATGGACCGAAATAAAACACACTTCTTAAGCAAGATTAATACCCAATTATTCAAGTGGATTAATTTATTTTACCTCTAATCTAATTCTGTCTGAGTACAAACTCTAAATCAGCATGAAAAGCATGCGTTTAAATTAATACATGTGATCAAATGTTCTATAGAAGCTCTGCCCATGTTATCGCTTCACACAAGTCCAGCAGCTAAAAGATAAAAAAAAAATGCAGCATGAATTAAATGTTTTGAAAAGCTGACGAGGAGGAGATGGTTCTCAGCAGGGTTGGTTGGGTTTGGTCCAATGATTTTGTGCAGATCAGCAGAACCGACGTGCCCATTATATGACATGTTCTGGGAAATAAAAATAAAAAAGTAGCCTACAGCACCTCGTATTGCAGTAGTAACATGCAATAATACGACAATGTGATTAATGGCATGTGCCTTGATAAACAGCCTAATGAAGCCACTATTGCACAACAGGATCACTGCAGAGAATTTGAGTCGAGGTTGGGGAGGAGGCGCCCGGCACATGTTGTGTTTGTTTGTTGCGTTTGTTTGTTCTCGCTGTGAGAGTAGCAGTGTGTACTGTGTACTGCAGTGTGTAATGTGTGTAGAGTCTAGGCCATTTGTTGATTAATCAATGCTACACATCAAGCCCCAAGTCATGTTCCCATGTCTTGCTTGAAGGGATCTGCATGTTAAGTAGACTCGTGGATTAAACCGCCTCCGCTGACCGAAATAGTGGCCGGTTCAGTCAGTCCGGTTCTCTCCTAATAGACTGGATTGGCCAGCAAGCTTGGTTTTTGAATGAAGCTTCCAAGGTCCGTGGTGCCGTTATCGGTGTTTCCATCCCCAGCTCCTCCAGTCCGCATGTCAAATGGTCCTTGGGCAAGATACTGAACCCCAAATTGCTCTCGAAGGCCCCGCCACCGGTGTGTGCAGTTTAGATGCTGGTGGCCAAGTGGCAACGTGTTGTGAATTTGGAAAAGTATTGCATCTCTCTTTTTTTATCCCAATGCATTTGGACTTGTGGACTGAGGACTGCGACAATTCATGTTGAAGAGACAATTGATGGCTGAACGCTGCCTCGCTTGCTGCTTGTGAGTTGAAGGAGGGAGAAAGAGAGAGGGAGAGAAGGTGAAAGGTAATAAAACTTCCACACTAACATGCTAATGGTGGCACAGTACCTCCTGTTTCATAAAATTAGGGCTGCAACAACGAATCGATAAAATCGATAAAATTTGATTATTAAAAGCGCTGGCAACGAATTTCATTATCGATTCGTTGTGTCGCGCGATTATTACGCCACTCAATAAGTCACGGGGATGTTTGAGTATGAAAAGAAAAGTTGAGTTGAGCGCGGAGCAGAGCGGAGGTCGAGGAGAGACCAGCTGAGACCGTAATGTTAACTGAAACACATCGTGGAGGTCGAGGAGAGACCAGCTGAGACCGTAACGTTGACTGAAACACATCGTGGAGGTCGAGGAGAGACCAGCTGAGACCGTAATGTTGACTGAAACACATCGTGGAGGTCGAGGAGAGACCAGCTGAGACCGTAACGTTGACTGAAACACATCGTGGAGGTCGAGGAGAGACCAGCTGAGACCGTAACGTTGACTGAAACACATCGTGGAGGTCGAGGAGAGACCAGCTGAGACCGTAACGTTGACTGAAACACATCGTGGAGGTCGAGGAGAGACCAGCTGAGACCGTAATGTTGACTGAAACACATCGTGGAGGTCGAGGAGAGACCAGCTGAGACCGTAACGTTGACTGAAACACATCGTGGAGGTCGAGGAGAGACCAGCTGAGACCGTAACGTTGACTGAAACACATCGTGGAGGTCGAGGAGAGACCAGCTGAGACCGTAACGTTGACTGAAACACATCGCGGAGGTCGAGGAGAGACCAGCTGAGACCGTAACGTTGACTGAAACACATCGCGGAGGAAGGCCGTTCAACAGGCAGCTAGTAGAGGCACTTCCGGTTGAGGCTCCGGTGCTGCGGCTAGTCGGCAGGTTGTGTTCCGTTTTGAAGTGAAGACGTAACGTCCCTCCAGCAGCTTTCTGCTGTTTACTCGTTATTAGCTTGACAAGCTAGCGTTAGCTCGTAAGAACAATGTGTCTGAACAAAGGGAGTGAGAGAGAGTGAGCGTGTCTCTGTCTGTGTGTGTGTGTGTGTGTCTCTGTCTCTCTGTGTGTGTGTGTGTGTCTCAGTCTCTCTGTGTGTGTGTGTGTGTGTGTGTGTGTGTGTGTGTGTCTCTGTCTCTCTGTGTATGTGTGTGTGTGTGTCTCTGTCTCTCGGTCTGTGTGTGTGTGTCTCTGTCTCTCTGTCTGTGTGTGTGTGTGTGTGTGTGTGTGTCTCTGTCTGTGTGTGTGTGTGTCTCTGTCTGAGTGTGTCTGAGTGTAGTGTAGACGTTCAAACAAATCCTGTTAAGTTTTCTGATTAGTATTTTTCTTTATTTTTTATAAGTTATTTATTGTTCTGACAGCTCAGGTCCCATTAAACCAAATTTTGTGCAAAATGTTTTGTGCACTTTATTTAATAAAAGCCTATATATTGGGCAGTTGTAAAGCATACATGTGTATGTTTGTGTTAGTCCATTATTTTATTTTTCAATGTTCAAGGAGCAACCTTTTTATGCACTTTCTGAAGATTTTTGCACCGTCAGTTCTGTTTTTGAATAAAGGGTTGGAAAGTATGCTTTTTATCCGATTCATCGATTAATCGAAAAAATAATCGACAGATTAATCGATTATTAAAATAATCGTTAGTTGCAGCCCTACATAAAATATTACACCACACTGAGGTTGTGAGGTTCATTCCTAACAGGGCAGCCAGAGCAGCCACTGGGGACACTTTTCAAACAGCATTTTCCATTTCATATGGTTAGTAAATATGTCATTAAAATGGCTCTTATACACAATGTTTAAACGTCTCGATTAAACAGGAAATGATGTTGACTGTTTTGAGTGTTTTCTTGATTTTAGACTCGTCGACCAGTGGACCAGCTATTCTCATTTTAGTGGAAAGCTATTCCTTCGAGGAGCGGCTGCTCAGTTTACCGAGTGGTAGGATCTGAGATACCAGTCCGGTGTGGTGTTTGGCTTATTATCAAACCAGTATGACATTTTTTACTCCACTACAGAAAACTGAATATGAAAAATAATGGTAATATAGTACAACGGTTGGACTTCAATTTTCGTGTCTTGGACAAATCAAACAGCTGATTTCAAAACAGAACAACTAATCCATGAGTTTCCTCATTGTTGCCAAAGAGAGAAAAGAGACATGTCTGAGGTGGTGCTGTACATTATTACGAACCCTTAACATTGACTGATAATACCAAACAGGTCTCAAGCAAAAATGTTAACAGCAGCAGAGGATCCACTGGAGGGAAATAATCATTATCTCACTAAAAGGAGGTTGCAACAAAGCAGATGGTGAGCACCTTTGGGAAAGAGGGATGTGGTGGAGCTTTGACCACAAAACAGCTGCAGAATGGATCGGCTCGCTCATTCAAGGAATCATGAAAGAAAACTGTCAACCGCTAATGATATCTGCCATCCTGCTCACGGTACGCTGGGTGGCCGGGTTTCCACCTTATGCATATATTTTGCCTGAGATTGACACTGATAGCTTTTTACCTTCACAGCTGTCATATAATTGCAGCTTTTCTATAAGTGATATTTCTACGCATGCACACGCTCCGAGATGAGTCACGTTGGTGTCAAATGTGCCAATAAAAAGCAGAAATTAGCAACTTCTGAATGTGAATTTGATTTACTGGAGAAAAAAAAGTGTCTTTTTCTTTTAATACCCAAAATGTGTTTTTCTTGCTCTACATCCAACAAGTAAAGATGCTTGCAAAAAAAAAAATACAGCTGGAATCTCTTACATCTGGTTCATTGTATGAGCTCAAAGTGTATGAATAATAGCCAGTATATTCATAAATGCTAGTCTGTCTTGTAAATGTATTATTCAACACCATGGTTCATTATTTACATAATTTTTATCAGCAATGTTATCATGTACAAAAGCCAAGAAGGAATTCACGAGGAAATAAGGCTCAGGAATGGCAGCTCAGGGCAATCTCTAATCAACTTTTCATTACATACAATGTTTATCCTGCACTAAATATTATTTGCTTTACTTCTTGTTGACAGTTTGAAGCACTTAACTAACCCACGAGGGTTGAGACCAATTTAACTGCCAAACAGTAATTAAAGCAACGCCATGTGAAGCGGTGCAGCGGCGGCAGCAACACGGGTCTGGCTCAAATGTGAAAAAGAAAAGATCATGTAATTGATGTTTTGTTGTGTTTTGTTTGGCGCCTCTGAGACACACAGATGATTTTGCCATTGTAAAACAGTTGAGACGGCTCCTACACAATGTGAATGTGCATACACAATTACTCAGTAGGTCAGCTTCCGTGTCTCCAATGTGAAACTTAAAAATCAAGAGCATGAACTAAGGGTGAGGGGAAATGCCAGAATGAGTGGGACGCTGAAGGCCTGTGTGCTCTTGCATGAATTTTATATTTTCCCTGCTACTTTTCTTCCTCTAAATGGATCATTTTCTACTCTTCTGTGGGCCCCTTTACTACTGATACTAGCCACTTCAGTGAATGCGAGATGCTTTGTCCAGCCAGCGGTAAAATGTAATGTCAGATCAAGAAACCCACCAAAATGTTTTCCATAGAGCGGTGCAGACTAGAAGGCTTTGAGCTTCTTATTCCCGGGTCACTGCCTCTCCATTGTGTTACTCATGTGCATCATAGAATGAAACAAATGAGAATTCATAGAAAAATAGAAGAAAAATAAGAATACATTTTCCTTTCACTGAACACGAGTGAAACTCATCCAATACGTTTGATTTGGGAGAAGAAGAAAAGACCCCCTTTCAGGATCACCTGCTGATAAGACTAGTCGAGAGGGACCCTACGTGGTGCAATGTGTTGCAGCAGATGCGTGTCAACCTCGCGAACGCATCTGCTGTGCGGATGAATAATGTAATCATCTGACATATCTTGTCTGTGATCATGAATTATCTTTTTTTTCCCCAACTGCTTGTCCCGCCGTCTCCCACCTCCCGGCAAACCACGCTAAAAATGTTATCCATCTCGCGGTCCCTGTGTTACCATTACATAAGGTTGGAGTTAAAATATTCATCATGCTGCTCTGGACCACATCTGTATGCAGCCGGGTGCTGAGGAAACACTTTTCCATAAACCTGCTAACACCATGCCGGCTGACGCCGGGGTCTGAAGTGGTTTGCGTGCTCGCGTGTACGCATTGTGTTCCTGTGTGTGGAGTGTTTAAAGACACGGTGTGTGTTTTGAGCGATGGCTTCGGCACACGGTAAGTGCGCACACGCAGTAACGTGCATGTCTACACATACATCTACCTGTCGGCCGGTCTTCATCAGCATGCCGAGTGTGTGCTGGAGTGCATGCGTCGCCTCCGCCCAAAGCAAACATTTATGACGAGCCGCAGCTAGCATACGAGGTTGTACCTCTTCTTTCTGCATCCCTAGATCACGCAGCAAATTGTGTGTTATGAGGCGGTCGTAAAGTTAAGCTGGTTACCTCCCGGGACCAGCTGCTGGTCCACGAGGACCCGGGAGAGCCAGCTGGCATCGGGCTGACCTATGGATCGCTGGGACGCCATAACTCAGGACTCCTCCTAAACGACCACACACACCACTCTCCATTAAAAGGTTCACGGTTTAATCTATACAACGGACCGGTCGGGAGCTTTTTTCTCTTTTTTGATCGTTGTAATGACCGTTATTCAATTAGAGTCGATGTTGATTGATCGGCGACTATATTGGAGGGTGTTCGATTTTCAAGACTTGATAACCCACATGGCAATAGCTGAAGATGAACTGGTAAAATCTCACTATGTTGAGTAGGATACTCAACCGGAGCTGCTTTCTTAACCTCCAGCTGCCTGCATGTACAAAAAAAAGGGGAGAAGAGGGAAATGCTAATATATACATTGAGGATAAAGAGAAAGGAGATCAGAGAAATCTAAATTAAATATGCAAGGATAGCGCTTACGTGAATTAATGAAGCGGGAAAGAGCACTGTGCTAATGACGAAGGATTTAAGGCTTCCATGTGAGAGAGGGATCAAGAACACGCCGCTGGAGAGCCTCATTACTGTGTGCCAACTTCTACCTGTGCGAGCGCACACACTCATAATTTATGCGCGAGACAGAAGATCAACGTTTGTAGATCAACTGGTTCATGCGAAGCACACCGATGCATGGAGGAAGAACGATATCTCAGATTGAACGTATGAAAGATGCACGGAGGGGTTCACTCCGGTTTACGCTGGAGGCCTCGACAAACAGGTCCCTTATGGTTTGAGACACTGGAAACAGGGAGCTTATTAAACCATATATACACTGAAGGCTGATTAACTACTACACACACAAAAAAAACATGAAAGGTGCATTGTGGGAGGGATCTCTTTGCAGATATGGAATTCAATATTAATACGTATGTTTTCTTTAGTGTATGATCACCTGAAAATAAGAATAATTACCGTAGAATGAGCTGTTTGTAGTGGGGCGGGTCCTCTTCACGCAGCCAGCTGCAATGTTTCTACAGTAGCCCAGAATGGACAAACCAAGCACTGGCTCTAGATGGGGCCACTCCCGTATTTATGTCGGCCATTGTAGTTCTTTGACACTTGTGATAATATAAGTCCGTATATTCTGTTATGTTCTTGTCTATGAAAATGTCCAGGTTACTCGAGGTCTTGTGAGAAAAGGGGAGGACATGGGATGCTCCTCCTCCTTGAAAGGTTACAGCCAATTAGATGTTAGGACGATGCGATGGAACCTGTGACGAAAACCTGCGTATGAAAGGGCCGAACATCGGGTTGTGGTTGAAGTTGAAATCTACCAAAGTGAGAGAAGTTGTTCGGCTGAATTCTTCCGGCGGCTCCATCGGGCATCCAATAATTACGACGCTAACAATTGGTACACGAGAAGTTTCAGTTGGTTGCGATCTGCAACCTCACTGCTCGATGCCGCCAAATCTCACACGCTGCACCGTACGCTTTTCTTGTATCCACATCACCAAAATCTGAATTTTATTTTTACATTGGATTACAAACTAGAGCCTAGTCCCTAGTAGAGTTGGATTACAGAAGTAGACTTTAACCCTAGCTGGTTCAGTTGCATTTAAGTACCTTGACTGAAAGCAAAGTCCTGTTTCAAATGGTTCGGATAGAAAAGACAGTCTAGTAGAAATAAAACAGCAGATACAATAGAAATATTGCAGAGAAACCTCTTTAAAGGATGTACTCAGCCAAGATCCAAGTAGTCCAGCAGTCTTGAGGAGTCACAGGTAGAGATGCACGCTATTTAGCGAGGCAACCACCATCCATCCCATAATCACCTGCGTCAGTGTAACAGCGCTGACTCACTTCATGCAAATCGATGTGTTTCTGTTATTGATGATGCCGATGAGTCGACGGAGCCCTAAACGGCCTACGTGTGAAATCGTGTTTTACCTCCTGACTCACCGTACTCGCATCCAACAGGATCTCCAACAGCGATGTGAAAACACAGGCTTCCGGCAGCCAACGGAAATAAAAAAAAAGTGCTAATCCTAATCACAGCTGAGTAATAATATCCCATCACACTGCACAGCATCTCTCCAGCATGGCATGGGGTGTTGTGTTGATGGCACTGGAAGGCAGCAGGCGAAGCAGTGCCAGAGTCTGGTCTGGTTCAAGAGCGGTCCAGCAAACAAAGCTTCCATTTCCATCATCTATGAATGCAACTAATGCTTATATTTAGAATTAATTGATCCACCAGTTCTTTTTTTCCGAAAAAACAAAATATTTTTCTATAAAATGTCAGAGAGCAAAAATGGACATCGTAACGTCTTCAGATCGCCCTAGAAACCTAAAAGATAGGATTTATTTATCGCCTCAGAGAAAGAAAAGCATCCGTTCCTCACAATTTAATTGAATGAAGAAAAGCACAATCACTCAAATTATGTATTGATTATCAAAATAGTGGAATTATTTTTTCTATTTCCGTCACAGTTACACAAAAGTTGCGGTCTTTTCAGTCTTTTCAGCCTGCCATGTTGTTGTTTCCTTGGTTTGCTTTGCGCGATGGCCACCAAAAGGCTGAGGCTGACAGTAAACTTGAATTAAAACACTGAATTAGTTTTGGGGATAGTCACGTGACCTCCCAGGGCTTTCTGACGAGGGAATTCATTTTTCACATGAGATTGAGGTGAAAGTACAATTTGAAGTCAGGATTATAATCATCTTTTCAGGTGAAATCAGAGCAGAGGATCTGAAATGTTTTTTGAAGTTGGTTTAAGTGTTATCCAAGGAAAGATTTTCTAATTTCCGAACACAACATTTAAATAAGCCACTACTTCCGGTCCCAGGGGATGTGATTTAGGTAAAAATATCTTCACAAACATGTGTAATTACCCATGAAACTGTTGAAACACATGACAGTAATTCATAAAAAGTCATTCTTTTCCAATTTGAAAAAAAGGGTGCATTATTTTGCAGTGAGTCGAGCAGTAAATAGCAATGGACGCGTCGCTAACGTAGAAAGAGCTATTACACTTTCCATGGATGGCTGCATAGAAGACCAAATGTGTTAAATAATTCATCAAATGTTCAAATGTACATGAACGGGAGATATTTTTTCCCACCGTGGAACAAACCGATCGGGGGGAGACCGGCTATGGGGTGGAAATTAAATGAAGTCGTATCCTATTAATCACGACTGTATTGTGACAGGCAATACCTCTCACTGCTTAGCAACCGACTCCTGCAGGGCAACAGCCAGCGATGAGATTCACCATCTTGCCTTCTCTCTAAAGTGTCCATTGTGTGGCAGCAGATCTCCAACACACACTGTCCTGCAGCTCCTATTGTTTTTCGGCGTTATTAATTATTAAAGCAAAAAAAAAAAAAAAACACATACAAGAGGATCAATGAAGCAAAAACAACACAAATCACAGGTTCAAGCGTCTCACCGGCAAACACAGCTCATGTTCTTGCGTTTGCATAATAAAAAAAGGACAAAAGCGCCTGCTGACGTCCTACCTTAAACAGGCGCAGGATGTTGGCCACCATGATGGAGACGGAGCTGGACGAGGCCCCGATGACGCCCACCACCCGCTCCGGTTTGGTGATGATCGGCGCCCCGCCGCCCAGACATTTAACGTCCGTCCCGTCCTTCTCGATCAGCGCCTGCACGAAGGTGAGCGACTGCTCCAGGGCGTGCGTGTCCCGCGAGCAGGTGTCCAGGATGCGCGCCCCCAGCGTGATGTTGGGCAGCAGGTTGTTGTCGTTATTGATGCGGTCCAGGGCGAAGAGCATGGCCTCCAGCCGGTGGATGCCCTTCTCCTTCTTCAGCTCCCCGCACGGCTTGCCGTCGTGGCCCCTGGCGTGCACCGGGAAGAGCCCGCCCAGGGAGATGTCCCCGTCGATGCGGATGGAGTTCAGGTGCGTTTGCCCCGGCCCTTTGGGTTTGGCGGCCTGGGCGGACCCGAGGGCGCCGTAGAGAAGCAGCAGCAGCAGAACCCGGCCGCTCCAATCCGGTCGACGCACCGGGGGTTGAACCATGGCCGCGGCCCGAGCACAGATCCGAAGCCGGCAGTTAGAAAACGGCGGGCGCCAGGTATTGTTTTAGGGTTAATTGCAATAGCTCTTGAAGCGGTTGGCACGGAAAAGGCTTCCTCTCATGTCTCCCCTCTCTCCCGGTCATTCAATTAATTTTTGGGGAATATGAGGTTGGCGTAATCCTGTTCTCTTCTCCTCTTTCACTCCATCATCTGACCACGGCGGTGGGCAGCTGCTCTGGCGTCTGTTGTTATTCACAGACTCGCCTATGGAGATCCATCACTCGGGGCATTAGGAAGAACAAAGGTGAGAACGATAAGCTTTTTTTTTTTCTCTCTCCCTCCTCCCCCCCTTCTCTCTCTCTCTCTCTCTCTGTGTGTCTCTTTCCTCTCCACCTCAATCAGAAGTTTTTAATCTCCCCTGTTCCCCTGGGCAGGGATTTGGTATATGTCAGAGAGCCCTCAGGCCTGCTTAGGTCCACAGGCTTCAGAGCGAATTCCTGAAAGATGAAAAAGAGAAGACAGTGAGACAATGCAACGTGAAAACAGGAAGAAGAAGAAAAAAGGCAAAAGGAGGCAAAGGGATTTGTATTGGTGTGAGCTTTTCAATACCTCTTTTTTTTTTTTGGTGCTTAACCTTTTTAGTGCAGCATTATGTGGCATGAAGAGACAGTTCTGCCCCCAAACTAATTTATTTTTCCTCATATAGCGCTCTGACATCTACCACTTTGAATTCAAAAGATTCCCGTGGACTCTCGAGGTTGACAGTCGGAGCGACGCGCTTCATCTTCACCTATCAACCTCGGACGTGGACGTCCATAGCCGCCATGATAATAGTGTGGCATTCTTCAGCTGTTACTTTTCCTATTTTTTTTTTTTTTGCTATTGATTTCACATCAAACTGATTTTGACTTTTGAAAGTTGGCTGTTTTATGCGTCCAGGAACACAGGACTGTGCTCTCGTCACCGGCAGTAGTTGTTCGGATGCTGTTCTCTGTCGGTACTTTGCTAAGGAATCATTATTTCCCCAGAAAATGTCTCGCCATCGCTGCCATATTACTTCTTCAAAGCCCGACAAAGCATCAGGAACATTAAGGATTTAAAGGGAAGTTCAAAATGACTGAATGGGCTACAAATAAAGCTGATATTTCTTTTGTGCCAAATGGACCTCTTACCCATGTATTTCTGCCTACTGCAGGCCAAATCAATTACATATATTATAATGGAATTCATATGTGGGTCTCCTTGTCCAAATCAGTGCCTTGTAGGCTAAACTTTAAAAAAAAAAAAAAAAAAGTACAACAAACCACGATGGTCTCCAAAATGAGTTTGAAATTGTAATTATGCCATTACAGATGGAGAGCAGCTTTTATATCCACAGTCGGCAAAATGGGAAAAATACCCACCTTAAGAAATCCCTGCAATACGCAAGCAGGATACTGAACAGCTTCAGGATGACAGAACTATCATCACTGGTGGGGCCTGTAATTTTCCCCGTGAGGGGATATGAACATGTTGCACCTGGTCTTTCTTTGCACGTTTTGTGCAGATTTAAGCACAAACCTGGTCTTTCTTTGCACGTTTTGTGCAGATTTAAGCACAAACCTGGTCTTTCTTTGCACGTTCTGTGCAGATTTAAGCACAAACCTGGTCTTTCTTTGCACGTTCTGTGCAGATTTAAGCACAAACCTGGTCTTTCTTTGCACGTTTTGTGCAGATTTAAGCACAAACCTGGTCTTTCTTTGCACGTTCTGTGCAGATTTAAGCACAAACCTGGTCTTTCTTTGCACGTTTTGTGCAGATGTAAGCACAAACCTGGTCTTTCTTTGCACGTTCTGTGCAGATTTAAGCACAAACCTGGTCTTTCTTTGCACATTCTGTGCAGATTTAAGCACAAACCTGGTCTTTCTTTGCATGTTTTGTGCAGATGTAAGCACAAACCTGGTCTTTCTTTGCACGTTCTGTGCAGATTTAAGCACAAACCTGGTCTTTCTTTGCACGTTTTGTGCAGATTTAAGCACAAACCTGGTCTTTCTTTGCACGTTCTGTACAGATTTAAGCACAAACCTGCTGCGTAATGAAGTATTTAAACTGGGTTTTGAGTTTAAATTCTGCTTTCTTTCATGCATATAACCACAATCTGACAATATCATTCCTTCACTTCTGTTTTTTTTTTATTCCCCCTTTCTGACACAATCTATAGACACACAAAAAAAAACATCAGGTCGGAAGGAACAATCTCCCTGCACACACAAGAATGGCGCTGTGGACATTGGATTCCCAGCGGAGTGGGTTGAAGCCTTGGATCGAGATTCATTGAGAGCATATTGGAAGTGACAAGGTCCTTTGAATACACCCAACTATCTCCTCCTGAGTGAGAAGTAATTTTTCGGACTTGATTCACTGCAGGTTCACTTTAACTGCTGCAGAGCACATGACAACACGGCAAGCAAACTCACCTTGGCCCCCGCAACCAAATACAAAACCATATCTAACATCAGAGCAGAAAGCAGGGAGCCGCCAACATACCTCGGCATACGTTGGCAGGAGAGGAAAAAAAAACAAAAAAAATATATATACAGCTGTAAAAATCGAAGGGTTCAAAAACTGTTCTGCGAGACTCCGGATTTCAAGAAAGATGTCATCAAACGTCATGTTTGCACAAAAGAAGAGAGCTGGCGGGGAGACAGCTCGCGTCTCCTTCAGACTGAGACAACCTGAGGGAGCAACTGAGGGGAAAACATCCTCCTCACAAGATCCCACCGAGCATTATCACGTTAATCGGCTTGTTTTATTTATTATGATGCGTTTCCTCCTTGACCAGGATGTATGCAAATCATTCTTTTTAATCTTAAAGAACGCAGTGCTTCAGGTGACTGGCTATATCCTCTGAATAAATCATTTCAGATACTAAAATCACTCTTTTGAAACCTTTTGATTCCCATTTTATTCACCTTAGCTAAGGCCGGCCCCCTCTCAGGGCTCTATTCAACATATGTACGCGGTAAAGCGAATGGAAATAGAGATACAGAGAAATCCGGTTACTCGTGATCAATGTTTCACTGAGGTCGATTTACAGTGTTTTTTAGATCTGAGTTTTGGTTTGTTTCGGATGCACGGTATCCACATATAAACTCTTAATGGCGAATCATAACATGCACGACGCTGACTTTAAAAAAAAAAAAGCTTACCGGCTACAAAATGTCGAAGACAGCTGCAGGAATTACTGGAGATTTCCTAACAGGAGAACACCCTTTCCTCAGGTGCCGAAGCAGGTCTCGGAATAGACTGTGCATCAATTTCAAAAGGCCATACAATAACCTTCAGGCAAAAAAGTGTGTTGTTAGACGGCCAACCGCAGCTGAATCTACAGTAACAGCAACATTATGATAAGTGCAAAAACCTGTCTGTTTGCAGGAAGAATTATTCAACACAATCTGTATTTACTTTCTGCACATCGACGATGTCTGTTTTGACAACTTCAGGTTTGACTTAATGAGTATTCCGGACTGAGATATAATGAAAATAGGAAGTCTTTGAATGCACAAGAACACACGGCGTGGGCGTTGTTTGACATTGTGTCTGGTCTCGCTTCGGCAACACATCTGTCACCAAACGCTAGTTTTCAAGCATAAGGCCCATTTTCATATTTACAGAAGAGTTGCAATGTGCAAAAAAATAAATGTCTGGAGGTGGTTTAGGGACAACTTGTGTTTTTCACAGAATATATAAAAAAAACAGGCGAGCAACCGGAGGAGATTTGATCCAGAAACACGCCGTCGACTGGGGATGCGAAGACAGCAACTCTTTTCACCGAGAGATGTGCGTCGGTTCCACTCTACTCGACCCGCCTGCCCTTACAATTGTGCGTCACCTGAAAGAAAACCTAAGATGTGGTCTCTTTTGAAGATGAAGAGTGCACTGTGCAGACCAGCCCCCCCCCTTGAAACGGCCTCATATTTCTTCCAGCACTTCACGCTGGAAGTTTTGCCGCTATACGGCCCGAGCATTTTACAGTCCCATCGGTATTGCAAGTGGAACATTATGAATACAAACAAGGATACATATCCAGTATAATATATATATATATATATATATATATATATATATATATATATATATATATATATATATATATATATATATATATATATATATATATATATATATATATATATATATATATATGGGCTGCACGGTGGCGTAGTGGCTAGCACTGTCGCCTCACAGCAAAAGGGGCCGGGGTTCCAATCCCGGTCTGGGCGGGCCTTCTGTGTGGAGTTTGCATGTTCTCCCCGTGTCAGCGTGGGTTCTCTCCGGGTTCTCCGGCTTCCTCCCACAGTCCAAAGACATGCATGTTAGGTTAATTGGACTCTAAATTGCCCATAGGTGTGAATGTGAGTGTGAATGGTTGTCTGTCTATATGTGAGCCCTGGATAGACTGGCGACTTATCCACGGTGTACCCTGCCTTCGCCCAATGACAGCTGGGATCGGCTCCAGCGCCCCGCGACCCTAAAGAGGGTAAGCGGTTCAGATAATGGATGGATGGATGGATGGATATATATATATATATTTCCAGCAGATTGTTCCCCTCTTCATCTTCTAAGATTGAGCATCTGCTGGCTGGCGAAGCCAGCCAAGGGAAACTTTTATAGATGTGTGTTAGCTCTCCTCCCACAGATGGGCAGGAGGGGCTCTCTAATTGACACTCCAGCATGTTGATGCTGCACAGCCGATCAATAGGAAGGTGGAGGACGGCTGCCCTGAGGAGAGAGTATGGAGTGCAGGACTAAGCTGCAGACAAGGACGAGGGGAGCTTAGAAAAGGCTGACACTATGTTTCAAGCGAAAGGGGGAAAAAATGACTGAAAATGAGCGCTAAAAGGATGCATTGATATGTTTGTAAGTGGTCTGGGGGGGGGGGGTAATACCTGCAGCACAATCAGTGCCATACACTCAACCATCTGTCACTGGTCTGCATTCTGCAGCACGTCAACACGGTCTGAAAAATGTCGACTCTGTTCTACTTTTAACAGCAATTTTATTGAATTGTTGCTGTCAGCTGCTCTGTCATTTCCAGCATCATGTTGTGCAGCATTCTGCTGCATCCCTGAAATAATCTATAAACAGCATTCATCATTACGTCAGGTGATGCTAGTCAATTATTTAGGGCTGGGGTTAACTTGTACTTTCATAATTCATTAATCTCCTGTGTGTTTCCTTGAGGAATAGAATCATCCTCTCGTGTATGAAATGTCATTTAAAAAAAAAGTGGAATATGCCCTTTATAAATCTCCCATTGAGTTCAAGGGGATGTCTTTAAAACAGGGTTCATACGGTCATGGAAAACCTGGAAAAGTCATGTAATTTTAAAATGGTTATTTCCAGGCCTGGAAAAGACCTTGAAAAAAAATAAAATCCCAAAAGTTTAGTAAAAGTCATGTAAATGTGTTATATTCATGTGGTTCATTTACACTGAGTTTGAAATAATGAATATGCTTTTAAAAGAAAGACTCAAAATATAAGCAGGCATACGCTGAGTATATCTATAAATGTTTATTCTTTTAATCAAACTATTGTCTCTCATTCATTTGTGTCCTTTAAGGAATACTGTATGCTTTGGAATCCTCATTGTTAGTTTAAATACTACATTTTATCACTTTTTCATGGACACACCCAGATTTCACTAAATGTTTGGTCATGGAAATTTGGTTTAAAGTCCTGGAAAAGTCCACATTGGTCAAAATGTGTCTGAATCCTGTTAAATGTCTAGTTTTGTCGCCCCAACAGGTCAAAATCTGAACAAATACCGAGTCTGAATTCAAACGAAACGAGTAATCGATTAATTTCCCATCCAACCGTTTCTGCTCTACAGTCATCATCACGCAAAACATGTTCGGTCTATAACATTCTCAGTGTTGCACATTTGCACCGCTGCACAATTCTCCCCGAGTGTTTGCATACTTCTGGCAGCGTTAATCCTCGGGCCTTCACACGCCTCCTCGCATCGCTGCAGAAAACGTCTTGATGAACACATTCTTTATCGCCGGCTGACTCACTATGGATTTGAGACTAAAAGCAACCTTGATATCGGTTCGTGTCAGACTTCACAATACAGATCTCTGCAGCCTCAATGTGCAGTTTCTTCTCCTACGTTTCAACTTTTCTTCTTTTTTTTTATAGCAGCCGCTCAGCCGAGCCTGCAGCCGAGCATCGTTTCCCACCACTTTTGAATACTTAACGATAATAACTGACTACGGTTGTCGGCGTAAACAGAGAAAACTACCTCTCAAAGTAGGGCAGGCTGAAGTGTATACTGTAATAGAGGGAACCGAATGACGGGAAATTACCGTTAAAGCTCTCGAAACAATTGTCGCATCGCCCGACTGCGTATTTTAGTTTGCTCCAATTGGGTAAACGTGACCCCGTTTTTTATTTTAGACCACCTTAAGCGTTTTCTACACAACTGAACCGGGAATAAATGCTGCTGAGGAAGCCGGGATACGATAATCACAATCAATCTCCACCGTAAAACCTCGTTCATCGTTTACTTCAGTGTGATCATCTTTCCTGAGGGAAATCAGCCTCTCTCGCAGTAATAATTAGTATATCAGTATCAATTTTAGAAGATTTCTACAGCACAATCCCCAGCACAGTCTAATTCCTGACTTTTAATTATAATTTAAAGATCATTTGAGTACTGAAATTCAATACAGAGGGCAGAGAACTATGATTAGTGATTGGACTGCAATTTCAGAGTGTCAGAGATGGACTAATTACTTGGTTTGTTGATCAATTCTGCGTGTGCAATAATGTTTTATGAATTTGTGTTGTTTTGTATGTCTCAACTCTCTCAGACTTTGCTGTGAAGGTGTGCAGCAAATTTTTCTTTTTTGTATTAATTTGAAGATTATCATTTTAAACTGGTTTAACCCACAATTTTGAAATCATAAAATTGCTCATCACAATCTTCCAGAAACCCCAGATGACCCTTTAGATCTCCATATCTGAGCAATCCAAAGACCAAAGATATTCAATTCACAATGAAAAACACGTTTAAAAAGATTTTATTTTTGGAGATCATTTGTAGTTTGAATTGGATGAAGATTACATCCAATAATAAACTGATCGTTCAACAGCGTGAGGATAAACATACATAATCTATGGAATAAAAAGAGTGGCTTCAGGTGGATTCCTCAAAAAAAATGAAGAACGGGTTAATAAAAAATAGATGGGATCATGTCCAGTATGATGTATGTATTTTGCACATCACTGAGAGAGGTGTCTACTGGGAAAAGCATTTTTCACGAGAAGAAGAAAATGAAAATGATTGAAATGATCCCAATCTCTTTCCCCCTGGAACGTGATGTGTTTTGTCACCGTTGGACAGAAAGAGAGATGGAGCGGGGGTCCGTGAATATCTTAACTCTGGGGCGCATTAATTACAGGAATAAGCAAAACGCAGTTGACAGTTGTGATTTATTTGGAAGCCGGAGATATGTGCTTATTCTCGCTACGATACGAGATTACACAACGGCTGACTGTGGCCATTTGATTCCCCTTCGCCGAGGACCCCGAGGAAACCGCGGGTGCAATTTATCTCGCGAAATATCAACTTACGTGACAACCGCACCAGAGAGCTGCTCCCGATTTCTGTGCCGGCTGCCACACATTTTTTGGGACCAACGCAAAACAAGGCTCGTTAACGCAAAAGGCCAGAGCTGCGATTTGTCAAAAACGGCGAACGTAATGCTTTGCTTTGAGGAAATCGCAAGTCACACGGAAGACGGGGGTTGAGGAACAGTTGAGGGTGGAGGAAGAAGAAATGGGCCATGCCTTGATTTTTTTTGTTTTGTTTACTCGCACTGGATGCTTCCCTGTGCGGGCTAATGGCGGGCTAAGATCACTGAGCTGCATCTGGCAGGATGTAAATGGCCTGAAATGGGAGAACAAGCCTCGGTGGAGGCAGGAATCTCACGCTGCTTTAAGGAGGATGAAGACGCGACGAGGGGGAAGTCAGAGGAGCGTATTAAAAATTGTTGACTTCCCGTTTACCGACTTGACTGATTCAATGACTAACATCTTGCTGTAATGATGAACTACACACCCACATGTCTCTCAGTTCCCACCGTTCGCCTGTACAGAGTCTTCTCCTTTATTCACCGAGGCTCCTACACTTGTTTAAGCTCTGCTTTTGAGAAGAGGAAGAGGAAAAAAAAATGTGCCAACTCTACTTGGTATTCATCCCCGCTACCAGGTTTCCTCTCCATAAAGCTTTCAATTCCTACCTATCATCACATGCCCACCTTGGGCCCTGAATTGAATATGATTCAGAGAGGGCAGGCTTGAATTTTGGAGCTACAGGTTCAAATATATCCAAACGTCCTGGTGTCTCGCAGCCTCTGGCACTGGAGGCTGCGCTCCCTCTCCGACTCCCTCCTGTGAAGCTGGTTAATGTACCAGTGAAAAGATGGCATGAGGTGAACCATCTCCAGCCTCCTGTTGACTCTGAGCCGGTTGGTAATGATGCCTGGCATACTTCATCTTGTGGGTCAAATACACTTATTCTTTTTGCCTCTTCAACCAGTTTTTTCTTCTTTTTTTTTTTTACAATTCAAACTATAAAGGCTTAGTAGAAAGCTGAAAAGTGAAGACCGACTATATCACAAGCCATCACTGTCAAGCGTGTCCTAGAAAGTGTCTGTGAAAAGGGGGGATGGGGGGGGGGGGGGTTCACAGTCGATACAGAAGGCTGCTACTGCTCAGACACATTGATTGATATACTGTATCTGTTGAGCTCGACCTGCCTGCCTGTCAGGATTAAGGAATTTATGTCTTATCAAACCGGTGGCCCTGCGAGACCTGTTTCCAACAGGATCTCTTGATGCCGCAACATATGGAAAACTAGGGCATATCAGTATAGTCTGGGTTTGTCGGCTTTTCCAGAGATAATGGGAACAAGGGCTGCGCAAAGTCTCACAAATAGCTGCAAGTGCCCCGTGTTTTCGAGGCGGCGGTTGAAGTCTCGAATCTGAACTCAAATCTTCCCCTTGAATCAGATCCCTATCATGTGTCTTATCAAAGCATTTCACATAAATTGTTGTGGAAAGAGAGAGAGAGAAAAAACACACAACAGTGACGTTTCCTATGGCCACCTTCACATAAGCAACAATGCAAATCTTATAAATAATAATATTTAATCTCCTGCAGTTAATACAAAATGTGCGAGACCCATGGCACTCTGGGGAGAAATCCAGAAGCAGAGGGCCTCCCTTCTGAGCAATTATCTCCACCCCATCCAGAGTACGGGACTTTTCTATTCCAGCGTATCCGGGAGAAAGATACAGAAAGGCCCGCTTATGTGGAACCTCTCACTTATTTGGGAACGCACAAGGCCTACAAGCAAAGATTATGAGGAGAAACCGGCTGACAAACAGCTCCAAATGTCAAACAAGTCTTGAGATATAGTTATGAAAGGAGAAAATGCAAAGAGGCCCCATCATACCCAGCAGACCTCCTTGTGACCAGTGCATCAGCCCAATGCTGTCTTTTTAAAACCAGTTGAACCTTTATAACCTGTATGACTATATGTTTCTGTGTAGGATGGATCTATGTTGCTCTCTGTATATAGATACTACAAAATAGTTGTGTTATGCTTAATTTATTTAATTATTCTGCCAGCTCACGCTTGTGATCACCTGTTCCTCAACCCACACATTTCAAACGTGTTTAGGATGTTAAAAAGAAATAAGTAAAAATTAGAAACTTTGTGTGGATTTCTTTTTTTTCTGATTTCATGAACAAAGCTCTCGTTATCCTTCAAACTCTTGTGAGAAACCAAAGACAAACACATTGAGACCTGCAGCAGATGCTGGCGGCGAAGGGTCTCCTTGAAAAGCTGCAGGTGGGCACGGGCACTCACCATGTAATGCATGGTCAGTGTGTGTAGGCTGGGAAGCCTTCTGTTCGCCAGCTTTAGTCCAATGCAGCAAAATGGTAACTGGCAACAGAGTCTTTAACAGTGCCTGACAATAAAAACTCACCCAATTCAAACTCAGATAATCCTGCAAGTTGCGCTGTAATGAAAAAAAAACATTTAGTGCAGACCATTAATGTAAGCCCGCTACTGTTATTGGCTCCGCAGGGACAGGTATTTGGGTAGGAGGATGGTTTTGCTTGATTAGGGGATTAAGAAATGTTTGCTAGAGACCTCTGTACTGTGCGATAAGAGCGATTTCACAGGTTATTTGCATGTCAAAATGTTCAAGATGTGTCAAACAAAAACTTGCTTGCAATTTGTGTCAGGCTGAACAATATCGACTTTGAGTCTTGGAGTCAAGGAAAGCTTGGTGCATTGTTTTTTTCTTCTGACAAATAAGGAAGTGCATTTCCAATAGATAAATACACGTAAACATGGTATCTACATGCATGTGTCGATGGCAGTGTTCGTGTCATATTGCCATTACTGCCATTATATGCATCATATGCCATCGATTGGTTTGTAGATAGTGATCGAAGCAGCAGCCATGTTGACACTTTGATCTATAGAAGCTCCAAATGAGCCAATAACAAGTGTGTCACAGTGTGATGTAATGTAAAAAAAAAGGTCAAATGACTGGTAGCAGCGGCTGCCAAACAAAAACCTTAAAATGAAGGTAAATTATCTTAATTCAAATAAAGGTCGAAACCATAAATTAACAAACATTTTCACTAAAGGTTTTGCAGTGAAACACTGTTATTTTACAGATTGTTCCTGTATTATTACGATCAAACACCTTCAATAAAGTGATATCACCAAAGGTTATGCAGAGAAAAACTGTTATTTTACAGATTGTTCCTGAATTATTACGATCAAACACCTTCAATAAAATGTTATCACTAAAGGTTATACAGAGAAAAACTAGTATTTTACAGATTTTTCCTATATTATTACGATCAAACATCTTCAATAAAGTGATATCACCAAAGGTTCTGCAGAGAAAAACTGTTATTTTACAGATTTTTCCTGAATTATTACGATCAAACACCTTCAATAAAGTGATAGCGCTAAAGGTTCTGCAGATAAAACTGTTATTTTAAAGATTCTTCCTGTATTATTATGATCAAACACCTTCAATAAAGTGATAGCACTAAAGGTTATGCAGAGAAAAACTGTTATTTTACAGATTTTTCCTGAATTATTACGATCAAACTCCTTCAATGAAGTGACATTTCACAGCATTTCTCCCACAATGCATAGCAGCCTTAAAATAGTCTGTTATCCAAATGCAACCAGTTGTCAGAACTCAACCCTGTGAATTTACATGAAGTATGGCGTAATGGGGGCTACACGGTGGCGTAGTGGCTAGCACTGTCGCCTCACAGCAAAAGGGGCCGGGGTTCCAATCCCGGTCTGGGCGGGCCTTCTGTGTGGAGTTTGCATGTTCTCCCCGTGTCATTGTGGGTTCTCTCCGGGTTCTCCGGCTTCCTCCCACAGTCCAAAGACATGCATGTTAGGTTAATTGGACTCTAAATTGCCCATAGGTGTGAATGTGAGTGTGAATGGTTGTCTGTCTATATGTGAGCCCTGGCGACTTATCCAGGGTGTACCCTGCCTTCGCCCAATGACAGCTGGGATCGGCTCCAGCGCCCCGCGACCCTAAAGAGGATAAGCGGTTCAGATAATGGATGGATGGATGGATGGCGTAATGGAGAGGCAGTTGCTGTTGTGACTGTCGGAGGAGACTAACCTGTCAAACAGAAGGCCAAACTAAACAACTGCATTGGATCTTTAAGGCCAAAGAAAAATCAATAATCAGAAATGCCCTTCATATTCATTGTCAGAACTCCGCAGCCGATCGCAGGTCTTTTCAAGAATGTAATTGCGATGTGACACTTCGGAGGACAGCACAACAATGCAATCTCAAATGAGATTATCTGAATGACAAAGAAAGGGACGTTGTTCGAGGAGAAAGATGTCTCTTCCAGAAAATAATACTGCCTCTCTGTCTGCATTCATGTCACAATTCAAACGTCAGTCTACACTGCCGTGACTTCACAAGTTGCCCTGAACACTGTAACAAGTCTTCAGGGGAAGGAAAGAAAGGATGTCACTGACAATTTTATAGAGTGCAAAGCTTGACTGCTGATGAGATTCTTTTTTTTTTTTTTTGTATCCACCGGAGGCAATTCCTACAAAATAAAAAAAATCTCTTCCTGCACAAAAATCCTGAAAAATAAAACCCACGACAACATGTCAGTGGTTACTTTGTGTTCTCGCTGTGTATATTAATGCTGCATTTGGTTATGTTTCATCCAAGAATTGTGGAATTGTGTGGCGCTCTTGTGTTTCACGTTGTGCGGAGAGGGTGAGTGACCCTCTGAAACATTTCTTATAGTTAATGGACGCTCTTTTGATTGTGCTCGCCGCCTCCTCTCGCAGCAGCATGCGGCCATCTCCACTGGCCGCTTAATCAGGTGTTAATTAACTGACACAACCCTAAAACCAAATTCTGATTACTTTTTCTCCCTCCCCACACACACACACCCTCCCATGCACAGCCCATTATGTCTAACAAGGATTTACTCGGAAATCCATTTTGGAAGATGGCTCTATATCTCCCATGTATATTGTCAGTATCTGAAGTAATAACTAAACAAGGAAACGACGGCGTCGGGGAAATCGATTCGGTTTGAAAAAAGTTAGCGCCACTTATTAAGCCGCCATCCAATTTGCCGTGATGAGGGTGAGCGTTTAGCTCGACAAGCACATCAACTGGAGCCCCAGCATCCGCATGCAAAACAGCAATGCTCGTGAGTATGAATATCGATGGTGTCGAATCTTTCATGTTAAGATGCCGCCCATATTAAGCCCATAGATTGGTTTTGTTGTTGCTGTTTACATTCATCCCTTAATGCAGACATGTCTTTAAAAGCACTCGAGGAATGCGCTGCTGTTTACGTTTTTGTCGTGTTTTTTCACGTGCAACAAATGGGCTGCAGCTGCATTTGGTTGTGCAAACCCGTGTTGCATAATCACAATACATTATCCTTGAATCCTTGAATCCTGGCTCCTTATGCAACAAAATGCGGCGGATGAGATATGCATGAATTCATGAACAGGTGTAACAGTGCTCTGTAACAACTAGAAATGGTCTTTGGGATTGCATATGATTTATGTACATGTTTCACACTTGGGGGCTCGTATCCGTGTGTCCAGAATACATAATAATAACGTATACCTGAAACCAATGCCGTTCTTACAGTTTTAATTTGAGTGACCGTCCCTGAATTCATTAAACCAGATATAAGTTTGACTCATCCTGGAAGGGAAACTCGTTATAGAGGAACTTTGACCCAGCTCTTAACACTTAAAGTCCTGCGGTTCTCAATGTACCCTCGTAATATAGAAGGTTCTGCTCCGCTAGAGCCACAGCTCACAAAGATATGCGGCAGGACTGTGTAGCCTGCACCGTGATAATAAATAAATAATGTGATGTATAAAACAAGACCACGGGTGAGCAGCATGCTAGTAGCGCTTTGAGGCAGTTAGCAGGGGAGCCGTGACAATGTTAACAAGCAGGTTTAGCAGGTTTACAGTGGTCATCATCTTAGTTTAGCATGTTAGCATGCTGATAATTAGCATTAGCAAAAACACAGCTGAGGCTGATGGGAATGTATTTTGTTTTGCAGGTATTTAATATAAGTCTTGGACAAAATAAATCATTCAGATTTCAGTCTGGGAACCATGAATGTTGATATATTTCACTGGATGAATGAAAAATATGACGAGTTTAAAAATCAACCCATCACCAAAGTCTGATTAATCTGCTGGGGGCCATTAATATCTGTAAGGTATTGCAATGTATCCTATAATCAAGATTAATTAAGATATTGCAGCCACACAGCCAATCCACCTAGAAAAAAAACATATCAAAGTTGGTACTAAAATAAGTCTTCATAATAATAATTCAAGTAAAGTAACAGTGCAATTAAGTTGCTCATATAACTCCACATACCGTATATCAATAATCCTGTTTGCATGACATAAGAGAACACTACTCTGACTCAAATTGATCCCATTGAGACGATAACATGTCTTTAATGGTCTTGCATGCCAGTAAACATGCCACATATGTAACTGCAGCTATGCTTTCGCTCGCTAAGAGCTCCATCATGCAAACAGCCTGACGTACAGCAGCCCCACCTCACTCACATTAATGCGGTAATCTCATTACAATTGCCTTTTTTCCTTATGCATGCAAATATAATATGGGGCGCTGAAACTGCTGGAACATCACAACAAGCAAATGGGAAAAACTGCAGTGAGAGAAAAATGTTGTCAGAGAGACATGAAAACCAATACATCCACCAGAAATTCCCCTTTTTTTTGTTTTTTCGTCTGTGCAATCACTGTCTTCGTCTCGATGGGGTGCGGAACGTTAAAATTAACACAATAAAGGAACATGATCATTTAGAAATACAACTGAGAATACACAGACCATCTTTATCCCCAACAAGGGGAACCTTGTTTTTGTCACACAGAGAGTTATATCTCCACCAGGACTACAGAGCGCTATGAAAAGGGGGAACACACATACACACAGGAAAATAGTGGTTCTTAAATGGTTCTTTAAAAGGCGTTGTGGTTCTACGAAGAACCATCACCTACTGCAGAACCATTGGTAGCACTTTATAATAAGTGCACACTATTTAGCCTTATTAAAGCATGAATAAACACTGAATTCATCCTTTAAAAAGCATTGTTCAAACATGAATCCTCATTATTAACTCATTAGTATGCAATTCATAAACACATTTATGTTCTATATGCTTGTTATATGGTTCTTTGGGATATTAAAGGGTTCTTGATTCATGTTTGAGTTATTGGACAGTGGGCGATGGTATATATTAGCTAGATCTGTCAGAACAACAGCGATATGTAAATATGGACATCAAAAAATTCTTTTCATCCTCTTTTTTTTCTCCTCCATCTTTTGAAATGATCTGAAAACAAATGATATCAGGGTAACCCAGTTATTTCCTTCCGCTCGCCTCCCCTCACACACAGCGCACCTTCCCAGCTCACAAAAAGACTCAGCAGGATGACAAAAGGAAAAGGAACGAAAATCAATGTAAATGAACGTCGTGCGGATGCGATCCCCTAACGTTAAAAAGGGATAACGTGCAGGAGCGCCATCCTGCACTTAGATGAGTCAGTGAAACTGAAGTTACAACGTCTATGGAGCCCCCCCCCCCCCAAAAAAAACAAAAAAGGTTGATATAAAGTTTTAGGGTAAGAAACCTGCAGCGGAGGAAAAAAGGGAAGATCGCTCATTTTATGCGATTCCAGTTGTCATGGAGATGGTAGTATATTTGTCGTAATGTCGGGGGTTTAATGTCGCTCATTAGGCCCGTAATGATTTGTGGATAGATTGTAGGTGTGGGAGCCGTGTCTCGTTTGAAGCCATACGCCGGCAGCCGGGGTACTTCAGACTAGTGTTTACTGAGAGATCCCAGCTTATTTTATTGCTGCTAATATCATAATTTACATTCTGCCAGTGGGGCCCTTAATGGATCCACCGCTGCACACACACACACACACACACACACACACACACACACACACACACTCGCCTTTTGTTTAACTGAATAATCAATGAAAATGTAGGTTTCAATCTTTTTGATCACAGAGGAGCGCGGCAGCAACCGCGTGTACGCTGGTATTTCTTTTAGCGAAAGTATCGGGGGCGAACGTTATTATCATAAATGCCGTTGTTAGTGTTGTGTGTTTTGGGAAAGCAGGTGGTTCATCGCTTTTCTTTTTTCCGCCTGTGATGAGCCGGTGAGGGGATTTTGCTGTAATGCCACACAGTTTGACTCTCAAACCCTCTTCCCAGTGCCGAACATCTGTCAACAATTCTCAGCAGTGTGACAGTGTGACGCCGGAAAACAGTCAATATTTCAGCTTCGGGATGCAGTACTTATTCAGCTCTGCGGCACGTTGCAGTTTTGAAGCTACGGCAAGATTTTCATTTAAAAAAACTACATTTTGTTGTTATCAGTTAAAAATCCGGCTGCAGGTGTGATGAATCACAAATTTGAGTCAAAGGTGCTTCCCGGTCAGTTGCTCTGACCGGGAAGCACCTTTTTAAAGCAATCACAAACTAACAGGCATTGCCGTGTGCAGTGTAATGACTTCCCGAGCCGTGATTTCTGGGTGGAGAACTTCAAATCGTCCAAGTAGTTATCTGTCAACCGCCATTGGGCGCCCCCGCCGCTCTAAGCAGTGGGAATCCCCATATCGCATGTTTACTGCAGCATCCGCAGAGTTGACGGCTTGTGGGCCAGATGAGAGGGCTCCATCCCAACCAGGAATGCACCTTTTCACGTGGCTCTGATTGGACTTCCTATGAATTTTTTGGAGTGTGCGACACACTGGAGGTCTTCGCATATGAAAATACTGAGCTGGAGCCCCCCTAAGGGTGTTTCTGGTCCGGCCCCGGTCCGCTCCCTTTGACATTAAGACCGGAACATGCTCTCTCAGAGGAAAAGCCCAACTTCTGCCTTTTTAATGAAAGGTGTTCATCATCACCTTGTCAGCAACAGTGTGTGACTACGACAGGTTGACGCCACTTAGTCTCCCTGAGGGGAGCTTCGGCTGTCAGGCAGAATTTGCAGTGCTGCCACTTTACCTTGACGGACCGGCCAACCTGGACAGCGCCGGAGAGCCGGGGCCACATAATGGGGCCCTCCAGTTGTCTTCCCCCTTAAAAAGTAAAAAAAGCTAAAAAAATTGGATGACATTTGTGTCTTATTCGAGTCCTCGGCTGCATCATCGCTCTGCCATGCTAGTTGCCCTGTGTTTACACCAACAAAATCAGAGCATTACTTTCACCGTCACTCATCGCCCACGCCGCCGCATCGCAATCCTCGAAAGGCCCTCGGAGGTCAGCATGGCGGAGATGACCGGTCTCTTCCCTCGGCTGCCACGAGCGAGTGCCTTCGCTTTGCCCCAGTTCCACTTGCATGGCTGAGCCCTGATCGCAGGCGTAAGGGGGGGTGGGGGGGTTACGGTAATGCTAGCTGACATCCCGAGAAGCTGTGATTGCTGAGAGGGCTTTGTGGGCGCGCTGGGCGGGCGGCTGCGTGGGTGGGTGGGTGGCGGTGGAGGGGTAGGGGCCGTGTCTCACAAGGACCTTTAACAGCCTTTTAAAAGCTCCGAGAGGGCCAGCCACTCACGGGGAGAGAAATCGCTGAGAGAGCTAAAGGGAAAGGAGGACGGCGGGGGGCGGGGGGGGAGCGTCCAGCGGTTCCTGGAAGGCCTCCGAGGTTTCATCACGAGAGTCCTGTGATCCCCCGCGACGGTCCAGAAGACACTGCACAACCTCCACGTCCTCGCTGTAGCCGCTGTGTAATTACGAGCATTTGAGCTAAATAATTCAACGGGAGCGGCCGCTGAAATAACATCTACTCGTGGAATGCACTTCTGCGAGCTTTTCCCACTGCAGCCGATTACACCACTTTAGTCTTTAGGCTGAGATAGAGACATCCTGCATTACAATCCTGCGACCTGGCACCACTTAGCCCGAGCTCACAGAGTGCTGTGTTTGACCTATGAAGGTTCGACTAAATTGGCTAATATGCCGTGTGCCGTTGAATCCTCTGTTTCTGCGGACAATCATCACATCGCCGGATGAGGGGGAAAGAAAAGACATTATCCCAACAACAACAACAACAACACAAAAAAAAAAAAAAACATGCAAGTCCTGGGAAGCTTTATTACTCTCCTTTCTTCAATAACTCTCTCAGACTTCCAGTTGCGTGCCATATTTCATCTGGCGCTGAAGAATGAGTTTTCTGACAGTGAACATGAGAAATGCAAGAGACTCGATGGGCACGACTGGAGGGGGGGCAGCCTGCCCACAGAAGATCACAGCAGTGGCAATGAATGCATCGGGAAAACACTGCTGTAGGCGAGCATAAGTCAACAGTGTCTAATGTGAGCCTTTGGTATGCATGATGTTAAATAGATTGTGAAAATGCTCTTTTCATGACTAAGATGGAGCTTTTCATTAATCCCACAGCTGAACCTGCCTCCGCAAAACAACGAGCATCCCTCGCGGGAAAGACAAAACACCCACGGTGGGCTAAAGGGATCTCAGAAGAGCTCTCGTGGACTCGCTCCCTTCGCATCCGCCCCCCTAGCTGTGTGTGCATTTGCATGTTTCTGGATATGTGTAATGCATCATGTGTGCAGCGCGGCGTAATAAGCGCCAATATCCCTGCGCGTGAATCATTTTGCCTTCCTTTCAACACCGCGTGCAGACGCATGCTTTTGAGCGCTGTGTGCAAAGTGTAGGTGGATGAGGTTGAGACGGATATTTCTGCAGAACTTAGATCATGTTCTGCCTTTTTTATGTGTGCACGCACAGCAGTTGGTCAGAGGAGATATGGGGGGGGAAGGGATTTTAATTTTAGGCAGGCCTTGTTAATGTGAAGGATAAAAAAATAGCACAGAGATGCAGTATATGCACATGTGTAGTAGATGCTGATATGTGTGCTCAAGCTACTTTTATCCTTTCTGCGATATGATAAATACTTCAGGAATAAATCACGCACCTCAATTTAGCACAAATCTCCCTGTGTGTGTGTTTACTTGCCTTCTCTCCACCTTCCTTACTCTCTTCTATCTTCCAAGCACATTTACACACTTACAGCCATTTGCAACCCCAATTTGCAGCCTAAATTGGAGTTGTTATTGATGTAGATGTGCACATGAATTGAGTTATGGCCCCTTTGCCTTCGTGTGGCTGCATGTGCATCTGCAGCAGTGAGCGCCGGCTTCACTTTAATAGGCCCCAAAAAAAAACCCACTGGTGGATGCATATGGTGCGCCGCGGATTCAAAATAAAACAGGTTTCACCATCAAACTGTCAGCCTGTCACGCTTCGTTAAAAAGAAGGCAGAGACAGTTTAATCAGCCGTTGCAAAGTTAAATGAATCGCCGCGGGACATCGGGAGGATTCAGACTTCGCCTTGGTGCCCGAAGACGCTAATTCTAGGGCACATCAGCCATATCAGCGGCTATGAAGCGTTCTTCGTGTCCTGTCGATTCTCCAGAACCTGCACCCCCACTAATCTCATCACAGCAAGCCCTGCAATCTATTTCTGAGCAGAGACATTTTTTTTTTTGGAATCAAACACCTTCCTCCCATCCGGCGGAGTGTGAGTGTGAGAACCGGAGCTGTCCGCGGGCCCAGGCATCCATTTGTAATGCTGATGTCTGAGCCAATAATTACAGCCCTGTTATCAACACCTGGGCTGAAAAGTGGTGGCTGGATAGAAAAAAATCGCAGCAAAAAGAGGGAGTCATTGTGGAAACAAGCGTAAAACCTGCATCGAGCTCCATTAAAACAGACGATTTTTTTTCCCCATGTTGTCCGTGTTTAGAGGGAAGCAGCAGAGTGGTTAAAGCGGTACATCTGCAAGGATTTATTGTAAATCCATCTGTAGCTACATGACCTGAAATCTACTCAACCGACATGCCACCTTAAGTGGGTTGAATGGTTTCGAGTGGAGCTTTAAAAAAAAAAGGAAATGTGTGTGATTCAGAATTATGTCAGATTTATATAAGAACACATTGTGATGGACGACAGGCATCCGGACACCTGCCCGTGTGCACCGGGCCCTTCAGCTCCATCTTTGGGGGCGTTATTCTCCCTAGAATGGATCCCATTGAGCCCAGATTCTGCATCTTACTTCTGCATTTTATATCTTAAACTGCACTGCGACTTTTTATTATTATTATTATTATTATTTTATTATTTATATCTTAAACTGCACTGCAACTTTTATTCAATTCTGTATTTCATTTTGCTTTTTAACTGTTTTTGAATGTTTTAATGAATATTCTTAATTGTAGCGTCTTTGAGTCCAGCACCAAATGAGTTTGTGGTGTTTCATTGTGCCATTACCGTCTCCATCAGTTTGAATAACGGCGTTTGATAATGTCAGAATCAGAATCAGAATCAGAACCAGAATCAGAACCAGAACCAGAACCAGAATCAGAATCAGAACCAGAACCAGAATCAGAATCAGAATTAGAATTAGAATCAGAATCAGAATCAGAATCAGAACCAGAACCAGAATCAGAACCAGAAGCAGAATCAGAACCAGAATCAGAATCAGAACCAGAACCAGAACCAGAACCAGAATCAGAATCAGAATTAGAATTAGAATCAGAATCAGAACCAGAACCAGAACCAGAATCAGAACCAGAAGCAGAATCAGAACCAGAATCAGAATCGAACCAGAATCAGAATCAGAATTAGAACCAGAATCAGAACCAGAACCAGAATCAGAATCAGAACCATTTATTGACATGTTTGTTTTCACAATCAAGGAATTGGTCCTGGCGGAAGGTGCATAACATTTAACATTTAACAGTAAACACAGTGCAATAAATCAGAATGAATGGATGGATGAATGAAATATCAAATAATAAGATAAAGTGCATAGAATGTAATGTGCATGTAAGTGTAGTGGTAGAGTGTCGAGTGTATTTAAATATAAGGCATGTGATGTGTCTGTGATTGGCTCTTTCCTGATATTACTTGACTCCCAACAACAAGCTTGTTCTGTAAGATCTTTTCTGTGTTTCTAGAGTTAGTAGTGAGGGAGGTTGTACTTTGGTTTCTTTTATATCATTAGGTTATACTGTATTTTGTTTCTTTGTTATTTGGGTTATTTTGCCCAAAGCCAAATCCTTTAGCTCCAACTTTGTTTAAAAATGCATTGAAAATGAACTGTTGATCAAACAAAGTAATATGTTTCCGTGGGTCTTTTTCAAAGTTGTGTCTCGGCCATAGCCTGCAAACACAGCGGAAGAACTGATCAAATATGCATCTTTCCTCCCACTACTAAACTACCTCAAAAGATGCTAATCCGAGAAGAGGTTTCAAGGGAAAGTGAGCACAAACGGGTTAAACAGAGTGCAGTGCAGCGTGATCTCAGTGGACCGTCGCCTCTGTCCGGCTACACCCACATTCAGAGGTGGAAAGAAAAATCCAAGCGCGACGGTTGCTGTGTTGTTCAATTTGACTCAGGCCACGCTTGAGCTCGACCAAAAGAGCCGCTCAGAAAGCGTCTTCTGAAGCATTTTGTCGCTAAAAGCATCTTCGTTGAGCTGGGTCGTGAAGAGGAGAGTTAAAATATGTCTAAATAAGGGGTTTCTATTATTTAATCATGCAGGTGCGATACAGGCAAAGCACTGAAATCAGCTAACGTTACGCAATAGAATATGAATAGCAGGAGCAGAGATCACAGGTGTTAGTTTAGGGAAATAGGAGGCAACAGTAGCATCGGGGAAGTCACAGCATTCATCTGTGTAACTGTCATTATTTGGTCGGAAGAGAAGAAAACACAGCTCTCAATTATGGCCGTGATTTAATGCATTCAGGGGCCGCCTATTAATATATATATTGTTTTATAACTGCCCATGTCTACATATGCTAATGCAGTTTATTAATGCAAAGGAGGGAATAGTGGGAGGTTGGGAAGGATGGGAGGTGATTTGGAAGGAAAGTGGCATGGAGGGAGCTGGAGGGGAGCCGAGAGCTGTGGGAGGTCGGGAGTAAAGGGAGTGAAGATCATGTGGATTTTGTGGATTTTACTTATCGAAGGGTTCATTTGTTTCCTCCCTCGTTGGTTTAATGAAACTGTTGCTCCATATCCACTTTGTCTGACTTATTAATAAAATGAAAATGTCAACACGAAGAAAAGAAATCTCTCGGCGGCACATATTTTAAATCATAATTAGCCGTATTATGTATCATTATCTATTGTGTATTTCAGTGATTATGTTATATTTAAAGCAGCTATAAATTAATATGTTTATTATAACAAGTGGTCCAACCTTACAGCTCATTGCTTTTGCTTTACAGCCATCACTTCCCATGTTTGGTTCACCTCCACCGCTCTCATGGCTTTGTTTAACGGTCACAGCAGGCAGCTGCTTACACAGAAATAGCCCTAGGAATTCCCTGTATGCAACTTTTCCAGCGAAAAAAAACAGCCGACATACACAGTTAGTGACGAGCTGATGATCACCGTGGAACATTTAGCTGCCAAAGAGCCGCCTGGAGGAGTTGGTGGAGACCAAAAACCGAGTTAAAAGGAGACTTACGCATTAGAAGGTGATGATATGTCAAATATGTTTTACACCTTGTTTATACCGCCCCCTAGTGGCCAAAGAAGCTGTTGTTGCACGTGTCTCTTGTGAGATGTTAAATTCATTCAAGGTTTAACTGTATGATGGGATTTTTGTGTGCCCATTTTCACACCACCTGTCTCGTCTCCTCCTCCTACAGTTTGTGGTTTCCAGTCCTGGTTTCCCAGAATGCCTCTTGACAACCCAGCAGAGGGACTATGTCAAAATTATTCCCAGCAAATGTGGACCTGTGCACACATGACTGCGACTAGATACCTGGCTCGCGTGGACATGTGGCTGCATCTGTGATCTTGGCAGTTCCTTTTACTCTTGCAGTATTTTTCTCCACTGTATTTTAGTCTTTTTCGTCCACTTATGGTGGAGAGAGTAAAATTGAAAGAGCGGCCTCTATCCGGTGTGTGATGTAGGCTCACTGCTCCCTGTGCACACGTTGAACATCGGTGCACTATGAGTGTTGCTCTCCATGTATTTTGTACCTTTCTACTATTTCAGTTTCCTCCCTCATTTATTCCCATTAGTCATTTTCTTGTTCTAATACATTATGTGTTTATCATCAAGTATTACGCCATTGTTGTTCACTGTGCTCCTTTATATTTGGAAATTGACATCATTTTCATTTTTTGACATGAAAAGTCCTGAAGTTTTCCAATGTAGATCCATTCTTCCATCTTTTGTAACCGCTTATCTTTTACAGGGTCGTCCATCGAGAGGCGAGCGGACTGGTTGCCAGGCAATCACAGGCAATACGTTCAAACTGCAGGCAACAATTGGCCCAAATCTGATTTTTTTTTTCCTCCTGTATGAACATCACAAATCACATGGAATCTTATATTTTGAGTCATGATTCGGGCCACTTTTATATGTGACCCCATATGTGATACAGGTCAGATTCTTTGCAAAACTGAACAATCACATCGCAACTAATGCAACTTTTTTGTCTCTCTAGATCGCCATCCGTTACAATTCATCCCATCACTCCTGGCTCAGACCCCACATCCACAACTCACCTCCGTTCAGACGTAGCGGCCATTGCTCCCCCAACCCTTAAAAGAGTGTTTCTCTCTCTCCTCGTCCTTGTTATCACCTGCTCACAATAACTCTGGCTTCCCCCGCACATCAACTCATAAATGCAACCTTAAACGCTGAGTTGAAGGTCTCCAAGTGTACTTCAACACAACAGTTTGCTGTCTTTGTTAAAGTCTTTTTTCACATCAGTTCAGCATTGCGAACAGTTTATACCTGAATCTGATATTGTCCGCATTTAAATAAAAAAAAAAATATATATACACTGTATATATTGTATGTATATCATGTAAAGAGCCAAACAAAATCCGTATTGAGCATGTCTTGCGGTGGGAATGTAGCCATAGAGACACATTCATGCTCACATTCACACCTAGAATCAACAATTAACCTCATCTGCATGTCTTTAGACTTTGGGGGGGAACCGGAGCTCCTGGAGAAAACTCACACATAGCATGCAAACTTCACACAGAAGGGCTAAATAAAGCCTGCCTCATTTTTGCTCCACCATGTCTTCTATGTTTAGCCAGTTATCCAAACGAAGAAGAGAGATGTATTACAAACAAGTAATTGGCCACAAACATCCACAGTACATAAGCAATAGCTGCTTTTATAGGTGTCAAAGTACCTGGAGCTGAATTTCAACTTCAATAGAGGTGTTTGTTTGTTATGTAGATAAAAGCATAAAGTAGCACATATCCCTTCTATCAATATGACAGGCATTCCACAATCTCTAAATATAAGTTTATCGCTTATAATAAAGGGAAAACAGTTTAAAAATCAGCTTGTGTACTTTTTGGAGATTGACAATTAACTAGACACTAATGGGAGAAACCCTGCGTGGTGCTCATAGCAAGTTAAAGTAAACTCTTGTCGCTCATGTCTGGAGCTCCAGGCGTGGGCTGATTGATCAAATCGACCGAGGCATGTGGGGAACATGAAATGGATTTGAGGAAAGGTGCATTTAACTTGATGACAGATTCGCAGGCGAGAGGCAAGATGCTCTCGAACCCTGGTGTAAGATAATGTGTCTAATCCACTGCAGGGATGTTAAGTGCACTCATTTCACACTCCATTTCACACAACGCTGCCCTAGGAAGAATCTGTGTATGATGACTCAGGAAACGCAGAGCATCGCTCTTCTGGAGCTTTCTGTTGTTGTTCCTATCCATTGTTAATAATTCGAGATCCAAACGTTTTTTTTGTTGTTTTATTTTCTTCTCCCCCCACGCTGTTTCTGAATTAATGATATGTCGGGAATATAATAAGCACGGAATCCGGGTTAGGTGCGAAATTCATACTAGTCGAGGGAAGTCAGTATTCGGTAGCGAATTTCTTCACGAGATATATTACCGACGTTAAAATGCTATTCGACGGTCTAATTTCAAGCTGTGGCTTTGTTCAAAATGTACAACCTAATGCATAAAATGTAACAACCTCACGAGATAATAGCGACTTTTTAAATGTGAATACCTGTTACAAGGGTAAAGACTTAATTGCCATCCATCAGTTAAAGATAGGACATCCTCTTTTTTAGTGTCAATAGCCCATTATATTTCAGAATAAATGATCGTCATGAACTACTTATATTAATCATACAGATCATATATCCATTAGCTAAAAAATCAAAGACTTTAAGAAATTGTAGACACTATTAACGTACACAATATAAAAAAACTGTCCTCAGAGGGATAAAATCCAGCCCACTAATTGATGTTTCCCTGAAAACCTGAAAAGATTTCCAAATGAGGAAATGCATACGTGCTTCTAGATGCATAGATATTAAACCCATCTGTGCATACGCTTGTGTGCATACATACATACGCTAATGCAACATGAGGGCATGAATTAGTGCAATCATTTTCATTTTGTCATATATTTATCTAGGGACAGTCACTCTGCCATTCTTTTTTTTTCAGATCTAGTGACCTGTTTTTTCATTTAAAATTTAAAAAAAACTGAGCCTCCTGTGTTTGTAGTGTAGCCATCTTTCTCATTTCCCCCGTCTTTACTATGGAATTGTTTGGAAAACCTCCCCAGTGAGCAGATGGCGTCTGCCGGGAGGAGAATGAAGCTAGAACCTGGGCTCGATATACACTGCACACACACACATTTTCCCATCTCCAGCTCAAGCCTTTGTAAAAAGGGAACAACAGAGGTCTAGCGGGAATTTAACCATGGGTCTGTTTTGGGAAACGGTGCACACGTTTGTTTATTGCAGTCTTGCTCTTGGATCCATGCAGCATGTACAGTTAATAACTATGTGGATGCTGGTGAGTCTCTCTGCTGGCTGGAGAACAAACTGCCCCCCCCCCCGCACCCACTTGGCATGATTTCAATCACTTTGATCATCGCGGTTTCCATCAATCAAAGGTGTTCATTATTTGACCCCTCTGCCAACAGAATGAAACGTAAAGGCACATTTGTATTCTCTGGGAAAGCGTATCTACAGTATGCTGGTGTGTCCTCGTGTATTATTAAGCAGAGAATGAGGCAATAGCTGCTTACAATCTGGCCCATGACACATTAAAGAGAACTTAGCAGCAGGCAAAGCAGGGGTCTTACGCTGAGTCTGCACTTGCTAAACTAACTCAGAGGACAAGATAAGCCAGGCAAAGCATGGAGAAAAAAATAAAATCTAAGGCTGTTTGAATAAGCCCTGCACCTTCCTGTTGGCCACAATCTACACACACAGTATTTTTCCCAATCTCTCTCCGGGGGAGATTTTTTTAAGCAAGCTTTGTAGCAAAGTCCAGGTAGGCTATCAGCCACTGCAGTTGTGAAGAACATGCCAACAAGAATAACCCAACGTGAGACATAAAATCTATCTCGTGGGGGCTCAGAGGCTGGATGAGATTGAATTAAAATCTCCCTTTTGCCGAGTCAGACTCTTTAGATAATTACTTACTGATATGAGGAACATTTCCCTTCTTGGCTGTAAGTTCAGAGGGAATGCAGACAATGGCATATTTGGACTGCAATCATAGCAGTCCCCCCACACCCCACACCACGAATTGGAGCAATGAGGGTACGATAGCACAGAGCTAATCTCTGGCCCCACAAAAAGGCCTGAGGGAGCAGCGATGGAAGCAGTATTAATACCAAGGTTTCTTTGTGGGTCAGGTGCCTCTGCTCGTCTTCTGGTCCTTGACCACCAACTCTCCAGCCTTGATTTGTGCCAGCAGACACAACTCTGCACATTGCAAATACAGCATAATTTACATCCCTGTCAATGAAATAATGGCCTCGAAGCAACAACCATGCATACCCAAGTAACCTATTAAAGTTCACTCTGGGGTCCACAGCAGCAGGAACATCAGGAGTTCTGCAGCCGTCTCCAATCTTGCCTCCACTGCCAGGAGGCCGCACATCTGCACAGCAGTTACTGACATCGATGGTTCACACGCCCCCCCAGCCCCCTCCCCACACACACACAAACACACACACACACACACACACACACACAAAACCACCCAGCCAGGGTGCTCCCCCTGCGGGACTCTACTTGTTTCAGGGCTGAGAGGGAGCCGCGAGGAGCACAAGATAAATCTGGGGGAGCTGGGGATGAAGAAGTGGCATTCAGAGTCAAACTGGATTGGCTTGTATTGAAGAAAAGATTTGTCCACGGTGTGGTCTAATCTGTGCTTTCAAGGCTGCAACTATAATCGTGTTTAAACCCCTCAGCAGTTTGGATGTTGTCAGTCATTTTTTTTTTTTTTTTCTTATCATATTTTGTGCGACTTCGGTCGCCTCTGCAGCGCAGCAGCACACAGGAGCTCCACGCAGAGCGCTGCTCCTTAACGCGTAAAAACAATCAATGCACCTACAGTCCTGGGCGTTGCACTCCTGGTTTAAAGGCAATCCACAGATCTTACTTTCCAAAACTGTGAGAACATTATGAACCACTGATTCATTCAAGTACTGAGCAGCATTGAAACATGCAAGTTGTCGTAAATGTCAGTGTCTTGTCAATGCTCTCCGCCTTTAGACTTATGTCAATTTAAGTCACGACGGTTTTTTTTACACATTTGTTTGCCGTAGATGACCCATTTTTTCAGCTTGGGTGGCTGTACTTACCCCTCTCTCATGCCCACGAAGACTCCTTTCGTAAGAATTGACCCATATCCAAAGCAAAAACCAAACCGCTATCTTGTTGGGTCTATCAATGTGCGAAGCGAAGGTTCCCCCGAGCGATTCTGGCTTCTTTCTTTTATTAAATCAACATCTCAACATTGTTTCTGGATAGTATCCAAAAGGAATCCGCACACATTTCGATGCTGCGTCGATGCCACGAAACCATTGCGAGCGCTGTCCACGGAAAAGTGGTGCTGAAAGTCTCCGGTCCCAACTTTAGGCTCTGTGCGAACGGGAAATAAATGGCACGTCCAGTGCGGCCACTCACCGACACAGCTCCTGCGAAGACAGCGTCAGATTCTTACGGGATAATGGAGCGGAGAAACACACATCCCACACCCGAGGCGAGAGCATTTTCAAGCTGATAGGCGGGAGACGATATGCGCCCCGTGCACTGGATGTGATTGATGTTACAAGCATCGCAGCACACCGCCTTTATCGGGGAAGAAATGCACCATCAATGAAAGAGGGGAGGAGGGGGGGAGGGGGGGTGTATGAATGCTAGATTACAGCATGTAATCCGGCCAGCGTTTGGCAGTGGCTGCAGAGTTAAAGTGTGATATGAAGCGCTTTGCTTCCGTTTGTTCAATCATAACGTTGATTTGGCCGTCGGGAGCGTCAGACTTGTACATTTAATTCTCCCTGTGAGGTGTAAGAATCGAGCACACTGGCTCTCTGCACTGACAGTTAACTCTAATTAAACTCTGTTTTTTTTTTTTTTTTTTAAACATCTCACTATTTAGGGCAGCTAATTGACTATTGGAAGACACAATACAGATGTTACAGCTGCCAGATCGTTTGGACAAGATGCAACCATTCTATTCCAACAAATGAATATCCTCATGTCTGATGTAATGATATTCTGGGACTATCTAATAATCTGCGAAAGAATGTAGACAACAGATCTGCAATCAGCTCAATTCTCACGGTGACAGCAGAATATGGGGTGTGATTGCTTCAAATGTGACGCTTCTGGGTCGACTCAAGCGTTACAGGTGCTGCTGCGCAGCTTATGCAGTACGTTGAGTCTCAAAGAGCCTGGGATGCTGGGCGAAAGTAGTCCAATCATTGTGTGCGAAAACTCAACCCTCTGGGTTTGATTGTGTTAATGTGTATGCGTATGTGTGTGTGTGTGTGTGTGTGTGTCTCACTGTCAGCAGCCACAATCTGCAGCAGGAGAATATATGAAATCCTGCCCAAGGGCATGTCTGTATACGCCCAACATTATCCAGCAAAATAAAGACAGTGGAACGTTATTGTTTGAGTCTTTAATGCGACGGATGGACGGATCAATCTTTTGGCTATCAACCTCCAAATGTCCATAATGTATGTGTGCATATAGACAAAGAACCTCCTCATCTATCAGATTAACTACCTGCAGACCTGAGAGGGAGGGGATTGATTCATTTTCCATGGTGTCCAATAAGACGCTCGTGGGGATAATTCTGTCTTTGCTTCCTGTATATGCGCAGCTGCTCTTCCTGATCACAGGGCCGAGCGGTGTGGGGAGGCTTCCACAGGTCTGAGTGGGTCACACCTGTGGAGTGTTGGACTGACTCCACCACTTCAAGGGAAACGGGGAGGTGCGTGTGCGTGTGGGTGTGTGTGTGTGTGTGTGTGTGTGTGTGTGTGTGTGTGTGTGTGTGTGTGGAGGGGTTCCTCAGGGGTGTGTGTCATGTCTCTGTGGAGCTTGGAGGCAGCTGAGCCTCTGAATATTCATCCCCACCTCTATTGGAGCAAATTCCAGCTACAAAGCTCGACTGACTGACAGTGAATTGTCATGGGAGCGAATAACTCATGCAAAAAAAAAAAAAAAAAAAAAAAAGATAAATCCCAGAGCTATTTTGTGCACATTATTGAACAAAGTGTTTTACTTGTCTTTATTACTCCACAAATCAACAGCCCTCTTCCTCCTGTCAGCTCCTCAAATCGTTGTTCTATTTCTGTTTAGCAGCGTCAGCATAATAAGTGAATTATTTGGCCGGGGAGATTGGCTACAAAAGTTATTTCCACCAGGAAAACCCCTTTCCCGCTTTGCGCTGGGAGACGGTCTTGTTGAACGCGTCTGCTCTGAGGATAACATGTCCTCCCCGTCCCTCTGCGCAAGGCGAACTCCGGAGATTACTTGTTTCAATTAGCTATGGGGCGGAGAGAATTTAAGCCATGTTAATTCCAGTCACTAGTGAAAATCCCAGCGCAAGGGAATAGCCACTGAGGCATAATCGCCTGCCCCCAGACGTTCTCATTTCATGGATACATTAAGGGAATTATCCAAAATGTAAATTCTGAGGTCCCAAAGATTTTCAGTTTATTGATGGGATTCATTAAGGGCCAGAACTCCTGCAGCATGTGTGTGACTTAAAGTGATCCTGTAGTTGTCACAGCTCTGACCTGAGTCTTTGTAAGACATTACAGTAAAAGAGAATTTGGCTTTATATGACTTTCTTCACTAAACAAATGTTGAGTTCAAATGACTGAGAAGCTGCTTTGAGAAAAAGAAGAAGGAAGAGAAGACGTGGAACTCTGTCAATATGGAATAAATAATAATCTAATAGCTGGAATAAAGTATGTAATTTGTATCTTGCATCTTCCAATCAACGTCTGTGTCATCTAGTATTGAACTCTGGGTGTCTACAGACACACTGCTGACGTTTAATCGGGTAAAACCAAGCGTCTGACTGTCTAACACAAGCATAAGTTGGAAGATGCAGAAATTAGTCAGAAATTAGTCAGTTTGTCAGACAATATTTGACAAAGATGAAACAGGCCAGCCGGGGTGGACCGATTGGTCACACGCTCCACGCAGGATGTATTCGTTTGAGATGCTGGCTGGCTGCCAGTAGTCACAGGTGTAACCTTTGAACTCGAAAAAAGCTTTTTATATAAGAGGCCGGTCACAGTTGAAATTCTATCTATGGTACAGCGTGTTCACGGGGAAAAAAGTGTTCATTTCATCTGCAGTGAACTCTCAAATACTGAGACGGACTATCGCATTACGGTCCAGTCCTCTGAGATAGAAGGTCGCCTTGTGAAGAATAGGAAATGTTGCAAGTACAGCGATGGCTTTGCCACTATAGAGCTGTTCAGAATGGAAAATGGAGATGTGCATCTCCTTCATAAAAGCCATGCAAAGGTGCTTAATTTGCTTTAGATCAAGAATGTTTAGAGATTGGGTCTTTTTGTTGTGCTGTTTCTTGATAGGCTCATTTCAAAGGCCAGTATGGGCTACTGCCGCAACAATTAGTCAATCCGGTGATTAGTTGATCAACAGAAAATGACTATTTTGATTATCAATTAATGTTGTTTTCCATGCAAAAATAAAAATAATGATAGTTCCAGATGCTCAAATGTAATAATTTGCTGCTTTTCTTGGTCTTCCATAGTAGTAAACTGAATACGGTTTGGTTTTGGACTGACATGACATCTGACTTGGCACTAGGATATTGTGATGGTCTTTTTTTCCTGAAAATGTACAGACTACACAATTATCTAGAATATGATTTGCACATTAATTGATAACAAAAAACATGATTTTTTCTAGGACAGATGTCAATCCATCTTTGTAAATGACTGAGAGTGAAAGCATTGTGTTGTAGTGGCCATTCAGAGGTGACAGGTGTAGGTTTGCCTCTAGTTGGAGGCCAAACACACAAAAACGACAAAAAAAAGTATGTGGATGTTATATGTAACTTTAATCTAAAAATATCAGTTTCATGTGGGTGTCTGCTGAGTAGAGTGGACGCATACTCATTCCACTTTTTCTCACTTATTGTTGCATAATATTTTGCCATTTTGAAATGACCCCGAAATAAATGAAGTATCCGAGGGACTCTACTGTGACGAGCCGGATACTGATGTCACCATGAGGCACAACATACTTTTTCTGTGTTACAATATATATATATCAACCTATATACAGCATATGGTTTATACATATTATGTTAATAAAGGTTTCTTTGCTTATAGGCTATTATAAGTTATTGTTGAATGTTATGAAATATGAGTTTGGCCTGGTTGTGACTGGCATGAGAGCAGCCCCTGGTGGTTATGACATTTAACATCATCATTAAATATATGTTAGAATTGCAACCTGCCCAACAAAAGGTATATAAGCTATACATCATGTTTGGCATCAAAACATAACATCTAGTTTTTCATGTCAGGCTGATGAAGCCAAGCTTCTTTTAAATGAGACATAAACTGATTGATGATTAATCGATCTGATTCCACACAATAACAGCGATTTGTGTGAGTTGTGTTACACATCTAAATATTTTTTTCCCGCATTACAGGAAAGATGGATATTAGTCTTTAAATGCTCTTTTTATACAGCATTTGAAAAAAACAGACTATTGTGCTGTGTATAATTAAAGAAGCTGATGATTTTTTTTTTTACCGTACGCAGAGAAAGGACAATGTCACTTTAAGCCCAGAAAATCACGACACGGTAAATTGCTTCTGTTGCGCGTGAAGCCGAGCACAATCTATTCTGGCCCTGGGCCGAACAACACAATCTTCTGCTTATTTAGTCATTAACGTGCATATTTACCTGGAGAAAAAAAGGTGCTCGAAAGGTTAATGTTGCCAATATCTCCGCAGCCTTCAATTAAACAAACCTCAGCCGCTGCACAGCCTTTGGGTTGTGTGTCACAGAGCATCTTCTCGGGGATTGCCATTTTAAGAGCTATAACACCAGGGTTTCCCTGCTCATTAACCCTTTGTCACAGTGGAGCTCTGGTTATGCTTTGTCTGTCTGCTCCTGTCATACGATATATCAAGAACTAAGCGTATCACACTCTATTATGTCTTCTTTAAAGATAAAACTAACTCCAAACATTGACTTGGTTGCACCAGTATGTGTGTAAAGTCTCTTATTGACTTCCAGCTAGTTCCAAAATTTGGTTGTGGCATTAAAACTTATTATAATATTTTAGCAAAAGCACCCAATGCTTAAACTGTGTTAAAACGTCCAAAAATGATAGTATTATGGGGACAAACGTGATACAATAAACTCAGAAATTGCTAATTATTTGTAAATGTACAAATAAGTATGCATTGATTTTATTTCTGGATTCAAATGCGGAGACATTTTTTGAGTTAGTAGCGTTTCCTCACTCTTATCTTGTCATATATTAGCGAGCTAGCATAAGCTTTTTCAGTTTTCTTTATTTCTTTTTAATTTTTTTTAAGAAAATAAATCCTGGACTTCACATATTGTCAAGAAAGACAAAAAAAGAAAAAAGAAAAAAAAAGATAGAAAATAAACAGCGATCTAAAATGATCTTCTGGTCCATTAGCATTGTCAGATAGTTCCATTACCTATAAGGGTGCAAATGTCCCTCAACACTATAATTAGGATATGTTTAAAATAAACTGCTCCTCATGTGATGCAGCTTGCAGTGGCAGAGTTGCAAAAACAAAAATATAACAAAAGCATAACTTAGCGGGGCTCTTTGTCCGACTCGTGCCAGGTAGAATTCCTGCTCCAGGAGTACCAAAACATTTCTGGCATAATTTGGATGTCATGTCAAGCCAGTTTCATTTATTCACAGTGAGAATGTGCCAGAAGTTGGGGCGAGCATTCCTGTGGAAGCGCAGTATTAAAGTTAAATGATGTTTTGACCAGATTCCACAGTGTATCTGGCTGTGCCGTCATAAATCAACAAAGCCGTCTGACAGGCGACACTGTTTTCTGACCCTGAACTCATGTACCTTCCATGAATCGCGACTAAAGAGCGGATTCTCTGCAGCTTCATGTCTTCTTTGTAAAAACTGAAAGGAGCTGACCCCACTGGCTCGATGAGCGCTTTCTCAACGATATGGCGACTGTTTATTTATTTATTTTGCACCTGTTCCTACCTACTGGCCACACATGAATCATGTGTTTCAATATAAAACTGACGCTAACAAGCGTCAGTCCGATAAACATAACTATGCATTCCTGAAACCTGCCCTGTGTATAACTGGTTGAGGCAGAGATGCTTTGTTAGGCATTGGCATTGAGCAGTTAGGCTTGGGATAGGCCATTTTTTAAAACCCTAAAAAATATCTGATCACCAGAAACTCAGCGAACATGCCCGCTTGCCCAATCCTAGCACTTGAACACTACACAGGACGGGTTTTGCCTCAAAGCAGTCGGATTCATGATAAGATTCATAATAAGATTCATAATACGATTCATAATACGATTCATAATAACACATCTGAAGGTCTGAAGGCATCTTCTTGCCAGCCACTCCTCAAAGTATCCCACCCTCCAATGATGGAGAGGCAGCCTCTTTCACCAAGCACATGTTAGCAGGCTGGATGTCGTTCCAAAGTAAATGTTATATGCAGTATATCAGATATAAGATGACACATTTATATTAGGGATTTTTGAAAGACGTTCTATAAATAAGTCTCAAACATTTTAACAATTGAGAAGCACACCTTTTCAAAACCTGGCTCATGGGCCTGCTGTACATATTTACTGAAAGAAGTGAGCGCCCTCTTCTGGACATGACTGGGACTGTGTCTCTGCTCCTTGTGAATGGTTCACTGTGCAGAGAATGGGTTGCCTTAGCAACTGCAGATAGTAGAATAAAAAATAAAAAAGGAACCTCTTGAGCATGACCCTATACAGATATGTTTAATTGTGTAAATCCAGCTCTCTCCCTCTCGAGAGAATAGAGAGGCAAGAAAGCACAGACCGACACAACCTCGATGATTTATTGTACAGTGCATTTCTGTGTCTTTGTGTTAAAACAGAAAAAACTCATTCAATAAGGTTTATTTTTGATTAGCTGACAACTTGGATTGGATTAGATCTGAATCTTGAATAAAATAATAATAAAAGTATCCCCATCGACTTGAACAATTGAAATCAATGACAAAGAGATTGTTAATATTTTACTTTCACTACCGTCTGACAATCTTATCCCAGTATCTTGACTTGACTCCCGACTTCTGCTTCAAAGAATACAATTTTTAAATTACATGGTATGTATAATAGCAATATGTGCACATTCGTAGATTGGTAGGGCTTTTATTTGAAACGATTTCTCAGTTTGGCACTAAACAGTTTTTGGATGCTAAAAGCTGGGATTTGCTTTAATAAGGGGCAATCTGAGACGTTGTCAGAGGAAGGTAAGATGCACTTCAAATGTCAGTATCTGTTGGGAGAAACTACAGAGGGAATATAAGTAAATAAGATGAGAGGAAATTGTATTGATCCCTTGTGGGAAATTGGATTGTTGCAGCAGTAAAAGCAATGGGACTTCAACAGAAAAAAGACAAACAGGGGTGTGAAGGAAGCAATAAAACGAGAATAATACGAGCAATGAAGCCACCATAAGAATAAAATAAACAATTATGGCTTCATGTCAGAACTCATTATACTGACAATTTGTAGTGCGTGCAAATGGGACTGTGGAGACTGAAGAGGTGATGAATGAAATATTTCTGAAACATGAATTGTTTCCAATGCATTACCGGTTTGCAGCTGCAGCTTTGCTGTAACTCCATTTCAGTTTAACGTAACTCGTATTTTTTTATGTGAAGTAATTCACATTTCCCCCCTAAATCTCTGATGATACTCCAACAGAAAACTGTTTGATTGACACAGAAAAGTCCTCAACCGCGTCTATTTCTGCTGCTATTACTGAAGGCAGTGAGTCAAGATCAAGTTCACTGTGCATTGACTGCCTTGTGATGGAGGTTTCTTTAGTCCTCAAAGCTTTCAAGAACAAGTCCTCTACCAAAAGTTGTTATTCGTCTTATAGCCAAGATTTACAAAGCATCAAATAACAACTTTTATAGTCTTTTAAATATTTGCGCTTGTGAGTGTGAAAGTAACATCGGAGAGATAACATTTCTTGGCAACAGCTCCAGAAGTTCCTTTTCTCTAAAGTTAATTTTAACTACAAACTTTATAACTTAAAAGTATTTGAAACATGAAAATGGAATCTGTCTGAATCTGTTTCTGACGGCAGATTACAATACAACAGTTCGCACTTGCCCATATGGCAGCTGTCAATATATGTCAACTGTGAAGAATCATAGTTGGAAATTGTGAAGTGTGTATTGTAACAGCACACTTGAGGTGTCTACCCAAACTCACAAGCTTTGCTCCATGAACATCTTACCAACTTTGAAGCAATATTTTGAAAAATAAAATGTCTACCCAAACTTTCAGGCTTTGCTTCGTAGAATCATCATCTTGGCAACTTTGAAGAGTGAAATGTTTTCAATAAAAATCATTCTCATAGTTTGAAATCCGGAACTCCTTTTTGTGGCCGTTTCATTTACAATTGTGTTGTTCTCTCAATAAATCGATGAATTGCTTCATCTATAAAATGTCAGAAAACGTGCTCAATTGCAAGGTTGTTTACCCCAACCAACCACAGTTATTGAGTTTACTATCATATATGACATTAATTATTACATTGCAGAGGCTGAAACCGGCAAGTGTTGGCTTGAAAGGTGAGTTAAAGGACTATTGACTAACTACTCGCCTATGTTTGTATTGCTTTAATTGTTTCTGATTTTACCACATAAAGTGCCTTTGAGTACCTTTCAAACCTGTATTATATTATTATTAATATCCAATGGTGGATTGCTTAATAGATTAATCAGCAGTAAGTTCCAGTGCAGCTGTGTGTGAAATAAACACACAAACACAGGTTTTCGGCTCAGTTGTAAATAACATCTGCGGGCGCTGTCCATTACCTGCAGTGCTGAAACCGATTACTCAAACCAGTATTAATCAATAATTTTGATTTATTTATTTAGTTTCTTACCCTACACCACATTACACGTGTTACATTATAATTCCTCGATTAAGACTGTGGGCTACACCCTTAATTAATTATTACTGCCTCAAACAAGTGGCCGTGACTAGCTAGTTGGAGCCAAAAGTGCCAGTTTCTCCTCGCCGGCTCGCTCCAGTCAGAGCGTGGTGTTGCGTTTTTTCCCCTCCTCTCTGCTGTTGAAATTCTCCAACGCCCGATACGTAGTTTTCTTACGCTGCCCGAGCTGTTAAAATTCCAACTACGTCGTGGGCGTAGCGGCTCCTTGTAATGGCGACCGTGCCGTAGATGTGCCCAGGTTCGTGAAAATGAAGCGAAGAAGAAGTTATTTCTTTTAAGTGACACGCCGAGGTTCCCCGGAGGAGGACTTTGCGTCGACGACCGTCGTCTTTACACGTGGTGAACTTAGCTGTACTTTTGAACTTTTTTGTTTCCCCTTTTGAGATGATGAAGCTCAAGTCGAACCAAACCCGGACGTACGACGGGGACGGCTACAAGAAGCGGGCCGCCTGCCTGTGTTTCAGGAGCGAGAGCGAGGAGGAGGTGAGTCCGGGGATGTGGCTGTCTGGAGGGCCAAAGCTAACATTAGCGGGCTGCTTCCAACGTCTGTATAAATCGTTGTATTTCATCAGCTGTTGGGTTTTAATGCCAGCTAGAAACGATGACTCACTCGTTTCCCAACCTCTTGTGTTGTCTCCCGTCCGTGTTGTGTTAAACATTAGTTTTGAGCTCGCACTTACCCAAAAGGCTTACGTAAGCCTCGGTTTTTTTTTTTATACACAACGTTACTTTGACTCAACCTGTTAGCGGGACGCTATCGCTAGCTTGCTAGCTAGCAGCCGGTGTTGCGGTTTAACGAGCGACCCCGTTAACTGGCGACTTTCAGCCGAACGCGTCCGTTGTTGTCGTAGTTACGACAGCTGTTGGGAAAATAGGAAGAGACCAGCTAACCGGGTCGCCTGTTAAACCGAAACACCGGCTCTCGGCCGGCGACCACAGCCCTGTGACGGGTGGTGACTTTTATCAGAAGACGTGGAAATCATTGTTCATCTTGCTCTCGCGTTACAGAGGTCCTTTTTATGACAACAATCCAAACTTGTTTTTATCGTGTTAGTTGATATGTTTACGTGCCACTCGCCCACAACTAGCCCCCCCTTCCTCAAAGTAGCATTTATGGGGTTTTCTGGGATCAGAGGCGATTTTGTGGAAGCTAACGTCCAGTCAACAACACACACAACTATGTCTTTGTAGTCGAAACGGTATTACTAGGAATCGAGGGGGCTTAATTCCTCATTCTGGTTAAAGTAGAGGTCAGAATGTGAACATGGGCTGTTGATTACAGGAAATGCATCAGTCTGACCTGCACAGAGCTGGAAACTTTTACCTTTTAAGACCTGCAATCTTTAGGATCGACAGTGAGCCATGCCTCTGCTTTTCTCAGAACACAATGTTGACACCATGAATTCAACCACACCATGAATTCACAAGAAGAAGCGAAGCCAGTGACTCATACACAAGCTATTGAGGTTAAAAAAAACAAAAACAATATCCAGCTGGATAACTTTGCCTCAGGTGTCCTAGTTGAATGGTAGCTATCGAGTCACATGCATGGGTTTGGGCTGTGAGGAATAACCGGTTTTGTATGGGACGCTTCGCAGGTGCTGTTGGTGAGCAGCAGTCGGCATCCTGACAAGTGGATCGTTCCTGGAGGCGGCATGGAGCCCGAGGAGGAGCCCAATATTGCTGCCGCTCGGGAAGTGTGTGAAGAGGTTGGTTCTTTAACTGTTTTTCATTGTTATAACATCTAAATTAAGTCTATGTTGTGGCCCCCTTTTTTCGAATGTAGCTCCTGTGTTGACCTTGTGGACTTGCAAACTTTGCGTGTCCTAAGTTTCTGAAGCACAAATGCAATATTCATTGCCAGGAATATTGTTCCGAGAATGGATTTCCATTTCCAGCGTGGCAAATTGGTTTGAGATGAGGCTCATAAGATGTATTGTGTTTCATCTATTAAATCATGTCTGCATATAACACTGGGCCTAATACCTTGCTCTCGAAACCCATTTTGTCCGTGCAGTCATCCTGTTTGCATGGACAGAGGGGGAGAGCCTAGCAACATGTAAGCTGTATCATAGCGTCATGTTACAAAGCAGTGTTTAGGTGTCACAGGAGGTCACACTGAGATTGAACACTGGCTGCCCAGCGGTTGCACTGCAGCCCTATCCAATCCCACAAAATACAGCAAATGGAAGGAAAAACGATCCGCTTTCATTCTTTGTTTGATTCAGACAGTTCTATTTTTTAACCGCATAAGCCTTGTTACAGAGGCAGTTTGAAGGGCAAAATGTGTCTATTTTCATTTGTCTGTGTATGTGTGGCAATTAGTAAGCAGTCTTACAGCTCATTAGAAATCAATAACACTGATTATACCTCCGCCCCTTCAAATCAGGTATCCCACTTGTGTACCTCGTGTTCATCGCTTCGGCATTTTGATGAGGATGGCGACAGGTCACCGAAGACACTGAATCTCACCCGGCTCTCGGCGTGTCGCCGACCATATAAAGCCTATTCTATGCATGTGTGTGATCCATCGCACGGATGGATGCTGACATCATCCCTTATCCTGGCTGCCGCTGCTTTGTAGTTTTGGCGGTTGCTCGCCAATACATTTTCACAGGGTCAAAAGCAACGTCGCATCACTACTGATTTGTAAAAAAAAAAAAAAGTTCTAAAAAAGGCCGCATTCAGACTCTTTGTGGGGCCGTTTAGTGGTACTCCAAGCATCACCATGTCTTGTGGCTTCTTATTGGACTTCGGTGTAACAGGACATATCCTAATCCTGGCGAGCTGATTCTGATTACCATATGACTGATTGCTTTTCCTTATTGGTTTGAACTCTTGCCAGTCAGGAGCAGACCAAAGATCACAGGGAGTGCGTTTGCCTATCTGACTGTTCACAACCTGACGGCTATGAATCTGACTGTTCACAGCCTCGGCTTGTGCTCGGCAGCCATGCTCCCTGCACCAGGAAGACACGGGGCAGCGTTGCATAACTTGTAACGCTGCCTCAATGCTGTGCATCCGCTCCCAAGACGACGCCCGGTAGTCTTCAGTTACACGAAGGCTCGAGTTGGGAGACATTTTCCGTCTCAAAACATACAGGTTGACTTTTGGCCTATTACTTAATCCCTGGGCAGGACTTCGGGATTTCTAGTTGCCGGGCCGTTCTTATACGTTATGATCTTGAGGAGTCCGAACGATGTAGTGAGTGCAGTCAACATGTATTTATAGACTGAAACTGGAACCGGCAAAGATGTCAGCAAGTGACTCGGCTCCTGGTGTCCGAACCTCCGGGAGTTTATTTTCTCCATTGTCGTTCTGTTCAAAGGTAACGAGCAAGTCGTCCTCTTTCTAGGAAAGGTTGCGACATTTGCACGGCCGGGGTGTGAAAGGTCGTCGGACGAGGTACCGGCGAATATCAGCGACGCGGTTGTTCTGTTGGTCGTGACCTTTTTATACTTGATCTTTTACGGTACTCGAAACATCTTGTAGGGAAGCCATCAGTATGTGACAGTAAGTGATAGCAGAGCGGAGGTGTTTACATGTATTTTGCAGCTGCAGAATTTAGGGCGGCAACAATCGTGTGTGCGTGCGTGCGTGCGTGCGTGTGTTCCTTGCTCTGTTGACCTATTCAGGCATGTGCGTGTGTGTGTGTGTGTGTGTGTACGTGAGGCTGCTTTCATACGCCGGCTGGAGCTGATAGCGGCATCCCGGCCGATAGCGTCGTCACGGAAACCCACCTTTTTGGGTTCCCCCCGTGTAAACACCAGAGTCGGTGCCGTCGGCATTGAGCCGCCGACATGTCGAGACGTTGAACGGCGATCACAAAGCCACCATTTCCATATTGTATTCTTTAATCAAGGAACTGTCGGATCAAATCAATAATTAAAATAACCGTTATGGGATGTTAATGGGACTGTAGTGTGAGTAACAACGGGTCAGTGAAGTAAAAAAAATGAAGTTGTGACTTTTTAAATGTCTTAATCAAACAAGTGGCCGTGTCTTATTTTATTACCCTACTTTACTGTTGGCTCAATTGGATCTCATGGCACTGAAGTGTGAAATAAATGGAGGACGATTTAATACACACGAGACATGACTTGTGCTTTAAGTCAAATAATGACTTTTGTTTTTAATATGTTTTGCTCGTGTGTTACTTTGAGGATTCTGCAACAACCAAGGAATTAGGAGGGGGATCAAAACAATCGCATTATGTAACCTAATCCACTGCAACACAAACAATTTCAAACCTAACCCTCTTCATATTTAAGATCAGCCCATAGATGTCTGCTGTGATATGAATCTCCTCACCGTTTTAATCATTCTCCTTTTTCATCTTCCAGGCCGGTGTGAAGGGGACTTTAGGCCGCTTAGTCGGAGTTTTTGAGGTTTGTGTGTTGGCCGTCGACTTGTTTTTGTGTGCGACCATGCAGGATGTTTTGAGGATGACAGAAATAATGACATATCCTCTCCCCCCTCCCCCTCCTCCCCCCTACAGAACCAAGAGAGGAAACACAGAACCTACGTCTACGTTCTTATTGTAACAGAGTTGCTGGAGGACTGGGAGGACTCGGTCAACATTGGTAAAGCCCTGCGTTTGTTTACTCGTCAACACGGGGATCATACGGACAAAGTCCTCCGGCAGTCACATGCTGTCTAGCTTTCTTTTTCCCAGGCTTTGCCGATATTACAGTTGAGGGATTTTACTGTATGTTTGTTAATACGGGGGGGATTATAACACCAGTTTAACTTCTGCCCTCCTGATTTGCATTGCACAGTCCCGATAATTAGTAATTTGTGTTTGTTTTCTCCCCCCCCCCCATGTGTTGTGCGTCTCACTCGTCTCGACTCGCTCCAACAATGGTGTCTTTCTTCTTGCCAACAGGGAGGCAAAGGGAATGGTTCAAAATAGACGATGCCATACGAGTGTTGCGCTGTCACAAGCCCGTGCAGGCCACCTACTTCGAGGCTCTCCGGGAGAGTTGCCTGACCAGCAACGGGACGCCGCTGGTGGCCACGATAAGCGGGGACCTCTCCCCCACCTACAGCATCAATCAGAGCTCCGTCTCGGGTATCAGATAACTAAAAACCACATAACTCTGACACCCCACCCTCCCCCTCCCCCGGGAGCTTTCGCCACCACTTGCGCTCTTACATGTGTCATTTCTCTCCTCCTCGTCGTTCTTTTTCCTCTTCTCCACTGTCTCAATAACATGGTTTGCCTTGCCAACTACTTTGTGCCAGAGCTGTGGCACAGACTTGATGACAAGTGTTGGGTGAATAGTCTGAAACACTTTGTAAATGTAAATGTAATTTTTGACCCCTATTTCTTTTTGTTTTTTTGGTTTTTTTTGTGTTTACTGACAACTGCATGAAATGTCCCCCTCACTCTCTCTCTCTCTCTCCCTCTCTCTATATCTCTCTCTCTCTCCCTTAACGCGCCCTTAGCGTGGTGTTTATTGAATGCAAGAACTACTTTTTACTGTTGTAATGTAAAAGTGTATACTTAGTGCTTAAGCGGAAAGGCTTTTTCGGTGGTCTTTTTTTAAAGTCTCCATTTCTTTCAGATATTTTCCTCTTTTTTTTTTTTTTTTGTGAATGAATGGCGCCCATTACTGTACTCCTCCCTCCCACACCCCCTCCCCCGTTTATAAGGATAGGAAATGTTGTCTGTATCTGAATGAACAGAATTGTGGGAAGTGACTTGTCTTGCATGAGCACTGTCATGTCGACTGTGCAACAGACTTGTGGTAAGGTCTTCTGGGTTCTCTTCATTTTGTTCCTTTATCGTTGTTCTCGATGTCTCTGAAGGATACGGCCCCTCCACTATTTTTCTTTTTCTTTTTTCCACAAGTGTCAAGTGTGTTTCTCTCTTATTTGGGGAAGCTTGCCAAGCACTACAGGTTTCACTCTCCAACAGAGCATACTATACACTGTAAAGAGAGTGAAGGAATGTCAACATACAATGTCAAATGAACCACCTTTTCTCCTCAGTGTCTTTACCTCCTTTTCAATCCCTTTTTTTTTTTTTTGTGTTTGTCGAACTGCTTTCCTTTGACCGACTACAAAGTCTTCCTCCACATATTGAGAGGGTAGTACATTTAAAAAAAAAAATCATGGACTTGTAATTTTCAAAAATACGCAGCACATATCACTTAAGTTATTAAAACACATTTCCATGTTTTACTCCTCACATTCAGTTTGGTTCAAAGCAATTGTTTACACTGCTCGTGGCGGCACAGGTGACTTCAGTGGGCACTCGTGGTCATAATTATATTTTTTAACCCTTTCTTTATTATTTAATCTGCATCCCCCCCCCCCCCCCCCCCCCAAAAAACACTCAAAAACACCTGCTTGACATCGAAAGTAATCAAATCTATAATGCTGGTGCAGAACAAACAAGCCTTGTACAGTTTGAGACCTCGTTTTTAACATGTAAAATGCTTTTGGATACTAGTTTTCTTTTTGTTTTTATGTTTTTTTTTTTGTTCTCTCTCTCTAACGTCTGGCAAAAGTCTCTCTGGCCGAGCTGCGAGGCAGCTGGCTCAATACTGTGAAACTGGAGGCGCTGTAGATAGCACGTTAGAGGTTTTTATTGTAAATTGTTTATTTCTGTATAGATCAAAGGTGAGAGTACAAATGACAAAAACACCTCGTACTCGTCTGTGAGTCCGACATTACAACCGAGACTGGAAGAATGGATTGAACTCGTTGGCTTTGGAGCGGTCGGGATAGACGCTGTAGGTCGGAGGCTCGAGGAAGAGGGGCGTGTTTATAATCCAATATTCAGATTATTTTTTTTTTCCAAAATTTGTAACAGTAAAGAATTACTGTTCTTTGAGTCTGGAGTTCCCAAACAACCTAATTAATTTAGACGTAAAGCAGCCAGCAGCTGTTGTTTTCCCTTGGAGGGTTTCTTTCATTGTTTCTCAAGAACTTGAACGTGATACTGTGGTTTTCCGTCTATATTTAAATCTGTCATAAGTTCATAAGGCAAACCTGTTGGCAAACAGTTTCCCTCATTAGGAGCCTCGTTGGCATTTGTGGGCGGCGGCATTAGTTAATAATACTCTGCAGGTTCATGACCTCCTTTCAAACAAGTCTTATGAACCACTGTTTATCTTTAAAGCTGCTTTAATCAATGTTTCTACAGAGTTAAATTTATGAAAATAAAAAAAAAAGTGATTACTTTGCCAGCTCTCAAAAAACTCCGATTTAAGTTTGGCTTGTGCGCCTACTGCTAAGCCTCATGGGATTTTCTCGTGGACTGTATTTTCTTGCATGCCAAACAAAAAAGAGTAAAATTGTTTAATCTTGGTTAAAATGACGGGAAAACTACAGTATCGTGATTCAGTCGTCCAGAAACTTGTTTAAAAAAAAAAAACCTTCATGGGAAATAACAGAGCTGAAATCTGTGTTCTCAACAGTGGACCTTGAAAAAGGGTCCGAAAGTCCCTCGGCAGCGCCGGTCATCTTTTATTCACGGCCCCTTTTTCTCCCGGTAATTGCGGCACCACAACTCCGCCAGCGAACGAGCTTCAGACGGACTCCTTTATTATCCCTCAATGGAAGAAAATAAACAACCTCTGAACAAAAGTGTGTGTGGAAGGAGTCTAAAGTCTCCCTCACGACCGGTCCAGACTTTGACTTTATTGCTGTGTAGCAGGAAGGCGCGGTGGAACCAAAGTCTGGCTTTATGGCGCCTCCACCCACGGGAGCGTGCGTTGGTTGGACCCCATCGAGTCTTCAATGTCAGGGGCTTGAATCTGTAGATGGCTTTTAAAAAAAAAAAAAAAAAAAAAATCTAAAATTTGAATTCTCTCTTTGGTGGATGCGGGTGACAGGTACTGTCAAAATGAATGTGAGGAGGACGTCCACAAGTAACAGCCAGGGACTTAATTATTAATGACCACTTGTTCTTGATCCATATACTTTTTTATTTTTTTTTGTCAGTTCTTTAATCTGTTGTGTTATTGACAAGAAGATGTCTTGTATATAGCTAACACAGCACGTTGGCCGATAAGGATTAGTGTCCCGTTTTTATTTTATTTTTTAAAACAACTCCCTTCTTACTCAAAATACAAGCACTTCCTGTCGTGTGTAAAGTGATCTGGGACGGGGATTTATGAAGTACATGTCTCCATATGATGTGGAGTTAAAGGTGTCTTCCCCTGTTTTTTCTCACTGCAGATTTCTATAACGTTTTTGGCTCTTTTGTAGGACATCAACGCTTCAGAACTTGGGAGAGGGGAAAAAAAACAAGAGGAATTATTCAGAGAACAATTTGAGCTTCGGATAATGTCACTTCCTTTTTTTTATTTTATTTACCAAAGGTGATGGTATACATATGTATTGCCCCATCTTGTGGCCAAAGCCAAGCATAAATAAATATATATATTAAAAGCACATCACTCTGCTGCTGATTGTAACGTTCAGTTTCCTTTAGGTCAGATGGCTATTTTAATAACTGAATGACCTACATAATTAGACATTGATTTATAAACAGTTCAAAGGTCACCCTCCCAAATATTAGTAATTGAGTAACAAACCAAACATTGCGCCTGACCTCGGCCTTGAAGTTCTCCAAGGTAAATGTGTCACTGGAATTTTTCTCTCTTCCCTTCTTTTGTCATTTGGGACTGTGGAATAAAACCAGTGCGAGAAGACTGAAGATTGTAATATAAATGTGCCAACAAATAAACACCAGTATTTCACATTCAGGACGGTGTGTGTCATTGTGTGTGTGTGTGTTCACGTCGGTTTTGGGATTCGCAGTAACACTACATACATAATACTGAATAAGACGTTTGTGTTTTGTCCTTTTTTTGTTAAATAAAGGTCATAAATGTTTCCCCATTCCACTCTACACACGTTATAGGCAAATATTAACACGTGGTAATTTGCATTTTGTTTACAGTACATGTTTTATACTTAAAGGACATGTGCCATTCGAATGCAACACAAATGAAGGTGAACACGTTTTCTACGCTGTGAGCTTTTAACTTAACTCAACACCAGATATGAGTGACAGGGTTCATACGGTCATGGAAAACCTGGAAAAGTCATGGATTTCCAAAATGGTCCTTGAAAAAAATAAAATCCCCAAAGGTTTTGGCAGTCATGTAAATGTGAAATAATGAATATTCTTTTAAAAGGAAGACTCAAAATATAAGCAGGCATACTCTGAGTATATCTATAAATGTTTATTCTTTTAATCAAACTATTGTCTCTCATTCATTTGTGTCCTTTAAGGAATACTGTATGCTTTGGAATCCTCATTGTTAGTTTAAATACTACATTTTATCACTTTTTCATGGACACACCCAGATTTCACTAAATGTTTGGTCATGGGAATTTGGTTCAAAGTCATGAAAAAGTCCTGGAAATCCATTGGTCACAATGTTTATGAACCCTGTGACTTTAATCACATTTATAGTTTGTGTTCATGATGGAAAAGTGAACAAATTAAAAAAATTAAGTTAACCCAATATAGATGTTTTTTCCTTTGCAGGCTGTTCTTCCACAATACTGATGCTCACAGCTGGAAAAGCTTCACATTAACGTGAATAATTATTTATTTTTTTAGCAAAAAGCAATGCCATCAGCACTAGTGTACTGTATTTAGTGTATGGAATTGCATTGTGGGACATTACTGGACATCAGCAGCACACACAAAGCTTTTAGCGTGCAGACTGACTTATGAGTACGTTTCAGTCATGTTTCCACACTCAACCTGTTCAGTGGTATTGAAATGGCACAGCTTGTTGGTGTTGCTTCACATGAGTTGAACAATGTGCGGTTTCCTGTGTAACAAATGCTTTCCCCTGAAGCAGAAGCTGTTCCTTGTATTTAAGAAGCAGACGTTACAATACTCAGTTTAATCTATTTCAATGATGTCATTGTAAAATGGCTTCACTTTGAGTTGTAAAGACCCTGCACACCCTCAGATGTCTTCACTTCTTCAGATTGATAAAACGTCTATGATTGGGTAGAGCTACCCAGAATCATCAAATACATTAAAATGGGGGGCAAACACCCGAGGGTGCAAACCAAAGATGTGCAGGGTGTCCTCAATCTGTCATCATTTGCCGCCAAAGAAGCCACTGGCCTCTTTCAACATGTCACATTAGGACAGGAGTGTCATTAGATTGGTCTAAAAAGTATATTGAAGTGGTACAGTCTGTTGGTTTGATGCGAACATTGTACAATTTCTGACCACTTGAAACTGCAAAATAAAATCCTTAAGCATAACCCTAAAGGAACATCATTAAAACAAGATTGACATGCATCTGTAATATTTGCATTTTTCAGCAATTGGATCGCGAGCAATATACTAAGCAGAGCTGTGCATCCTCTGAATGCTGTAGGTTTCTAGTGTTTAGGTTTCATGAGGCAGCGATTACCCTAGAGGTCATCAAAGGTCATTTTATAGTGACACGTCTATGTGGGAGCTGCCATCACCCGTGAACACAGCTGTGCTCATTGTGTCCACACGAGTTGCAGCAGCTTTCCAGTTCGTCGTACATTGCAAGACAGGAGCAGAGTATGCAGACACATTCACTACATGTGATTATTATAGAGGCATGTCTGTAATGTGCAGACTGGTGGAGACCCACATATCTTGAGGAGAGGTCAAGGGACTCCTACAGCCTCTGAAAAGACAGTAGTGTGGACTGGGATGAGTCGGATCTTAAAACAAAACAGACGGATGAGTTGTATTTTGATTTTCTTTATTGTACAGAAAGAAATGGAGAAATTTACTGAGGAGGCTGTCCTCTGCCGCGTCCGAAGCCACCTCTCTGCAACAGGGAAACATGTGTAAATACATTAGCCAACAAAACAATCACGTCTTATGATCGCACTATACCCAGATAACCCGATAAAGGTCTGTAACGTTAGTGTTTCTGACCGCAGGGCTCGATACAGATACAGCATGCTGGCATTTCTTATTGAACCCATGATAAAAACCCAACCACGAGCCAACAGTCAGTGTTTTAGGAAAGAACAACAATCTAGTTGTATAATTGCTGAAGAAAACATTGCTCATATAGAATAAGAAAAAAATATGCTCGTTTACAATACAATTCCCACAAAGGTAAAACATGGTATACAATATGATTCACAGGGTTTTATAGTAAAAATATAGCAGCAGTACTTACGAACTGGAATTCTGTGGCAGCTCCAGCACCGGCCTCCGCTTTCTTGTCGGCACCAGCTGATGATGAAGTTATGAACAAACAAGTCAGTAAAAATCTTTTATAGTTCAAACGTCAACACAAACACAGTAACCCCAAGAAACCATCAAAAAAGGATCTTCTATTCACACAATTAAATTTACTCTTGAGAAAGCTTTCTCTGCAACATTAAATTAAAGAAACAAAGTAAAAGATTATTTTTCTAATGTGTAACTTTGCTAATAATTACTAATTCCTGGTAAATGGACTTAGAAGACAAAGTCAGCAATTCCACCTGCCTCTCAACACCACTTCTTAGAAGCAACTCAGTTGACCAACAGTGTTAGAAGTATACTTACGAGGTGCAGCAGATCGCCTGTATGTGTCTCTGTCAGCCTCTCCGCGGTTAAGGCGGGCGGGCCTCTCTCCTTCCATTCCTGCAGAAAGACAAGAACAATTCAGATATGTCCACTTACTGCATACAACAGGATATAAGTAGAGGGAGCTCTGCATACTTTTAAGTGAGGGCTGTTGAGATTGTCAACACATTTCATTAAATACACAGGTGATATATGACAGTATTTATAAAATTAAATTGGGTTTTAGTGACATTCTGTGTCATGAGCAGATTATTCATGACCAATTTGAAGACACTGGTTTGCTTCATAAACGCAATCCCAATGCAACGCTGTGACATTTTATTCTGCACTTAAACTCTAAAGTGAGGGACAAACGCTACGTTGGTGGCAGATATATTCTAAGCTGATAAGACAATTTTCTTATTGTGCCAATAATAGAATTTTAACTCAAACACACTAAAAAGGCAGACAGAAGACACTTGAGTCAGCGTGGACGATGCTTGTAATAAGTGCAACAGTTTGCCAGAAGCTTGTACCAACAATTTCTCAGCCACCAGACAGAAACACAACATCTCCAACCCCTCTGCCTCATCTAAAGCCACAGCTTCTACTGAAACCTTAAATGTTTACATATTACGGTTTTAGTAGAAATAAAATATTCAATTATTTTATCTTGGTTTTTGCTTTTTTATAAAATATGTATTTATAATGTTATTCTATTTGTGTCAGTAATTATTTTTCTCCACCTGTATTTATCTAAAGCACAGCATTTTTGGGAGATGTATTAAAGGATTCCTGGAAGATGTTAGAGACTTAAATAATAATGTTTTAAATCCAAGTTTCAGCTCTAATCTACAACAGACATGATATGTACTGCTAAAAGATGGATGATCATCTGGTTTGTGACATCCGACAAGTCTCAACCTTTCCTTCTAAAGCCGCAGAAAATCTAATTGAGACTTGATTCGCATTTTTCAATTTATAATATAAAGATAACTCCATTACAGGTCATCTCAGGATAAAACGCAGCTGGGAACAATCAACTCAGAGTTGCTGAACTCACCACTGAGCTTTGGCTGCAGCTTTTTGACTCCATGAGGTTAATCTCACTGGAATGCTTCCACTCAGCAGGTTTACATTAACAGCTCATGACATGTGGTTTTTGTTAGTAAAATTCATTTAAAAAGCAACATCATAAGTTATCACCAGAAATGTGCTGCAGATTATTCCAACAGACGCAAGCAACATTCAACCAATTACGTGTACATCAGTGGGCTTACCCTTGGGCCTGGGCCTTGCGGTCTCAGGGCGGGTCTGGCGGCGCAGGGTGGCGGGCACAATCTCAGGGGGCAGATGGAGGAAGTCTCTCAGGTACTGGATACCTTCGTTGGTGAGGTACCAGTAAAAGTGACGCCAGGCAAATTGCTCCTTGACGTACCCACAGGACTTCAAGGACTGGAGGAAAAACAAAACACGTCGTATTGTAAGCACTTCATAGTACACCACGGCCATGTACACACTACTTTTACATTTTAAAACGCACATCTTTTGCTACGTTTACACGGAGCGTGTACACTGCGGGTTTACGGACGTAGACACACACGTTTGTTACTTTTATGGGTGCTAATTCTTCAAGCCCCTATCACATGACCCTTTTGCAAAGGAAAAACAGCCAGGCCTACCAGTGATTTATTTCAACATGGATGACGAATTTAAATAGTTATCTTATTTGTTGTCTATACTAACAGTTGTGCAGTTCTGAAATCTGCTTCCTGTTTACACCGTACCTCGTGTGCCCAATGTAATGGTCATACAAAATGCATTTTTAGAGGGTTGACATGTGGATGCAGATCATTTTGGAAACGATGCTGACAGAGATGGTTTGTTTTAAAACAAAAATGTATTAGTGTGGCTGTAGCATCCTTCTCATCCTCCCCCATGTAAATCATCTGTTCAACAAATAGAGCAATTGAAATGCTGTCATTACTTTTAACAAGCATAATTCTTAATACAGTCTGTTGTGCAAGTGAAAAACACATGTTCAACATGGCCAAACTTTCACCTCCTCATACTGACCTAAACTATTGCTTGATGAGCATCACCAGTTCAAAGATGCATTAGATCTGTACACGTGCCGCTTTCCTCATTTAATCTTTCTAACCTGCATCACCACACATTTCCCCCCAGCCATGTGCATTCTGTTAGGAGCATCAAGGCCCTTTTTTAAATATAACATGACCAATTGCTTCTGCAAGTGTCTGGATGCTTGGTTAGTACTGTGACATTACAAATGTTTGTCCTTAACAGAAACTGATATTAGCATGTAACTATTACTGAGACCGGTTCTTTGCTCTGCGAGAGACGTCAGGTCACGGGTCATCTGTACAGCTCGGCTCAGGCTTCAGCCACAATAAAAATAATCAAGTATCTCACCTGCATCGCTTTCATCACATGAAGGTTGGGCACGTTCTTGTCCGCAAGCTCCGGATGCTTGGGCAGATGGACATCTTTCTTGGCCACCATGACTCCCTCCTTGAAGAGGAGCTCATAGATAGCAATGCGATTCTTCTTGGGCATCAGCATCTGTGTTAGGTGACATGTTTTATCCGTTATTTCCCCACAAGTACACGCTACCGACAGACTACGATAGCTTCTACTTTGACGGCATGTTAGCTAACTCAGCAACATGCACTGATACAAATTGATGCCGGCGAAAGCCTACAAACTAACGCTTTGTTAAATCAACATACTAGGTTCATTTAACGTGTTAACATCATGGTAAAACACGTTGAACAGACGTAAACGTTGTGTAAGTTGGCCCACGTTAACCGCGAAAAAATGGCAGCCGTTCGTGAACATCGGAGCCATTGTCACTTCCCCACTTTTAAGGCTAATATCAACGAATGTAACACGTTTACGGCTGAAATACGTCGAATGAATCTTTTGTGACATTAACAATAATCGAACATTAAGCATGATTGTTTCATAGACCATCAGATGTTGAAGATATATTTAGATTACTACGCCGGGTATTTCTTTACCTTTCCACTTGTTAGGGGACCGGAGCCGGAAGGAACGACTGTGGTTGACCGGGAAGGTTTATCCTCGCGACCCTTGTTTGACGGAGACATGTCGCCCCCTGCCGGCGCGGAGGGGAAGAACAGCCTGGTGAATATACTGTAAAGTACTATTTTAATAGTGTACCAAATACTGTATGTAGTGTGCTTTACTTAAAACAACGTTTTAAGTAATTAGGTCGGTTTAGCGTCTTTTTTTTTTAAACAAAACCTATTTTAAAATAATTTCTTTATGCCATGTCAATTTCCATCCAAGGGTCCTGTGAATTTCGTCAAAATAAAAGCATACAGCATATTACATCCATCCATCCATTATCTGAACCGCTTATCCTCTTTAGGGTCGCGGGGCGCTGGAGCCGATCCCAGCAGGCAGGGTACACCCTGGATAAGTCGCCAGTCTATCTTTTTTTTTAAATATTAGAACGCTGCTTCATTTTCAATGTGTGTTATTTATTATTTTTATTCATGGGAATAATAATTGTATTATTGTTATTATATAGTTGTACAAAATAACTAAACTGGATGACATCTGGAATAATTATTGGTGAAATGTAACTAATGTACATTTATTTAGACACTTAACTTAAGCAGGCATATTTCCATTTCATGCTACATAACACTTTTATTCCAGTACCATTAATACACTAACACTTATTTTATATACAAAACATATACACATTAACATTATATATAATAATATCACACTCACAGGGCATGCAAATGGTCTAGGCCTACTTTTACTTTTGAGTACATTTTGCTTGAGTGTCATTTTCGAAGAACCTTTAATACCTTTCCTTAAACTTTAGCAAAAATAAACAATTAAAAATACATTTTGTGATTACATTTTACTTTTTTTTATTTGCAGGTTGACGGGTTTAATAACCATACATGTGAGAGGATGTCCTTATAACACTCTCGAAGGCTAAGGATTTCCACTCTGCTTGTTGAATGTTAAATCTGTTGATGAGAATTAGGCCTGTGACATTACGACATGCTATTTGTATTAATACATATAAAAGTCTACAGAATGTCTGAAAATGGCAAAAGGAAAATGCTCATCACAATATGCCAATGCAACCTCTCCATATGATATTAATAATTTTTTTAAGTATCTTACTCTTATTTATTTAAATTATTTTATTTATTTCATTTATTTTATTTATTTTATTGTATTTCATTTTATTTATGTTATTTATTTGATTTCGCCATTATAAGTTTCCACCAACCGTTCGCTCCCTCTTAAAAACGTTTATGTTGAAAGAGCATCCCGGAAGTGTTATTGTTCATCAAGCCCATGGCTACCTTGACTCACGGACCATCCCCCATCTACCGGCGAAACAACGGGAGGCAGCTGATGAAGACAATGATTACACTATACAATATTACAAAATAAGAAGCTGGATTAAAAAAAATCGTTTTGGTAGGTACGTCTTTATTTTTTGTTATTTCCACGTATCGGGGATCAACAGCTAGCATAGAGGTGTGTTGTGGAAAAAGTAGCTTAATTTACTGTGAACCGTTACAGCTGCTGTTGCTGAGAACAGACGGGTTTCCCCCCTCTGCGATGCTCCTGTGACTAAAGTAAAGTAACGCGCATGGCTTTGAGAGGAAAAGTCATTGTCGTAGCGTCTCTTTGTATCACAGAAACCTGCAGTTTGGGGTGCTGAAGAGCGGGTCACTTGAGCCACCGCCGGGCTGTCACGTGCTCCTGCTTCACAACACTCATTGCAAACGGATTATTTTTTTTATTTCCAACAAGGTTTACACTTTGACAGAAGCAAATGCATTGTGGGCAACATTTAGTGGGAGTTGGTTTTGCAGGAGGTGCAGAGAGAGACCCAGCAGCAGCAGCAGCAGCAGCAGCCTGTGGCGGGTTAGGGAGGGATGTCTGAAGTAAAAAAAAAAACTGTCACTGGGGAGAAGGAGCCAGTGTTTCCTCCAGACCTGCACATTTCTTTGATTCCTCATCGGACAGCAGCAGCTGGTTGGATCAGATCAGGGCTGTTGTGAGGCTCTGACCTCCATGTGAGCTCTATGAGTCTCTGTCCACGGTTCTGAACTCATGCTGCTGCATTGTGCGTGCACGTTACAGTACAACAAGCTGCTGGACACATCTCTCTTCTGTGCAGCTATTCAAATACCATCTATGGCAAAAGTTTGGCGTATGCCTTAAACAGAAGTCCATTTATTTAAAAAAAAACATTGTGTTCCTTAATGTCTTAAAGGGCCACTGCACTGTTTCTGCACATGAAGATCAGTTTACTGAGTGTGTTTCTGGAACGAGCTTCTTCATGTCAACGCTTAGGAAACACCAGCTTTGCCTCAGGGACGAGTCCACGCATGTTTAAACAGGAATGTGTGGAGTTTGAAAGAAGTCTCTCGAGCGTTGCTCTCGAGTTGCTGCGTGGTGGAAGAGCAGTCTTTAAAGTCACTGTATTTGCCTGTAGCCTTTTCAACGGACTAATACTGTCATTTTCCACTTCCTGTATGCTGGAGATTGTCAACTTAGTGTATTTATATTTGGTGTATTGAACTTTTTAATAGTATTTTTTTGCGTTTCGTGCTGGATGGAAAGACTGCCAGGCTGATTAAGTACATTTCATGTCACTCTCACTGAGTTAATTAATCACTAATCCATTGATAACACTGTTATTATTCCTTCCTGCTTCTCAAACGTGAGGATTTTGATGCTTTCTCTGTCGTTTAATCATTTGTAAATAGAATTTTCATTCAGAAAAAAATATGAAAATATTGTTTGAATGATTATTCTCACTCAGTGTGACTCCTACGCGGTTTGTTGTGAGGAAATTATCTCATCTCCTTTCTGATCATCGCACCGTATCGACCCGCAACACAAAGCTTTTGTAAACACAGATATGCTTTAAGAGCCGGCCGTCTAGGGATGCGCATCATTTCTGGTTTTCTTATCAGGGATGATTTATCGTATGCAGAAGCATCTGTGGTGAATTTGAAGGGGGATATCATAGTTTAGGGAGACAGAGAGAGAGGATTTGTCTCTTCACACATGTTGAAGTGCTTTTGATGGAGAGCGTTCCTAATTGGATTCATTCTTGTGACAAATGAGGGACACTCATTTGATTTGCGGCGCCCGGTTCAACTCCTTTCTGTTTAGCAAATGACAGACGTCATCGCTAATGTAATTAATTAGACTAAAACCTATCGTCTTTTCTTTTCATTTTTTTTCTGAATGAATAACTATGGATTTTTACGATGTTATTCCCAAGGGAGGGGCGTGTAGGCTCTTCAGTTTGCATCCAATTAACCATTTGCACTCCCAGGCTTGGCGTGTCACATCTGGTGCTCACGGGCCGACGTGAGCGGATTGAAAGCTATTAAACTTATTATTGTTCTTTTTTTTTTTGGGCCCTTGGAACTCAGGCATCAGCCTCCTTTTCATCAAGGTTTTTGAATCAATGCAAATATATTTGAATTCAATTAGTTTGATGATTTCAACTCAGTTTCTCTAACAATTACCACAACACAATTAAGCTCTCCGCAAAGTATCTGAGTGAGCAGATCTTCTGAAAGCTGCTGAACACCAATGGACGAACACTTAAGTAAATAATTGAACCCACCGAATGGAAAAGGACCCTCGTGAAGCGTCCTCCATACATGTTCAGGGGCTGACTGGTGGCAGAGCGGGGCTTTGGATTCGGCCTGAACTGTAAGGAAATTGGAGCCTGAGATAGGAACCAGCGCCGCGACCCTAAAAGAGGATAAGCGGTTCAGATAATGGATGGATGGATAAATGAATGCACTGCATAGTATATGAAGTATTTACTTTATGCTAACAATCCAGAAATCTCAGTTTAATCACGACTGTGAACTGCTGAATGATGCAACTCCAGCAAACCATCAAACATTCCCAATTTGAGAATCCAAAAACGAGGGAAATCTTCTCTCTATGGGAATTGTTCTGGAATCGACTTCCCAGACACTGATTATGAATTCCCTGTTGTGTCTCTGCCGTCTGACTGCTGCAGATGCTGAATCAGCAGAATCTCAGCAGCAAAGCTGCTCGGTGCAGCAAACGGCTTCAGGCCAACTTGTATCCAGGAGGTGCATCCTGATGATCCATGATCTCATGCTGCAGACAGTAGAGGTGCAGGAACGTCCCAAGATTCATGGAGTACGCTCACGTTTACAGCTTTGAACCTGAAATGGACAGATGGACTGATGGACAGAACAATAGTTGATCTTTTGAAGTATCGTTATCTGCATCCGGGTTCCTGATTGGAAGGATTTGCGGCTTTTCTTTGTCTTTTGTGATTAAATACTGAATATCTTTGGGTTTGAGCTGTCGGTTGGACAAAACTAGCAATTTTAATATGAAAACCTTGGATTTTATCATGGGAAGTCATTATTTTGTAAAATCTTACAAGTGACGCAAATAATCTAGCATCTCTGCATCAAGAAGTCAATTAATCCATTTGCTGATCTAAAGAAAGTTTATCAGAAACTATTTAGATAATTGATTACGCCGCTCCGCCCTCCTCCAAAAAAAGCCCAAACTATGATTGTTCCAGGTCCCCAAAATGTAAAATATTGTGCATTTATTAAGTAAATAGAATACTCTTTGTTTTAATAAACTTAATAAACTCCCCTTTTTCTTTAATATATTGTAATTGCCATTTTTCACAGTTTATCTAATGTTTTATAGACGATAAGATTGAGCAATAAATTGATAAAATAATCATTATTTGCAGCCATAAATGACTCACTCTACCAAGAAAGAAATTTAAAGGTACTTTTTTAAGTTATTTAATTTGTTTCTTGAGAAATTCCAACTATTTACTAGTTTCGGGCCTCTAAAAAAACCCTTTCTGGAGGACGTAATGCACCACTCGGTGTCTTCCTACAAATGTCTTCCTACAAATGTCTTCCTACTGACTGATACACGGATGGTGTTTCCTCTCACATCTTCTTCGCACCTCTAACAGCCAAAGGACTTCTCATGCATGACAACAGGAGAGGCTGTGTGTAGACACACAATAGACGCTCTCTGACTGGGAAGTAGAAAAGAAAAAGGTTATCGATTACAAAGAAACTGGAACGCACAGAGGTCTTCCTCACTTGCCCTGGAGTATCGATTGAATTTCAAACCCTAGAATATGAGAAATTGTCTCTAGACAGAATATGAAATGGTGTTCACACACACACACACACACACACACACACACACACACACACACACACATATATGACAGCCATGTTTTCTTGGCCATGCTCTCTGCACTAACTTGTCATGAGGTCTATGTCTCCAAGGCCAAGAGTGAACTTTTAGTCCCAGTTTTTATTTAGCCGATGGAACAATGCTCATTTATATATCTGCAACCACATGTTGGAGGGTTGTGCGGGATGATCGAAAGCTCCAGAACAGCCGCTTAATGGATCTTGATTGTTTAGTCAGCTGGTGTTGAAAAGCATTCATTCAAAAGCATTTTCCTTTGATTTGCATTGAATTCATTTAATTCCTAAACCTCACTGTTTATTGCACACTGTGTAGCGGCGAGTGTAGAACATTGTATTTACTGACAGATTCTTAAACTTGTTTATTTTATTAAATGTGAATATTATCGATAAAGGGACACTTTGCCTCGCTCAAGGGCACCACAGCATCACTCATATCCACCATAAAAAAAGAAAATATGCTTCCTCTTACAGAAATTGAGACGAGAATGTGGAAACCATGCTCATATATGTCCGTTAAATATGAAGCTGGAGGCGGTTAGCTTATAAAAATGTTCCAAAAATAAATACATCGTAGTCATAAGTTAGTTTGGTTGAGTTTACCTATAAACACCTGTTGATATCCAGAGAAAGAACAGCACATTTTCTCTAATTGTATAAACAAAATAGGAATAATCCAATCAAGTGAAACATGTGAGTGTTTTAGAGAGAAGGAGGTCAGCAGGACCTCGACTAACAACTTCCACCCCATCCAATCACAGCAGGGGAACCGCCCCAATCACAAGAGAGGGTCTCCTCTACGAGACCCGACCTGCAGCCCTTTCTTTCAGTTCTCCTTTGGCCTGGTCGTATATTACTTCCTGCAACAATGGGATCGAACACCGGGGTCAAACGGAGCGAGCCCCGCGGGGAGAAGCCTGATTGGATGACACGCAGATGGCTGTTAATGGGGCGACGAGCATCCCGCCTTAGAGGGTGCACAACAAGGCTGTGTTTGAGGGTTTCAGGCCTCCGTCCCGCAAGTTGCTGCTTCACCTGTGTGTTGAAACATCCCATAACGTCGGCTGCTTTGAGAGGATTGTTTCATATTCATGTTCACATGATTCCTCCTCAGCTGGAAGCGATTCGTTCCATCCCTCGCATGCGGTCCGTCTCAGAGTCTCCTTTTCCACCGGCGACTCACGAGTGTGTGTGATAAGGGAGAAGCCCTCGAGTCTCCTCCCTCCCTCGCAGCTGGCTAATTATTGATGGTTTAATGGGTTTTCTCAGGGATATGTCAAAGTTCAGGGTGTGTGTGTGTGTGTGTGTGGACCGCAGGATGTGTCATGGTTGCAGCCGGGCGGTGACGCTCCTCGACTCTTAGTTCCAGGTGTCGGTTCTCCTGACGGCGGTTAGAAAGCTCCTGTCGAGGACCGAGCGGCCGCAGAGGACAGACCAGGTTCAGTAAACTGCTCCGATCGGCTATGACGCTTCTCAATGTCGACTTTAAGATTTAACGTTGTGTACTTGTGGTTTTGTACCTGCATTTTCAGATGAGTGAACGTGGGATTTTCCTATGTATTATTATTTTAAACAGGTCGTGGGCAAAAGTAAAAAAACAAAAAAGGTCCTCGTTGTCATCATGTTCAGGGCACTCGGACCTCGATCTCTGCCTTATCTTATTGATGTGTATGGACTTTTAAAAGAAAAATGATCAAAATCAGTGCAGCAGAACCAGAGATATCGTCTTTTTTTAGTCCGTGCAATCCTCTTCCTCATCAAAATCTGCCACCTGCATTACCCACAATGCAACAGGGAGGGGGTTGAGTGTGTTCTCCTCGCAGCTAAAAAATAGCACCATTGTGCAGGTATTTAAGTCTGCCTGTGTCCAGAACGCCAGTGTTATTAATAATACGTGAATATTACAGAGAAACTAGATTGAGTTTCAGATATATATTCGGGGGGAAAAAATCGCCGTCTGCTGCCTGAAATGTTTCCACAAGCAAAACAATCCTCCTGTGGCACTTCTATCTTTCCCTTTTTCCTTCACACAGCTGCACACACATGTAATTGCACAACAACCGCAATCCTCTCGGCTGTTGCGTAACGCCACAAGAGCAGCTGAGGGCTAAACGCCTTTTATCGAGGCTTCCTCAGTCGCACGCTTTCTCTTCGTTCTGGAGTCGTTTATCGGGGACAGCCGGCGAAGACGTTAAACTGGAGAAGAGTGTATTTGTTGCAGACCGGCGATCCCGATCCGTCCTCGAGGCGTAAAACGCATCACACACAGCGTCTTTTGTTCAGGCCTCTGTGAGGTACAACCCAGTCGGTCCAGACAGTGGCTTCAGATTACATCTGAGTCAGGAGGGTCATCTCCCCTAATCCCTTTACAGCAGTGTGAACTATTGATGAATGGGGCTCTATATACAGTATATATACTGTATATATATATAGGACTTGGATGTGATGAGGGCAGCAGCAGTTTGTCCCGAGGGAAAGAATAAAAAAAAAAGTGCTGCATTTGAATAATGTGGCCAAGATCTCACCGGGCAAGAGGCGGAGGGATGCAGGGGTCTGTTTACATGTGCAGGGTTCATACGCTCATGGAAAACCTGGAAAAGTCATGGGATTTTAAAATGGTTATTTCCAGGCCTGGAAAAGTCCTTAAAAAAAATGAAATCCCAAAAGTTTAGTAAAAGTCATGTAAATGTGTTATATTCATGTGTTCATGTGGTTCATTTACGCTGAGTTTGAAATAATTAATATTCTTTTAAAAGAAAGACTCAAAATATAAGCAGGCATACGCTGAGTATATCTATAAATGTTTATTCTTTTAATCAAACTATTGTCTCTCATTCATTTGTGTCCTTTAAGGAATACTGTATGCTTTGGAATCCTCATTGTTAGTTTAAATACTACATTTTATCACTTTTTCATGGACACACCCAGATTTCACTACATGTTTGGTCATGGGAATTTGGTTAAAAGTCCTGGAAAAGTCTTGGAAAAGTCCTGGAAATCCATTGGTCAGAATGTGTATGAACCCTGATGTATGTGTGTGAGAGTATATGAATGATTTAGTAGAAATGATCAACCTTTTCAGAATATCAGAGCGCTTACGAGGCATCATATGTTTTGTTTCTTGACTTGTCGCCTCATTTTCATCAACGGTTTTGGAAAATACCAGCAGCCCTTGTTCAGTGTTTTTTTTGTCCTTGTCGTCTTGTTACTCACATTAAGAATGATGGATGCACTGAAGCAGGAGTGCACTGTGGTTTCACTTTTTGTTATTTTGAGTTTTTTCTTTTTCTTTAATACAAACTCGCATCCGTCCCTGATGAGAAAAAGCACGCGGTGTGGATATTTAATAACAGCTTTGTCAGCTGTGATCAATGGCAATCCTTGTAATTGTGTAGTTGTCATTCATGGTTTCTCTCGTCTCTTCCCTTTGGTGGTTTGGTTCCCTCCAGAGATTTAAATGCGAACATAACTTTAATCAGTTTGTTTTTCTTCACCTGCTGGGATCTGATTCTTCCCCCGAAAACCTGGTGTCCTAGACAAATCTTTAAACATTCTTATTCTTGATTTCACAAGTTATTTCTCTGACTGTGAACCAGTTTCTCTTGTATTTCCACCGAGGAGACAAAGTAGTACATGAAGTGACAAAAGTTAAGATTGTTTTTCTGCAGGACGTTATTTAATGTTAGCTTTATTAGCATATGAGTGGATTTCTGCTGTATTTCTACTTCAACATCGGATGATACCCAAACACCAGACATCTGTATCGAGACTTAAAAAGCTGGATCGACCGACTAGCAACTTGAGATGTTTGTTTCACAAGTAGCCAGTTCACCAGCTCATTTTAAACCCATGATTAGCTAAATCGCCGTCAGGCGTTAGCCAGCGGGTTCTGGGCTCCGGCCTCTGTTGCCAGCTCGAACGTGATTGGTCAATATTACTCCGACAAACAGAAACAATGTTGCTTCTGATGCCAAACTCTAGTCCTTCAGATTCCACGTGAACGAATGCGGAATCTGTTTATACAGATTCAGCGCTAATAAGCTAGCGTTAGCACGCTAAGATGCTAGCATGCCGTCGACTCTTAGTCTACTTAAAGAATCCCCTTTTCTCTCTGTGTTTATGTTCTCTGTGTTCTCCTTTATTTCCACCTGTCAGCTCTCTGCGGTGATGGACAGCGACATCTTGTCGGTTTTGGTTTTAACAAAACAAAAACACACACAGGAAGTCTTGTGCTTGAAACGATGCTGCCAAGGAGAGGAGGCAATGTCTTGTCTTCTCTATCTTCTCTGTGCTCAACGTTTGTCATCAGCATATTTATGAATTTATTGCATCTGGCTCTGCAGTTGAACTCCTTTTGTACTCTACAGCTGTACAGCTCAACGTTTTGCTCCGACCTTTATGGCAAGTTGTCTAATTATTAACTGTTTTATGGCGGCCATGTCAACAGCACACACCTGTCCTCTGGTCTTCATGCCCATTCAGAACAGCTTATGTATATATATATATATATATTTATCTACCTGAGGATCACCTCCACCCCTCATGCTCAGCTCGATATTGTTGTAATCTCCTGTTAGTTGGCCCCCACCCTGCCTGTGTTGTGTGGCGCATGCTAAAGGAATTTATGGTGTAAAGGAATGAGGCCTCTTTTATTATCTGGACCAGTGGACCAAAACATTTAAAGTTTCTCTTATTCCTTCTTCTCTGTTCTTCCCTTCCTCCTGTTCAGAAAATGTCCATACTCAGTCAAACGAAGTGTTAATTTAAAGACTTCCATCGTTTTTTAAAGGGTGTATAAATCAAATACCAGCTGCCCTTTACATCAAACTTTAGTGAGACAACGAGGTAACCCCGAGGGCTGAGTGGCAGTAAAACTAGGACGACAACGTTCATGTCGTTTATGCTCTCCGGGATCTAAATGTCAGACAGCAGATCACACTGCAGCATCGTGACCGGCGATGAAATCACTATTTTATGCTCGTTCTGTACCTAATTCATAACATCTAAATCATGTCCAGCTATTTAAACACAGCTCAGGCTTGAAGTTCAACCAGCTGAGATTCAGCAGACTAAACGGGCCTCGTCAGCTGCACGGCCCGAAGCACCAGAGCCCAGATAATAAGGATTGACGGGTTTCAAGGCCGGTGGGTGTGAATGTGTGTGAGGCCTTTTCAAAGTGAGCCGGCTTCACTGTAACACAGTAACATCAGAGTCTCCTCGTCTTGTAGGAGCTATTTTATCTTCCTCGTTTTTTTTATTTTTTTTTTATTTTTTTTGAGGCCTCCACCGTGACCAGCTCCACCCAGAGGCTGATCATTAAACTCCTCACATCACCACAGCATCCAGTGTTCATAGACAGCAGCCCCCCTCCTCCTCTCTGGCCTCCTGCTCTGTCTGAGCCATTCAAGCAAAGCACCACAGGATTATCCCTCACTCATTGAGAAACACACACACACACACACACACACACACACACACACACACACACACACAGTCTTTTGATTTTTCCTGCCGGATAGGATGATCTCAGATCTCACATTAGTGCTGCACGCTGATGCTGCGTCGGCCAGCCAGTCAGAGAGGACGGCGGGCGGCGCAGGGGGGGAAATAAGCAACAAGAGGGAGGAGGAGGAGAAGAGGAGGAGGAGGAGAAGAAGAGGAGGAGGAGAAGAGGAGGAGAGGAGCCCACGTGCCTCTTTTCTCCGAGCTGTAGCCTCAGCCGCTGTTGATGGAGGACTGGGGGTAAGCTTTTGTTGCTGTGGCGGGGGGCTGCTTCTCCCCCTCTCCGGGTGTGTTCAGGGTCTTTGTTTGGGGGGCGTCGGGCGCTCTTGGCTAGACCGGCTCGGCTCGGCCCGGCTCGGCGTGCTGCGAGTTGTGGTGCCTTTTGGTGCTTGTGTGCACTTGCTTTCGAGGGTTGGGGATCCCCGGTGATGCCCTTTCAGTCTCCAGGCGCTCGCTGCGCTGGAGGATGTGCCTCCTTCGCTTTGGACTGCCGGTCGATGGAAGAGGAGAAGGGGAGTGAATCAATGTGGTGACTACACCTTGGAGGGTGCTGCCAATGTTTGGGTGTGTGTGTGTGTGTGTGTGTGTGTGTGTGTTATGAGGGGGGTTATTGTTTGTGTAACCACAGTGAATAACTCACTAGATATTGCACTCTAAATTAGAAATACAGTCAGGGTGATGTCATTATTTCTGTCTTATCGCTTAATTAAAAATAATAAAATGAAAAGGTGGAAGAAGCTAGTCCAGGACTGTTTTCCCTCTCTGTGATCTGCCTCTCTCTGCGAGCCAAAGCGAAGGGCTCGGCTGAACAAAAGCCCCCTCTTGGCACGTAGCTAATGGATTAACCAACCATGATGAAACACACACTCATGCCATGCGCCGCACCGCATCCGGCCGGCCGAGGCGTTTGTTTTGCCCGAAGCCGTTGTTTTTTTTTTCCGTCCGCCGGGGAAATTCCCCTCAATTAACCGTATTTTTGGGGAGATTTTTGAGTTTTCTTTCACTTCCCCTCTGTCGTTTCATCTCCGCCTCAAAAAGTGTTGACCCAAATACCCATGCAGCTCCCGCGCCTCCCCCTGACCTATCAAAACACATCACTGCCTTCTATTGTTTCACCTGAGTCTCTTCATCCCTCTTCATCTGCAGAGTTTGGCTTAGTGAGATTGTTGTTGTTGTTGTTGTTGTTGTTGTTGTTGTTGATTACGAGACAATCTTCTCTCCGTCAATGTCCGATCAGCTGGTGGAGAAGATGTTCAGAGAAACATGAACAAGCACTGCGTGGTAGACTGTTCTGACCTGGAACGAGTGATCACTGTTGACTTATTTATTTGAAATATGATGTATTCATGCTTAAAGCTAGCAGCTGGTTAGCTTAGCATAAAGACTGGAAACAGGGTAAACCAGCTCTCTCTGTCCAACGGTAACCAACCTGCAGCACTAAAGCTGGCTAATTATCACTTTTTACCATATTTGTGTAATCTGGACAAAATACAAAGTATAAAAACGACACTTGGTTTTATTATTATTATTATTATTATATTTTATGAGGTTGCCAGCTATCCAGCAGAAACTCCTGGAAGTTACTGCCTCCAGCCAAGAAAATGTTTTTGCGGTTTTACACAAAAATGGGTAAAACCACAGGTTGTTGTTTTTAATACTTAGTTTTTTGTGCAGATTAAACACAAAGATCTGGTGACATTAATTAGATTGTGTCACTTTTGTGTTACCAGAGCCAGGCCAGCTGTTTCCCCCTGTTTCCAGTCTTTGTGCTAAGCTAACTGTAGCTAACTGTAGCTTCATATTTACCGTACAGCCATCTGAGAGTGCTATTGATCTTCTCATCTAAATGTCAAACTAATGCAAATGGATTCAGCACACGTCGTGTCATCTGTCAAATGCTTTCGCTGGATTATCTGTTCATTGGTTTTGTTTTCCAGCTGGCATTTCACTGAGCTGATAACAGCGGCTCATTTTCATCCTCGATTTGCATCTTACTCCATGTGTGTTTTCTTTGTTTGTGTGTTGGTATCTGTTTGTCGCTCTTTCCTCAGCATATCCTACTTAATATTTTGTGTCATCTTTGTTTTTTTATATCTCAGTGTATCCCTTCTGGTGTGAATATCTAGAGCAACAACACGTCTGGACTTTTGTCATCATATCATATGTCAGAATATATCATTGTTCAGCTCTGACCCAGTCTGACTGTCAGGCACGTTAACCAGGAGAGCAAAATGTGGGGCGAGTCGTCTGGTTTCTCCCGGAATAGATCCCTGTGCAGATAGCTACAATAATCCAGACGGCGGTGTTGTTTTCTTTCCATCAGACTCAAGAGACAAGGGTTTGAAGTTATATCTGTAAACGTGAAGTTCATTTGGGGAGCTGAGGCTCGTGCTGCTTGCTCGAACATGTTTTGCCGGACCCAAAACCCCCAAAACCCTGGTACGCTTCTTTACTGTAAGCCCATCTTGAAACAAATATGCAAAATCAAACTAATTAATATACAGTGGGTACGGAAAGTATTCAGACCCCTTTAGATTTTTCACTCTTTGTTTCATTGCAGCCATTTGCTAAAATCAAAAAAGTTCATTTTATTTCTCATTAATGTACACTCAGCACCCCATCTTGACAGAAAAAAACAGAAATGTAGAAATTTTTGCAAATTTATTAAAAAAGAAAAACTGAAATATCACATGGTCATAAGTATTCAGACCCTTTGCTGTGACACTCATATTTAACTCATATGCTGTCCATTTCTTCTGATCCTTCTTGAGATGGTTCTATTCCTTCATTGGAGTCCAGCTGTGTTTAAATAAACTGATTGGACTTGATTAGGAAAGGCACACACCTGTCTATATAAGACCTTACAGCTCACAGTGCATGTCAGAGCAAATGAGAATCATGAGGTCGAAGGAACTGCCCAAGGAGCTCAGAGACAGAATTGTGGCAAGGCACAGATCTGGCCAAGGTTACAAAAGAATTTCTGCAGCACTCAAGGTTCCTAAAAGCACAGTGGCCTCCATAATCCTTAAATGGAAGAAGTTTGGGACGACGAGAACTCTTCCTAGACCTGGCCGTCCAGCCAAACTGAGCAATCGTGGGAGAAGAGCCTTGGTGAGAGAGGTAAAGAAGAACCCAAAGATCACTGTGGCTGAGCTCCAGAGATGCAGTAGGGAGATGGGAGAAAGTTCCACAAAGTCAACTATCACTGCAACCCTCCACCAGTCGGGGCTTTATGGCAGAGTGGCCCGACGGAAGCCTCTCCTCAGTGCAAGACATATAAAAGCCCGCATAGAGTTTGCCAAAAAACACATGAAGGACTCCCAGACTATGAGAAATAAGATTCTCTGGTCTGATGAGACCAAGATTGAACTTTTTGGCGTTAATTCTAAGAGGTATGTGTGGAGAAAACCAGGCACTGCTCATCACCTGCCCAATACAATCCCAACAGTGAAACATGGTGGTGGCAGCATCATGCTGTGGGGGTGTTTTTCAGCTGCAGGGACAGGACGACTGGTTGCAATTGAAGGAAAGATGAATGCGGCCAAGTACAGAGATATCCTGGAAGAAAACCTCTTCCAGAGTGCTCTGGACCTCAGACTGGGCCGAAGGTTCACCTTCCAACAAGACAATGACCCTAAGCACACAGCTAAAATAACAAAGGAGTGGCTTCGGAACAACTCTGTGACCATTCTTGACTGGCCCAGCCAGAGCCCTGACCTAAACCCAATTGAGCATCTCTGGAGAGACCTGAAAATGGCTGTCCACCAACGTTCACCATCCAACCTGACGGAACTGGAGAGGATCTGCAAGGAAGAATGGCAGAGGATCCCCAAATCCAGGTGTGACAAACTTGTTGCATCATTCCCAAGAAGACTCATGGCTGTACTAGCTCAAAAGGGTGCTTCTACTCAATACTGAGCAAAGGGTCTGAATACTTATGACCATGTGATATTTCAGTTTTTCTTTTTTAATAAATTTGCAAAAATTTCTACATTTCTGTTTTTTTCTGTCAAGATGGGGTGCTGAGTGTACATTAATGAGAAATAAAATGAACTTTTTTGATTTTAGCAAATGGCTGCAATGAAACAAAGAGTGAAAAATCTAAAGGGGTCTGAATACTTTCCGTACCCACTATATATTTAAGTATTGTAGATACTTTTTTTTAAACTGTTTTTACCGTTTATTATTTATATTACTTGATTTTTTACTATGTTTCTTGTGTGCACTTTACCCTGTCTGCTCCTGTAATCCTGAAATGTCCCCACTGCGGGACTAATAAAGGAATATCTAATCTAATCTAATCTAACTAATGTTGTAAAACAACACACATTACCCTTACTGTATTTACTTTATTTCATTGAATGGATTTAAAAAGTGTTGGACATGTAGATGACAAAGAGAACATCATTACAAGAACAGAGGTTCTCCACGATCAGGTTTTACGAAGCTGCAACAAAACTCATTAGCGGCGGCTAATTACCTCTTATCGTTTCCAGGCACTCGTGGCCCCTCTCTGTACTGTGGAGGTGAGCGTGGCCCCTCTCTGTAACATGGAGGTGAGCGTGGCCCCTCTCTGTAACATGGAGGTGAGCGTGGCCCCTCTCTGTAAGGTGGAGGTGAGCGTGGCCCCTCTCTGTAAGGTGGAGGTGAGCGTGGCCCCTCTCTGTAACATGGAGGTGAGCGTGGCCCCTCTCTGTAATGTGGAGGTGAGCGTGGCCCCTCTCTGTAACATGGAGGTGGCCCCTCTCTGTAAGGTGGAGGTGAGCGTGGCCCCTCTCTGTAACGTGGAGGTGAGCGTGGCCCCTCTCTGTAACATGGAGTTGAGCGTGGCCCCTCTCTGTAACATGGAGGTGGCCCCTCTCTGTAAGGTGGAGGTGAGCGTGGCCCCTCTCTGTAACGTGGAGGTGAGCGTGGCCCCTCTCTGTAACATGGAGGTGGCCCCTCTCTGTAAGGTGGAGGTCAGCGTGGCCCCTCTCTGTAAGGTGGAGGTGAGCGTGGCCCCTCTCTGTAACGTGGAGGTGAGTGTGGCCCCTCTCTGTAACGTGGAGGTGAGCGTGGCCCCTCTCTGTAACATGGAGGTGGCCCCTCTCTGTAAGGTGGAGGTGAGCGTGGCCCCTCTCTGTAAGGTGGGGGTGAGCGTGGCCCCTCTCTGTAACGTGGAGGTGAGCGTGGCCCCTCTCTGTAACGTGGAGGTGGCCCCTCTCTGTAACATGGAGGTGGCCCCTCTCTGTAAGGTGGAGGTGAGCGTGGCCCCTCTCTGTAAGGTGGAGGTGAGCGTGGCCCCTCTCTGTAAGGTGGAGGTGAGCGTGACCCCTCTCTGTAACATGGAGGTGAGCGTGGCCCCTCTCTGTAAGGTGGAGGTGAGCGTGGCCCCTCTCTGTAACATGGAGGTGAGCGTGGCCCCTCTCTGTAACATGGAGGTGAGCGTGGCCCCTCTCTGTAAGGTGGAGGTGAGCGTGGCCCCTCTCTGTAACATGGAGGTGAGCGTGGCCCCTCTCTGTAAGGTGGAGGTGAGCGTGGCCCCTCTCTGTAACATGGAGGTGAGCGTGGCCCCTCTCTGTAGCGTGGAGGTGAGCGTGGCCCCTCTCTGTAACATGGAGGTGAGCGTGGCCCCTCTCTGTAAGGTGGAGGTGAGCGTGGCCCCTCTCTGTAAGGTGGAGGTGAGCGTGGCCCCTCTCTGTAAGGTGGAGGTGAGCGTGGCCCCTCTCTGTAAGGTGGAGGTGAGCGTGGCCCCTCTCTGTAACATGGAGGTGAGCGTGGCCCCTCTCTGTAAGGTGGAGGTGAGCGTGGCCCCTCTCTGTAGCGTGGAGGTGAGCGTGGCCCCTCTCTGTAGCGTGGAGGTGAGCGTGGCCCCTCTCTGTAGCGTGGAGGTGAGCGTGGCCCCTCTCTGTAACATGGAGGTGAGCGTGGCCCCTCTCTGTAAGGTGGAGGTGAGCGTGGCCCCTCTCTGTAACATGGAGGTGAGCGTGGCCCCTCTCTGTAACATGGAGGTGAGCGTGGCCCCTCTCTGTAAGGTGGAGGTGAGCGTGGCCCCTCTCTGTAACATGGAGGTGAGCGTGGCCCCTCTCTGTAACGTGGAGGTGAGCGTGGCCCCTCTCTGTAAGGTGGAGGTGAGCGTGGCCCCTCTCTGTAAGGTGGAGGTGGCCCCTCTCTTTGAGTCAATGGTCCTCTGAATGCAGACAAAAGCGAGCGCGTCTCCTCGTGGTCGTTTTGCATTTCTCTGTAGTCGTTTTGTGTGTCTTTGTTGTTGTGATCGTTGCTTCTCTTTGTGATTTGGTTTGTGCGTCCCTGTGGTCCTTTTTGTCTCTCTAGTCGTGTTTAATTTCTCTTTGTAGTTGTTTGATGATGGTTTTGCGTCTGATTTTGCATCCTCTCTATAGACATGTCTCTTTGTGGCCGTTTTGTTTCTCTTTGTAATCATTGTGCTTGTCTTTGTGGCAATTTTGCTATAATTTTACGTGTCTTTGTGATCGTTTTGCGTGACTTTGTGGACATTTTGTGTATCTTTGTGGTCTCAAGGCGTAGCGTTGTGGTTATTTTTTAATGCTTTGTAATAATTTTGCATCTCTTTACGGTCATTTTGCTTGACTTTGTAGTTGTTTTGTCATCATTTTGCGTGTCTTTGTGATCATTTTGCACCTCTTTGTGGTCATTTGACGTAGCCTTGTGATCGTTTTGCGTAACTTTGTGGTCATTGTGTATATCTTTGGTTACTTGTCTTAGCATTGTGGTCGTTTTTTTTAACCTTTGTGGTCATTTTGCGTCTCATTGTTGACGCTTTGCATCTCTTTGTGGTGATTTTGATCCTCTTTATGGTCATTTTGCTCGTCTTTGTAGTTCTGCTATAATTGTGCATCCCTGTGGTTGTTTTGTGTGTCTTTGTAGTTGTTTGACTGACTTTCCAAAGAGCCCCTTGGTCCCTGTGCCTATGCCTAGTACATGGATAGATGGATTGTTCAGAGTTCCTCTCTTCCTTCTCTACAGTCGTACTATAATCTCACCTCGCGTCATCATGAGCAGTGCGGTCTTAATTGATAACGACCAGCGAGTGGAATGAGGGGTGATTACTCTGCAATGAGGCGACAGTGTCCTGACTGCAGCCGGGTTGATGCCCCTGATAGTCACCATCTATGAGCAGAGATATCTCAGGGGAGGAGAGAGAGAAACAGCTTACGAGGGTGGAGGTGGTTTTGCACCTTCCTGATATCAGGATGTGGAAAGTGTTGGGTAACATAAAATGCTCGGGAGGCGTAATTTTTTTATTTCCACTGCTGATAGTCGCTGATCTCATCGCCTTTAGTTTGTACTTTGTACGAATGTGTGCCCGCTCATTCGTGTGTTATCTACACAGTATGTGTCTGCAAAGTTGTGAAAGTCTCCAGAGCTGAAACAGCTGTTCATAATTGAAATTACGAAAAGCTAAAATATTAAATTCAATAAAAACTTTCCATTTGATATATTTGTTTATTGAATATCATTGTGTTTTAGACTGTTGGTCATACAAAACAAACACTTTGGGCTATCAAATATGATGAGGGGCAAACATTTTATTCAACATTTTCAGAAATGCGGCAAGAGCTTTAACTGTTTATGAACGAGTGGATTTATTGTTTGAAAGAAAATGTTACAATTTTAATAAGCGATGAATCACTTCAGTAATTGTGTTCTAATAAACATTCATTGGTTCCAGTTGTTCAATTTGCTATGTTTTTATATAATTGTTGTAAACTTAATACTTTTGGGTTTTAGACTGTCGGACAGAAGAAATGAGGAAACAATTGTTTGTGCCTTTTTTACACTATATTTCATGCATTATTTTCCATATTTATCCAATGAGCCATATTATCTATTATCTCTCCTTCTCTTCATCCATTCTGAATTTGGTGACACAACAAAGTGTCTAGATGGAGTCTATGATGTTGTGATCACATTACATTAAATCTGTGAAACATGCATGAGCATCATAACTGCATGCTGTGTATTTGAGAAGCTAATAACCAGATGCATAATCTCAGTGTTAACGTTTACCTGTCGCCGCTTCTTATGATCTCTGTGTTGATGCTTCTCTTCCAGTGCATGAGGAGCGTGACTCTGCTGCAGACCGCCACCGCCTGAAGCCGTCCTGCCAAACCTGGAGACATCATGTCTGGAGCCTACGACGAGTCCGCCAGCCAGGACGAGACCACGGACAGTTTCTGGGAGGTGAGGCCGCTCTGACCCGACGGGGAACTGACGCCGGGAGGGGAGAGGAAAGATCCGAGGCCTCGTCCATCCGCCGCCACGTATTCGCACATAAACGATTCTACGAGTAATTTACCGAGCAGTGAATCATCTTTGAGCCGGCACTGATCCGTTTATGACATTCGCTTGTCAGTCTCTCGGCACGATGACAAACGGCGACATATTAGTGCCATTATCTCTAATTGAGTTGACCGAGCCGGCGAAATCTTCTATTATGCGACTGTTAGAGTGACTGCAACAATTACTCGACAAGTGATTTACTACTTTTCAGCCAGTTATGCGGTTGCTCTATTCTCACTAAGGTAATGCTGGGATGCAGCGGTGGTCTCATGGTTGTAAAATTACCATACTGCTCATTTGAATAAAAGTTGGGCACATCTAACGCTGCAGATAACATTGGCCGTCATGTTTATTCATGATGGATCGGCTTGGTGAGTATTCGAGACGGGACAGACGCATTCGTCACTTCACACGTTTCGGGTTTTACGATCCATTTCCTCTCCACCCTCCGACCAGCAATCAGCTGGAGCAGCAAAAGGCGCCCGTTTCCAGCCCACCATCACGGTGGAGCTGCTGCAGTGCTGCCTGCTGATCGCTGACTCGGCTGAAGCAGAGAGGGCTGGTGTGGAATACAATCATTTGAACCCTCCCTTCCCTCCCTGCCCACTGCTTTCATTTAGTCCACGTATGAGATTTAGTCGAGTGTCGTTTTCAGTGCGAGGTCGAGGTAAACACTGATTACATATCCAGCAAGGATGCGGTTCATTCCATCACAGAGCACAGAGCGTGAAACGAATGCAGCGATGTGGGATTTCATCTCTTCCTCTGCCGTCTCTAGTTAAAGCTCACAGGCGAACTCTGAGAGTTGTAAATTATATGACATTAACGCCCCCACTGCGTTCACCGCATGGAGCCATTCTTGCCAGCAGCCTTTCCCCTGCTGTTCCCACCTGCCCACTCGATGCATCACCTGCAGGCTGAGTGCGACACCTCCAACAGCAGTTTCCTCAGTAGCAGAACACACATCACGCCGTCTTTGTGCAAAAACAGTCGAGAACGAGGGATTGTAATCAGAAGATGATGAATACCAACTAGGAGTAATCAGAAAACTCCTCTTAAGATTTACCTTTTAAGCTTTAAAGAAGCAGAAGGATTGTAAAAACGTGCATCAATGTCAAAGTCCTCAACTAATCTCTACAAATCCAAACGTGACAGATTATCTCCATTTACCACAAAGACTGGAGGCCAGGGGAAACAGCTAGCCTTGCACTTTTAAACCACCTACTAGCACCTCTTTTTGGGGATTTTGTTACAGTTAATCAGAACCAGGCGAGTCTTCATGCTATAAATTTACTGATGTACCTTTGTTCCATTGGAAGATCGGGAACTACAAGCGGACAGTGAAGCGGATCGACGACGGTCACCGGCTCTGCAATGACCTGATGAACTGCATCCAGGAGCGTGCCAAAATCGAGAAAGCCTACTCGCAGCAACTGACGGATTGGTCCAAGAGGTGGAGGCAGCTGGTGGACAAAGGTGCTTCACCCTCATTCTGCAAATTCACATAATATTTTTCAGTAACAATGTCTGTAAGACACTTGACTTCCCCCTTCCTTCCTCTTCCTCAGGGCCTCAGTACGGCACAGTGGAGCGAGCCTGGATGGGGGTGATGACGGAGGCGGAGAAGGTGAGCGAGCTTCACCAGGAGGTGAAGAACAACCTGATCAACGAGGACTTTGAGAAGGTGAAGAACTGGCAGAAGGACTTGTACCACAAGCAGATGATGGGAGGATTCAAGGAAACCAAAGAGGCAGACGAGGGCTTCAAGAAGGCCCAGAAACCTTGGGCCAAAAAGCTCAAAGAGGTGAGTGACTCATCCAGTAATGTGCAATTAAAGGGTCGTTTTCAGACAAAAGTTTGTTTTAGTTGCAGAGGTTTCTTTGAGCGTGCCATACGAGGTGAATGGGTTTGTGGAGCTGACGGCTTTGAAAAATGAGTCTATTATTTTCTGAGGAGACGTGTTTCATTTTTCATCATTTTGCAACTATTCTCACCTCAATTTGAACTCTAGTGGCAGCAAATATTTCACAAATGAAAGTAAAACAGTCTGCTTGACTAGTTTAATATAAGAGTCTGTATTATAGTTTCTGTCATGCAGGGGAACAGGTCGTTTATGTCACTTTTAATCTTTCTACAATTATAACTACTTTTATAACAATTTTAGAAAGAATGAACCACTGATTGTTTCAGAACGATAAAACAAATTACACCAAGAAATCATTTAAAATCTTTTAAAAGAAATAATTCCTCACATTCCTTATTTTTAGCTTCCAAATTGTGAGTATTTGCTGCTTTTCTTTATCTTATGTGAGGGTTTTAACACAGACCCTTTAGGATTACTATCCTGCATTTTCCACAATTCTATTAGCAAGAATTAGAAGAACAATCCTGATATTTGACAGTTGTGAAAATAATCCGTAGTTGCAGCCCTGCTTCTCTTAGGGCGAGTTCATGTGCATATTTCTCATATGATCAGATGTGATGTGTTCCTTTTAGCTGGAGGCTGCCAAGAAGTCCTACCACATGGCCTGCAAAGAGGAGAAGCTGGCCTGCACCAGAGAGGCCAACACTAAGGGAGAGGCCTCGGTGACCGCCGACCAGCAGAAGAAACTCCACGAGAAAGTGGACAAATGCAAGCAGGACTCCCAGAAGGTGAGCGCATCGGCTGCTGCAGCTCGTTGGGAAAAAGGCTGTTCAAGCGAAAAAAGCAAATCAACATCGGAGGCTATTTTAAGAAGTAGAGCCGGTTCCTCCAGGGCCAAGTGTCATAAAGGCATCTCAGCTACATTATTAATGTGTGACTGAATACCACACCTCCCCCTCTACATGTATGCGTCTCCGACTCTCCTTGACCTTCACACTCTTGCACTACGATTCCTTCTTGTGCTTGAATACACCTTTATTGTCCTTTCAAGGGTAATACGACTCACGTGATATCGAACGGCATCATTGATTTCCGGTGGTTAAGTGTGTCTTGTGTGTGTGTTCCCACCAAGGCCAAGGAGAAGTATGAGAAGGCTCTGGAGGAGCTCAGCAACTGCACTCCACAGTACATGGAAAACATGGAGCAGGTGTTCGACCAGAGCCAGCAGTTCGAAGAGAAGAGGCTGAGCTTCCTCAGGGAGGTGCTGCTGGACGTCAAACGCCACCTCAACCTCACGGAAGACCAAAGGTCCGAGACGGTCATAAAACAGTTCGTAAGACGAGACGCGTGGTCATGGGAATCATTTACCCGAACGCTAACACCACCACCCCCCCTCCTCCTCCCCGCTGTCTTTTCACAGCTATGCTACAGTGTACAGAGAACTTGAACGCACCATCACGACGTCCAGCCCGCAGGAAGATCTGAAGTGGTTCAGCAACACCCACGGCCCCGGCATGCATATGAACTGGCCACAGTTTGAGGTACAGAAACACTGGAGACCAGCCAGCAGCCTGTTAGCTTAGCTTAGCATAACGACTGGGAGCAGAGGGAAACAGCTAGTCTGACTAATTAACATGTTATATCTTGTTTGTTTAATCAAAGTAGATATGTAGTGCTGGAATAAGTCTCTCATCTAACTCTTGGTAGAAGAGCAGATAGGCATTTTTTCCATAATTTTTTTAATATTACTTTATAACTATTTGTCTTTCTCTAATTCTTTAAATTATACTAAAAATGAGAGCCAACCATTTTGCAAATTGGTCGTAAAAGTTGGTGAGGGAATATTTATGCAGTGTGCAGCATTGATTAGCATCATATTTGATTGGTGTCGCTCAAAATAAGTGTTACTTAAATATGACACACTGACTGAGTGATGAACCTGGAATTGAACCGTAGTTCCTCTGTCGTGCAGGAATACAACCCAGACCTGACCCATAACATCTCGAAGAAGGAAAAGTCAAAGAAAAGCAGCGATGGAGTCATGCTGACTAACGTCACAACAGCAGTCCAACAGGCTCAAGCTGAAGACCAGGGAAGGTAAGAGCGAACGCCGACACATTTAATATTTTTACACAGATTTTACACAGAAAAGGTATGTTGCAACATTTCCAGAGATAGTGTCAATCATCAGTTTATCTTTGCATACTATATCTAGTACAGTGATTCTCAACATTTTCCAGTGATGTGAAATATGTTTTTAGCCAAGCGACTTTGAGTCCATGAAAAGCGCTATATAAATTCAATTTATTATTATTATTATTATTATTATTATTAAGTACCCCCTTTTTTGTTGCAAAAACCATTTTTTGTTGCAAAAACCATTTTTGTTGCAAAAAACATTTCTGTTGCAAAAACATTTTTTGTTGCAAAAAACATTTTGTTGCAAAAAACAATTTTTGCTTGAAAAAACAATTTTTGCTTGAAAAAACAATTTTTAAAAACAAAAAACAATTTTTGCTTGAAAAAACAATTTTTGCTTGAAAAAACAATTTTTGCTTGAAAATCCAATTTTGGGTTCAGAAAACTTTTTTTTGGTACAAAAAACTATTTGTGTTGCAAAAAACATTTTTTGTTGCAAAAAACATGTTTTGCTGCAAAAACATTTTTTTTGCTGCAAAACCAATTTTTGCTTGAAAAACCAATTTTTGCTTGAAAACCAATTTTTGCTTGAAAAAACAATTTTTGGTTCCAAAAAGTTTTTTAGTTCAAAAGAGTTTTTTGGTTCAAAAAAGTTTTTGGTGCAAAACCAATTTTTGCTTGAAAAACCAATTTTGGGTTCCAAAAATGTTTTTGTTGAAAAACATTTTTTTTGCTGCAAAAACGTTTTCTTTGCTGCAAAAACGTTCTTTTTGGTGCAAAAACCAATTTTTGCTTGAAAAAACAATGTTTTGTTCAGAAAACTTTTTTTTTGTTCAAAAAACTATTTGTGTTGAAAAAATGTTTTTTGCTGCAAAACCAATTTTTACTTGAAAAAACAATTTTTGTTGCAAAAAACATTTTTGGTCCAAACAACTTTTTTTGCTTGAAAAACAATGTTTGCTTGAAAAACAATTTTTGCTTGAAAAACAATTTCTGGTTCAAAAAAACTATTTTTCGTTCAAAAAATTATTTTTGGTTCAAAATAATATGTATATGTAGTCATATTAATAGCAGTAGTAATATGGGGGCAACTGTGGCTCAGTGGTTAGCAAGTCAGTCTTTCAATCAGAGGGTCGGTGGTTCAAACCCCGGCTCAGCCAGTCCATGTCGTTGTGTCCTTGAGCAAGACACTTAACCCTCATTGCTCACCATTGCTGTGTCTACGGTCTACTGTATATCATGTAAGTCGCTTTGGATAAAAGCGTCAGCTAAATGAAATGTAATGTAATGATCAGTGATAGCAGAAAAGCTTCACAAGTCAATAGCCACAGCATTAGGACATCATGGTATTGAACCTGTTGTGCTGAAATGTTCAGTGTCAGCAGCTTCGAGAAGAACCAGGCCTCCACGGAGTGGTCGGACGAGGACCAGACGGCCCCGGACTCGGGCAACGACACCAACGGCGGGACCAACCCCTTCGAGGAGGAGGTGGTGGTGAAAGGTGTGAGAGTGAGAGCGCTGTACGACTACGATGGGCAAGAGCAGGACGAGCTCACCTTCAGAGCAGGTGAGTGTGACACCTGTTGACCGAGCAGTGAATCCCCGACTCAAGCTGACGGCGATTTCTATTAACTCTTTGTAACAAGTTTGTATTCCATGAGTTCACCAACAACACATTCCTATCAATGGCAATAAAGTATTGAATCGTTGAATCAACAATTAAGATGGATTCAAGTTGCATTTGTATGTCGCTCATGACGTATTTGGTGTTATAAGGGTAGTAAACATTAGCGACTACAGAAGCTGTGTATTTAGTGTTATGAGTCATCATTAGTTTGGTGATACCCCAATACATACATTATGAGGACTTGCTACCTTTTGACAGAGCCTGGCTAGCTGTTTCCACTTGTTTCCAGACTTTATGCTAAGCTAAGCTAACCCGCTGCTGGCTGTAACCTTACATTTAACTCACAGTGTTTGATAGTGATAACAAAGCAGCTTACTGTATTTCCCAAAATGTAAAACTATTCCTTCAACTAGATTGACCAAAAACAGACATTCACGCCTGCTACATTTCTGTGAAAACTATTGAAAAAGATGTTATCCATTCTTTTAATCTTTTTGTTTACATCTGTAGGATCCTTGTAACATTAGCTCTGTATTAATCAGAATCGTTTTGACATCTTTCTCTCCGTTTGTCGATGAAGGGGACGAGCTGATGAAGCTGGAGGATGAGGACGAGCAGGGCTGGTGTAAAGGTCGCCTGGAGAACGGGCAGCTGGGTCTTTACCCGGCCAACTACGTGGAGCCGATGTAGCCGATCCAGCTGAGGACGCTGGTGTCGTCGGAGGGCAACAAAAACAACGGACTGAACCGTCCAGTCGTAACTGCACATTGCCAGAGACTTGAAAGCAAAGCTTCCTCTTCCCGTCGGGCACGGTGATCTGTCTTCACCTCAGCACTCATCACGGAGAAAACTTTACTGAAACAAGTTCAGGATCACGTCATCGTCATCAATAACACTGCAACTGAAGCAAAAAACTAAAATATTTCAGTCTCTTTTGTGTGTGGCTGCGTTTGATTTCAGATGCCGCACAGTATGTCCTCTCATCATCGTATTGACACGGTGCCGTCGGTTGTGCCTGGTTAGCGAGAATGAGCTAAGCATTGTGCATTTCATGTATATATTTTAATCTCTTTTTTTTTTTTTACAGTCTGGATGCTTGTACAGTTTTTGTTTTTCTCTGTGAAATATTTACATGTTTGGCATGAAAGGGATAGTTTTGGGAAATGTGCTTCCTCACTTTCTCCCTGAGAGAAGATGAGTAGATGGATACAGTAAATTTGAAGCCGCAGGCAGGAGCTGGTTAGCTTAGCTTAGCATAAACACTGGCAAGAAGGGGAAACAGCTGGCCTGACTCTGTCTGAAGGTAAAACAAATCTGCCTGCTAGCATCTCTGAAGCTCACTTATTGTATCTCCTCCTTTGATCCAGAGAGAATGAGTCTCACTTTGAAAAGAGACTTTGACTTTGAAATTTTATTTTAATCCATACAAATTGGAAGTAAATGTGCTGCATTTTTTTTTAATTAATTGTCCCCGGAAAGAGCTAAGAAAGGGTTACAGCACAATCTTCAACAATAAAACAGTTTTTCTGTACCAATTAAAACAAACATGGTACAAAATGTTATTTAGTGGGCTTCAGAGACGGAGCCTGGTTAGCTTCTTGCTACACTAAGCTAGCAAGAAGCTAGCAAGAAGCTAGCTTAGTGTAGACATGTGCTGGCTCTGGCTTCATATGTAGCTATATAATGTATGCACACACACACACACGAGTGGCATCAATCTTTATCTTGAATCTTAATAAGCACTATAACTATTCCTTTCATGCATTTAGTCGTTTTCCTGCTCCATTATCTTGTCACTGAATTAGCATTTCGAGCCGAGATTAAAAAAAAAAGACAGCTCACCGTCAGTAAAATGAACACAGTCACTGAGCAGAGCTCCTCTTTGAAATGGAAATATGTACTGTAGCAAACCGTGCAAGAGTTGTTTACATTAACCTCCGTTGTCCCACCCGCCGCTGGCTAGCTGCCCGTTATCGCTACCGCATTTCATTTAGTCTCTCCTCATGTTGTCTCTGCGTGCATTACATTACATTACATTTCATTTAGCTGACGCTTTTATCCAAAGCGACTTACAATAAGTGCATTCTACGGTTACATACAAGAATCAGAACAACAAGAATCAAGAAGGTACAATTTCGACAAAAAGTTCAACTACATAGTGCTATCAGTAAGAGCCATTTCAGTGCTACTAAAGTGCTACTTCCTTTATTCAAGGTATAGTCGGAAAAGATGTGTTTTTAGTTTGCGACGGAAGATGTAGAGACTTTCTGCTGTTCTGATGTCAATGGGGAGCTCATTCCACCATCGAGGAGCCAGGACAGAGAACAGTCGAGACTTTGTTGAGTGTTTAGCTCGCAGTGACGGAGCTACAAGCCGATTGGCAGAAGCCGAGCGGAGCGCACGAGTTGGGGTGTAAGGTTTTACCATGTCCTGGATGTAGACTGGACCAGATCTGTTCGTAGCACGGTACGCCAGTACCAATGTTTTGAAGCGGATGCGGGCGGCCACCGGTAACCAGTGAAGGTCGCGGAGGAGCGGAGTAGTGTGGGTGAATTTCGGGAGGTTAAAGACCAGTCGAGCTGCTGCATTCTGGATGAGCTGCAACGGTCGGATGGCACCAGCAGGTAGACCCGCCAGGAGGGAGTTACAATAGTCTAGACGCGAGATGACCAGAGCCTGGACGAGAACCTGTGCTGCCTTCTGGGTGAGAAGTGGACGTATTCTCCTGATATTGTGCAGCATGAATCTACAGGAACGAGTTGTTGCGGTAATGTTGGCAGTCAGGGAGAGTTGACTGTCAAGGGTCACACCGAGGTTCCTGGCAGTCGGGGTCGGGGCCAAGACTGAGTTGTTGAAAGTAATCGTCAGGTCGTGAGTGGGGGAGACTTTTCCTGGAAGGAAAAGTAATTCCGTCTTGTCAGGGTTAATTTTCAGGTGGTGTGCGGACATCCATTGTGAAATGTCAGTCAGACAAGCAGAGTGTGATAACTCAGAAATGAGCTTCAGTTCAGGATTAAGGTTTTATTTATTCTTCTCAAAGGTTCTGCAGTTACGTGTTGACTTTGAGTGAATGTCAGTGACTCGGCATCATCAGCTTCCAGCTCTTATCTCTGTGATTGTGTGCATGCTGATGCTCCCGCACACCGTTTCCCGCTCCGATCCCAACTGATCCGGTGCATGGCCTCAATTAGTTTTCCTCCAAATTACGAACACTTGATCGAATTAAAACTCCTATCGGGATGATGATGGTGATGCCATTTGATTATTTAATTTTTTTGTGTGTGTAACATAATCAATCCTGATTGGTCTATTTCGCCGTGCAGGCTGCGCATGCACATATTTATGGTTTAATCGGATAAAAATAAACTTTCCACAAAACAAAAAAAAGGTTAGGAGTGCACGACTTCTTGCACGTCGTTTGGTTTGTTGCTCCTGATGGTAACCACAGGTGTATTAAAATTACACCTCTGTCGATGAGGAAGTCGGGTGTAGTCTTACTGACGCAGACTGAGAAGGGCTTCAACGAGCGCTGCACACAAAAAAAAAGCTGGAAAGAGGATCCGTCTCTGAAATATTGATGAGACGATTGCCTTTTCTGCTGCAAGAGGAGAAGTTCATTTTGAAAAGATCCAGGAGGGAAACGTCTCTTGTTCCGTGTTTGTGCTTCTGTGTGCTCTTCTGAAAAACTGTTGTGAGCACTGGATTCAGAACGGGGAGAAATAAGTGTTGCTTTACCCAAAAACAATAATCTATCACCCTGCATCTCCAAAGACTCTCAACCGTCATGTTTAACAAAGTGAGCCAGAGCTCGCTTCCACTGAATATGACTCAGTTTACATCGACATGCTCTCTGTCTCGACTGAAGATATGAATTTAAAGACTTCAGCTTCTTTTATTTTAAACAGAATGGGACGGTTAACAAGTGTACTGTGAAAGTGTGTAAAAGCTTCAACTGCGGCCTCCACTGTGAAACTCCAGCGATACACTGAAGGACTGAAATGTAATTACTCAAATGTTCCTTTCCTTTTTTTTTTTTTTTTTAGCATAGTGCTGTAATTTATAAACTGTAGTGCCTGTTCATCTGCATTCGCAAAAATAAAAAGATATCAGAAAACTCTGAGGCATATATGAGAATCTGTGAGATAAAAAAAAAACTACATTTGATGTTTTAGTGAACAAACAGTGGTGGAACAGAAAGAAAAAACAGATCATCAGGATCAAAACAACATGAAGATGAAGAAACTACCGGAGCCTGAAGGCTTAACAAGCTGAGACGGTGACCTGAGACCAGCCAGGGCTTCTGTGGAGTTGATGAATATATTGCTGACAGGTGTGTGCAGAGCCGGAGCTGTGACGAGCTGATGGATGTCAGGTGCGTAGGTAGACAGAGTCCAGGTTGGCGTAAGGACGGGACACACACACACACACACCTAAACACACAGAGACAATCAGGGGACCTGGAAATGAGATGGGGACAACTGAAACACAGGGAATTTTGTTTTGAATTGTTTTCGGGTTATTGGTTTATTATCGCTGATGCATTCATGTGTACAAATTCAGCTATTACATTCTGTTAAGTAGTTTAATCTATAAAAAAGTATCAGATTTATAAAATAATTGTATGAATTGTATGGGAGTATTTCAATTTGTTTTCTTTATCACTAAAGTAAACATGACTGGAGTTTAAAAAAATGGAGTTTAAAAGTATTTCCCTTAGAATATCCCTGAGGTCGAAGGAGGTGCCTGCAGAGCGGTACTAATAAGTCAAGGGACCAAATGCGTATTATGATAAATAAAAAAAGTAAATGAATATTTAGTGGTGACATTGTGAGCTTTAAAATCCAATCTGAGAAGTTAAATTAAGGTTAAATCTGTCCCATGGGTTTAACTTCAAACGTCATATCCGAGTCGGCCACTAGAGGGCAGCAGTAACCACATTCAGCTCTTTGTCCCTTTCATCGTCATTTTTTAAGTGATATTCCCACAAATAACAACAATCCTTCAGTAGCATCCAGTAATCCACACATCTGCATGTTAATGGATCTCATGCACAAGCTAACAAGCTTCCCATAGTGTCTCAGGACTTTCCCCAACGCCGACAGATTGATTGATTTATAGAACATGCCACTTGTTTGTGGTGTGGACATCAGTCAACCAGTCCAGATTGTTTCAAACTACATTTGTAGTCATTATTAGTTGATATTTTCTGAGGATTTTGTTTTATTCCAGATCATACCTGACTTACTGGGAAATCAAGTCCAAAAAAACAAAACTATTTGCTTTTCTGAGTACATTTCGTGGTCGGGTGGTGTGTTTTATTTTCTTCTTTCCTTTGACAAACAGACACAGACAGTTCTAGCTAATATCTTTTACTTGTGTTATTGTTTTACCTTCCAAAGAATCACTACGTCTCTGAGTCAGTGCAAATAATGTTCGCCACGTTGCAAGAAGAGTTATTGTTGAAGAAGCACACAGTTTTTTAGCTAAAGTTACTCAACCATTCAGAAGGTATAATTAATTAAACACCGGTTGAGCTCTGCAATGCAAGACAGGAACTTTGGCTAACTTGATAAAAAAAAAAGATGATGCAGGGAAAGTGATTAAAATCAAACATTTTTAAAGTTCTGGATAGACTCTTATCTCTTAATAATGTTTGTATTTGCCCTAGTTGGTCAGGATGTGTGTTAGCATGGACTCATCTTTGCAGGGTTGTTGAAAGCGGTTGTTGTATTTTGCAGTGTGTTACACAAGTATTACATCACCATGGCTCTGATAAGTTACATAAACATATATCACACAATCACCTTGAGACTTAAATCCTAAATCCATGTTTCCTCCTGTGATAATTAAAAAGCTTTACATTGTATTCAGAGATAAGCATACCTTCCACAAACACTCTTACCTGCAGGATTAAACCGCTCGTCATAGCTTAAGGCCAGCTTTTATTGGCAGATATGCAGTCTCTGGCACCCTTTATAGAAAAAGCAATTATAACACATTTTAAAAACCCGTTAGACTTTATGAAAGAAACAGTTGGTCATGAGAAGAAAATGTCAACAAAAGACCTGAATGAAAAAACAGCACACATGATTAGTGCCTTCTAATAACTGTTTAAAGTTGTTTAGCCTGCTTTATAAAGAGCCTTTGGTTGAATGTGCATGCACTACAAACCCTTTATGAGTTGGAGACACCACACAGATGCATATTCAATTGAAAAATAGAGTTTATTGAGTTCAGCTTGAAGCCGGGATGGCCTTTCTTTGCTCAGGTAGATTTAGGCTCTACATTTGCATCTCCAGATGTGAACAATTGAAAGTGGTTAGAGTAAAATAAGCAGCCACAAAGCTTAAAAGATTTAATGAATGAGTAAAACATGAAATAAATACTCATATGAATACAAACAGAAAAAAAACATAAAAACGATTGCTCTTATTCAAGACAATATTTTCCCCCAATTAGCATTTTGTTTAATAATTTTAATTTAAATGGTGTCTTTGTCTGTCAATCAAGACAAACTTTATTTACTTTATTAAAAACCTTCAAGAATAATTAAAAACAATTTCACAATACCGAGCTGAGTTTAGCAGATATATAATATTTAGCATGTTCAGCTTTTTAGCAAGTTTAGCGTATTAATGTGCAAAATGTAGCTAATCAGCAGAATGTTTGAATCAGAAACTGAAGTGGATGTGGTCAAAGGCACCCATTGGTTTGTGGACTACGGTTATGAGTTTGGCATTTTGGCCGTTGCCATCTTTTTTTTTTTTTTTGCAACCAGAAGCGGCACGAGAAGGTGGAGCTAAGTAGAACTTAACGCTAAGTAGACATTTTTAGGCAACTACATTGTTACAGTTGACTTTCCCGAACTGAAAACACACTTAAAGGAGGTAAAGATTGATGACGAAAACAAGAACCACTTCCAGATCGGACAAAGCAACCAATCAATCACAAGGTAGCCCCGCCCCTCTGCTTTATGGTCCATTGACTCTAAACGAGACCATCAATTGAACATCATGTTGTATTGGAGAAGACTTGAAACTAGAGATTGAGACTGATATTAAATATTAAACTGATATTGACAATGTTTATTGAGGTTATAAATACCCCCGGGTGGATATTCAAGGAAATGCCAGTTTAAGGAACTTTATATTGGCCTCTTTTAAAACCTGGAGGGTGGTGTCCAAATTTATGGTGATTGTTTGTCAAGATCTTTCACTCCTCCAAAGATAACAGCCTTAATTAAATAATGTTTTCATCATTTTGTCTGTATTTATTTATATGATTATTTATTTCATGTTTATAAATTTTCTTTGCAATACAACATCCACAACATAAAATGCAATATACAGCGATACAAAACAACACAAACCAATACATAAAAGTTTACAGCATGAAATATATAGCAGGGTTCCTCAGCAGTGAAACAATATTTAGGAAATGCGTCACTCTTTACCAAGTTATACCTTAAAAAAAAACTCTTCATGCGTGTTGGAGATCCTTTGATAATAGGTTTTCAGTCTTGGATCCAGATCCAGCAAACTGTCAAAAGTCTCCCTCTTTGTACGTTTCAGCCGAGAGAAAAGATGGATGATGGATTACAGGAGCTTGTGTGTATAGCACAGCGAGGACCAAACCCCCAAAAGAAGCAAGTCATTCCCAACCAACTGTGGCAGGAAAGCTGGCTCCGATTCAAACAGAGACATTGGTCAAGGCGAGCGAAAACAAAAAGACAAAACAAATGTAGCTGTGGGCGTTTTCCCGACGTACGTAAGAGCGATCAGTTCTAACCGTTAGCCGGAGTGAGGATGATTTAGAATCACATTAAGGAAAAAATAAACAGGCAGATCGTGCAAAGGCAGTTTCTGTTTTTTTTTATTATTTGTGGTTGTTTGGTTCTGCAGCAGAAATAAAGCCTCGACAGCCACATGGTTTTGTCTCTTGCTCTCGGCACAGATGAGCCTGCAGGCAGCAGCTGTTGCTTCAGTGGCGGCAGTGGAAGTGTGGACCATTGGGGTTGGCCAGTGCACGCGTTTACAGTCACCTTTTCATCTCCGGCTAACGTGTTCAAGTGCATGGTGAGACAGTGGGTCCTTTCAGCTTTGCACGTTTCCATCTCTTCCTCCTCCTCGTCCTCGTCCTCCTCCCACTATGCTGCTGCCTCATACTGGGTGGACAAACTGGTACACCAGTCTCTGAGACACGTCAGGCTTGCGGATGATGCCCTTCTTGTAGTATTGGCGTATGGAGCGGCTCAGCTTGTCATAGTTCATGGCAGGTCGGTTCTTCCTGAGTCCCCACAGCCTCGCGACGTGGGCCGAGTCTTCGATTTTGAAAATACCTGTTGGGATATGACGTTTGTTACGAGGCGCCACAAAGGGAACTTAACAGCCGGTTTACAATTCAGAGAAAAGTATCTTCCACTTCCATGCACACTTATTTTATTTAAACCGGTCGTCTAATTGAGATTAAAGTCTCTTTAAGGTCTCATGTGACCGGTTTACGAAGGCAGCGTTAAGTTTATCTTTTACATAATATATTAGAATTTATAAAAAAGTCAACATTTTGTTTGTGTTCTCTCTCCTGGTTTTGTGTTCAAATAATTTTCTTAATTTTAACAATTTAAGACAATGTGAACAAGTTAAACTTACATATATACATTTTTGCTTGTGAGATGTTAAATAAATGTTAGAGTTTAAAATGAAGGACTTCATTCAGCTGAAGCCCTGAGTGTATTTTAAAATATCAAGTGAAGCTTATTAATAAGAGTTTGGATCTCAGTTTAGAGATTAAGAACTTTACGTTGAAGTGAGCATCTGGAAAACACTTAAACTTTTGATTCATGAACAATTTATTAATTAACAAGTGTAAGCAAATGAAGTGTCAGTTATCGTGTGAGCAATGAAAGCACTAAAAAAAAATCTGAACACATTTGAAATACTAAAGTAAAATAAATACAATGATTATTATATATGAGAGTATTGTCATTTAATCTTTTCCCTTTCATTCCAACGTGCATCCTGAAATTAAGCGATTCCCAAAGTGAAACTTTATCTTTTAAAAGAAGATGAAAATACCTTTTTCTTTATTGAGCCAGCGAATGCAGCGTCCATAGTTGTGAGGTTTACGCAGGAGCTCTCTGAGGAACTGCCACAGATGAATGGGCTGACCGGAACAAGACGAATCGGCCTCGGACCAAAGATCCTCGCCGCCTAGATGACACAAAAACAACATTCGGAGTCAGAGAAAGTCACACATCGAAGGTCAAACTAACCAGGAGAGTCGCAAAGCAGGAGCTTGATATGCATGAAAGCCCAAATCAAAGTAAGTTAACGACAATGTTCAGTGGTAAATATTTATCGCATTTAGCAAAGTTACAATGCATTAAGTATTGTTTATTATTGTCATTACATGGCATGTGTGTGAGGAAACAAACCTACCGGTAGTTTTTGTCTCCCCAACTGAACACCTTTCTTTCATCCAGGCAGCTGGAGAAAAAAAAGAGACATTTAAGTTATAAAAGGTTTACCTTGAATTAATTGAATGTGTACAGCTGTTATTCTTTTACTATTTTATTTATTTTGTATATATTTTTTAAAATATTTTTAAAATATTTTATTTATTTATTTATTTTTAAGAAAATTGACAGTTCCCTTCTGCTCATACTGCACCTAAACACACAAAGACACTCAAACAGCCAAACGTTGTTAAATAAATATCACACACTTGACTTCCATATGTCCAGGTGTGCGTGCAGCGTGTCGCCACACTGCGGCGAGCGCTGGTGAAACTCCTCCTCGCTCATCGCACACAGGTCCTTCCCCGTCAGGTCCTGGAAGGCCTTCCCTGCGTGGGGCAGCCTGTACAGATGTTCAGTCCACAGCAGCCACTTCTGCACGTTCCCGGTGTTCCACTCAATCGGGTCTGAGAAAACAGAGCCCCATGGGAAAACGGTGAGAAAACGAACCCGGTGTGGGGTTGTTGAGTCAAGGTGAGTTTGTGTGTATTGTGTTATGCTACATTCACACATTATATATATTCACTCAAACCACAAGGTAATCGCCCCTTTATGCCAGCACAATTCTAATCAGTAGATCAGACGCCTGCTTTATGACAGCCAGAAGCCTTACAATGCATAATGCTTCCTCTGTTTGCTTTTTGCAAGCAGCAGAGAGACCTCGCCCTTAAGACTGAGTACACTGTTTACTGGCAGGGGAGAAACATCACTGTCACAATCCAGGAGAACTCATGCAAATGTCAGGATTAAACAGATCCTGGAGCGGGCAAACACGGCTGTGCTTCAGTACGGATGTGATCTCAGAGATCTGTCATGCTGTCTCGGCTATCCACGCATGTATGTGTTGATTTTGGGGGCAAGATCCAGAAGCTTAAGTTGAATCAATATCCCTTTACTTGCAAATAACGGGCTTTTTTTTTTTTTTTTCCCACCTGAAAAATGCTGTGTACTCTCTTAAAGATTTATTTCTCTGCCAGTGAAACTAAGCACTATAATACCCCTCCCGAGGAGTGACAAGCTTGCATTAGCAGGTGTGGTGGGCGACGGCCTACCTGCGGTGATATTGAGCAGTTTGCAGGCGGTTTCAATGTCCTTCAGCACTTCTCCCACCACCATGCTCTGCACCTGCTCCAGAGACCGCTCCTCCTCCTGACCCTCCAGCCCCGGAGAGAGTCCCTGCTCCTGGCTATCAATGACGGGGCACTGCTCCGGTTCATCCTCGGGCTCCATGCGAGTCATGGGCGCAGCCAGCGCCGAGGAGGCCTCTGACACCTTCACCAGCCAGGTGGCGTCTTCGGTGAGGAGCATGTCGAAGCAGGACAGGTAGAGGCCCGGCACGGCCGGTTTGGTGTCCCCGAGGTCCCAGGGTTCTGCAGAGGCTCTGTTTCGCTCCAGGAGGGCGAGGGAGTCCTCTGTCATCTCGATCCGGGACCCGTACACTGCGCCTTCCGATAAACCTCCCACTGAATTTGACATAACTGGTACCTGAAGACAAGAAAAGACACATTAAACTCGATATTTCCAACCTGCACGAGAACTGAGAGCCGTGCAAATGTCTTAAAGGATCCTTTCAGCATTGGGAAAATGTTTGGTTAGTAGAGTCTTTGTGGCGGATTATTCTAAATAGTGTGAAATTAGAAAGCATCCCCAGATCTGCATGAAACACACGCATTTTACAAGGATGGGAGAATACGTTTTTAAATGTAGACACAACATTTAAATCTGCAGTCAGCAAGAGTCCCTAAATGATAATCCTTTCTGAAAAACACATTCAAGCAGTTCGTCGCCGCGTCGATTCTTTTAATTTCATGCTTCAAGTCAAACAGACGCTACCTTCTCAGACAGTTCCTCTCCGGCTGCTAGACCAGCAATTGTTTTAGTTTGCCGATAAACTCCATCAGAGCAGCTGCAGGGCTCGAGTCCTCCTTTTCCTCCTTTTCCTAATGCGTTATGAGCCGAGCTGAGTTGAGGCCGTGCTGCTCGATGCTCTATAAGAACCCTGAGCCAGGGTATATACGGGGGGAAATGACCCTCAAGGGAGTTGAAACACACCCAGCGCTGACCGGCATGGGGCAAAATGGATTTGACTGAGTCTCTTACTTGTGGGTCAGTGGCCCAGAATGGCCGACGCGTTGGGGGGCGGGCGACTTGTATTGAGACCTGAAGCAGCTCCGCCGCCTTCAAGGTGCCGTCTCCGCAGCCTTCTGTCTCCACTGTCAGCTGGAGTTTTTAATCAAGTTAGATAATGTGGAGAAGAGCGTCCAGCCCAAACCGCGTGTTTGAACACAAGTTTTATGAAGGCCCGACCGATAGCCGCGACGGCTTCCTTTCCGGACGGGGGGAGATTGCCGCGATAAGCGTCCGTTTATGGACGTCAGCTGTGGCACGAGTGTTGTAATCTCAGGGGCGGACTCGCATATGGCACCCATGATGTGTACCTGCCACAGCTGGCACATGGGAGTGCACACTGCTGTCGCACACCAGGTTATCAGTGGTGGAGGCCCGACGCCACCGTAAAGGAAGTGTGCTCCCACAGAGCACATGTTCAAGGAGGGTCGCGCTTTGTTTGTCGAGACACAGCAATGACATTAAATGTGTCGTAAAAAGTCCTCGATTCTGGAGAAGAAGGCCTCAAGTTCTTCCAGTAGAACTGTGGCAGAATCAAACAATGTTGGACAATATAAATGTAGAGCTAATACCTCACTGCATCTTATTCTCACAACTGGATTATCTCTTTGTTTTATCACTTTTAAAAGACATGAGCAAACAATGCAACACCCATCAACGTCAGATCATTTGTGAGGGAGTTAGAAATTAATCCAGGGGACGAAATTACATCTTTATTATAGAAGAAAATGCTCTACAGATGCAAAAAGTATCAATTTACTGTGTAAAAGTCCATTGTCAAAGTCAAAATTAGAACATTTTGATCATAGTAGAACATTTCTTCACAGTTTGTTGCACATTTCTTATGATTTTGGCACAAACACATAATTCTAACGTATAAAAGATACAAAAGATGATTCTTTCCTCTTTTCCTATCGACACATTTACCAAACTTCCCCAAAAGTTAAATTAAGTTATCTTCCCCGCCCCTAAAAAAGATTACCCTCCCCAGACTTTGGTCCTGAACCCCCCACTGTAAAACCTCCTTCCCAGTCCTCCTTTTATCTCCAAATTCCTCGTAAACTATAACCCGCCATCCCTTTCACTCCATCAGGAGTCAGATTAAAAGCCACTGGTATCCCAGCCCGGCTGCTTCGCGTCGACTGTGCTCTGTAGCAGCTTGCGCTAAGCCCATTAGCAAAGCAAATTTAGCCATATTACCTTCTTCGAAAAGGAAGAGGGAGCACAATAAAAAGACACAAACACACACCCCTGCAGAGAGGGATTAAGGTCCTGGCTGATCTCTAAATGAGTTTGGTCAAACCGCTGATATTCATTTCAGGAGCATTAGCGCTCGCTCCATTTACTCGGCGGAGTCGCCCTTTGACACCCGTGGAAAAGGACTCCCTCGGTGCCGGCGTCCACCCTGGGAACCGTATTTCTCACACATGCTTGGTCCCATTTGTGATGGAGAGGGTGATTGTTTGTTTGAGGGGGTTTCCTCACCTTGGATCTGATTGGAGTTTGTTTTGTTTCACTTACTTTCCATGCACTTTATCTTATTTTTTATATTCTACTGTTCAATTGTAAATATGTTTGGATGGATGGATGTATACTTTATTCATCCCCAAGGGGAAATTTGTTGGTCACAGTAGCAAACACAAAATAAAATAACGGGAATAAACTAAAAAGATACTCAATATATACAACCAAACAAAAACTCAATATATACAACAAAACAGCAGAGTGTGTTAATTTAGGAATTAAGTGTAAACAATAAAGAAAGTGAAAAAATGCAAAGTATATCTAGTGAATAAGGTGTATTCAGACATGGATAGTGCATAACAGAAGAGTGCGAGGGCTATTTATGTTGATTACTTATTGTAAAGTCTAATACTGCATTCCCATTTATTGCACTCTGTTTACTGTTAAATGTGTATTGCTAAATGTTAAATGTTATGCACCTTCCGCCAGGACAAATTCCTTGAACGTGAAAACAAACATGGCAATAAATGATTCTGATTCTACAAAAAAGAAAAAACTTGAAAGAAACGAGGAACTAGTCCACAAACAACTCTTTCAATCGCGTTAAAGAGTTTGCGATGCCTTGAAAGTGGTTAAAAGCTGCAGACCAATACAACTAATCTAGCCTGAAATGAACCCGTGAGCCCATTAATCACCGTTTAGTGACGGGAGTCGGTGGAAGTGTTGAGATTAAAGTTAATGAGTAGTGATTAAAACAAGCAAAAGTCTCCCAAAGCCTGTTTAACCTGTGTGATTCAGTCTGAGCGAGAAGAAAAAGAAAAAGGTCATGTGTGAGATTTAAGACCATCTCTGTTTTAGCTCTTCGGCTCGTCACAATAAAAGACTTGAGAGTTAAAGGAGCGTGTACAGCCAGCCGTGACTGTTTGCCATGTGAGACTTTTTCTTTTCCTTGTTATTGTTTCTCATGTGAAACTTGAATCAACTAAGGAAGTTCCCGGCATCAAGGGGAAAACACCACGGCATCATGACTGTTGCTGGGAAGAAAAGTGTGCTGGCTCGAGGAAGAGATCTGGATCTGTTGCCTTGGACCCTTTTCTTTTATGGCAGCAGTGACACGAGCAGGTGCTCCGTTCACATTATAAACTAGGTTTAGCTGCTTTAGTATGTTTTAGGTGAAGCCTGTTGCTTGTTTTATGAATCGCAAATAAAAGGCTTCTACTCTTTATCGCTGTTTACAATATGAGTCTCTCCATTCCACTCTCTTTTTCTATCTGAAGAGTCATTTTCTGCTGATAGTCAGGTGCACTGGCATGGCGCCAGCATCCTATGAACCAGTGCAAAAGTTTGCTGTTGGTGAAAATTTATTTTGACAGAGGGCAATAGTCACAGTTTACAGTTTACAGCGATGCAGATGATAAACTTCACATGGCCGAGATCGGAACTAGAGATTTGGAGCTGTAGCACGGACGGATGGAGAAATGAACCTGTCACCTGTTTTTTTTTTGCAGAGATAGTGAAGATAGGGACTCGCCGTGCATGAGGCCTGAGGCGAGTGCTCACGCAGCTGGTTTTAATGTGCTGATTGCCAGAAGATCAGAAGGAGCAGGGTTTTATTGGTAGCTTTAACACGTTAGACACATTATGCGGCATAATCTGTCTAAGCCCAAACGAGCCATAAAAAACAGCGGTGTGATGATGTGAGTGGATGAAGGTGACTAATGTGACTTCATGTCTTGACTTGTGGTTTAATAGTGACACAAGTCAGTTTTCATACATGTTTTTTTTTTTACACATTTTCAATTTGAGCATAAAAAAACCCGCTGTAAATTATAAAATGTCACAAAAATCTTTCATGATGTGCATGAAGAATGTGACTTTAAGAGACAAAAACTATCAGATCTGTGTGGACCAATAGGAAACTGTAAACGTTCCTCAGATTAATGAAACAAACATAAATGTCATATTTCATCACGTTTTTCTTACTCATCACTTTTGTTTGTTTTCTTTTGTCAATATGATGAACTTTAAAAATGTTTATTTATGCTAAATTTGGACAGAAACCTAGACCATAGACTAAAGGATGCTCCTCAGAGGTGTTTGTCAGATGCTCTCCTCCCCGTTACTTTTCCGTGTCCAACTTTCCGAAACCAAAGATCGGACTATTCAAACCTTTGTGACCTTATTTTGAATTTGTCAGCTTATCGTTGTGGTTTTTGGGCATCAAACCACCAATAGCACTGCCAGACACTTTTTATCTGACCACATTTTGACACAAATTATATATATGCACAGAAACATGCAAAACAGGTGATTCAGAGCAAACACAACGAGAACTAAACAGAAATTATTTGGTAAATTAATAAGATAACAGCTTTTCTTGTGTTGTTTCTAATCCAGTTTCCACATTGTGGGCAAGAAAGTTAAATAATTCTGTCAATAAATCAGAGTATTTACAATATGCTAGTGTCTACAATCATAAATGAATAATCATAGAGGATCTCGTGCCGGGTGAATTGTTCTCTGACAGATGATTATGTGAAGCAGTGTCTTCTTACCGAGGCGAAGATGCTCTGATGGACGGAGGCAGCGACTTGACTGGAGGATGAAAGATGCTGCGCAGCTCTGGACCGGCTGAAGGATGCGGGATGGCCGACGCTGGGCTCGGACGGGACGCCCTGGGGGCTGTACCTGCAGGACAGAGGTGCGGTATGGCGGTGGGCACCCTTCAGTCTGTTCGCCCCCCACCCTCCACCCTCCACTGTGAGTGTCGCAGAGCCCCCGGCCTCGAGGCCTCGGACCCTCCCAGGCTCTTTGGCGGATTCCAACTTGGACTGAAAGTCACAGCCTAAAAGCTCAACTGCAAACTAAACTTCAAGTGAAAGCACCTGCTGGGGGTGTGTACCGAGTGGAAAGCAGTGAGGGCGAGTGACTCAGGGAGGGAGTGCAAAGGAATTCCAGTTACCATTGACTGCAATTTATATTTATAGGCCGGTCGTGTTTACTTTGTGTGTGTGTGTGTGTGTGTGTGTGTGTGTGTGTGTGTGTGTGTGTGTGTGTGTGTGTGTGTCTTGCAGCTTAGACTCAGACCTCCTCAAACACTACTAGTTGACCTCAGTACTTAGGTGACAGACAATTCAAGATAAGAGACTAAAGAATATACTTTATTTATGTTTATGAAAACAAAAAGTACTGTGGGCCTCTTAAATCTCAGATTTGATGTAGATATACTCTACTTAAGTATTTTCATTTACAATAGTCACAATAATTTAGAGGGGAAAAAGTCTAATTTTTACTATATTTAACAGACTATTTCTAAGAATAATATTTTACACTTAAAAAGCATACGCTTATGAAATACAATACATTATGAAAGATTAAACCAGTGGTTCCCTCCATGATATCACATGATGATGATGTCTATGAGATTTTCCCGCTCTAAACTTCTTACATGGTTTAATTTATATAATTAAAGGCCCAAAAACTTGTATTAATATTTCATAAAATAATATAATAAAAACATCTCACAACACTTCAGGTGTGTGTGGGTTAGGGTTAGGGTTATCAAATCTAATAATGCCGTACATAAGGATATATCAGCCACAAAAGCCAGTTTTCTCCCTGTAGAAAAGTACTTTATACTTGTTATACTTTATATTTAAGTACATTTCGCTGACAATACTTTCACATGCCACAATCTGAACATGAATAAACTATTTTCTCAGTAAAGATGTAGTGGAGTAACGTCTACCTACGCAGAGAATGAATGACTCCCTGTGTGTGTGTGTGTGTGTGTGTGTGTGTCGTTAGCCGAGCCGGCGTGCTCTTAGTGCACGTTAGTGCATGTCAGCGCATGTCGGCGTGCCCCACTGGCTCGCTCACGGCCGCCGCTCTGCTCGGCTGGTGGTTACAGTTGACACAGATAAGCACTGAGAGCTCCGTCAGCATGTTTACTGTAGTTTGTACTGTTAGCGCCGTTAGCACCGTTAGCTAGGCACCACCGGCTCAGGCGTATCCATGTTGAGAGCCATTGAGAGGCAATCAAAATACTCCGGTATCTCGCACAATCTTTAAGTAAGATTTTTAATGCAGCTTTACCTTTTTATTATATGTATTGGACTATGTTTACACTGTGGAAGTGAAACTTTGAGTTTCTCAGGTGAGTCTGACGAGAACTAAACGGCTGGTGATTCAGCTTAGACAATATCAGCTCTCAAGCTATTAATATTTAATGAGAAAACTTGGACTTGTAGCACTAGCTTTAAAATTAAATATTAACATTGTATGTGGTTAAAGCCCTTTCCTCAACAGATACGTTCGCATACATTCACATATTTTCAAGTCGGTCTTAAACCCAGTATAGACAGGAGCCACAATCCACAGGTGTTTTTATTTCAGCTCCATGATGAAACTTCTTCTCAGTACCGTGATGCACTTTTGTTGGACTCACTTTTAGGCTAGATTAAGTTTGGTGACCTCGTGTGGTTTGCAGATTTCACAACTTCAACTTCCTATTTTCATTTTCACCATTGAGTAACAACAATACTTTCCAGGGAATGCTACAGGTCCAGGCTCCTGTTCAGCAATCATCCACCTGTGTGCTTTTAATGGTGTAGCTGATGGAGGTGGAGATCATTATAACTTATACTGCATAATGTTCAGTACTCCAATGCATCAAATGTGAGTTTGAAGTATTCCAAAGCAAATATTTCTGCAAAGTAAAACATATTAAAAAAAACTTACTTTGACTTAGTTACTCTTTTTATGTTCAATTAAATTAATTTTGTTCAGCCCAAAGTTACACATTTGCCAAAGAGGGCTTTACAATCTGTACACATACGACATCCTCTGTCCCGGGACCTCACATCGGATCAGGAAAAGCTCCCACAAAAATAAAATACTTTCACAGAGAGAAATATAAAGGAAGAAACCTTCGAGAGAGACCATATGGATACAATAGATGTCAAGTGTACAGAAATGTTGAGTACGGCTATATCAATAAAATCCATTATTTATTTCTACACAGAAATCATTACTTCACATAGCTGCTTGAATTAAAAAAAACTATGAATTTCTCCTTGTTAATGAGACATTAATTGGTAAAACATCATGCCTATTAAAGCCTGCAGAGGCCGACAAGAGCTGATAACACCGCACAGTGTTTAGCAGCAGGCTCAGGTTTTAATGAACTGCACTTCTTATCCATGCTGCCTTACATCCTCCACTTATACTACTAATATTATGTATCATTTATTCAAAATGATACATTATTGTTTGTGCAATAATTGATTGCTAAAATGGTTTCTCAACTTGTTTTTAGACTTAAAAAATAAGGATAAGAATATGCCTTGGATTCAGATTCATCCTCATCTCTATGCTCACATCATAAAGTGACTCCATTTCTGCCGATGGGATGATAATATTGAGCCTCCTTTACAGCGGCTTCCCAGCAGCATCTCAGTTGCATGGGTAATTTCATGGCGGGCAATAACAATAACAAAAGATTGAGATCTTTATCACTGCACAGTACTTAAATATATACTTTTATACGGACAAAGAAAGTGTTGTCAACGACCCCATCTCACCTCTGAAATTTTAATTATTTGCCTTGAATTACATGTATCTTAACCATTTTTTTTTGTGCAAATTTGAACATTGTGGCTCCGTTGAAAGCAGAGAAAGAAGGTGTTTGTAAAAATTCTTGTTATGAGCAAAACTCTGGTGACCCAACAACAATAAAAGTACTTCATAAATACTGCACATCTAATCTCCGCCCTCTTATCTGGCTTTTTAAATTCGTCACGTTGCTAAAAGGCCAATCTTCTGATAGCAGCCCACCGAACCCTGAAGTTTCTTTCTCTTTTCAATGATCCGGGACATATTTTCTATTCTGTCCAGTTAAGGAGCTGTGGCTTTGATATGGTTTGCCACACAGTGTGAATGGACTAATGGTGAGATACAGGGAGGGTGTGCACGAACTGCGTCACGGCCTCTGAGTGTTTGTAGACACACCAAATCAAACTGTGAGCGATGACAAACTCCTTTCATTGGACAGTTAAACCTGAAATTGCATGTATTTGTGTGCGTGCTTGTGTGTGAACCCCTGCGCGTGTTTCCTTTTATGCACACCGTGTATTTGTTTGTGATAACGTGGGACACTTTAATCGCCTTGTAATTAAAACCGTTTTGTACTTATATAAGAATAAGCAATGGCATATTTCTACGAAGCAAACACGTCTGTTTGCTTTCGGCTTTACTCGCATCCAGTCCATCATTCAAATTTGCATGGCAGTTTCTTCCATCAAGTGTTTGACCTTTTCCTTGGCCCTGGAGCAACAATTGCATGAGTCAAAGACAACGAGCGAGGAGAAGAAACAGCCTGGATGTGAGATACGAAGCCATAATTGGCCCAGTGTGATGGTGAAATGCTTGTGCAGGTGTCCCTACTGTAAACAGGTGTCAGTAACCCGAGTTGTTTTAGCAGAGTCAATATTATATTGACTTTATTAAATAAGCTCTGTTGAGTGAATGAGTCCTATTGTCAGACTGTGAGCGTGAGGTGTGATGGTTTCTGACTCTGGTTGTGACAGCCCTTCCAACTGTTTTTCTGCGATAGTTATTAATCATCCTGTCAAAATGATTTCACCTTCATGTGGCGTCTCGTCAGCCCTGCTGAAAGAATACATGACGGGATAAATGGATAGCTAATAGCATCCCAATTGTTCGTTTTTGAGTAATGAAGCCCTTTAAATGTCTTCCTCGTGGAAATCGACAAAGGTTTATCGACAGTGATGCGCTCCACTTTATCGTCGCTCGCCTCGAGGACAGTTTGAGATGGAGTTGAGATCCATTTTAACAGCCGGGCAGCTTGCCAAAGTAAAACAGTTAGCGCTGCAGGGACCTGCCTGGTCCTGCAGGTGTGCAAAAAAAACAAGACGTGAGGGGAAAGAAAATGCGATGCAGGGTTATGTAATAGAAGGCTCTACGTGACACGCAGAGTTTTCATGGATGTGCATGAGAAGCTTTTTGCGATAAGCTGATGACATACCGGCCCTTGAAGTAGAAAATATCAGTGAGCTAGAGCCGTGGTTCTCAACCTTTTTTCAGTGATGAACCCCCTGTGAAATATTTTACCACCTAAACAGTGTAAAATCATTTTTGGTTGAAAGAAATATGTAACACACAACGCTGTGCCATCAGTGTCTGATTTCATATAGAGAATATACAATTATCTTCATGAACTTACACTTATATTTTAATGCATATTTATTAAATAACAAATTTTAAAGGATTTTTGAATGGATGCTCATTTATAGTTCTTTTTTTATCTTAAGTACCCCCCATTAAAGAACCACTGAGCTAGAATATATATATATATGAATGATTGGCAGGCGGACCAAAATAAGAGCTGGAAACAGGTTAAGTTTAAAATTTAAAATTAAGTGGTGCAATAAGCACCTTGCTTAAAAAAATGCAGACACGCATAAGAAAGTATGAAAGAATAAAACATATAGAAAGAGGTAGAAAGATTTAAACATGACCAGAGTTCGTCTTAAAGGTACAGGCCCCTTCGTCTTAAAGGTACAGGCCCTCACACAACGGCAACTTGTTTTTAAACAGATTTAAAGAAAAGCTGTGATTATAATAAGATACAGTTCCTTCTCCCATCCATTTCGAGGGGTTTCACTCATCATCCGCCATGTTTTACACGATTACTGTACGTCAATGTGCAATGAGAACAACGCTGATGAGAGAGGTGAGAGAAAACCGAAACAAAGAGCTGAAGGACGGTAAAACGCTCCTTAATGCGCCCCAAAGGCCCCCAGATGGGGGGCTCTGGGTTTGACCCTCTGAGACTGATTATACCAACACATATATGGCCTTATTATCTATCTTCACAAGGGTTTTCTATATATTATAGCTTTTTTAACTTTTTCAAATACACCTTGTGAATGAGGAGATAATCAGGATTTAGTATGAGAAAAACCATTCGCAATTTTGGCTGAAAAATGTCCATATTCATGTCATGTGACCCGCCGTTCATGGAAAAATATTGATTAAAACTTCTTTTTTTGATATTGATAATAAAATAATTATAAAAAGTTAACAAATAGTAGCTAATTTGTCATTTTTTTTGTGTTTTGACTCAGTTTGTTAATCCTCTATAGCCTCTTCACTGTCTTTACTCTGCTATTAACGTCATGCAGGGGTTCAACCGGCTCGGTTGACTGGGCTGAATCATTTATAGAGTGTCACCTTACTGGCTGGAGTGATATTTCCCACCACAGACCAACAGCAAGAAACAACTTCCTAAATGCAAATCCACTCGCTCCATCCCCGTTTGCTGTTTGAACAATGAGAGCTACAGTTTCAAGTAGGGATGCAACGATACCATTTTTTACAAACCGATACGATACCGATATTTTTATTTGTGTACTTGCCGATACCGAGTACCGATACCGATACTTCTTAGATTTGGTCTCCATGAAAGTGCAATTAATTTGGAGGCAGATTTTATTTTATCCTCTGCAGATTATGTCAAGCCTATAGTACAAAATTAACAGAAGGCTATCCCAAGCTTTAAACTTCTTGTGGAAGTCCCTCTAATGTCGGACCATAAAACGCCCCGTGTCCGGGTTCATAATGTAAGCGATAATATTAGGGATCGAGCAATTATATAGGAAGCTGTGTTCCAAGTTATGTTTCCGGTGCTTTTATTGTGGAGGGAGAAACGGAAAGGAAAAGAGGAGTGGAATTGTGGGATATACGTGTGTGAAGGAGATAAAAAAGTGGTTCAAGTTACCCTGCAGCGTGTTTTCATTTTATTAGAATTACAAATATAGACACACAACAGACACTCGGCTACAATAATATCATCCGTAGCCGCACAACAGCGTCTGAATGAGGCCGCTGCCAGCGCTACTTCAGGTGGACCAGCAACAGTTTGATTCAAACCGGCAGGACGGCGGTGATGACGCGCAGAGCTTCTCAATTATAGATTAAATATGGAAAATTTCAACTCTCGCGTCTAACGTGCCGCCGGCGTAAATTTGCGTCTGTCGCAACCACACGCGTCTGTGCATAGACTTTACATGTAATCTGGTCGCGCGAAACATTTGCGTCGCGTTGGGACGGACTGATTACAAGTAACTCCGGGGCTGTCAGCCACTAACAAGAGCACTAATATGAGCACTAATATGTCATACACACGTATGCAACACCGGTTAATAAGCACAATATCGATAAAGTCTTGTATTGTACTCGCGTCTCACTTTTCTCCTGTCTATTGAAAGAAGTGAGCGCTGCGTAGCGAGGATCCAAGATGGCGGCTCCCGATTCTGCTGTTGAGACAAACTGGCCATCTGATTGGACGGCAAAACAACTTGGATAGCGTGATTGGCTGCTCAGAAGTTGAGACTGTTGAGACAGTTGAGACAGAGAAGAGTGTCTCCGGCTCCGCCACGGGGTTGCTTCTCCACAAAGCGCGACCAGTTTGTTGTAGTGAAATACTGTTGAGTGAGTATCGGTTCTTGGTATCGGCCATTGAAACCGATGCGAGTACGAGTATTTAACGCAGTATCGACCACCGATACCATCCCTAGTTTCAAGTCATGATCCCGATCTGTTAGTTTCTCAACTTACATTTGTAAGTATTTGAATTTTTGTTTTCTTTCCCCTTGACAAACTTTCACCGGATATTTGCATGTCACCAGACAAAAAAACAAGATTAACTGAAGCAGTGGATGGTTGTAAATTGGCCTCATACATGGAACCGACGCCTGAAAATACAAACACTTCTACGGTGTCTCCAGACTGTGGCTCAGTGGTTAGCAGCTCCGTTTTTCAATCAGAGGATCGGTGGTTCGATCCCCGGCTCCGCTAGTTAATAAAGTATATATATATATATATATATATATATATATATATATATATAAATGGCCGACGCGCCTTCTGCTGAAGGAGGTTTACTGACATTAAGAATCTCTGGAGTCGACGGTGGAGCTTTTTCCAACAGAGGAAAATCCCCAACGACAGAAGTCTATTTTCAGAGAACAATAGTTGTTTCTGAGCACCTGTTTCCACTCGATGAAGAGAAGGGAGGGACACCGCCTGCCTCAGGGCGACATTGAAGTGTTAACTGTCTCCGCAGGTGAACCGTGCCGACATAAGAAGCAGCTTGCGCAGGTTGAACCCTTTTTCGGGACTAAAGTATATTAAGGCTCATTACTTTGATCGCGGATTGCATCGGAAACTGGAAAAACGAGGCGTTCGAAAAGCGCCACGCTTTTTTTTTAGGAAGCTAATGTCTCTGATGTGGTTTGGATCCATGTCAAGGAAGCCGGAAACGTATACACCTCTTAATTTCAGTTTATAATAACTGCAAGAGCAGCGGAGACGACCTCCCTTTCTAGCATTAGTGTACCTTTGGTGAATTAATTGATTATTGATAGTCCAATCCGATCAAATACATGAACGTGACATTTGAGGCAGAATGCAAAACAATCAGAAGAAGATTGCCAACATTTTGCAGCAGGACTTAAAAGGATTATTGAGCATGCAAAATAGAATTGACTGCTTTTATTTAAACAAATTAAACTGACTAGTGGATATTAATCTCTGTGCCTCTGACTGTCGAGACAAGTTCCTTTCACATTGCCAAACATCTGCTCTGGTAATATTTTGAATATCATCAGCTAACATATTCATCAGGTTTAATTTTGCAATAGGACTTACTTTTACGAGGCACGGGCTCGATAGATAGTTTCTGATGCATTATCACACGCTTATGAAGCTTAATATTCACTGTGCTTTTTGCTCGGTTTTGGTCTCCACCACCAAATCCTGGTATAAATAACTGGCACTTTAGTGGCTAAATGCTGGTTAATATTCACCAGCTACTTACCAACTGTGTCTATTTGTGTGCTGGACAGGAAGTACACTGTTTTATCATCAGCTTTATCAGAAACTGCTGTCTTCAGAGATGTAATAAACAATGGTTTTAATGAGTCATGTAATCACATTTTATTACACACAAATATGGACCAGTTTAAATACAGAAATAAATAATTACTTCAATATTTCTCTCTTGTGCAACTTTATACGTCCACTCAGCTACGTTTAAGACGGATCTGCATTTTAATTTTTAACTACGATTATCCAACAGCTGTCGTGAATATTTACCTTTGGAGATAAAGATTTCACACACAAAACTTGTCATGTTCTCATAGCATGTGTTGCCTCACTATAGAGGCTCTATATTGCTACTGATGAGTGCTTAACATTGTAAAACATGGCATCTGGACCAGTTACAACATCAAAATGCTGTTAATTATTCAAGATTATTTTTGAAAGGGGACCGTTTTCAAACATTATACTTCTAAATTTAATGAATTTTGACGCTAATTCTTCCGTATCTTTCTCTATCGAGGAAGTTTGAAGGAATAATTGAGTTTCTAATGCAGTATTATTCAACTGCATCAATGTACCCCAGCTTTAAACTCGAGTATACGATCTTTTTGAGCCACAGTATCTCCTCACAAAAAAAGGTTTGGCACACGTTAGCCGTAGTTTATGATTCCCGCAGCGCTCCCCACCCAGACAAACAACATCTGCAATCTAACCACGCTGATACTTCCGAGGAACTCCATCAACCAGATGGCGTGCGACGACACTCGCCGGCTTCCTGTCTCCGCCACCGTCTGGACCCCTTGACCCCTGGACCCCTGGACCCCTGGACCCCTGGACCCCTGGACCCCGTCGGACTCACTGCACAGTTCAGACATTATGATGGAGTCAACGTCAGAGGGGTCTTTCAATGTTTGATTTAAAAAATTGGCAGATTTTGGGGAAGGTGTGTGTTTGGTGAGCGGGGTTTGTCGTGCATTGCTCGGGGGCAAGAAAGGATGGAGTTTTAGTGTTGACAGATAGAGATCGGCGGAAGAGATTTTTAAATTAAACAATACAGTTAGCCTCAAGCACCCCCTCCCCCCCATCCCAGTGTCTTGCAGAAACCAGTTCCTCCCTCAACATTTTACTTTATAATTTTAAATCGCCTGTGACCCTGAATACTAGCAATAAGCACAGATTGATAACAGAAATGCAACAAAAAAAAATCATTATATATGAAACACAACAACGCTGACAGTCGGATGTTCAGTAATTTACGACACCCGTGTTTCATTCCTTCACTTTGCTCTCCAATCCTCGGCCTAAAGGTCTGTTTGTCTTTGCAGAAATGATGGGTAGTTATCCATCATTAACAAAACAAACCTGTTGACTCAAGTGCGATGAGAGATCTCAGATATGACGGGAGCTTTGGAGAGCCCTCGGAGAGGCAAAAGTCAATATTTGTCCTCGGTTGCCCTGTCACACGATGTCGACACAAGCCCCATTCAAATGATTGTGCTCTCCACCTGCATGAACACATTGACATCACACACACACACACACACACACACACACACACACACACACACACACACACACACAGAGAGATACACACCATATGCTTGTATTACTGTATGCACCTTCAGACTCATCTGACCACATTTGAAGATTAAATGTTCAACTACCTTCATTTAGGTGCCTTTTAAGTTGAGAGATGTTTATTACCGAAGAGTTAAATGTTAAAGAACCATTTTCTTACTTGATATTTTAGTGTTTAGTCCCCGTAGTGCAGGAAGTGCACTCAAAAGGACACACAAAATCCTTCACTGGAGAGAAGCTGTGTGAGTGACATTCTTTCTTTGGATATCTATGAATGTGGAAAGTCGAATATACTATTAGTTAACAAACAGAGGAATGTGTGAATATTTGGTCATGTACTAATATTTTTGTAAAGATTTATGTAAATAATTTGTCTGTCAGGATGAGAGATTTATATCAAATACTGTTTGCTTTGGCTTTCAAAGAAGTTTGAATACCAGAAAAGAAAATGTCAATTCGGTCTTCACATCTCAGCATCAGACAAATACTTTGCTGCATATTCAACATGTGTAAAAGTACACGAAATTCTTAGATCTTAGATAATAAGCGAATATGGAATTATAAGCATTACGAGTTAGCTCGTGGCCCCTGATGATGAAACACGACGTACACTGGCATTTCTCTATTTTACAGCCACATAAAGCAGATTTCCTCAAAAAGTTCCTGTATTTATTTTGTTCTACTTTAATAAAGTCTGTGTCGCGTCCACATTGTCTTTCTTTAAAACCAAAATGTTTGGGGGTTTTTCTCTTTTTAGATACAGAAACTCACATTTTCATGTTTACCGTGCTGCAGAATCTCCACAAGGAGGCGCTCTTCACTCACTTTCAGACATATTTCCTGCAACTTAAAGGCCGTTTTGCCCAATTTATAACATGCTAGCTGCAGATCTTCCTTTTTTCCGTTTCCCTGCCTCCATACACATACTCCTGTATGTACTGTCCACATGGTGAGTCAACGGATACCTGGACACAAAACTATTTTATATTTTGTTGGTTTAAAATGTACAAAACACACAAACGTTTGCATTACGTTTGCAGTAGTGGGTTATAATGCTAACATTTGCTTATTAGCACTTAAAGATACAGCTGAGGATGATGGGAACGTTCAATTTTCAGGTGTTAAAATACTGGAAAAATTGATAAACTGAGTGGTTTTAGAGAGATTTCACACAAGAAGCTCAACAAAGAATGAATATCTGTAACGATAACAATATTTTTGTTTTGCCAAACCATCAAGTAGATGTTGAGATATTTCACAGAATAAGTGAAAACTACAGGCGCAAAAAGGAAAAGTCGGGATCACTAAAGTCAGAGGGATTCTTCCTTTGGCCAACATCGAACATCTGGACATCGAACTACTGGAGGCACAGGATGGACTAAACCTGCAGCAGTGGATCAGCTGCAGCTTTTCAATGAGATGATGTTGGTGTGAGGAAGTGAAACACAGGAAAAGACAACCGACTCATTGTTTCAGTGTTAATTTAATCATACAAATGCTTAATTATAGATACAGGAGAAGAAAAAAAAAGCTTTATTTTGACAGTTTCTCTTCAGATAAATGTGCTATTTCAGGACTATGTAAACGTTCATCTCATCCACTCACCAAGTCACCCATCTCAAATCCGCTCAGTCACAAAATAAAACCGTAGAATGAATCCAGCAATATTCAGATTTCTCACCACATCCCCTCGTTCTCTCGCACACTGAAACACACACACACACACGCACACGCACACACACGCACAAAGAAAGAAAAACAAAAGACTGACGTGACTAAAAGAGGCAACGGAGAACAGTGTATACTGTTTGGGAGGAGACCTCTCAGCTGACTCTCAAAAACAAATACAGCGGCGTCGGGTCCACACGGCCTCCAAATGTCAGGAATATGTTCATAATGACGACTTAGAGCGTTTGATAAATGAAAATATCCATCAACGGCTTTTCTCATTTTATTTGTGAGCCCGAAACACAGGATGAAAAGCACCGTCTGACATAACACACCTGGTGGGATCACATCCGGACTGCTGCTGCACTCATTTCCAGGTACGCAAATCGATGTAAACGTAAATCAATATTCATTTTTTCAGAATCAGCCATTGGTGAATCGTTGAAAGTAATGTTTAAAAAAAACGTCGTGGTTTCGCACAATGAAAACAAAAGTTAAAGCTGTGAGGAACAAAAGGCCTTTAGGAGAGAGCAGAGAAGCAAAACCAACAAAACTTTCTGGAAAAATGCTGGTTTCACAATCCTCAATAAACCAAAAATAAAAATGAAATCATAACTTCTCCTCCTTGGATGAGGTGGACAGTGTTGTGCAAATAGCAGTAACAAACCATTCATTTTCATATTCAACTTTTCTTTACCACATAATCTCAGGTTGAAGTTGGTCAGCAGATGTTTCTTTAGCACCACCTGCTGGCTGTAAATGGGACTTTTCGCATCTGCGGTGCACAGGAAGACCGCCAAAATAAATAATAATAACAACGACCACAACAACAACAACAACAACAACAACAACAACAACAACAGGGCAATTAGTGAGTCAGTTCATCTAAACGGTGCAGAATCACTCAACAATACTTCAGAGGCACACGTCCAGTAAAGCTCTCTCCATTTAAATGTGCGTGTACGTAGTATACACCATTTTTATGTCAGTTAAATCCAAAGAGAAACCATAACACGCACACGCACACGCACACGCACACGCACACGCACACGCACACGCACACACACACACACACACACACACGACTCAGAAACTACAGTCGCTCACCAGGCAAAATAGATTTAGATGGCTTTTTTTTTTTTTTTTTTTAAGCCCTTCCTCACACCTCACTTGCTCAAACTCACTCGCATCCTTTTGCGCTTCAGCATCTATTTAAAGAGAAAACCCACCCTAAAAAAAAAAACACACACACACGCACACACAGACACACACACGTCCCATGCTGCCTGAATTGAGAAACCTGCAGACAGAACAGATTAGTGTCTTGGTTCTCTGGATTTCATCTTTGGGAGAGACAGGGTTCCTACACAGGCATGGGCCATATCTTCGTGGTAATAAGTGGAAATGGAGAATATTTGAATGTGGTATTCAAATATGCGACTGATTAATGTCTGAAAAGGAATACTTCTTTCAAAACATGGATTTGTTTCTGTACTTTCAGAACAGAGATATTGGACCTCAAAAGAGAAAATACTGTTATTGCGCAACAATTTCAAATGTCGTGTCGTAAATGTTTTAAAGATGGTAAGTTTATGTCAAAGAAAGGTCTAAAATGTCAAATTACAATTGTTTTGTCTCTTTGTTTGTTTATTCTAGAGGTTTGTCCACATGCGTTATCCGATCGGGCTCAGCATTGGGTTACAGGAGGGTCAACAACTGCTCAGTTTTCGCCTGAAAAGGTTTTAAATTATAAATATAATACAAAATCAGATATTGGTGGGAACTTTTAGTACTCTGTCATAAATACAACAATTCTCCATTACACAAAAAAATCCCATAACGTGATTTTAAGCACAAGCTGTTGGACTAATTGAATGAAGAAAATAGGTGCATGTAGTGCTAAACCGGAATTAAAATACGGAATAATCAGAATTCCCAGTTCCCAATTCGGAAATAGCGTTCACATCAACATCCAACTTGCAACTGGAAGCTTCTCTAACCAATATATATATATATATTTAGTGGCATATTATTTAACCCTCACACGGCAAAAGAAATCTGTAAACATTCAACCATTTTAAAGGTTGTCCGATCATGTGGAGGCTCACAAGTTGTAAACAACGGGAATGTCTCTCCCCCTCATCCCGTAGAAAGTGAGCGAAAACTGGTTTAAGGCTTTCATCTGGAGGGAAATCGGAAATAATCCGGACATCCAGATCTTCCTTTTCTTTTTTTTAAAAACACTTTTCAAGGCCTCAAACCGATTAATGATCACAATTAATGTTGCACTACTCTCAGCAGCTTTCCGACATTCCCGACACCCGTGTAGGAACCCCGAGAAGACAGAAGTTCTCAAGCGTCCACGGAAATACCGAATCGTATGTTGACCGTTTAGATTTCCCCCCCTTTTTAAATCAGGCGTGTTTAACAGCGGAAATAATAATAAAAAAAAAGGTTTGTGTGTTTCTATTTTTTAAAGTTTTTTTTTTTTACAGCACTCTTAAATGAAGCATTCACACATGCGAATCCAGGTGTTGATGCCAGGTGGGGGGATGTAATCCATCACCTCACACTTTTAGTTTGTGTGTCTGTGGAAAGGGCCTCGGGGGGGGGTTTGGGGAGAAGGTTGTCATGAGTCAATATAAAACAACAGTTCCTCCCCCCCCTACCCTCTGACTCCCAGGGTGTTGAGCTCATCATCCACTCTGACGGAGGGGGGGAGTCTCTGTCATTCTAGCTCTGTCCAAAGGGATACGGTCCGTGAATACCCTGCAAAAAGATTGAAAGAAGGGAAATTAGAGTTATACGGAATGAAAATGAATATATGTGAAGATGAGAAGTCATTTAAAATCGAATTACGGCGACGCACCGCTCTGTGATGTCATCGTCGGTTTCGGGGGCAGAAACGAAACCTGCATTACGCGTTTGAAAGCTCAGGCGATCGCCTTTTGAATGCGAATGCCCCGACCGGGTGACTAAGTGGTTTTTCCAGAGGCTGCACGACGGGTGTGACGTGATACTTGTGACTCCACCTGAGATAATTTAGTTAGGCGTTTTTTTTGTTTGTTTTTTTTAAAGGAAAATGCCGTGATGGTGGACTTTTTGCTTTACGGAAACTAAAAAGCAAGTTTAAAGAAGCTGTCGCAGTGAATTTGCAGTCGAAGCAATTCACAAATGAATATCAGCAATACTCACGTGAGGGACTCGTCACATACTCCCATCATCACACGCTTAGTCACAGGTGTGTGGACAAGAAATGACAACTTCCTAAAACACCACTCGTGGGGCAAAACACACGTTTGGCCCGAGGGTGCAGCCAAAAGAAAGGCTACATTCATGTAAATGACAAATATTATATCATATAAAGTGCAGCCGGAGCGCTGTAATCTAAACACTTATAATTCCCCCAACTGTCCAGAACACTGGTCCGGATATGAATATCCCCTCTTGAACTTGTACAGTTGGTCAAAAACTAAGTTTATTCATGCTTGATTGTATTGTATATTGTATTGATATACCCAAAATAATAAATACTTAACTGCCATAACATTTACTGAGAACGCTGATGCTCCCCAGAAGAACTCTTTATATTTTTTTAACTCTCCACAAGCTTTACTTAATGTCACCCTCGGGCAAAAATGTATTCATCTTATTATATAAAATTGAGAGATCATACATTTGCGAAGCAAATCAATGCTCAAAAAAAATAAATATATACTTTGGTTTTCAAAGGCCTTTCTGCCACCACCATCTTTAGGACAAACTTAGCTGTTTATAAAGTTATTGCTATATACATTATTATGCATGTAAAGGGTGAAATACATTTAAAACTCAGTGAGCTGGAGGACCACTGGCCATTCTTTGTTTTCCAAAAGGTTTTTTTTAAGGAGGTGCGTCTGGCTGTCAAAATAATATTTTAAAAAAGGTTAAAGGTTAAGGTTTATTATTCATAAATACAGAATATTCCATGATAGTGGGGTGGATTCCTCTGCTTTAAAGCTACAGTGAGTACAGCCACTGTTACTTCAGATGTCCTGATCCTGATCCAGATCTTCTGGATCGGTCCATAACAACCCCCATTGACATTTGATTTTCTTAGAATTAAATGTGAAAGTTCAAACACGTGCAAATTAACCAGCAAATCCATCCTTTTTACAGAAGCACTGAATATAAACCACACCGGAGGACACAATAAATACTGTCAGGACGCCGGCCTCATGAAAACTGTAGTTTGCACATGAACTTAAATGAGTGAACCTCATCAATGTAGTTCTTAAAGATTTAAAGAGGCAGTTTTATGAAGCGCAGAAGCTTAAAATGTATGCATACATACCTGACCGTAGGTCACCACGGAAAGATTGGTTTGGAGACCATTTGACGCCCTATTTACAGCATTGTGAGACAGTCCGTTCTGATCTTGCTGGATTGGCTCCTGCGTTCGCTCCCACGCGCCGCCTGGGTCTCTGAAGCCGTTGTCGGTGGCGTCGTGCTTGTTCTTCTGCGGCGAGGCGAAGGGGTTGAAGTCGCCCTGCACGTTGCGCTGAGGCTGCGTGTTGAACTCCGTCTCGAAGGACGACAGCTGCTGGGTCACGCCGAGGAGACCGCCGACCTCCACACTCAGAATCACCCAGATTACGTCTGTGGGGAAAAGGAGCGTTCACAAACACCGGCTGCTGATATGAATGAGTCAACACGCAATTTGATGATTTCCTATGACGCAGACTGGCCAATCACAGCGTTGCATCCGCCAGCTCCATAGACTCTCATGCGATTGTTTGAAATTCATCGGGCCGGTATTGTAGATTTGGAGTTAGTCGTGATTAAATGTTGTATAATAGTGATACTCGTTAGCCGGAGATTAGAAGGCGATAAACCTTTCTAAAATGTTCTATATAAAAACCTGTGGAGCTAACGAAGGACATATCCTTCAAACGCATAGTCTAGACTCTTCTTCCTGCTTCTCTCTGACATCCCCTTTTCATTTTTTCCAAGAATAGTAGTTCAAGGAGTGCAGTTAGTGACAGTGTGGGCTCCATGGCAGCATAGCAGAAGGGGGGCGGGGCTTAGAAAAGAGGTCAATATAATGTTTTTGGTTTGGTTGATCAGACAAAAACAGCAATTTTAAAGCTTGGTGCTAACAGAAGTCTGATTGCATTGTAACTAACAGAAGCTGAAATTAATAGAATAATGTAAATGTTAGTTGCAGCTCAAATAAATGTCCTAATTAGAGAGAAATAAGTCTTTGGTGATTTCCTACCTCCGTAGAACAATCCGTTGGCTGTACACATCCTCCACTGGCCCTGGTACATGCCTGGAGCTGTGGGACTTCGCATCTGCACGCTCACATCGGATATTTCCTGGGGGTCTAGCGACTTCACCATCACTGTGTTTACATGCCCAAACTGATCCCCGCCGATGTATTTGAGGCAAACCCCGGGTGGCCACGACTCTGCACCTGCGGTACACAAAGATGAGTCAAAACACAAGTCAACAACAACAAAAACACGACGTACAGATTCAGAATTGCTCCTCATACTGTGAAAGCTAAACATGTGAATGCGGTGCCGCGCCCTGCACCTGTGTTTTGTATTCTCCAGGTCTTTGTGAACGGCGTATCTGGAGGAACAGACTCTCCTTCCCCGATTGTCACGTCCTCGACGAAGGACATGGAAGGCGTGTTGACGTTGGGACTCTCAAAGTCATAATAAGCACCGATAGCAGCCTGCAGGTTCCTGTTGCAACACAAAGGCAAGGAGCGGACGTTAAACATGTGACCCCGACCACAAGGGGTTGTATTTAACAGTTGGAATAGAAGATAAAACCAAAAAGAAAATGAATCTGGAATAATACAGACAACTGATTAAATTGTCGGTCGTTTTCTAATTGTAAATGCTTTAAACTATGACTCTGGTTTGTAAAATGTAGATGTTTTTGTTTTGTTTGCTTCTATGATATAAAAAAAAGAATATTGTTTGGCTTTGGACTGTTGGTGGGAACACAACATGCAATGTAAATAATTCACTTTTTTATATATATTTTTAATTGGCCATCTTGAATACACTTTAATGGGAAAAAAAAGTTATTTTCCTTGAGCAGAGACTCCTCCAAGGCATTAAATACACAAAACTTAACAAAGGATGTTGTATGTGTAAAGCCCAAATTTGTGATTTTGGGCTTTACAAAATAAATTGAATTGAATAGATGGCATTTTTGAAATGTCAAAACACCAGAAAGACGCAGACGGAGAGGGATTTAAACACTGTTAGACAAGCGCTCCGGTTTAGAGCCAGTCTACACATTTTGGTGACATAAAACCACACTTGTGTGTGGACGAGAGGCCAAAACGCAGATGAAAATATCTTTATACGAATAGACTGGGCCTAAAACAAACTTTGATCCAGAGTATGGCTCATGCAAAGACACTGAATCATAATGCAACTCAATAACATATTTCACTACACCCTCTAGACATCCATGCCAATAAAAACCCACATCATCAGTTTGTAATGCCAACTTATTAATATCAATTTCTTGTTTTCCAAGTTGATGACATCATCTGTCACTGAAGACACGATACAACTATTGGTGGAAAATCTTTATTGAAAAGGGACTTTTGTGTCATCTGATAACTAACTTCACTGAATATGGTAAACATTGGCATCAGGATCTACTACAAGTGACCCAAAATAAACCCTGATCATGTCCAAAAAAAAAGGCTTTCTTTAAAATAATCATGCAACATTATAAACGATACTAATAAACTAGTTTCGGTGAGCGAATCACAGTGGCGGTCACGTGATGATGACGTGATTGTATAACGCGCTGATTTCCAGAATCCAAAAATGAAACTTGGAACAAGATTGTGTTTTTGGGTGTGTCCTCCCTTTAAAATATATTTTTTTAAATAAAAAAAAAAAAGGATGTAACAATCGATCAACTAAAAAGCTCAAAATAAAATTGATCGGAGACCACTTGTTGCCAATGTTGATGGATCACGACGGGTTACGTCACCAACGTAAGCCGTGTCTTCCCAGAGCAGCACGGTCTAACTGGCTGTGAACACGTATTATGGATTATGTAATATGTATTATGGAAGATAACCGAGACTTCCCTGCGCTTAAATCAGCCCACGAGTCAGCCAGCCAGCTTGCTATTTGTGGGGGTTTAAAAAAAAAGTAATTTTAGCTTATTTTACCTCGCAGTCGGTGCTCAACTTCACCGTTTCACTTCCGCTTCCCCCCAAACGGTCCTCAGGAGTTACGTTACAGATCGCTGCCATTTCCGTGAAGGAATGGTGGAATTACAACTTAGAAAGTGTGTGTGTGTGGGTGTCTGCCTCCATTTTTTTTCTCTCTCTCTCTCTCAGTTTAACGTTTACTTAAACTAGCTAATTTACACAGTATGAGTTAGCGTCGTGTCGCTGCCCGACAGCGGGCCCTCGCGCATCCCCGAGCTCACCAGTTGGTCATGTCCAGGAAGAAGGCGCAGCCAGCCGGGTTGAGCTGGAAGCCCAGCAGCCTCTGGAACTCCGTGATGAGGACGTCCTTGTCCGTGGTGCCCATGCAGCTAAACTTCTGCATGAGCTCCGCGTCCACGTCCATGTCCGTGCCCTCCATGGGTGGCGGGTGTCCCGTAGCGGAGACGGGGCTGGAGGGTAGGGGGTGGGGGGGGAGACCCTCTCTCTCGCTCTCAGTTTAGTCCGAGGCCTTGTCCAGCCATAACAACCAGCTCAACAACAACAACCATCAGTGCGCATGGCACGACCAGGCAGGGGGACGACGTTTGACGTTGCAACCGCACGCGCGTCGTCTTCGCCAATCACGAAGTGGGCGTCGACGTCATCTGTTGCTATTTGCAGCCACATTTTCATTGGCTTATCGATGAATCGTCTCTGCTCATCTTGAAGCGCCGTGCCAGATACATCAGAAGACGAATATAGGATAAAACAATGAAATGAGGAGTCTTGAAAACACCAGTGCACATTTGTCTTACAATATACCCAGAGCACAACCAATGCATTGCATGCAATATTATTATATTCTATTTTGTGTAAATATTGTGCATTGTTACATGTAATATTGCTTGTATAAATGCTGCTTCCCCTTGCAGGATTAATAAAGTATATATCTATCCATCTATCTATATATCTATCAATATAGCTTTAAATCCATGATTATTAAAACAAATATAAGGACTATGTTTATCATTTATTTGATCAATTTAGCTAATTATCTTATTTAGTAGCTCAGTACCAGATAATCAACATCAGATGTTTGATATTCAATGTAATAATTGCTCAATTTGTAGTGTTGATATTTCCTTTTGTCCACAGGCATTCTATCTATGAACCAAAGTCTTTATAATTATATGAGGATTTGTATACAAATAACTGTATACATGTTTAGATTTGTTTAATGTTATATGTGCAGCCCTGCATGTATGAACCGTGTAACATTGTACATTTAATTATTAAAACGCATTCTTTTTATAGCCATGGATTTTCTTCAGGTTTTTTCTTGAACAATCTGTACTCATGTGAACTGGAAAATCTAAATTTAAAATGTCCATCATCTGTAGGCAATCTTAAGCATTTCATTAAATAAAAAATTATTTGACCGTTTTTATACAACCCAGTGAGATGAATTGGTATTCAAAAATATGCAACACTACCCTTACAATATATATATATATATTTTTTATTTTATTTTTATTTTTTTACTGCACGTATCATCGACTTTTGCATTTTTGCATGTCCTGATCTCAATTACCCATCTCTGGTTAAAATATAAACCTTTATTTTCATAGTTAAGAAAGGGACGATATTGGTAGGGTATTTTATTATTATTTTTTATGCGTGTATCTGTGGACATAAATGAAGAAGTTTGTCAAATATATATAACTAGGTAAGAATAATGCTGTGTTTTAGATGTCACATTTCTTAATGTTTTTGGATGTTGTGTTGCAGAGATTGTATTTGCTGTTTGTGTTGAGGGTATACATAAATAATTATTTATGTATTTATATATGTCTATATATGTATGTATATCATTTAAATTGTATTTATCTTTTCGTGTGGCAGTCGCTTTTGGGCGGAACTAACTGTCGAAAGGTCTTATATCTGGTGGGAAGACTTATTGGGAACACCGGAATCGCGCTCTCGACGGAGATTGCCGGGGAACATGCCTAAGTAAGTATAGCTATTAATTCCTATGCTTAATCGATGATATCCACGTTTCACCAACTTAGTTGCTGTTTGTATTGCGCAACGAACGACGGCAACGCGAAACCAACTTGGAAACTAATGAAACGGACCAGTTTGTTTCCAGGTGGACGCGGTTCTTAGGTGGGGCTGCGTCTATTTGCTGGATTCGACCTCGACGTGCACAAAGCTAACAGTTAATAGCACAAAAAAGCACCACAATGCCGCGATATATAAACAACTTATCTGCTAAAATCCACGATTCTGGCTATTTGTAGGACTTCTTATCCAAGCTGGTTCTTTGTGTCGTTGGATATGAGTTTGTAACGTTAAAGCATGATATGAATGGTGAGTCTGTAACGCGTTTTTTTTTTTTTACTATGTTAAATGAATTTAATTTTCGATTGTACTTCTGTTATATAACAACATATGTTGCACAGTGACTATTAGATGCCTCCACACTGGAACCACAGCAGAGAACGCCTCATCCTCAAATAAGTGGCTACAATACAAATTACCAGTATGATGCTAACTCAATCAAGTATTAGCAACTTCTTTATGTTATTAAGATGTTTACACAAACCGAGGTCATCCCTGTCCAGAATGAAATTGTATGCAAGAAATGCACAAGGCAAAGTGTCCTGTGGAGCTTCATACAGCGTATGATATCTCAGTAGATGAATTAATAACATCTGCACAACATGCATGCTACAATTCCTGCAGGACTCCATCTCACTACTGAAAGATCTTTTTGTTGTGATTGTTAAGTGAAAGGCGTCATTTATATTAACAACATGGCTGATTTAAAAACACAATTGTGTTTCTATATTGCAGCAAAGACACTGTTTTAGTGATGCGTCAGCGTAAATTGTTATTTGCTCTTTAATTTTATTGTAAAAATTGTGATTTAATTTGTCTCAGCTCCAATATAAAGTACACAGCTTTATATCGTACATAGCTACAGCAGCTCTGGACTTTTCCTGTTTATCACAAACTTTATTTTTCTCCCCCACAACAGGTTTTACTGTGACTACTGTGACACCTACCTTACTCATGATTCGGTAAGTTGGGCTTGTGCAATATCAAATCAAGTTTGTTGAAAAGCATGATGTAATCTCTTTGTAACGTTAAATATTTTCCCACAAAATCCCGTTCCAGCCATCAGTGAGGAAGACCCACTGCAGTGGCCGAAAACACAAGGAAAATGTGAAGGACTACTACCAGAAATGGATGGAGGAGCAGGCTCAGAGCCTGATCGATAAAACGAGTAAGCAGATTATTGGCTCAATTATCTGGAGGACATGGATGAGTGACTCTAGAAGTACTACGTGCAAGAAGTGCAACTTGCGGTTTTATTGTGTAACACTTTCCCATGGAGACTGTTTCCTAGACAGCTTGTGTGCTAAATCTCCTCACATTTATGGCTGATGATGTTTCTCATAGAGTAAAACACAAAAGAGTTAAGCCTGCTGCGTATCCCACACAAGACTTATGTGTGTGTGTGGGATAGCCAAGCGCTTTGCTTAAATAGTGCACGATACACCGTCTTATTTGGGCCCCCTCTGCAATGACGAACCTCTAATCCACATGGGAGCGTAGAGGAACCTGGTTTTAGAGGCTGAATTTGGAAAAAGAGGGAATGCTACACATCTTTTCCAGTATATTTTGTGTGTAATGTTTTGCTTTCTCTCCCTCCAGCGGCCGCCTTTCAACAGGGAAAGATTCCCCCCACGCCGTTCCCTGGTGGTCCTCCCCCAGGTGAGTCCATTTCAGCTCTGCAGTAATTTGATTACCGAACTAAAGACGCTGGCTCCTGATGGTTGGATTCATAGTCGAGAGGGAAAGGCTGTCGGCATCACGCTTCTTATCAGGGATTATTGAAATGAATCAGATTCATTAGAATTATCAATCGACAAGAGGCCGTGAAGCTTTTGGTTCCTGTGGGATTACAGCTAATTAAAATTGAAATGATTAGCACACCTACAGGAGGAAGATGCCCCAATTGGAATTTCTTTCCAATGTTTTTTTTTTAAAGTCTGACCAGCTGATTTTATTTTTCTTTATAAAAACTATAATTGAAACCATGTACATTTCTTTTGGACCTTCATAATAAACATAACAGCCTCCCTAAGCAATAAAAGAGGTCTTGCATTCAGCACTTTGATGTTTCTAAGGGAACCGACAGATGGCCAAATCACTTGTGGCCAGATTTGCAGATGTTTTGGTTAAAGCAGAAAGACACTCAGTTTATTAGGTACACTTGGTCAACACCTCTGCAGTCTAATACAGCAGAATTAGTCCTGAAATTAATCGTACCTTCATGGATGTGATCGTGCTCGGTGTAGTGTTTTAAAGAGGGGTTGATGGTTATTTGTGAGGCTGCATTTGTGGCGCTGTTAAATTATGTTGCATCATACTGTTTTAATATTTTGTCTAGCCCATTTGTATAAACACAAACCTCCTCCAAGGTGAACAAAAAGTTGAATATTCGTGATTGTCTGATTCATTTCATGGCATTAGTTTTAGTTCGGTTTGCCTAATAAACCGGGAACTTTATTTTGTGCGTTAAGGAGCATTGTCTCGAATATTGAGAAACATGCCGAACTTGGATAAAAGTACAAAATTGTTCTCCTAGATTTTGTCACCAAGTTTTTACAGGATTTTCATCTACATTTTCGTTGTGTAATTATTTACAGTGTTTTCAGTTTAGTCAGAAGCAAATTAAGCTTAAAAAACAACAACAAAACAATTGATTGACTGCATGTCAATATTCTGATCAGATTCATTGATCGTCCTCTAACGTTTGCTGTTTGTAACACAGGTGGTCCTCCTCGGCCCGGCATGCTACCGACGCCCCCCATGGGAGGTCCGCCTATGATGCCCATGATGGGGCCGCCACCTCATGGAATGATGCCCGGCGGACCCGGTAAGACCCACGTTGCTATGACCAAGCCTCACGCCTTCCTGACTTTAGTCGGCCATTAGAGGGTTAACTGGGTTCCATCTTTTGATGCCGTGTAATTGTTTGTTTTCTCAGTATAATCCTGTTATAAACAAAAATATAAGGAAACATCCCTCTGCCGGTTGCCCTCATTCTAATTCATGATTATTATTGTATTTGTATATGTATTTAGTTTTAACTGTACTGTGGCTCTGAAACAATAAGTTAATTATCAAACTTTCACTTAATTGAGAGATTTAATTGTTTTACTAAGAAAACTACTCTGACTCCTGCTGAGTAAAACATTTTCTTCTATTTCACATCATTAAACATCTTTTGAGTTTTAGATGTTTGTTAACTTGAGCTCTGTTAATAACTTGGGTAAACAAATATTTTTTATTACGACTTTCTTGAATTTTACAAATTATGAAATGACAATAAAAACTAATTAACATATATTAAATAATGAAAGTTGGCATTACTTTCAACATTAATGCACTGCAGGCTTATGCCAATCAGCACAGAACAAACGCTTTAAAGATTATTTAAAAAACACTTTGCGATGCACTGACGTGACCCTTTTAAGCAACGCCACTGTGCTAAGTGAGCAGCTAACGCTGTGCAGCTAATGCTGTGCTAAGTGAGTAGCTAACGCTGTGCAGCTAACGCTGTGCAGCTAACGCTGTGCAGCTAACGCTGTGCAGCTAATGCTGTGCTAAGTGAGCAGCTAACGCTGTGCAGCTAATGCTGTGCTAAGTGAGTAGCTAACGCTGTGCAGCTAACGCTGTGCAGCTAACGCTGTGCTAAGTGAGCAGCTAACGCTGTGCTAAGTGAGCAGCTAACGCTGTGCTAAGTGAGCAGCTAACGCTGTGCTAAGTGAGCAGCTAACGCTGTGCTAAGTGAGCAGCTAACGCTGTGCTAAGTGATCAGCTAACGCTGTGCAGCTAACGCTGTGCTAAGTGAGTAGCTAACGCTGTGCTAAGTGTGCAGCTAACGCTGTGCTAAGTGTGCAGCTAACGCTGTGCTAAGTGTGCAGCTAACGCTGTGCTAAGTGTGTAGCTAACGCTGTGCTAAGTGAGCAGCTAACGCTGTGCTAAGTGATCAGCTAACGCTGTGCAGCTAACGCTGTGCTAAGTGATCAGCTAACGCTGTGCAGCTAACGCTGTGCTAAGTGTGCAGCTAACGCTGTGCTAAGTGAGTAGCTAACGCTGTGCATCTCTGCGCTGTCGCTCAGGGGGCATGAGGCCGCCGATGGGAGGACCCATGCAGATGATGCCAGGACCGCCACACATGATGCGTCACCCTCGACCGATGATGATGCCCGTCAGGCCGGGCATGATGCGACCGGACAGATAAGACCGGCTGGATCTTCTCCGCTCTCCGTTGCCACAAACAGACACTGTCTAGTGAGGACACTTGGCTTAACACTTGGATTTTTCATTGCGCCTTTTTAAACATTTTCAAACGTCCAACTTCTTCATCTTCAAACCTGAACTCCCCGATGTAATTATGTCGACTTTGTCTAATTACTTTTATTTTTGTGCCGGTATTTATTACTATACTCCTCCCCGTTCTAATTGATTTTTACATCCTGTTTAAAGACTTCATTTTTTTTTAATTTTCATTAAACGTCCTCTCGTGTTTAGTATTAAGTTTAAAACATCTCGTCTCACTTCGACAAAACTGTTGCGCGCACAGTTACAGAGCGTGTTTGATATGACAATATTTGTTGGTATATTTTTTACTTTTTTGTTTTAGGGTTTTTACATATTTGTTATATTTCATTGCAATGCTCTGAGAAATAAACCAGTGATTTCAAACCTGTTTTTTTTGTAGATTGTGGTCCTTATAACAAAGTTCATATTTAATGTTTTATAGGTAGGTTTTTCAATTATTCCCACTGATAAAACCCAAAACATCGCTTTTGCTTACTTTCTATAAATAATCCAACAAGCTGGCATTTACCTGGCATTTGGTTTATTAAAAAAGTGTGTGTGTGTGTCCCCGTATGTGTGTGCCTGTGAGTGTGTCCCCGTGTGTGTGTCCGTGTGTGTGTCGCAGTGTGAATGTGTTTTGCTGAACTCCGGCCCATTGCATTCTGGGAAGTCTATTACCCCATCCAGACGCTGAATTATATTTACAGATGGGGGGAAAGAAAAAACAAAACACAGACGGATGTTTTTCAAAACCTCGTTTCACGAGACAAATGAGAACGCTGACCCGGCCCTCATTAGTTTACCCAGTCGAGCATGTTGGAAGAATTACAGCTCTTACGTAAGCATCTGTGGCTGCGAGTGAATCATTAGCTCGGCTGACATTTGTGTCTCTGATGCCTCGCAAGAATCCAGCACTCTCTCCTCTAGCTGGATCGTAACTTCTGTATCCATAATCGCCACCGCCTCCGTCTCTCATGATGACAACGTCTCAACAGATGGCGCTAGAGAGTCGTCAGGTTTCTGCAATTGGAGCCAACGACACAGGAATGATGTGTGGCCGTGGACTGTCCAATCTATTTGTATCACACACTCCCATAGGTCAATTTTGTGGCTTTATGGTTTATGAAGTTTCTAGGCCACACACACAAAAATAAACAAATTTGTTTTTGGGTGGGTGGCAGGCCAATAGCCATATGCATCACGCTGTGTTTGACAATTTCTATCCTCGCAGCTCTGCAAAGACGATCCAAAAAACTGTTCGGACTGTTTTTTTTTTTGGTAGCTGTCAGTTATGCGTGTTGTAAATTGTGATCTTCAAAGGGACTTTGGTAGATTACATGCAATCTGATGGCCACTCTGGGGAATAGACTCCATTCAAAAGCACTATAAACATCCACTCTGTCGTGGAAACAGGAATAAAACCATGTTAATGCACAGTTTATGCATAAGCCGAGGCCCGTGTGTCGTCTGACATCTGAAGGGTCTTTATGAATATTCCATCTAGCCGTGAAGTGGAGCGTTGCCCTGAAGGGGATGAAGTGGAGTGGAGGAAAGTGTTTATGATTGGAGCTCAGGAGTTGAGGAAATAAGCCACGATCATGAGGAATATGTATTATAATACATTTCACAGGAGCGAGACACTGTAGGGCTACGTGGATGTTAGATGAGGACAACTTGGAAGTGACCTTTGGGAGCAAACAGCATCCATTGATTTTGCTTTGTGCTGCACTGTAAAAACTCTTGATTTAGATGTTTTTATTTGTATAAATGAGGATTGCGAGCGGTTGGGATCCTAACTTAACCTGATAACATAAAGTCAAAGCTTGGTTTACTTGAGATTACTTTTTCTTTTATCATTAAATCAGTGTAATTGGATAAGTTGGTATGTAAGCTCTAATTACATCATTTTGGAAACTAAAGTGTTCACTTACAGGGAAATACTTCCCAGCATGCACTATGTTGCTGTTAAAGTTATTGCTGTTATCGTTCCTCTTGTTCATACATGGCTTTTTAATGATCCGTTCACAGCATGTTTCTAATGTAAGGGATGGAGGTCTGTACAAAAATATATTCCAAATTACTGTTATTCCATTATTACAAAATTATTATTATTATTATTATTCCCTCGATTTTATTGCTGAAACCTGATATCTTCAGCCGATCTTTTGAGAGCGCAGTAGCCTCCTATAGTTTTCTAAAAGCTACGGACTCAGTGGAAACGGATGATTCGGTTATAAAAAATGCAGAGTTCAAGATTAGTTCTTGCTCAGAGAAATGAAAATTCAAACTGCGATGAAGACAGACCTCTTTATTATAACGCATGTTTTTACAGTGCAGTACACACAAACCTCTTTGATATTCCTGTCATACAAGCGAACGCGTTAACGCCCCGAATATCAACGGGCGAGGCCCTGGAAGGCCGTCCTGCAGCCTCCAGAGCCGCCTGCAAGGCCGGAGAGGAGAGGAGAGGAAGCTCGAGGCCTGATTTACATCCTCCGAAGGATCCTTTCGGGTTTCTGTATTCAGGATGATGCTGCATCTTTCTTTTTTTTTTCTGCTCCCAGCATGCAGTTGGCATTCGCACCACTCAACAGCCTTGGCTGAATGGAAAATGATAATCCCCCCCGACTGTTGATTCCCCCGCAAAGCCAATTGGCTCCAAACTGCAGAAAGATCAGGAGGATGCTGAGGAGTACGGCGTGATGGCGCCGGGCTGCCGGGTGGGCTGTCGATGAAAAGAATCGGAGAGGAAGAAGGCGAAGAAGACTTCACTGGAATCTTTCAATACCCCCCCCGTCTCCCCTTTTTCCTCCCTTTTGGCTTCTCCCTCCACCTTTTTATTCTACCTCCTTCCTCCTCCCGCTCGCCTCCTTCTCTCTGCTGCCCTGCTGCCGACGCTACCCTGTAATTTAATCCATTTAGTCATGGCTCCAGATCAATATCCATTTTCCTTGGCCTTAGGGAGAGCCTCTCCAATCTGCTTGTTCCAAACAGTGGTTGTGTTGGCCAGCAGGGGCTCCCATGGGCCCGCGGGCCGATACAGATGTACAGTCTGAGAAAAACAAAGCATCTAATTTCTCACTAACTGGCTGTGCAAAACACAGCTGGACGTGTTGCAGCCTAGTAAGTATGTTTTTTAAGTACTTTGCATTAGTTAAAATCCCGAAAGACTCGTTTAAAAAAAAAAATATATATATTATCATTATTCTCATTCCACTGAGATGTTGAAATGCAACGCCCCGGCTGCAAAGCAAATGAATGACATCAACATAGATTAAATTAAGGCTAATTTGATTAGTGGCCTTGTAAGTGACCAGGAAGAAAGACGGCGTTATTATTTCTCGCAGGATTTGGTGTCTACGCAGTGCAACGTCGCTGGATGGCGAAAAGGTTCAATCGCCTCAAACGAACTACAGCGAATATCATATGAAAGTGTCCTTGAGCGAGATGACAACACGCCGTGAGCTAAAAGTCTAAATGTGACTGTAAGAATTAGTCACTCGTCGCCCATTGGGTGAACATTTTGTGAGCGTACGTAACTTTGTTAGCCGCCCTACTTCAGGACGAACCGTCTTCAGCCCGCCACCGGCGGCCTGCCTCCGGCCAGCTGGACGCTGACGGTGATTCTCCTTCACCTGCTCCCACCTGCTTTATAAATAGCCCTGTTGAATATTAACGTGTCAGCTTTTGAGTATTTTGTACTTCACGGCTGAGTTTCAATGAAGTCAAAAGGACAGGCGAACTATTGGCTGTTTTACTGACACGGTTATGAACACTGGTGGGAAATAAGACATTGAAAAGAGAGATCACCGAATGATCTCTTAAATTAAATATATATTAACTATTTCAGTCAATATTTATATATATATTTCTTTTATTTTTTTATTTATATAAAAATAATATTTAAAAAAAAAAATATATATATAATTGCTTTTATTTTTTTATTTTTATATATATATTTTTATTTTTATATATATATATATATATATATTTTTTTTTATATATTTATTTTTTTTAAACTGAAGACAACTGTATCCTGTAAAGTTGTAATGGTTTCTGTCTCACAGTACTCAAATGATCTCCCTGAGGTTTTATTCCATTGTTTTTTGTTTTTTCAGTCATTTTCAGCATTTTATGCCTTTTTTATTAAAGAGTTGACAATTGACACACAGTTTTGTCTGAACCTCGAAAAAAAAGAGCAGTAGTACTTTTATGGCATTTGTTTGCATCACATGACTTCCATCAGCAGGTTTCTGTGGTCAAGTTGTGATGCTCAACCTTTAAGAGCTCACATCATGATGAAGAAGATAATGTTATAGCTTCAGAAGAGATAATAAATGGAGCTGACGGTGAGCTTTTTAGCCATTAAATAGTATTTGTATTACAGAATTATTGGATACTGTTTGTAGTTTATGGTTTATTTTGACTAATTTTGAAGCAACTTTGTTAAAAAAAACTTTTAAAAAGAAGCTGTTTGTGGTCAAGGTTCTGCATACTGACAGTAAAAGGTCATTTTAGAAGCAAAAGTGGAGTGTTTTTGTTTTTCCCCGAATTCTGAAAGTCTAAATTTAGAATAACTTGCTTTGATGAATATTTCATGTAACCTCACCTCCAACTTAGGATTCACAGGATGTGAATATTTTATCAGGGTCCTCATCACCTCAAACATATGGTTCTTATCCATACATGCATATTAAAGTAGTTGAAAATGTCTGTCTTTAAAGACTATTGTCCCTTTCCCATATCTGATGTGCTACCACAAAGATCATTTAGTTTATATACTTATTTTGTTGCAAGAAAATCGTATTTTCTTTACTTTTTTTGGGGTCTAAAGCTTATTCTGCCTGTGTTCGTGTAGCCTGATGTTTCACTTGTCCCAGTTTTGTTATGTCTATTCTAAAACAACATCCACACACGGTTATCCTCTTAAGCTGGAAATGTGGTTTGATATAATTTGTTGTGAGCCCTCAAAAAAATCTTTATTTGCTCAAAAGATGAGTTGAGATGAGAAACTGACCGTCTGACATCTGTTTTACAAAATATATTGTTCCATAAAATGTATAGCTTCTTTGAAAAACAGCATGTTAAATTGGCATTAAATACAAAAGAGCAAACATAATTAAGCCAAAAAGCAGGAACTGCACTCTAAAGCTAAAACTACATTTCCTCTGTTGCTGACATGTTGATAATTCAGTGTTTTATTCAACAACTTGATGATTGAAGGGAAAAAAAGCTGTTACGTTAGCTTAAACGTTAGCGTTCTTCTTAAGCTAATGTTAGCGTTCTTCTTAAGCTAACGTAACTAGCTTAGCCGCTCAGTAACCTCTCAGGGTTCGACCGGTGGAATTCAGGCCATTTGTGAGCTTTAGCTACATATTTGATACATGAAAGATACAGATTATAATATAGATAAATATTAATAATATATATGGACAGACAGCAAGACAGAGATACTGTAACCACACAAAATACCATTTATTTCCCCCCAAAAATTGTTAAACAGCTGAATGGACATTTTGTTGGTGGATAATGCATTTTGTGAAGATTACCCAAATATATTTTTTAATATAATCAGACAAAACAGGTGACAATGTAAGGCATGTAGACTTCTACTCTTTATTCCATTTGTATTATTTATTAAGTCAAATAAACGCTACACATGTGAGCTTACAGATATAGACAAGTAGGCCTACCGAAAATCTGAATATAAGTAAATTAAATTATTCAGCTTGCGCCTCATTAAAATACAATAAAAAAACAAACCTGCTATTGCAGAAGGAACAAAGCTCCGGCTGAAGCGAGCTCTTCTCCATTTAAGTGTATCTCCGACCACATGGAAGTAATGTGAAGTGTTGGTTAGCCTACAGCTGAAAATGACAACATGTAGCCCGGCTCCAGAAGACGGAGTCGCCTAATGGATGTCCGAGTTTAAACTGCGGTGCACGTGTCCTGTGCTGCAGACTCTCACTCCACCTCACACTCTGGGAAAAGCATGGACGATCTAAAAAAAACCTTCAGTTCAGCACTCCAGAACGAATGTGCGGTTTTATCCGTAATGATCGTGGAAGATTACACCGGCAAGCTGAGAGGAGAGACGCTTCACAAATCACTTCTTTTTTCCAGCCTCGCAGGCGCTCACTGAAAACTGCCTCGTGTCTCCCAAATTGTTTCTATCGGGAAGTTGCAATCAAGCATCTCTCAGCTTATCGCAGACCTTTCTGTTGTTCGCTCCCACCAGTCAATACGCACCCAAGGTGGCATTGAAAGACCCATCATCGGCTACATTCATGCATGTAATGGTTTTTGATTGAACGACTGGGCTCTTGTTGGAAATGAGCAGAGCTTGTCTTTATCAGAGTTTGCGAGACGCTGCTTTTCCACTGCATTGTTCTTCGCTTACGTCTCTCTTTTTGCCGAAGATTTGAGTCGGTCTGCGCTCTACTAATTGAACATATCCAACTTTTCTTTTCCCCAGGATGCTTTTCTATTCACTTTATGGCAATTCTTGACAACTGCTGCATGAGCGATCATGTTGTCAGGTCTCGTTTTCACATTTATAGTTGATTGATAAAATAACGCTTCTTGTGCGCAAAGCAAAAAAAACAAAAACAACTTTTTTCTTCTTTCTAAAAATAAGAACAAGCAGGTAAGTCAAGGTTACATCTTGTGACGCCACCTTTTAAAATCTGAGACAGAAAGGAGTGAAACGCTGGAGGGCCATCTTGGCTTTTACTCCAGCAACAAGTCAAATTGCTTCTAAAAATGTGCTCAATATAGAGTCAAGGGCAGGGTCTATTTTTAAGGAAGGCAAAGATTCGCACTCTCTAAGTTCTTTGAAACTTCTCAAAGTTAAAAGCCTTTGTCTAAGCGCTGTGTATCTAAAGAGAAAAGGCAGATTTAGCCCTCGCAACACATTCTTTCCATAAAATAATGACTTTTTTAATCAAGAGATTTGCGACAGTGGACATTGTTTGTGCAACCTTATAATTAAAAAAAAGAAATGTGCACCTCGACTCCTCTTTTATATCCGGATGTTCCCTCAACTGCGAACAGTGATTAATGTCTTTATTCCCAATGCGTGCTCTTAATCTATCTCAAAGTGCCGCGTGAGCCGTCTAATAATGGAAGTGGCTTCTCTGACGGTATCGCCTCCCCGAGAATACTTTTCTCGACCCTCAGCTGAATATATCAAGCGCGTCTGATTGATTCACGACTGCCAATATCATTACTATCATTAGGCCGTACGTCTTCGCCGCTCTCCGGATGCGGAGCTTGTCAAGGACGGCTATACCGTGGCGGTGCTACGCCGAGAGTGACCCGCCTGTGAACTGTCAGCATTATCTGTGGATTAATTAAGGGGTCGGTGAGCTCCATCAGAAGTGCTCGCTCCAGCAGCTCTCCTCTCGTTCCCCTTTGTCCTTTTCCTCCGTCTGAATTTAAATGTGTCCCTCCTTTATTTTGAAAACGGCCTTTCCTCGGGCGAAGAGGTCCGACAACGTAATTGAGCCGAATCGATGGAGCTAGTTACGATAAAAATGATTTGTATAAAAAGTAACGTAAACGCAATTACAAATGTTATAACGCTTTAAAGTATGTTTCATGAAACAGGGCCATCAATACATCCCGTCGCTCAGCACATGGCCGTCTGTTCGATAGCCGATCGCCGACAAATCTCAAGTTTTGTCCAGTTTAGGAACTCTTCTTCCTTTTGTCTTGGACGAATCTTTTATTGCTCCTCTTCACCTGTTTCTTCATCAGTCCTGTAGTGTTTCATGCTGCATCCACAATCACATAATAGATCATTAGAATTAAATCATTAGGCATAAAATTATTCTGTTTGCTATACTCGCCTAGTACGTTCAGGGTTATTTGATCTATTTGATTAATACATGCATTGTTATTTCTGTGATCTAATTGAATAATACATTCAATGTTACTTCTTTGACTTGACCCTTCAACCTGTAACCACACTGTAATACATGGTAGTTGTCACTAGGAGCGGTATTGAGCATAGTTTTCTCACAATACCTTTGATAGAACTCAGTGTATAATTAGTTATTAGATTAAATCTTCTTTTTCTTTTTTTTTTTTTTTTTTTTTTTTACATGCATAAAAACAGGGCTACTAACAACCGTGTCAGTGGCCATTGTCATCATCACCCAACCCTGAAGGGAAATTCATAAACACAGAGCTGTGCCCATTGTTTTCACTGAGAGAACCGAACACAGGAAGTCCTGCGTGCCTCTGGCTTCAACACAAACATTTACCCCTCTGTACGTGCACACACACAAACACGAACACACACACTTCTCTTTCACGCCATCGTCTCTCGTCTGTAAGTGAATGAACTGCAGCTGCGCTTTGATCCGGATCTTTCCAGCATGCATGAATTTATCTGTTAAATGTGTCTTTGTCCTTACGAGGCCGGCAGCGGTTGCTTTGACACGTGAATCCAGAAAAGAACAAGCAATCTCATATCTGACCCCCCCCCCCCCCCCCCGCCTCCCCAAACCCTCAAGAAAATTGTTTTCTTTTGATATGGATGCTGAATAAATGCTGTAACGACATCCCTGATAACCAGGTTTTGAAGGTGAGCATTCATGGCGACAACGCTGCAGCGTGCCGCTCAGGATGCAGCGCTGGCTGCTTGGCGTTGTCACAACGATGCTTCTTCTTCAAAGGCATCTGCAGGTTATCAACTCCGTGTTTGAACCGTGACACGAATGATGATGCATCGTGGGCTTGTTTGCCATGTCCGTCTTAGCTCGGCGTGCTAGAAGGACTTAAAATGCAGTGAAGTCATAAAACAAAGTACTGGTTTAAATTTTGATGGCGCTGGATAGAAAGACGGGATCGCTAAAGGTTGTCCGTAACAAAATGTCTTGGCAATCCCTCCTTCCTCGACACTCTAAACCACAAAATATGAACCTCGCAGTGGCACTAAAGTCACAGTCATTAGGATTCATCGTTGCAGGACCGGGAATCCAATCCATTGGGGGGACGATGTCCAGATAAACCACTGAGTAAGTGAAAGCTTTGACCCAAGTCAGCGGGATAAATCTATGAATGTCTGTTCCAATCTTCAAATGCATCCAATAAATGTAAAACACACCACACCAGCAGAGAATGGTCAGATCCCGTCTCTCACCATGACCGACAGATGTTGCAGATGCTATCGATTAGGGGATACACGGACTAACCCTGGACAGATTCCCAACTAAACCCAGCTCGATGCTGAGGAGAGACGGTATCTCCAGCCTCCAGCTCTCCAACACTGATGGATATCCAGCGCTACGTCTTCACTCAGCCGTGCACACTTGCCCTCACGTTTCCCCGCTGAGAGGTCAGCTCTGTTCGTGTCTGTTGGAAAGCTCTCCCAGGAGTGGCATCCTTCGCCACTCGGGGCCAACAGCAGGTCGTTTTTTTCTTCTCCCGTTTTCTTTTCTCCGTTGAAGTGATTTATTTCATCCCTCGACTTTGAAGTTGCTTTTACAATGACGTCTGAAGAGAGAAAGAGAAGACACCTGTGCTTGATGTCTCCAAAACAATGCACATAACTGCAGCGTTAATGCCTGAATATTGACTTTGTTTTGGGGTAACTTCAAAATGTGTTGTGCGCCTGTGAATTATCTCTTTATTTTAAGTATTTTGCGCATAACTTGATCTCACACATTCTCGTTTCTTTGATTTCTGGCCGTGACGAACACTTTGAATTCCCACATTTCAGGGCTCTGAAAATGAAATCTTGGCATGAATGGCCTCCCCTCTGCCTCGGGGGGACAGATGACCTTCAAGGTTAACGTCCGCTCAAACTCTCCGAGGAGAAAAACACGAGCCCAACAAAAGCAGGATTTCAGCGAGTGTGACTGTCATGTGTGTTGGTAGATTCCCAGGCATGCAGGGACTCACACAGCATGCGTGTGATGTTCATTAGAGGCTGATTTGCAGTTTTGTTGCCACTTGCAGGTTTGTTTTGGAGCCCTACCGAAGTTAATGGCTTCCACGGTTGATTAACTTTATTAGATCTTCACCCAGTGGCCTCGTTCTCTTATTCTGCAGTGACGGCTGATCAGGTGGGAACTGCAGGGCTGCAAGGATAACGATTTATGAGCTGTCAATTGTCGACCTGTGGACACGCACAGCAGGTGTAAAAATATCATAAATACGCACATGACTCCGGAAAAGGCATCCGTGCGTCAGGGAGCGCAAACAATTTAAAAAGCACACACAAGAGTGCACATGGAAACATTGCACTCTTGCGTGTGTGTGTGTGTGTGTGTGTGTGTGTGTGTGTGTGTGTGTGTGTGTGTGTGTGTGTGTGTGTGTGTGTGTGTGTGTGTGTGTGTGTGTGTGTGTGTGTGTGTGTGTGTGTGTGTGTGTGTGTGTGTGTGTGTGTGTGTGTGTGTGTGTGTGTGTGTGTGTGTGTACTGTATGCGCTGTCTCCCTGTGACTTGCACAGTGTGCATGTCTTTGTTGGAGAAGAGTGTTCATGAGTCACCACTGTCTCCAGCCCGAAGGTTCAGCAGCCCAGCCAGCTGAAGGAGGGGATGCATGTTTTATTTTAGTCGCTCTAATATGGCGTGAAGACATCATTATCCCGAGACATGTCGTATTCCAGAGCCTCCATTGTTTTTAAAATGGCACAGAAGACGCGGGGTGTCTTAAAACCGTTTCATCCCCCCCCATCGCAGTCATGGAGATCATTAAATGTGCAATTCAACGGGTTTCATTAGATGTGGCTTTCTGTTGTTGCCAGCTAAGCAGTGTGTTGCTGGGTGAGCGCTGCTTGGCGAGTGACGGATGTGATGTTTTCTGTCGTGCACACACACCAGCGCTGCCCATAGGGAAGAGGTGAGCATGCAAGGAACTCGGCTGATGGAGGGCACAGAGGCGCGCTGTGCACGGCGACGGCTGCCTGCGAATACTAAGGATGCCTCACAAGAGTCTCTTTTGTCAGCAGCAGCTTCCTCTGAGGCGAGTCATGAATAGCACAGAGTGCGTGAGACCGATTCGACATTCCTCCCATAGCAGCATTTTCATATCTTGATTTGTTTTTTGTTTTTTTTTCTCCTCTGCAGAACACAGGAGTTAATTATTTTTTTTTCCTTTATACGCCCGAGACACAGTAAAAAACTTTATGGCATTTACGGTTCGGTAGGTGATGTCAGTGTGGTATTTTTCTTTCGAATATGTCACGGAGAAGTGGGGAAAATCTATGCAATCTAGTGATTTTGGCATCAAAATCTGTTTCTCCATGTCTCTTTGGCCGTGACGGTGAAATATGATGTGCATGAAAGCGCGTTGGAGCCGAAGCTCCTGGTCAGGCCGGATCCACCCACCAAAAAAATGGAGAAGTGTCGAGCTAAATCTTCTGCTACACTTCAGATCATTGACACTTAGAGAGTTACGCCAAGAGGTGTTGATGGATGGAGATGTAGAAGTACTGCACTTCAATTGTGAGGTACTTGTACTTTAGTTGAGTATTTTTAAAGCTTTAGTGACCTCGGAGATTCAAATTATTTATACAAAATGGAATCAACTGTTATATTGCAGTATTAAAACTAGTTAAAATTAGCCCATTATTTGCCAGCTGTTATTTGCCACTTTATATTCATGCTGGTTCAAAAAAAAAGTAATGTCTGCCCTACAATAACAAAACTAAGCTCAACTCAGTAACCTCAGCTTCACACACACACACACCCTCCTACACACACACACACACACACACCCACCCAGACAGAAGAAGAAGAGGAATCCTGACTCTCCCTCCTTTAAAATGGAGCAGCCACCCAGTGCGTCAGTAACCTGATTACCCCAGCTGCCAGTCTGAATGAGGCCGGTCTTTGGGATCCTCCCGTCCTCTGATCCTCAGACTCCGCCGGTCCTCCTGGAGAGTCTGGAAACAACCTCAGGACAGGACAGACGCAAGACCCACAGAGGAGGCAGAGCACCGGGGCTACACCAGTCAGCAGGTAAGAGGATGCTAAAACGAGGAGTTTCTTTTATGTCAGGCTTTATGATGCCGCTCTCCTATTTCAGAGAGGTCTGGGAATACTCTCCTGATATCCCATTATATTACCACATTACTGTGAAGATACACACAGCCTGGCAAGAATAACCGACTATGTGAATGTGGGAAAGTGAATACAAAAAGTTACAGTTGAGAGGATGAAGGAGGGGGACCCTTTGGGGCCGCCCGGCACTGAGGGGAGGGCAACAGGATACAACCAGTGGGTGGACCCTGGTGATTGTTTCTGAGCACAACACATCTTTCACTTCCATGCTTCCTTCCCTCAAAGAAGGAGCCCTTTGTATGAGTTGGAGGCCAGTTCCTCAAGTTCATACTTCATTAATCTGTGTCTTTCAGGACCACGAGGATCCTGGATCCCTCTTTTGGACTGACGAAACGAGTCATATCACTGCGGGAAGGTGAGGAACCTGAGCTGCACTTGGCAGCTCCCAAAAACAATGGCAGAGTGCACACAGGAGGTCTTGGTGACCCAGGATCCACGAGCTGACCTCAAGGACTCGGTCAGAGTCAGACCTGCAGACCTGGGGCTGATTCGGAGCTTGTCCAAGTCGGACTCTGACTTGTTGGCGTCGCCACTCTGGGAGGAGGACGGACGCCTGGCGGGCCGCCGCGGGTCCGTGTCCGACTGCAGCTCCGGGCAGCCGTCCACGGAGCGCATGCCTTCCTTCGCCTCCGAGTGGGATGAGGTAATATACTCCAGCTCTGGGGATGGGAAACAAGTGGGAGGGCGTAGATGACAGAGGGAGTGGCACTGTCGGCGTTAAGGCACGGACGGGCTTTCAAGTAGACTGTGTTAACGTCCTGAAGAGAGAGAGCGTCAGCGAGACTTGAGCAGGCCGATGAAAGACGCAGCTGAGGATTAGTGAAGGGGAAAAAAAGAGGAAGAAATGGGAAGCAGCATATTTTAAGAGAGAGAAAGGGAAGGAAAGAAGGAAGGAGGTCCAGCAGAAGCAGTGATAGACCGTAGTAGCTTCACCCAGGCCGTTGGCGCAGAGTGCCTGTGGGTGAGTGCTTGAATGCATGAATGGCTTGATCACTTGCACCGACCTCCCTATAGCAGCCCCGGCATCTAAGACTAATTGGGCTTGTGCTGTCATTCCACATCCGCTCAGTACATGTCTCCAGGGCCGACCCACGCTCCCACTGTCTCCTCCCGCACTCCTCTGGCTCCTTTGCTCCGTCTTACGCCATCTACTCTCAGCCCACTGTGAGCCATTCCCGCCTTCTCTCCCCCCCCCCCCCGCGCCCGAAAAACCTCGACTTGTGATTTTTTGAACACTTTGGAGAGGCAGCACAGAGACCCTGAAACACTGCAGAGACCCCGGAGGATTTAAATATCTTACCAAAACATCCAGACGCTCTTAAATAGTCGAAACCTTTAGGGGGCAATAGCTGATGTCTGATAATACGGAATATTATCATAGTGCACGGCTTAAAGGCAAAATGATGTGTGATCTAAAAATACAAAATAAAAACGTCCACAGCAGACTGAAATGTTTCTGCCGTTTAATCCACATCCCCACGATCATAAAAATGTAACATCTTATTCAGAATATTAGGTTAAATGTTGGCATCCTGCAATATTTATTTTTATATTTCATGATCAAGTGATATCTTGGCAAGCAACTTGTAAGTAAGTTGACTTTATGCATCTTTATCTGCCGATTTGACAAAACGTTGAGCAGAATTAAGCAGAACTGCCATGTTCTGAATACATATATTCAATAAGTGATTTATCCTGGCTTTACTGTACTAGGTACTGTAATAAGAAATAATACATTTTTGTGAATATAGGGGGCTAAATGCTACATATAAATATCTTATGATGTAATATTTTCTGGCAAAAGAAAAGTTTGTTTATTATTTTCCAACCGAATTACACACCCAGCGTTGTAGAGGCAACTTTGAAACAACATTTAGACCATAATTAATAGAAAATACGATTATTTACCTAAAATAATGAGACATTTTGTAATTTTCCTCAGAATTGAACTCTTGACCTCATTTCTTTTATTTTTTATCCTGGCTATAGACCTATTGGCCTCAACTGAGCCTGGTTATCTTTTTTTGGGGGCGCCCTTTCTTGCCCTGCAATGTCATTGCTCTCAAAGCACCCTGCTCTGCAGTCAGCACCCTAAAAAACACGTTAAATTCTTCCTCACATGCTGCTCCGAGCTGTCATTTATAGGTGCTAGTAATGCTTATTTCTCATAGTCTGCACGTAACAATCGAGCACCCTCATTCTAGATGTGTAGATGAATGCACAAATGTGTTGAAAGACTACTGTATTTTCATAGATTTCATATTTTGAATCATTTATGTATTACAACCATATGTTGTTTTCATTTTTTAACAAATAACGCAACTTCAAGGCTAATTTATGTTGTTTCCTGCGATAGAAAAACAAGTGATCAAAAAGCAATCAAACACAAAGCAGGTGCTGCTGATGCATAGATTGATGCACGACACAAAAAAAACACAGAAAAAGAGTGAACTTGGTCTCGTCTCCATTTGAAATTTGAAACTTCAGTGGTTTTGACGACAGCCCTGCTGCAATTATGGTCACATAAAAGGGGTGTGGCCTATGTCGTGAGCATGCAACTTCCACATCCCCTAACAAGAGCAGTTAGGTGTCAGCTTCTCAGACATCTTGAACTTTTACTAGGCCTCGCGTACATCCCTCTCTTTGTCATCCCTCCCTGTCTCCGCTCTCTGCTCCACCCCTCTGCCCTCTGACAAAACTGTTTATTCAGGCCATGTTGGGCGGGGTGTCCTGTTCTCAAGGGCATCCTGTTTTGCAGCTGCTCTTGAGTTTCTGTTTCTCTTCCCGATTTCAAGGGATTTGTTTGGGTTGGGGATCTGTGTGTGTGTGTGTGTGTGACTCTTTTGCGTATATATATATATATATATATATATATATATATATAATCAACCACCATCAAGCGATCAACCAGCATAAAACATTGAAGCGACACGCGAGGCTGAGAGGGAGGCTGGGCTTTAAACACACACACGTGTCAGTGCATGCGCACACAGGAAGCAAAAGTACTGAACACGAATGCTGGTGTTCAGATGTTGTTATCATAAAAAAGGAAGTTATGAGATAAAGCGTAACCTTTAAACCCCATTGGCATTTTCAGTGGTATATATACATTTTGAATTGTACTATGTCTGGCAGCTTGTGTAACTGCTGACCATTTTTCCTTTTTTTATTTTTCCTTTCGCAAAAGTACTTATGATATTATATTCTATTTAAATTTTTATTGAAAGTATTTGTTTTTTTTACTGTCACAGCCGACTGTGAGCTTAATAGACAACAAGGTGTCCTGTTTGTACAGGACTGGATGTCTGTGTGTGTGTGTGTGTGTGTGTGTGTGTGTGTGTGTGTGTGTGTGTGTGTGTGTGTGTGTGTGTGTGTGTGTGTGTGTGTGTGTGTGTGTGTGTGTGTGTGTGTGTGTGTGTGTGTGTGTGTGTGTGTGTGTGTGTGTGTGTGTGTGTGTGTGTGTGTGTCACTCCTGGTGAGCCTTCTTGAGATGCAATATCTGATTACATAAAAATAAACGTACACCATGTTCACCTGTAATCTTGAAATAATTTACAGACTACAAACTGTCATTTCTGAGAATTATAGGACGATGTGACAAAGAAAATATGTTCTAAATACCATGAGAGTTTCCTTGTTTTACTTAGGTACATATATTCATATTTACTCACATTATATAGGTTTAATTATGTCAGTAAGCTTGTCAACAACAGCCCCGGTCGTATGAAACCCAATGTAGTGTACCGGCCTTAAACCTTTTTTTTATGTGTATGGTAGCGAGAAATAGGGCAGTGGCCTGACTTTGAGGTGGAGCACATAACCTGCTAGCTCGCTAACTCAGCTTCACTAATGTCCACCAAAAGGCTGAGAGTTCATCACTTTTGAGGTCTATTAACAGCAATATTCACAATTCAGCAACACCGATTCTGCAATGTTCATAAAATACGCTGATAATTTCACAGGGTAAGAAAAAGCGGAATCATGAATAATGCAAAACACGCTCATTATTAATAATTACAAGCTCATTAATACTACTTATGAGCTCATTAATAATAATAATTAGCCCTGCAAACACTGTGCCACGTCAACTAATACTGCTGTACTTAATGAACCAAAACTGTTAGTAGGAAAATTGCTTTACTTCTGCATGGCACTCAGCTGTGTGATTAATGTGATTTATGTTTTACTAGTTTGAGTTACATTCAGTGCAACAATATGAGTCACACAAGACACACATCTGGCTTAAATTGGATAAAGAGTGAATAATTTGGCTGAAAGATTAAGAGTTTAAAAGTGCACATTAGCTAGCTAGCTAATTTGTAGAGTAAGAGTTTAAAAGTGCACATTAGCTAGCTAACTAATTTGTAGAGTAAGAGTTTAAAAGTGCACATTAGCTAGCTAACTAATTTGTAGAGTAAGAGTTTAAAAGTGCACATTAGCTAGCTAACTAATTTGTAGAGTATAAGAGTTTAAAAGTGCACATTAGCTAGCTAGCTAATTTGTAGAGTATAAGAGTTTAGAAGTGCGCATTAGCTAGCTAACTAATTTGTAGAGTATAAGAGTTTAAAAGTGCACATTAGCTAGCTAGCTAATTTGTAGAGTATAAGAGTTTAGAAGTGCGCATTAGCTAGCTAGCTAGTTACATGTTGTTGACGTCAATAATGTACTCAAACGGTGAGGCGGCTACTATCTCATGTTATAATAGCACAGACCTGGAAGTGTAATCCATCCCCAGTTTTGTCTTCAATTTAAAAAAAGGCTAACGTCAATACTGGTCAATGTAATGCAATCAATTATCTTGATAAACTGCTTTGTAGCCGCCATGGAACGATTTAACATCCAACATTTTTGCAAAGTTATTCACAGAAATCGGAAACCTGAACCACTGAAGAACAAAATGGATCGCTAAATGTAAGATAGACCCACACCTCCGTGAGATTAACACCACGAATAACACAAACATTGATATAACATAATCTTTAATTTCACTGGCCGTCACATGACCGATGCTAGAAAAATGGCAACGTGATTAAGGTGAATGACGTCTTCACCACATCTGTTCAATACTCAAAAGGCAAAGGTTAACACAACCACATGTTACGCTTCAGTGGCTTCGTTCGTGTGCGTACTCCAGATTTCCCGGCGGTATTCCTCAGGTCATTACACATGCAAGCTTTTAAAGTGCACACAGTGTGTGTGTTTATGTACAAGCTGCAGCACGTACTAATGGCTGCGGGCTTACATAACACAAGCAGATTGGGACCCATAATGAAATAATCCATATTTATTATAATGTTACCTTTGGTTTGTCACCTTTGGTTTATTGTCATATTCTATATGTATAGGATTTATACAGATCTTCTAATATTAGTATAGTATATTAAAATTAGTTTTCATTTGTTATCTATGTGTTTTGAATCAGCCGCAGTGGAAAAGAAATGAGACCAACTTACAAAAGAAATCATCTTCATGTTGGTAAATCCAGTTGATGTGGAGGGAATGTTTTCAAAGTACATGTAAGTTGGTTTATAATTCATACAGAGAGCCATGGCAGAGTGAACACATCTCAAGATCTGGTTTGACAGATGTGGTACATGAATATGAGAGTGGTGGTGATGGCGTTGGTGTGTGTGTGTGTGTGTGTGTGTGTGTGTGTGTGTGTGTGTGTGTAGCGGGGGGGGGGGGGGGGGTTGGCAGTCCTTTTTCACCTGCCACATTGCCCGTAAAATTCCCACCGAGTGTAACACACGAGACACCACATTTAATCCATCACGCTGTTAAATGCTGTTTTTCCACACATGCAACAGACAGACTTGTTTTGCACCTTTTAAAAAAACACACACACACAAAAACAGTTTTAAAATAGCAATATGAGGATTTGTATTTAAAGGGGAAGAAGACATGGTGGCTTCTCGGTTTCAGCGATTGTTTTTTTGTTATCTAGTAAAGTGACAGGTTAAATCTGGCTTCCTTTGTTGTGATCACCAGCGTGAAACTAAAATGTGACGAGCTGAGAGACGCTCGACTGCAGAGCGTTTTGACAACTGGTTCAATACCAGCTGCTTACAAATTACTGTCAGATGGGACTGTTTGCTTTTGAAAAAAACACATTGTGGAGGAAACATATTGCCCAACAGAAACAGTCACCAGTCAAGTTGAAGTGCCAATTACATGTTTTATTAATAACTAAACAAACGTAACTATTTAAAAAAGGGAGCATGAGAGTAAATGCATCAGCAGTGAGTGGAAGGTTTGGATGTGGCTGATATTTAAAGGTCCAAACTGGTGCCACAAATTTAGGATAACGACCCTCCTGACCGCAAGCTCCTGCAGGAGGAGACAGCTTAGTCGCAGGAGTCATAACTACATTTAATATCAACCTTTTGCAGCATTTGTATGACTTGTATTTCTCCCTCAAAAACCAAGAGATGTTGAGAAAATGATTCTAATAACCATTTTCCTTTAAAGCTGGTGGCTCATTTCATAATAGTTGGCTTTTAATTACTTAATTAAGCAGTTTTTTGTTGCAGAAACATACATGTGTGATGTCCCAATGAAAAATACCCCAAAAGATATCTATGTATAGTGGATATATGTATATATAAAGTATGGTTATGCAATAGTTAACTATTTAAATTGGTAAATCATCAGTTTATAAATATTTATGGGTCCAAGTTTGCCCCTTGTGAGGATTTATTGCTTTTCTTGCTCTCGTGTAATAATTGAATATCTTTAGGTCGACATTTAAAGACTTCGCCCTGGGCTTTCCCTAAAATTGTGATGACATTTCATAGGTCAAACAATTAATGGAAAATATAATCAGCAGTTTTTTAGTTGCAGCCCTACATCTCCTCCATCAGCCACGTATACAGGATTGATGAATCTTACATTGCACGGGTGGAAAAATGCACCCTATGGAATTTAATTTATGATAATCTGACGTTACCTTACATTAAATCCCAAATCCAGCGCTACTTGACAGGCTGGATGCGGGAGAAGTCATTGAGATGTGTTTTCACGGCCAGAATCTTATTTATTTTCTTGTTGTGGTTATTAAAGATTGAAGTAGCTGGTGATCCGACTAAAATCCATACAAAAGCATGAATTAAACACTATATTCCTTAAAAACGACGACTATATGGCTAAAATAGTTCCATGCTTAGTACACAGTGCACCACAAAGGCCATCCGGACTTTACTATGATCATTCTTAGTAGCTTTATTTATGCTTTTTATCCAATAAATAAAAAACAATCATCAAATCACAAGCACTGCTGGATAGAATTATGTGATCTGGGTCTTGTATAGCGAGGAGCTGCGGGCCCATCTGTCTTTATTGACAATGAGGCTGAGTGGTAATCCTGTTTCCAGGCCAGCGCCAGTGAGGCAGGCCGCCTTTTGGGTTAGTTTATTATATCAGCCATCATTTCCATTATCTGCTCCGCTTTGGGCTCACTGACATCGTTTATGCGCGGGAGACTTTGGCTCAGTGGACAATATTTTACTCGCTATCGCTAAAGCACATTGTTCAAGATTACTTCACATTATCCAAATCTTATGTGCTAGCATGTAGTTTACCCAGCGAGAAAGATAGGAAGACAAAAAGCTGAATTACTGCAGTATTTATATGACGTTTTCATCGATCCGTTGGTGAACACTACTGCCCCACAATGCAAAGCACACATGAAATCAAGCTTTAATAAATCTTGTTAAACAAAGAAGGAAGTAAACAGTTTGCTTTCTCCTTCTTGGAGTCGGCAGTCGCAGTGTGATGATCGACGGCTTATGTCTCGTACAGTCGGCACGAAACCAGTTCATAAATCTAATATTAGCACACCGTATAGAATCAGTGTTTAATGTAGAATTGGGACGCAGCTATGGTTTCTAAATTGGCTTATTGCATTTGCTGATTTTTTGATTTGTTTTATGAGTATGTTCTTCAAAGCCCATAGCTTACAGGGATTAATCATAGCAGAGGTGGCATCTAGGCTAAATTCACTGTAAGGCTGCTGGAGTTGATGGCTCCCATGCAATTATTGTACAGTTTGATTATGTTTGCACCATTTTTTATGCCATTTATTTCTGTTATCTGAGCACTTTTGTGGCACAGGGCCATTTAGGAGCCATTTTGGGGCGGCTGTAGCTCATGGGGAGAGTGGTCGTCTTGAAACCCCAAGGTAGGCGGTTCGATCCCTGGTCTCCCCATAATTTGCATGTTGAAGTGTCCTTGAGCAAGGCACTGAACCCCTAGTTGCTCCCCAGGCGCCTCACAGGGTATTAATAAAGGATACTTTCTTCTTCTTCTTTACAAAAAGACAAACATTGTGCACAATGACCCTTTTGCCCAAAAGGACCGGTTCCAGAAATCTGAGAACATGTAACAGATAATTGGTGCTAATAGGCAAATTGTCCATTGATCAAAGGGTTGGAACCCAATTGTCAGGCCAGCACCCTACGTCCTATATTGCTGCCATCGGCATGTTGGTGTGAATGAGCGGCAAAAGCCTTGTAAAAGTTATTTGGATGAAAGTGTAGCCAAATTCAGATAATTGGGAGCATTTCCAGTTTATTTTGATTACATTCGAATATTCACTTCCCTGGTTTATCAGACCTCTTTCAGAACTTTTCTCTCATGCAACAGTGTGTATATGTATATACGCTGTATATTTTTCCAGGGGCAGTGAAGCAGATAATGACTGTAGGTGTAATCAGGCCCGTAGAGGAACTCACTGACTGACTCCTGGCCAATGTGGAGCTCTCTTAATGCGTTGAAGCCATATTGATTCAAGTCAGGAATCTGTTGTACTTTGGTGGATCGATACTGACTCAAATAGCAAAGATCGGGTATCGGTGCCAATGGGCAAATCTGCGATCGGATATCGTTATTTCAATCAATAACAATTATTTCGTTTTGCAAGGTTAGGAAAACAATGTTTAATTCAAGCCTGATGGTGCCTTACACATACAATAATGGCCCCAATCTCTTCCACACATGGTAACTAAAGGTTACTAATTAAACACTGGTATTGTATCAGATACCCAAAGACAAGGTATCGGTATCGGGACTCATAAAGTTGGATAGGTGCATCCATATTTATGTAGCTGATTTCATCTTCCTTGGGTCATTCTGTGTCCAATCAAGAAAGCACAAACCCAACATCATCATTCTGACTCTTTAGTCCATTGAGTTGTACTAGAAAGGGTGAACACAAGACCCATTGGTTTCCACAGTTTTTCTGGAAGTCTTGCTACAGCAGTCAAATGATTCGACTCAAATAAAATCTAGTCCTCAGAAGAGTTGGTCTCAGATCCTGGATGATGGAGAGCGTAAAGGTGCTTCTCTAGATCTCTTCTATAAAAAGAGTTGAGTGCACACCAAGAAAGATTATTTCTTATTATGATTTAAGATCTTGTAATTCTACAAATTAGTTTTTTCACCTGTTTTTAAGTTTGGGAAGAACGAGTCATAATATATAGAGGATATGCAAAATAAGGCCAATGCTAGAGAGATGAATTGTAAGAAAAAAAAATTTGATTTCACCTTCCTCTCAGATCTTTTCACATTAATAAAGGTGACAAAATGGATCATTTTAGCAGCGTGTGCATGAATTGAAGTGCAGATCAACCTGTATTAGCATGTAAATCACTTCAGGATGTGGAGCTATCGCTCAGAGTGGAGCACCAGGGATTTCACGGCGGTGTACTCAGATCCCCATGTGCTTCCTAACTGCTCCATCAATTACCTTTTTGTGTGAATAGATCTTCTCAGTGGATTATTTCCGTCCTGCTCACAGACATTCAGTGGAAAGTGCTCTCTGAGTCACATTAATTCCCTTTGAGAGTCGGCTTGCAGGTCAGTTTAACTGCGACTTTCTCTTTTTGTTTATAGTAAAAACCCTTTCACAGGGAAAAAACCTTCGGGAAAGCAACAGAGGAGGATCCCTCTCCCCGGATGGACAGAAGCAATAGAGGTCATGTGACCAGAATCAACCTAACAGAGTTACAGCACATTCAATGAATCCCAACCTTTCCCAAATCCCAAACTTCCCAAACTTTCCTTTCATACACATCCAACATGCTCAATACTTCACTCTATTCCATGCACACTCACTCGCTCATTTTGGAGGATGTAGCTGGTGGTGCTGTTGACCTGCATACAGAGAGGTGTTTTTGTTGTACAGCAATAAAATAGAAACACCTGTCAGTGTCAGCTGCCACCTGTCAGTGTAATATTTCCTTTCAAAAAATGAATTCACAACCTGATTCTCACCTGTCGTCTGCTGTTCAAAGCTGAAATAGACAGAGTAGCCAGAGATAAAGATGGAGCAGTTGTTAGCTGCTCCATCAGAGGCCGGCCTTCACATGCGGCTTGAATGTTTGCCTGACTGGTTGCCTGACTGGTTGTCTTATCCCCGTGATTAACTGGCCCGCCTCCCACCCAATGTCAGCTGGGACGGGCCCCAGTCCCCCCAGCAGCCTGCAAGGTTAAGTGGGTTTAGCTAATGGCTGGATGGGAATGGAAATACTAATGGACCAATTGACCCGAGATCATAAGGCAACTCTATTCCATGAACTGGTGAGGAAAATATGTTTGACATATATTCACAACCCATTCCTCTTTTAAATCGCATAAACATATTCAACATATTCCAAGTCCATCGCAGGAGGATGACGCTGAATTTGCATGATGTCATGAAATATTTCAGCAGTTAAACTATGATGACGCAGGCTCCCCTAGAGGCAGCATTTTGGTCACTGGTTTTTAATAAAGATGCACTTAAGCCCAGCTGTAATGTAGTCCTGGTATGTGTGTGATATAGAATGTAAGTAGGTTAATTCAAAGAGTAATGTGAGGTCTGTATTGCTGGAGGCATATGCCATGCGTCCCACGTGCCTGACTTCCAAATGAATCAAGGCTTTTCCACAGTGTTGATAACATTACATTTCATTTAGCTGACGCTTTTATCCAAAGCGACTTACATGATATACAGTAGACCGTAGACACAGCAACGGTGAGCAATGAGGGTTAAGTGTCTTGCTCAAGGACACAACGACGCAGACTGCCGGAGCCGGGGTTTGAACCACCGACCCTCTGATTGAAAGACCGACTTGCTAACCACTGAGCCACAGTCGCCCCCACTGATTGATGCCACTAGCGAAGTGCATAGGGCTTTTTCAAACACTAAATATTACATCAAATAAGCCTGGCTGTGTCTCTGGTGTCACTAGTGAAAGCAGAATCAGCTTTTCCAGGCTCGCTAAAAAAACCCTCCATCGCTGATTGTGAATAGACTACTCCGGTGATTCTAAATTTAGATCTGCCACAGTTTGCACATGAAATGTTTGGTGGCCCCAGACGGCTAATTGCCTGGTTTTAAATCGTCGCAATGAGTTCTTGCCGAAACCCTCTTTTCTACGATAGTCAAAGAATATCGAATATAAATATGTGAATTATCTCTGTATAATGGAAGGAAATGCATTATGTGATCGTCCTGTTGTCCTTGAAGCGTGGTGATAGGTGATCATTATTCAGACATGCAGTGCACATGAGGAATCCCAGACTGTATGTTTCAGTCGGGGGTGTCATGACTCATGAGTATTTTATATGGGAGGAATATGACGTCGGGTACATCGAAATGTGTGTTTCATTCAAGCTTAATGAAATCAGTGAGATGCAATACTTGTTTTTCAATGTTTAATAAGCGGGGGAACAGTGCCGGGGACATTAGGATGAGTTGTACAGCACCTTGTTCAGCCATCGGTGCTGCTGCTTATTTCAGATGAGAAGATCGCTACCACTCACTTAGCTGATTATTAGCATAGCTAGCGTGTGTCCAACAGTAAGGGAATGTGCATCACTGTTGAAATTACATTACAAAAACAAGGTAAGGGTAAAAATCACATTCGTAGCTTCACATTGGGGTCGTGTGGAGGGCAATTTGTTGGAATAATCAGTTGAGATGCATATGTAAAGATTTAATTAGCTAGCTTTATAGATGCAGGTGGTTGGATTGGCTCTGGATAAAGAAATTGCCCTACTTCTTGAATTCTTGACAGCTTTTTATAACCTACTGCGTCGAGCAGCGAACGCTCTCTGTTGGAACTGGAGTTTCTGTTTAGTTATCCAGCAAATACACAAAAGCAAACAACCTGGAAATGTATTTTGGCTCTCCTGGAAAGCCGGAGACTCCTTAAATAAACATTTATAATAATAAACACAAAGCCCCCGAACAACTCCTCTCTGAGTTGCTCTGTAATCTCCTGCATGCAGCATTGTGCTCACTTAACCTTGCAGTAAGCTGTTGCTATTCCGTGAAGCTTAAATAATACACACATCTAAAGGGGCAATCAAATACTCACAAAGAAACAGTCGGCAACCGATCTGAATCTCCGGAGGGTGAGTCCGTGCTGCAGGCCTCCAATAATCTGGAGTTTCAAAGGCTTCTCGATTGTGATTCACCTCGTCGCCTCGCCGTGTTTCTGCTGAGTCGGGGATCGGTCATCGGTCTGTTGCTTGTAATCCATCATTGCACAAACAACCCGCCCTCCTCTCCAATACTCCCAGCAGCAGCCGGTGTCCTCGCCCAGTGCCAGTCCCGTCCAGCGTTTCCTGTCCTCTAATTGGTTCGGCCGATGGAGGACTCGTAACTGACCGGTGTTTCGTGCTTGTGTTCCCTTCCACAGATCGAGAGGATCATGAACTTGATTGGCGCGGGCATCGAAACGTCCGAAAAGAAACAGCCCAGCCCGAGCTCAGGTAACGCCTCACCTCCCATTGAGTTATTGTCTTCTCTCCAGAGATATACGGCCGAGTGGCGTGTAATTTATTGCCTGGTTAACACACAATGACAACTAAGTCGTGTTCATGAACCATTTACAAAAGCTCCTAATTGCTCTTGTTGCTGCTTTCGGGAAAGCCCAGCAGAGTTTGTTGGACGGGAATTAGATGTAACGTCAGCAGCGAGGAAACTTCTCACGGCCTTTAGCTGATCACGCTCGTGAGCAGCTTTTCCAAGAGTCAGTATTCAAATACACCTTCAGAGAGGATGGAGGGAAGGTTTGTCCTCATAAGTCAACGAGATCCAAGCTGACACTGTGTTTGGCCCATTGTTGTCATTCGTTTGACACAAGATTTCCACTTTGAGGGAAATCTGATTGAAAAACCACCTCCCTGTGATGTATATATCCTTTTTCCTGGAGTTACTGTATGTCTCAATACGGCTTGCATTGACAGTATGCTTCATCAAGTGTCCTTCAGGCGCTTCGGAGGGAGAAGCCAGCTGGCGTCAGCTGCGTTTGTTTAGCTAACACATCCTGAGTTGATACGGCGTAAACCCACCTCCACCGGAGACTCTGCCATACGGCGGTTTCATCACACAGCGTTGTGTAACAGCTCCTCTGGGGATGCACGGCGCTGCCTTTTAGGTTTATTAAGATACCGTTTTCATTAGCTATGCGCCGGATGTTTCACGGATTAACAATCTGCCGGCCTCTGCTCAGCTGCAGCCGAAAGACAGAAACGTTAAAACATGAGGCGGAGATAAAAGGGCGTAAAGCGAAGAGGCATAAAAGTAGAGAATAATTTGGATTAAGATAATTAAGACGCCGCCATTCAACCCAACACGTGTCAGCGTGTGGTTATTTTATTACATTTATATTTATATATATCACTTCTTCCTGTCAGGCCATTACAAAGCAAGCAGTTAAAATGGCAATACTCTACAATTACTTATAAAAGTAATAGTTTGACCTACTCAACACATTGAAGTAAACGCTGAGTCTGCAAAATATAAAGGACGTCTATTCATTTAATCAACTCTCTTCTGGATTTAATGTGTTGAAATTTCCCTTCGGTTGTGGAAGGGAACGAGCGACGAGGGTTGTGATGAATTTGTTTGGGCTTTGAGACAATATATACACATATGCATTTCCTAATTTCTTAAGATAATGACAATATAATAAATGAAAACTTTTTAGCGATCGCATTTTTAAGTAAAATAAAAATTTGGTGTATCCGCCCCGTGATTCGGATCCGCTCCGACCTTTCAAGGGCTATTCTTTTATTCTTTTGCCCATGCTTATTATTATTGTATTATTATATATTATATATTATTATATTATAATAATTATCTAGCACCTTCCAGAAAACGACATGCAGCTCAGTGGGCCTTATATGTAAAAAAAATAAAGTAAAGAAAAGTGTCGACAATTAAAACAGCTATTATCTAAATGCATTTAAATAATATAAAGGGGAATAAAATGAATAAACAATTTAACATGAAACAAAATTGCAAAAGGAATAACCAAGAGGAGATGCATATTAACAGAGCCATCCTGAAGCAAAGCTGGTTTTTATTGCGATGTTAATTTATGATTTTAATTGTAACTTAACTTCCAGCCTTCTTAGATTAATTGCTATCCTAACAATTAAGACCTGAGGTCATTCCACATTACATAAGAGAAAATATGCTGTTGTTTTTTTCTCTTCTTCGTCTTCTTCTTCTTCTACACATATAGGTGTGTGCTATTTATAGCCCGTGTTTGAAGAACAGCGTGCAGAAAGTGTCCCAGATCCAGCTGAGTCATGCAGTTGCTCCCCCGATTTTAATCAGAGATCGTGCACAAGTTGTTCTGGAGGTTTGCGACGACGCTTTTTGTTGCTATTTCCGTGCGTGCCTCTCGGTAAAGAGGGCATTTGTCTTTTACCAACATGTAATGAAAGAGAACAAACAGGTACCCGTCAGAGTCATCAGCGGGAGGGGGAGGAGATAAGGCAGGTTACACAAAGATGGAAACCGAAATTGTCGCTCTTCCTTCCACCTTTGTCTTTTTATTGTGACAGTCCCCGTTTTCAGTGTATTCTTTTCCCCAATAAACCTTTTTCCCCGTGTGCTGTCCCTCTCATATCCGGAGCCAAGAACGGCCAATAATTCATCTTTTCCGGGAAACGGATTTTCTGGACAACCGATTATTTTGTGGCTGTTTTTTGTTTTTTTTTACCTCATCCTCCAGCAATTTTTGCGCCATTCTGCAAGCTCGAAGATGAGGTTGTCCGCGTTGTGCGTCCATCACGAGAACACACTGAGTAAATGAGCTTAAAAAAAGAGGATGCAGTTTACTCGGTTTGTGTACAGGCACACTCAGGCGTTCAAAGGGAGAGTCCGCCTTCAGTTCCCCTGAATTAATTCAGCTTTGCGACTCATTTTCTCCTCCTGCTTCGGGTGTGTTGACAAGGAGCCAGTGCTTTTCTCCCGCTCGGATAAAGACGCACGACTTTATCTAGACGCCACCTCTACCTCTCTCTGTAAATAGGTCTCCTTGGTGCCAAACGTCTGGAACTAGCAGCGCTCAAACCCACTTGGATGGATTTGACAGCTTGGTCTGTTTAACAGGGGATAAGACATGCGGTGACCCAGTTCCCCCCCCCCCTTACTATGGAGGAGCATTGGATACTCTGTCAGTCAGTAATTAGGTCCTACCGTGGGAGGTGTTGTCGTCCCAAATTAATGGAAGTAATTGGATGGGGTGGCGGGTATTTTTAACAGTCTTTGTGTGGATGGTGTGGCGTAAGAGCTGACTTTGGCACGAGGCTCAGGAGGAAAAGAGTAAAGAAGGAGTTGTGGGATCTCGCGGTGAATCGTAATTAGTCCGCTTCAATCCTCCTTAGGTCCTATTACCATCTTATCTCGCTCTTATGTTTCATCACCTCCTCCTATTAGTCTTTCTCTGTCTCTTATCTGCCTCCTGCTCCCTCCCTCCATCCCTCCCTCCCTCCGTCATCTTTCTCCTCACTCAGGGCAAAACTGATAACAAATGATGAGCCCTGGTCCTCGTGGACGCCTCGACGGGTCACGGACACCCGGCTTCGGCCTTTTACCTGATCGTTAAAAGCCAGAGCAACACGGGGTACAGGCGGCCAATTACGGAGGAGGCTCAATCAATAGCCCTTCACTTTGCTTCCCCTCAGTTGGCACCGCTTCTCCTCGCCCCGGCTGCCTTTACCGACTGGCTGACTACCCATCTGGGGATGTGTGAGGTGATTGCAAGCAGCTTGAACGCCTGCATAATTACGCTCTGCCTCCAGCGGTGTCCAGATAACACCCGCGATGGACGCAGTGAGCGGCGCTGCATAGGTGGGTGCTGAAGTCTACGACTTCCTGTGTAGACTCTGGAAAAGTCTTTATTCTTACCCCCAAATCTTAATTAGATATTTTCTCACTTGTTTATCCAGGCTTTTCCCTGTAAGAAGCCCCTGTTATGCTCTAAAAATGTGCAAAATGACGTCTGGATCTTGCCTTTTATGGGTGAGATGAAGAGACAGGACTTGAAAGTGTGTCTCTTCTCTCCTCCTGTACAAGTGCATAGGAGACTTAAATCAATGCTGCTTGTCCTATCATCAAAGTGAGATGTAAATTAATTAAAGCCGTCTGCTAATAAGCGAGTGGCCTGATGAGGCTCTTTGTTTCAACGTCCCACGTTAGCCGTCACAACTTGGCCGTCTCTGCTGCTGCAGAAGAGGATCGTGGGTCTTCGTCATCGCTTTACATCCGAGTCATTCTTGGCAGCGTAGGACGGTGAATCGTCGGGCGCTCTGTGCCTGCACTTTGCCTCTGACGGCGGTATCCTCTCGTGCACTGGCGAGACCAGAGTGCCTCTGCAATTCTAATCAGTGCATTGGAGGGGGGAGAGAGGTGGGCTGAGGTGAGAGAGAGAGAAAGAGAGAGAGAAAGTGTGTGTGTGTGTTTGAGGACGAGAGGCAGGGAGGGAGACGGTGTGAGGGAGGGAGAGAGAGAGGGAGGGGGATTGATATAGTGGGAGAGTGAGGGAGAGAGAGAGAGGTGGTTACGTGGAGCAGCACCCCACTTCATCAGGCAGCATACGGCAGCCCTGCAGTGCGATCACACAGCATGGGAACGGGGCTATGAGAGCGAGAGAAAGAAAGCACCGAGAGACGAGAGCGAGGAGGAGGAGGGCGGGGAGGGGTGGGGGAGTTAAAAAAGAAAGAAGAGCTTGAGGGATTTGGTCGGATGAGAAGGAGGGATGATCTGAGTCTCTTTGCCTGTCGCGGATGCTGGTTGAAGGCAGCGGGGCTGAGGTTGAGTGCAGCTCCGTGGTCTCCTGTGTGGAAGTGAAGCCGGCGTCAGGACGCGATGCCCTGTGAGCAGTGAGGGGTTAGGGTGAGAGAGAGAGAGAGAGAGAGAGAGGGAGGGAGAGAGAGAGAGAGAGAGCCGGGAGCAGCTGCTGCGACTGCATCTGCGCTGCCTGCATGCCTCAGACAGGCAGGGGATGCAGCAAAGCTCTGCCCTGAGCACCGAGGCTGCTAGCGGTACCCAGCGAGGAGGAGACGGACCAGGCGGGCTGGGGTGGGAGCGGAGGGATGGCCGGGGGGCTGGGGAACTGGGGGGGGGGGCACCTGCCTCAGGAAGGAGATAGCTTAACCTGCGCCGTGGTCCTGCAGTAGTGATCCTCGCTTTCAAAGAGTCAAGAGCCCTCACCTGCCGCCTGCTCGGGAATCGAACCTGGATTTACTGCTTGGAGAGGGATGAGAAGCACGTTCAGCCTGCTGAGGAGCGTGGATGCTGGGCAGCACCAAGGACACCGAGCCGCTTCCCACCAGGAGCTTTGTCAAGGAATCTATATTTGGATTTGATTATGAATTGAGGAGTTTGGAGTCGGCACAGTGGGAATCCTAAGACAACGTTCTCCTTTTGGCTTTTTTTTTTTTTTTGCTCTTTTTGATGTAGGATTTACAATATGTCTACCTGACCGTGTGCTCCTTGTGGCTCTGGAGTCGAGGCGAAAAAATTATTTAAGCAAATGTGTATTCCTTGATACAAAAAAATAAAAAATAAATACGAGTACCTCAACAGTACTTTATAATGCTGCTACCTTCATTATATGAGCCGTGTCCTAGCTCTCAAAGAGATTGACCAATGAAGCCATGGGACTCAGCCAGAGCTTTACAAGTATGTGTTGAAAACCATGACAAATTTATTTTTTGGGGGAACTGAATATTGTGTCACACCCTGACGGATTAATTTCTAATGGTAACAAAAAAAAAAAAAAAAAAAAAAAGACGGGGATAGTTTTTAGCAGGGTAAACAATGTGTGATGTATGAACATGTCTGATGTAGTGATAGATGTTCCCATTTTCCAACCCTGAAATGTATTTAGTTTGCCGACTTCAGTCTTCAGAGTCGCTGTAGGCACTTGTTCTTACACCCGCTCATCTGCTCACTAAAGGAATGTTTAGTGAACCCTGTTTGTTGGAAGATGCCACAGTGGCTCAGTCCAACATAACTAACAATACCGAGCTTCAGATGGGCTTCCTCCCCTGCACTACCTCCACCCTCGCCTGACTCAGTCAGACTGATTCTCAGTCAGTCGCACTAACACCAGTGGGTGTATATTAGCCTAGTCGGTCCCCTGCAGGGCTTGAGCTGGGGGCCTGCAGCACTTCCTACCCTCCTCCCGTGTTTGAGTTAGCTGGGCCTCCCCACCCCCCACACCCCCGTACCCTGGGAGCCCCTCACCCCCGGCCTGGACCCTGTCTCCCCCCCGCCCCGCCTGGTGCTGCTGCACTCGGCTCTGCCTCTGCTGGCCGAGGATGATGTGGCAATGCCATGTGTCGTCCTCCGAGTGCCGCTGCTACCGGCTGAACGGCTTCTCCCTGCTGAAGCGCTTCCCTCTCTCGGCAGATGGGGCCTGTGGTAAAGCCCTGGACCAGCCGGTCGGAGAGTGGCTGGAGCACGTGGGGCTGCCGCAGTACGAGAGCAAGTTCCTGCTCAGTGGCTTCGATGACCTACGATTCATGGTGAGTCACCTCGGGGGTCGCGTCCACTTTGCATCACTCTGTGTCTCCTCGTGTCAACCCGGCTTTGCGTTTTTTTTTTTTTTTTATTTTTTATTTTTTTTCATGTCACCACTCGGCTCTCTCTCACCCTCCACTCAACCCCTCCTCCCCTCCCTCCCTTTCACACTCACCCTGCACCGTTTCTCCTCCTTCCACCTTTCCGCTCTCCCGGCCCTCATAACTCCGCTTCACCCCGTGTGCAGTGCATGACCCTGCTAAGATTTATGGACCCACACTGAAAGAATATGGGCTGTCGCCAACGGAAAGATAAATGACAAGTAAAACCCATTAACTTCCTCCCCCATACACTGTACAACCCCAAAGCCGCCGCCTCCACCTCATATTGAATCTTATTATTTACGGCCAGTGGGCGTGACCCTTTTTGGGTTGATACCAGAAAACCTGGACAAACAATCCCCGGTCTAAACACGCTGTAGTTGCATGGTTGCTTGCCAAATCTCACTAAATCCTCGGCCCATTATGCTCTGCTTGCGGTGCTCATGAGGTGGGCTTGCAATAATTGCACAATGTAGGATTAGACTGCAACAGCATGCTAATTTAGTTTTTGATATACTGTATACTCCTGGGTTTAAGCGCCTAATTACACATTTTTGCATGCAGACATTTATTTTACGAGTAAGTACGCCACGTGATTCGTCAACTGCGAAAAGTTTCTAAAACGTGATTCGACAGTTTCTGGAAAATCCTCAAAAAACCCCTTTTTGGATGAGTGTTTTGCATTTTTTAAAACGCCTCCCATCAGATTACATATTGATGGATTCATTCAGCTGCAGTTTCAAATGAACGTCCACGTTCTGACTGAAAGCATTATCGTGTTTCCTGTGGAGAACATTGCAAGGGAACTTGATATTCAGCTGGTGATGATGCTAGAAAACACACACTACGATGTCTATCCCCGGCTCCATGTTAATTTAAAAAGCCCGGCTGTACACTGTAAATAGTCAGGTCCAAAGGGTAAACGCGGACATGTCTCGTAGCACCGAGCTGCATCCGCACTATGGGGCTATATGTTGCATCAGTTTGTCACAGCTGAGCTCACTTAAGTGAGACCAGTAAGCTCGGAGGGGAAGTGGTTGTATTCATAAAGCGTTCCAGTTGAGGACAGCAGGGTTTTCTTACTGGTCCCAACATGCTGGAATCCCTCCCACTAAGAAGTGCTGTGGAGAAGCTCGAGGCTCAGATTTGTGTTTGTTCAAACTCGTAGTAAAAGGAGTACAGGAGGGGTGTGTGATATGGATTACAGCCGCTTGATGCACATATATAGACATTGTGTTTGTCAGACAATAAGCAGTTGGACATTGGATGATATATGGATTGATATATTTAGAAACTGTGTCTGCTAGAGAACTGTTTTATTTTTCTACTGGAAAATGTCCGGCCCATAGTGTGAAAAACTAATTAAAAGGATAATTTTTTTCCTTGGGGTATTTAATGCCTTTCTTGCATAAAGCAGACATGAGGGAGGGAGAGCGGGGACAGGAAATGAGGGGAGATGGATGTAGATAGGAAATTACATGGAACAAAGGGATTGAACCAATGACGGTTGGGTTATGTAATAAATGGTATCTTAACCCCTTGTCAAACCGGACGCCCATGGATCCTTATCATAAATGTTAATGATATCGGTAGCGGCCTTTTAAAAAATCTGTTCGGCTTTTATAAAGAATATAATGGATGCCAACGTTCTGCAAATCCAATATTGCCAGAAATCTGTCCTGCTTATTGATTGGCATTCACCACAATAGCTTGATATGCAATCAGAATCAGAACCATTTATTGCCATGTATGTTTACACATACAAGGAATTTGTCCTGGCGGGAAGGTGCATACATTAAACATTTAACAATACACATTTAACAGTTAACGCAATGCAATAAATGAGGATGAATGAATATTTACCCGAGGTATTCAAGAAATAGATTGCAAAATCTTTAACGGTAGTTGGAGAGAAAGTCTTAGTGGGTTGGCCGAGTCCACGATGATCAAGACTTCCGGGACATAATGCGATGAGGAAGATGGCTCATTAAGCATTCCCATGTTCATCTTCACGCCACGGCTAATGCGTCGGCTGGACTTGATGCATCAAGGAGATAAATCATTAATTTCACCGGGCAAATTACCCGTGGATATTTACAAGGATGTGGAGGTTGAAAACAAAGGGAAAAGGTCAGAGTAGTCAGACAGACGTTGTGAATGTTTAATATTGTGCCCTTTTAGATTCTGCCAGACTTGCTTCAGATGTGATCAATCTAACTGAGCGTGGACATCGGGATTTGTTTGCGGGATTCATTGTCAGTCAAATAATTCCACATCATTTATTATTTCCCTTTGTAGCGCTGTGTTTTGGCACGGAGGCCAATTTTCCAGTGAGAAACGTCTTAGAAGTCACCCATCATGCATTTGCATTGCATCTTCCCTGCATTAATATTGCATCATATGTTTTTGCAGCCCTCTCGATCACAAACGTCACAATGTTGAGCTAAACATGCATATTGTTAACACGTCGATTCAATCTTCTGTCTTTGCCAAATTATTTTTACGCCAGGAACGCAATTTAATTTTTAAAAAGCAATCCCCCTGTTGTGCAGAGCAATAGAGCAATTCTAATTCACTGTTGCATTAACTGAGTGCATTTAGTGAGATGAAGGACTTCTACCATGGCTACATCTGCAAGTCGAGTCAGATTAAATCAAACTACCGTTGCTCATAAGCTATGTAAGAACTGAACCATATATTCCTGTCACATGTTTCAAATGCAGCATGAAATAATAAGTTTGCAGAGTCTCCCGAGGCATCATCAAACTTCAAACTGTGTTAATAAAAGTGCAGAATCTATTTTGGGCCCTCCCTTACATCAGAGCCAGCTTCGTTTTGACCTTTATTCTGGTGATCAGTGAGTAATCTCCAAACTGCACCATGATACAGGCCTGTGAATACTGCTGCATCGCGCTCTGAAACCAATCCAGTAAGAGCAGATTGTGTAAAGACTACAGAACATTTTAACATTCTTGGCCAGGAAGAATCAATCTGCAGCAGTCCACAGGGGGAAAACGCTTAGCTCCACATTTTCAAGGTTCTCCTTGTGTCTTTATTCCCGTCTATAAACCGGAATAAGATGACAAAGCAGCTGGAGCTGCAAATATGAGTAGCAACATGAAATAGACAAGAATCTGCTTGTCAGTCAAGATTTTCAGGAGGTGGAGAATTATTAATTATTTCTATGTCCTAAATTAAGCACTTGGTATAAACTCCTGTTTCCTCGTGGACCGTTAAGTTTCCCTCAATGAAACGCAGCAACAAAAGGGATCCTGTAGAAGCTGCTGCGGTTATGAAGGCTTTGTTCCTTCCCAGTCGCACCAGATCAGATTGATTACTCTTGGCATGCACAATTAATTTGACTTCATTGTCCTCCCACTCTACTGTTACTGCTTGTGTCAGAGATGTGCATATCCTATGTGTGTGTGTGTGCATGTGTGTAGGTTATTAACAAGTGTGTGTCTGCACAGCTACGATGCAGCCCAGGTAGTTACAGAGTAGAATGAGTCATGGCCCATATTCTTACAAAGCTAATTGTCATATGCCAGAAAAGTGTCTTTTATGTGTAAATACTGGATACCAGTGTGTGTGTGTGTGTGCAGACAATTAAATGACTGCACAGTGTAACGGATTACAGATTTATTTTCATGGATTCTACTACTGTATGTCCATTTTGTGTATTGTCTCCGTGCATGTGAATGTTTTTGTGCTTGTGTGGATGTGTTTGCGTGTATGTCTGTACGGGTTTGACTGTGTGTGTGTGTGTGTGTGTGTGTGTGTGTGTGTGTGTGTGTGAATGTGTTTTTTTGTGTGTGTCTCTTGCGGTTTTGCACATGTAGGGAGGTAACGTGATGGAGGACCAGGACCTCCGAGACATTGGGATCACTGACCCAGGACACAGAAAGAAAATCCTCCATGCGGCACGCAGCTTGCCCAAGGTACTTAACATCATAACTTAACCTCGGCACTGAGGGAGGACAGTGAGTTTCAGGAAAAAAAGATCCAAATGTTGTGTTGATAAAAAAATAGTAGACAAGCAAACAAAAAGATAACAGAAAATGGAAGACGTGAATAGATAGCATGATTTAACATAGTAAAAACCTTAAAATACATTATTATTGGATTATGGGACAATAAGGATTGGTCTAGGATTGGATGATTGTAGAGGGAAAAGTCTGACAAAGTAAGGAAAACATTTATAATGTATTCAAAGACAGAATAATGTCTCCAACCCTGCAAATGTGGACGGTTACAAAACCAAGCTACCCCCATGCTAGCGATTTGAGCTACATGCTAACATCGGCATGCTAACATACCTGCAATGACAATGCTAACGTGCGCGTTACAAACCGGTTACAAAACCAAGCTACCCCCATGCTAGCGCTTTGAGCTACATGCTAACATTGGCATGCTAACATACCCGCAATGACAATGCTAACGTGCGAGTTACAAACCGGTTACAAAACCAAGCTACCCCCATGCTAGCGCTTTTAGCTACATGCTAACATCGGCATGCTAACATACCTGCAATGACAATGCTAACGTGCGCGTTACAAGCCGGTTACAAAACCAAGCTACCCACATGCTAGCGCTTTGAGCTACATGCTAACATTGGCATGCTAACATACCCGCAATGACAATGCTAACGTGCGAGTTACAAACCGGTTACAAAACCAAGCTACCCCCATGCTAGCGCTTTTAGCTACATGCTAACATCGGCATGCTAACATACCTGCAATGACAATGCTAACGTGCGCGTTACAAAACGGTTACAAAACGGTTACAAAACCAAGCTACCCCCATGCTTGGTTTTGTGCGCGTTAAGCAGATGTAATTTCTACCAGGTTCACCATCTTACGTTAGCTTGATATAGCATGCTAACATTTTGCAGGTATTGGACACATTAAAATGAGTATCTGATGAGTCTTGATGAAGAAGGCAGGGCATCATAAAAGTCACAGCTAGCATGGCTAAAAACAACTATAGTGAGGTAGAATTATATCCACAGCCTGAAAAATATGTATATATACTGCACATTTCTATTTGAAGAAATTTTCTGAGTTCAGAAAGTTGCAGTACGTGTTCCCTTCCTTGTCTTTCCCCTTCACTCCAGGTAAAAGCACTGGGCTGTGATGGCAGCACATCGCTTGTCTCCTGGCTCGACGGCCTTGGCCTGCATGAATATCTACCCAACTTTCTGTCAAGTGGCTACCGCACACTGGAGTGTGTAAAGAACCTGTGGGAGCTGGAGATTGTCAATGTAAGAAGCCACTTACTATTCATCCTGTGCGGTTTGGATTTTCATGAGCAGGAAATTCTTCAGTGTCTTACGTGCTTACGAAGACACATGAGAGTTGATGGACGCACAGAAAGGTCCTCTTAATCACAGAAGTACCTTGATTTATGCTCAATGATTGAGGTTAAGAAGCACTTTGAAATGCAATGTTGAAATAATCAAGTGCTCGAGGATTTAAGCATTTGCATAAAGCTATAGCAGGAACATTTTCAATATCACTGAGTAATTAGAAGTTAACTATGCGATAAAACGCAAATTAGGGAGCAATATGGTGACTGACGACAAGGAAGTTTATCATTTGGTTTCATCTTCGTGGAAATTGTGTTAGTTTTTATGATAATTTTTAATCACAAAGGCGGACTAATTTCTTTTGGGAATGTCGTGGAGAAACACATGTACCCATTTGGTGGCAGGTGTCAATGTGTCCCTACTTACCTGAGTGTTAAGACGACAGCAGAAGAGAGAAATCATCACCTCCACAATAAAATTATGTTTCCCCGACTTTTCTCTTTAAATGTTAATATTGGAATGTTGTACTTTTGCAACAAAAAATTATTCAAATGAACCAATCCGAGACGGAAAAGTCAATTTTCTTTCCTTTTCCGACGGCTTTATGACCGGTAACCGTCTGGTTAGAGCGGTGCAGAGCGGTGGTGCACGCTCACATGCACTAACGTGCACTAAAAGCATGCCCGGCCGTGTCAAGAAGGCAAGGAGCTGGCATAACAGCACACATAGAGGGAGCGTTTAATGATCTGCTCAGGTAGACATTACTCCACTAAAGCTTTACTCAGATACTAGTTGATTGATGCTTTATTATTGTGCAGAATGTTAAATACAGCTCCTTGAAGCTATTAGCTAATTTAAATGTGCAGTCCCAGGGCATACGCACAGAACAACCACCAGACACCAAAACGATACCAGCACATTAATCCACGACAGCAATAAAATTACAATTCCTGAAAAAAACAAAACCTGAATCACGGTTATAAAATGACTGGTTGCTCATTATTCTTTTTTCTTGTGCAACCATGGGAAAAAAAGCATGAAAGTCCTATGCTCGATGGCCGTGAATGGAAAAAAAGCCGTTTGTGCATATACACAAAGACAGTGGTGGCAAAATGGCAGAAACCAGCTGCAGCAGCCAAACAAGCTGCATGTGCAGTGGGCGAGGGACGGTGTCCAGCCGACTGCGATGCAGTACATTAAAAATGGGTGTGAGCGCAGCGCACAGCGCCTCAGTGTGCAGAACGGCCTGTGAGCATCTTGCCAGGAATCACTTTTGCCCATTATATTCCCCACATCCTCCTTCAGCATCTTACGATCAACCGTCAATTTGATCTGAGCTGGTTTTTCATTCCCAGATAATCCCAAGGCTCTTTTTTTACTAATAAAAAGCTCTCATATTTCACACACCTCATGCATACTGGTCTCCCTTGGATTTTTTATAAGTGAGAATAAGGAAAACGGCACTAGAAAGCCAGACGATGGACCAGTTGCCTCGACTGACTCCGACTCTCACTGAATAAATATTTGAAGCCTGCAGACAAAGACCCACATGAGCCAGTCGTGGAGTATTTTGAACCGGCTGCATAATTGCAAATGTAACATTAATCACTCGACGCCCACCTTTGCTGGATGAGCATGAATGTTAATAGTCGATTATGCAAATATTCGGTATGAAGATAATGAGCTTTGACTACATAAAATGAACCTATGGCTCCTCCTCTGAGGGTTTTAGCTAAACAAGCAGATAAGGTTTAAAGAGACAGCGATACGGCAGATCAACGGCGTCGGGTCGTGTCAGGTTAGAATACTTTCAATTTGGAAGAAATATGTATGAAATATGTAAAAATGTGTGAAAATCAGTGGCTCTGCGTCACACTGCGGTTATTTTGCATATCTCCTCGACATCGGCCCCCCCCGTGAAACGCCAAATTCCTCTCCGTTATTTTAAACGCGATGTCCAAAAATGGATCGTGAATTATAGAGTGTCCCAAGAATGAGACAGTGCTGTACTTCAAGCTTACGGCAAAACAGATTGAGGCTGAATTATTGACGAGAGTCGTTTCTGTTCTGCCTGCGGAGGCCTGCCAGTGAGGGACGCATGCCACCAACTCTGTGTCAGTGTATTTTGGATAAATCTCTATTAGCTTAGTCTAGATAAATCCTCGTGTTTAGCGATATTGATGTGACGATGCACTCATTGGGCCCCGATGCCGTCCTCTCCAGGTTATTAAGATCAGCGCCCTGGGCCACAGGAAGAGGATCATTGCCTCTCTAGCTGAGAGACCCTACGAGGAGGCTCCATCAAAGTCCCGTCGTCTGTCCCCGATCATGGTGAGTGAACGCTGCGATGTGGAAATTGATAGCTCGCAGAACGACGTGGTCTTTGTCAGGCGGCGCCGACTTGCAATCCACAGAAACGCGGCACAGACATGTTTTTTTAATCCAACACACCTTGCAGCGGTGTGAATCAGACTGCAGCATTGTAGGTGCTGCTGTTTAACCCTGGAAGTGCAGGAACACTCTGCCAACGCTAATTTGGTTAATAGATTGGGCTCCAAATGCCCAATTAGAATGTCTCTTCTGCTTCTGGCCTCAATTTAACCCATATTTAGTATCAGAGAGGCCTATTAAAGGCAAAAAATAATGTTTTATTTGAAATGGGTTTGTTTAGGTATTGTAGCACTCTCTATTCTAATAGAGAGCGATGATTACGCTCTTCTACATTTCCTATTAAACAACACTCAAAACGGAGCTTAGGATGAAAGTTAAGCAGCGTTGCTCGACAAGCTTTATTTCTATGCCAACTTCATTTTCATTTTTCGGCGGATATCTAATTTTGGGAATGAGCTTCTTCAATATCATTATGTTCACAACAGTTAAATACTCAGGGCTGATTTCCCAGGCAGATTAAAACCGGCCTGAAAAGAACGGAGAATCTCCACGGAAGAGGCTCTTTTGTCGAGGATTAAGCTCGGATGTAGATCAGGGGGAAAGCTGCCCGTGTAGACAGTGCTGTCAAATCATTAATCTGTGTGTGTGTGTGTGTGTGTGTGTGCCTTGGCAGTTCCATGACCTCCTGTCCCAGACCACATCCCCCCTCAGTCAGATGGACCCCTACACCAGTCGCTCCATGGACATGCTGCTGCCCTCGGCCGAGTCCGACCGGCGGCGGCGAGGAGGCGACCAGGACTGCAGCGTTTCTCTGCGCTCGTACAGCGAGCGGCCGCGATCCGTCGTGAGTTCCACCTTCTTTCACTTTTATATATCGTCCGCTGGGAAAACCATCAAACGCACTTTCAGTGAGCGACTGGCTGAATAATAGAGGAGGAGGAGGATGCTCAAAGTTAGATGTGTCAGGGTGTCTTGTCACATGTTGGTGCCGGAGTTGTAGTCACTTTTTTTTATCAGATTAAACCTACTGGTTGAGTTCAGTGTCGGCGGGTAGAGCCCCAAATAATGACAACAACGTGAGACCGTAACCGGAGAGGCCTTTCAGTGAAAGTTAAACGATGACGGAGCTGAATTATTGGCCTGCCTTCCATCTTTCAAACATAATTTAGCTGTTTGCATAATCGTTTCAGCTACCGCAGCACATTAAATCTCCATCGTGGACGTTATGAAAATCAACCTCAAGTTAACAAGCTGACTTTTTTCTTCAAGCACTACGTTCAACCTTTAAGAGTATTGGTCTCCTGAAAAACTCAGATATTTTTCGCCAAAAATTCGATGCAGCCTCTTTATTCATTGACAATAATTTGGTTCTGATGTGTTTCCTTGAATTTCTTACTTTCGACTTTCAGAAAATTAACCAAGAATAACGATCAAATGCACCTTTTGCTGAAGGTCAAACTTTGACACGCGCCTTAACAGCCGAGCCGGCGGGCCTCTTTTCTGACTCACTGAGGTCAAAGAGAAAATGTCCACCGATCAGATGAATGTTGAACAACTGCACACGGCTCAGGATCAATGCATCCACTTCCTCTAACCGCTCATCCCACTCAGGGTCCCGCTGACGTCGGGCGAAGGTCCACTCAGGATCCGGTGCACTCAAAATCAATACTTTTCATTTTCTGAATTTCTTACTGGATCATTGTCAGTATATTTTACTCAGACAGGTGATTTACGAAAGAGCTTAGCCCGGCCCAACCACATGCATGAATATTTATCATCATGCCAGCGCATCGAAAATGACTTTCTGCATCTCTGCAGGACCGACAGAGCGATCGGCACAAAGACTCTCGTTTGAACCTCCGGCCGCCGAGCCAGTCGGCGACCTACGCCACGGTGTCCGCCTGGCATCACCAGCCCGAGAAGCTCATCCTGGACTCCTGCGGCTACGAGGCAACCGTGAGTCCACCGGCTTTTTCAGAGGATAGATTGACAGGGAATTCGTGATTGAACTGACGTGTGGCGTGTGTTTTGATTGTCTCCCAGTACCTAGGATCAATGATAATCAGGGATCTACGAGGGATCGAGTCCACACAAGAGGCCTGTGCTAAAATTAGGGTACTACAAGAAAGCTCTGACAATATTGTCCTTCTAATTTCGTCTCGCTTTGACATTTTGAAGAATGACTGGAAAACATTTGCGCTGATTAAAAAGCAAAAAAAAAGAAGCAAATCAATGATAAAAATGAAACTACAGAAGAAACATGATAACTAAAACAATTTCTGTTATTGAATTCATACCATTGTGCTTTGTTGTACTATATGTCACTTATAGAAATCAAAGGACTCCAGAAAGGGTCCAGTGGTCATACTGTCCATCACCTACAGGGGGGTCAAGTTCATTGATGCGGCCACAAAGGTAATGGGAACCTATGTGTGTGTGTGTGTGTGTGTGTGTGTGTGCATTGATCCGCCCAACCCAAACACATCAGCGGACTCTCTCTTCCTCCATTAGTGGTTGATTTCCAATAAGTACTCGCTTCCTCCATTAGACGATAGTTGCGGAGCACGAGATCAGGAACATCTCCTGCGCCGCCCAGGACCCGGACGACCTCTGCACGTTTGCTTACATCACCAAGGACCTGAAGAGTGGACACCACTTCTGCCATGTCTTCAGCACTGTGGAAGTGGTGCGTAATACAACTTTATCCTGTTAAATATATATATATATATCAATTTACAAAAAGCTCAAGGACGATATGAAGACTTAAGGGTTTCCTCAGGGTCTTATACAGGATATATATAACCTGTATAAGACCGTAAGGAAACCCTTAAGTCTTCATATCGTCCTTGAGCTTAGTTCAAATGCGTAAATTTGTGTTATTTGTAGGAAAGGAAAAAAAATACAAAAGCATTGAAGAACTCTTTAGCAAAAGCACCTAAAATGTAGAGAGAATTAAAAAAACATATATATACATATATATATATATATATCCTGTATAAGACTGTGAGGAAACCCTTAAGTCTTCATATCATCCTTGAGCTTTTTGTAAATTTGTGTTCTTTGTGGGATGTCCAGCATATATATATCTATATATATATATATAGATATATATATATATATATATATATAGATATATATCTATATATATAGATACATAGATATATATCCTGTATTAGACTGTGAGGAAACCCTTAAGTCTTCATATTGTCCTTGAGCGTTTTGTAAATCCCTGTTCTTTGCCTCCCGCGGTTTCAACTCTTTGCGGCGTCGCGTGGCCGTCACTTCCCTGATTGACTCATCCGGGGTCTTGATTGAAGGTCCTCTCCCTCTACGAATGGCATTTCCACGTACGGCCTCAGAATGGGTTGCAATTTGCGTCTCAGCTGGCGTAAAGGTCGAAGACGATCTTTCCTCTTTGGCAGACTCTGTGGCGTTTCAGACACCTGCAGGGACACAGATTTAACCGAATTGATGCTCATCAGAGTTTTTACAGTTTTGATGCTTATTTATTTGTGTTTGGCTCGACGGCGCCGTGCCGCGTAAAGGACGGCTTCGGCTTTACTCTAAAAGATATTCATGATATTCAAACAAGAGCCGACGGGAAATTATACAAAGCAATTATCCCAACAATGTGAAGAGCAGCGCTGTTGTGTGCGATGCAAAGTTGTTTGTCTGGCGCCAATAAAATGACATATAAATACATATCTAAATAATACTAAATGTTTAGTCGTGTTTGGTGGAGTGTTCTGCTTTTACTAAAGGTCGTTAGGGACATGACATGCTTTGTCATGCACACGAGCAAAGGGCACATCCACTGAGTCTCTTAAGGTTAATGTGAAGTCAGTTTAGATGTATTTTAAACCCCCCAAAAAAACAGTTTTCTGTCAGTTTTCCGCAGTTTGAATTTCACTTTTATTATTATTTATTACCTTACTTCATGTTCAGTGTCTCCTGGTTTCAACAACTCTTTAAAAGCTAATGTTTTTTCCTTTCATTCGCACAGACACAGACCTACGAGATCATCCTAACGCTGGGACAGGCATTCGAGGTGGCCTATCAGATGGCAATGCAGGCCAGGGCGAGGCACTATGCCCCGCCTACTTCTCTGACCTCGGAGGTCATAGAGACCAAAGCCAGCCGCCCCGTGTCTCAGTCCTGGAGCAGCATGCGGAGATCAGCAGTGAGTACCACCCGACAACGCTTTAAGAAATACAAGAGATCAATGTTGAGCGTGTGTTATCTGGGAGTATGGAAGCCCATTTCCGCCAGCAAAAAAATAATAATAATAATAAGCCTTTTTTCTTTTTTTGTGGCAGAAAAAGTAATACAAACAATAAAATAAAAAAGACTTATTATTATTATTTCTTTTTTTCTGATTTCTTTTTTTTTTTTTTTTTGCTGACAGAAATGGGCTTCCATATGGGAGCCTGTGTTGCTGTAGTTGTTAAAAGGACAAAGGGGAGGGGTGGGTGGGTGGAAACATGCCGTTGTACGATCATAATTCATAAAAACGTACAAAGACCTCGTGACCGACTTCTTCCCCGCCGCTGAATCCCCAACAGGCCAGATCCGCCGTGTGTGGTAGAAAGTGATGAGTCATTACTTCGCTACCAATTTCATCTCGCCCACCCCTCAACTCTGACTCACTCAGATCGGACCAGATTTTTATTTATTTATTTATCTATTTATTATGCATATGCAAAACCTGATGGATGAATAGTCTTATTTGTTGCTTACGGGCGGGTCGGTGATTTCCCTCCGGGACTTATCTGATGGCTCAGCTGCTCGGTCGGACCCGTCCGCCATTGATTGAGTGCGCTGCGTGGACGCTCACGTGCACCGCGAGCTGCGCCTTGATGCATTGACCTCTGCGTATAACGAGCGCTCGGGGGATCACTGTCACCTGAGAGCGCCGCACACAGCCGGGAGGACGCACACAGCGCTGCTCGTGCAGGGACACAAATCACTGTGTTTTACCGCCCGCCTGCGAGGAGAATATATGGAGTAATCACAGAGCTGCATAATGAGTCCGGCTGGTTGTTTAGGTTTTAATTGAGGGGGGGTGGGGGGAGGGGGGGGGGGGGTGCACTCCTATCTGCTGCAATTTGTTTTAATGTGTTTTATGTGAATGCTTTCAGGCCCAGTTGGTTTAAACACAGTTTGCCGTGCAGGGCCGAAGAATCAGACGCTTCGGTCTCAGCCGACTGAGGTTGATTTAGTCGATTCAGCGTTTTTGGAGGGATTTTGTTTTTTCATACAGGATGATTAATTTCCAACAAATTTATGAGCACATATCTGCCAAACACATGATTTAAAGTTGGTGCTTTTAACTTTTAATTCTTTGTGGAGAAACTCGACTAATCAACCAAAATTGACTGAGACTTTATTTGGTCAAGGCCTATTGCAAGGGTAAGGATGTACCATTTCTAATTATTTGTAATATTTGAAAGTAATATATTTCAGACTAATTTCTAGCTGTCGACAGAAGATTTTTATATATATATTTTAAAAGAAAAGGACTTATGTAACGATAGACTGGTGTTGACATGACCATAGTTTGTCCTTTTCAAACTTTCCCCTTTTAAAGTTACATGAACGAACGCAGCGCTGAGGAGACGAGTCTCATCGAAGCGTTTTGACAAACGTGATCCGAGCTGCTGGAGCGCAGCGAGAACACGGAGCTAAAGTTAGCCTTCACTCCAGGTCTCCACACTGAGGGGGAATCACCCAAAGCTCCACACACCGTATGGAAGCCCATTTACGCCAGCAAAAAAAATAAAAAAATCACTTTAAAATAATAATAATAATACGCCTTTTTTTAAATTTATTATTACTTTTTTTGCCAAAAAAATGTTTTTTATTTATTTAGTACTTTTTCCACTTTTTTATTTTCTACTTTTTTTAAATATTTAAAATAGAGATAAACGACACGCTTTTTCTATCTATAAAAACAAAAAAGTACTAAATAAATCAAGCAATCAAATAATTTATTTTCTTTTTTTTTGCAGAAAAAGTAATAAAAAATAAATTTAAAAAAAGGCTTATTATTATTTTATTTTTTTTGTGATTTATTTTTTTTGCTGGCGGAATGGGCTTCCATACAACGGCCATGCGGGGGAGAATTTTTGCAAAATAGAAAAAGAATATGTTTTTTTGGGGGGTATAATTTGTGTCCTTGGCCTCTAAACAGGTGACAAACTGCTACTGGACTTTCTCCTCTCTCCCATGCTTTTTTTTTTTCAAATGCTCTGTCTCTCTTTGGCTCTGGTTTTTTTTAACGTGTCTTTGTTCTTGTCTTCTTGGTCCTCCTGCCTCCCAGGGTGCCCCTCTGCTCGAATGCCGCTGCTGTCACTGTCACACCTGTACCACCCACCGTCCTTCCTTCCTCCCGTTGCACTCTGTTAGCCCTGGAGTCCAGGTCCTTCTCTTTCCTTTCCTCTATTCAGTCACCACACTCATCCGCTTACACACCAAGCCCTCTTTTAGTTGTGTTGTTGTTGTTGTCGTTGTGGGGGTGCCGCGGTGCACTTGTTTTGTGGTTCTTTATATTTCCACCATGGGCATCCTCCTCATCCTTTTTTCTTTCCCATCGCTCATCTTCATCCTACATTTCAGAGTTTAAGATGCAGGTTGTGTAGCTTTAGCCACATTCAGGGAGGAGAGGCTCTCTTGAGTGTGTCTCTCCTCCTTCAAGCTTCTGTGAGGACCGTTGGCTTCGTTGTGTCAGTGAGTGTTCGTAAGGTGGTCGAGGTGGTTTCTGTCAGCTGGTTTTATCTTTAATATTTGTCTTTTAAAGACATGATCCTTCATATGCAGAGAATTCTTTACATTTTTTGTCCATTTAAAAAAATAAAAAATCACGTGAAGCTCAAAGCAAATCAGTGTTAATCAGCATAAATGTGTGTTTTCACTATACTGTGTTGGTGTAGAGCACACGTTGATATCTTCCGGTTTTCACCGCCGCTGCTTTCAGAGGCCGAGTGTCAGACATCCTCCATGTTGTGGATTGAGCCCAGAGTGTGTGTGTGTGTGTGTGTGTGTGTGTGTGATTATAACATGATCACCGGACTGCACCTCTAATCCACATGCACGTGTGTGTGTGTGTGTGTGTGTGTGTGCGTGCGTGTGTGTGTGAGCCGAGGACTTGTCAAGTGTGGCGCGATGGCCTCCACTGCCGCCCCGTCTCACGCCCTCCTCCTCTCGTCCCCCCCATCCCTCCATCCCTCCCCCTCCCCCCCTCCGGCAGATCGACCCCCTGGAGATGGAGGCAGACATGCAGTCTCTGGGCAGCACCTCCTGGCTCTTGGACCAGCGGGACTCCCACAGGCGCCCCGTCAGCACCAAGTACGAGACCACCATATTCTGAGGCCGGGACCCCCCACACAGGCGCCCCTCAGCACCCCCTCGTACTTCCCCTTCCCCTCTGCATCTGATTCTTTATTTATCTCACACACACATTTATATACATGCGAGCCCCGTGCCTTCTCACTGTGATGGTATAGCATCCCTCAGGGCGGCCTACTCCTGCACCTCCTTTGCCCCGCCCGGCGACCCACGCCGACCTCCTCTTCACCCGCCATGACAAACACTCTCCCGTGCCTCCCCCCCCCCAAAAAAACCTGGCAGCCCCTCCTCCTCCCCCCTCACCAAACCCCGCCCCTCCACCCCTCGCCTGTTGCTGCTGCAGCCAGTCGGAGGCGGAGCCCCGGACCGGATGCTCCTGGACTGATCTCGTTTTACAGTGGCCCCGCTCTCTCAACCAAACTGTCTCTTCCTCCTCATCCTCCTCATCCTCCTCAACATGCATCTGCCTCCAAATCCCTGATATCTACCAGAGGTTGCATCTTTTTTCTTCTTCTTCTTTCAGGCCATTTTTTTAAATTTATTTTTTATTCTCTGCAGGCAAAACAATCATTATATTTAATTTTTCTGTGTTTCCAGACTCCAAATTAGCTTCCAGAAAAATGAAGTTTATAATATTGAGTAAACTCATGAGTGTAATACCAAAAGGGTCAGTGTGTGTTTAACATTTTGAGAAAGGAGCTTATTCATTGTAGTTCGATGAGAATCACGATACCACAGTAAATGTAATTCATCTTATCTTAAAGACTGGAAACGGGGAAACCGATCTTCTCACCAGCCCCGACCGGCAAATAATCCAACACTCTCATAAAACGGAGATTTGCCGTTTTTACATTTAGGTTTTTTCGTACGTGTTAAACAAATGAGATAAAAGATGTTAATTAGTGAGCTCTGCAGGGTCAGAACCAGGATAACTGACCCAAGTTAACCGGTGAGCGGGGTGAACTGTAACTATAATTAACTAATTAACTTCCCCTTTTGATATCGCTCCGATCGAACGTTTCATCTCAAATGTTTAGTTTTTTCAATCACTTTTTATTTGAGACTTTCTGAACTGTTTGGTTGTTTTGCCTTCAAGACAGTTATATATATATATTTTTTTTTTTTTTCTTTCTCCATCTTCAGCCTGTCCTGTCTCACCAGGCATCTACCACTGTGAGGCACTATGAGGAGGCTGCTTTGCTATTATGGGATGCAGGACGGACGATTAAATGAAAGAAAGACAAAACGGCAACATGCAGCAAACAACCTGTTTTTGTTTCTTCTTCTTCTTCGGTTTTCTACGCATTTGTACAATACTCACAACAACGCGACGGATTGGTCGCGAACCGATCGCTGATGTCTGAACTCAAACGGAAACAAGAACTCAACCCGCGAACACACACACACGCACACACACACACACACACACGCACACGCACACACACACACAGGAGGACAACTTTCCTACACTTTCCAGAGGACGGCAGCCTTACGTCATATTGGTTATCTATAATCAACTAAAGCCCCCGACCACCCTGAACACCACCACCCAACAATTGCACGCCCCCCCCCCCCCCCCTCTTCTAAAAGAAGAACAAAAAAAAGACAACACTTCTGTGTGTTGGACTGACGATGATGATGATGTCGTTCTTATGATGGTACAGTTTTTGTCCAGATGAGAGTTTTCGCTCTGGCCTTTATACCCCCCCCCCCCCCTCACCCTCCCTCTGCAGGTCTCTCAGCATCCATTGTAGCACCGAGAGACGGCAAAAATCCACAAAATCTTCTACTTGTCAATTTAGAAAAAGAAAAAAAAGATGAAAAAAAAAAAGATGAATAACACTGTGTTGAAACGTGGCACTTTCCCTTTGAATATCTTCTTTTCTTTTCTTACGGTTTGTGACTTTTTTGATAGACTGATACACCTGATTGAAATACTTTTGGAAAGAGCGATTCAAGAAGACGGGATCAACCCAAGGCAAAAAAACAAAAAACACAACAACAACAACAACACTACCAAACACAACCACACTAGCCAGCTGTGTGCACTGACATTGGCTCCACCACATGATTTCATTTGACTCGTATATTAATGAGCCCGGAGCACAATTTGGTGCACATTTCCCAACATAGCATCGTATTATCACGATGACACGGGTCGGTATCCGTGCCGCTTCACACCGATTTAGAATTAGTTACGGAACACGCAAAGTATGTCACTTGGAAATGAACGTCAGCTGGAATAAGATTTAATTCCACCACATTAAAAAAAAAAAGAGCCAAATCGAAGCGTCGCGCCGGTGTCGTGTTAACGCGAATGGATTTGTTACGCCGAGAACATGATTTTTGTTTGTTTATTTTGTTTTTTTTTGAGGGGTTAAAAAAAGAAGTATTTCCTTCCTGCACTGTGACTCAAACGTTGCTCGTCGTGGAGTCGGCACACACACATCTGTTGGTCCTCCGTGCGTGCTCGTACGCCTTGTTTCCCGTCTCGTCCTCATGGGAGTTCGGACCGTCACATCACTGTCTGCCGTCCTCGTGTGTGTGTGTGTGTGTGTGTGTGTGTGCGTTGCGAGGCACTGAGCTCTCCTGGAGCCTGACTGTTGAGCTGTAGCTGGTTTGCGTGGCTGTGTCATTGCCACTTTGTTCTGACTGTTAGCTTCCACTGACGATGCATGTTGGCAGTGTGTGTGTGTGTGTGTGTGTGTGTGTGTGTGTGTTTTCTGTACCCTTTGATGCACTTGGCCTGAGCAGTCTGTGTTCGTACTGTAGCAATGTCTCGTCTCTCCTCACCCATCTGCCATTCGCTTTTTTATGTTCCCTCCTCTTCGTCACACCTCCACCACCGCGCTCCATCCCCATCCCTCCACGCCGCCATTGTCCTCATCCCTCCCATCATTTTGTCACGTACGTTCTTCCATTTTGTGCGTCACCAAGACAACCCTGCTCTAGAATGGACGCATAATATATATATATATATATATAAAAAAAACTAAAATAAAAAAAAAGCATTACACTTTAATGAGCAGGCAGCTATTTAAAGCAAGTTTTGGTGGCATGATTTGGCTGTGCATGGACCGGTCTATTTTCTTTTAACATTGGTGTTTTCCTTGTGTAGCTCACCCCAGCGTTCAAGTTTCCGGATACCAAGCTGTGAGTTGAAGGGGAGCAGCCGATGCGAGTGTGTGTGTTGAGTTTTAGTGGGGCAGAGCAGTGGAATAGAGGTAGAGAAAGAGAGAGAGAGAGAGGTAAGCCAACCAGGGCCCACCAGACATCTAGATCTCACTGTGCACCCCCCCCCCCCCCCGCTCCTCCACTGCCCCGCATAGCAAACCCCAACACACTGATGAAAGACCCCACATCGCGGGCTAAACAGGGACGTGTGTATGACTGCTGTCTTGAGAGAGGTCAGAGATAGGGGTCACGTGACCTGACCTCCATGTGACTTTCTGACCCTGTCATGTAGGTACTGTATTGTTTTAGAGCACCGTAGAGCATAAATAACCATTAATGAGCATTGCTACTGATTCGGGTTTATTGGCGATAATAACTGTCGGAGGTTATTGAGGGTAAACGGAAATGTGTAGAGAAATAAATAAAAAATAAACTACCAGCGTGCAATGCTTTGCCCATGTTTGTGGACAGAGCACGGTTTGTCTATGAAAATGTGATACTGTTTCAAATTTCTAAGCAATATTATATTAATGAAAGATTAAATAATACGATGACAAAAGAGTCTCAAGTCTGTTGTCAGCATTGATTTTGTTTTATGGTTAAAAAAAAAATAAAACACAGAAACGTTACACCAGCTTTAAAGTGACCATTATAACAACAATATTGTACAAAAGCAGTGTTTTCCTGCTGCGGAGATCAGTGGAAGGTGCAACTAATAAACCAACAAGAGACGTGTGCGTACTATTTATTATTTTACATTCGAGTCACAGAGCTCTGCGTCTGAACACAGATCAATATTTCCTGTGTGTGCAAGTTTTATCTGTTCTGCTCGGAGCCGTTAGAAGTGGTTTCACACTCGATTTATGAAAACATCTTCCTTATGATAACCGTTCTGCTTTAAAGTTTGAGACAATTACATTTTTTTGTATGTATTCGAGTTATGCATTGGTGTTTTTATTTATGTACAATATGAAAGTACGCTAGCTGAGTCGTGACATTTTTAAAATGCAACTTTCAGGTTAAGTGTATACAGGATACACGTATAATAACTAAATAACTTCTATGTTACACGTATATCCAGTAATCATTTCCCCTAGAATACTGATTAAAATATTAATTTGTCGAGGTGAACTGTGGCGCTTTGCAGAATTTTGATTTGTTTAGGGAGAGAAAAATATGGAAAATTAATACATTTTGATATTTGTTTACAAATAAGCACCTGTTTGGGACACCGCCTTCCACTGATCTTACCTGTAGGGGAAACATTGAGAATATTTTTTGGTTTATAATCAAAAGATGCAAAAAAAAAAAGTGCACTCTGTCTAAATTAAACATAAAGATAAGAAGTGAAACCAGCTACATATTAAAACTATTATAAGTATTATTTACAATCCTAGCATAATCTTTGGTACTTTTCCTGAGGGTGTTTATCTTGAGAGAGAAAGTGAACTGGAAGGTTTTTTTTTCAGGCAATTGACCTTTTCAAAAACATGTCATAATCATAATCAGTGTCTTGTTGTGACTCTTTTCATTAGCGCACTGAAAGCTGTGTGTTCCCCATGTCTGGGTGGAAGCCATGTTCATTTTGTCCTGTTCTCATAATGTGTTGTGCTCTCAAATGTGAGGTGAAAATGCACCAATGCAATAATAATGAATCTGCCTTCTGTTTTTGTTTCACCTAAAGAAAAATATATACTTTTTTTTTCTTCTGTTTAAAAAAAAAAAAACTGCAGACTGTAAATGTCTTTTTTCCCCCCCTTTGAACATTCTCACTGTATTTACACTGTAGCCAACGCATTCAATGCCATGTGGCATCTTATGTTGAGGTCACCGGAGGTCGGCCTCGGTCTCGGCCTCTAGCGTGAGTCCTCCCCGGCCTCGGCCTCTCCCGGTGGGAACAGCAGTCCCCGGAGGACGGGAGCGTAGAAGGGACCGAAGACGGTCCGATTGAAGTGGACGATTCGCCCGAAGGCCGTCCCCAGCTCGGCCAGCTCGGCGCCCACCAGCCTGAGGGCAGCGGGCGGCTCTGGACTCCTTTTAGCGAGGCCGCCCTGCAGCGTGGCCCGGAGGAAGCGCAGCGCTCTCTCCCCTGCGTTTTGATGGAGGGATGAGGGGGGAGGAGGGAGAGAGGGAGAGAGAGAAGGAAAGAGGTCGGCTCTCTGCGGCAGCACAGTTCAGAAGCAGCCTCGTGGACGTGTGATCACCCAAACTCAATGACATTTTAACGCATGTTCTCTCCTACAGATTAAAATATACTACCATATATACCACATTTATTCTGTGACTGTTTTGAAAAACAATTCATAATCAGTGTTTTTTTTTTTTTTTTCAAGCCAAAAATGCCACAAAAAAAAAAATCCTTTGGTTCCTGCTTTTGAAGCTGAAGATTTGCTGCTTTCATTTTTCATGTATGAGAGAAAAAACTGTTTCGGACGGCTGGTTGCAGAAAATGATCGGTGCGATGATGTCACCATAGCTGTCAATCAGGAGAATAATGGGCGTGACTAGCAAGGCGTGTTTCTCTTATCCAATGAAAATAGAGCATCCCTAAGATAACTCATTTTCTAATTAAAGAAATAAAACCATGCTGGTGTCACACCAGCTTTAAATACTCAGAAACGTATATCTTATATGCAGGTTTTCACCCCTCCCACCGCCCCGTGTGTGCTTCATTTCTCCACTGGCGCAGCCTGACCTATGAGTGTGCGGACGGGGTGGTCGTGCTTCCACAGCTCAGATATTTGCCCTCTCAGCAGATGCCGGCTCTCCGGAGGTGGCGCTGCTCCTCCCTGGCCGCTCGCAGCTTCAGTCACCAGCTGCAGCGCCGTCTGCCCGAGCCCCTGCAGCGCCCCCTTCAGGTCGGCTTCCCTGCAGCACCAGAAACCAGCGTTAGAGACGTGACCAGCAGGCTTTATTAGACGTGTACTAATACATAAGTTACAGGCCTGTGCGTTTATCCATTTATAAGGAGGGTTGAGAAAAGAGTCCTGGGACCCATGGAAGTCAATAAATAAGGGTCTTTAATAACTTTGAGGTCTCTCTGGTTTGGATTAAATAAAATCGCATTTTAATAAAGGTGATTAAGAATTGAGTAGCAGCCTGTGCTGCATTTTATTGCAGCTCGGAGTGTGAGCAGGCCTTGGATATCACAAACTGCTGCTCCACATGTATCCACTAATCATGGCGGGGCTTCTCTTGAACAGAAAGAATGAGGTTAGCCGGATCCGTCCTGACAGGTTAGCTGTCACCTCCATCGGTTTCCTTCTCATACAGTACCTGTTCCCCGTGACAGCCAGTACAAGCATCACCAGATCCTCCTCTTACCTGGTGTGACTGCCCTCCAGCAGGGCAGCGACGGACCGCCTGAGTCTACCTACAAACCCCTGCAGGGAGAAGACGGCGTCCCCGCACTGGGCGTTGGTCAGGAGCAGCACCGACGCCTCCAGGACCAGCATCTGCAGCCGCCGGCCCAGAGCGTCCAGGCGGGCTCGGTCCATCAGCACCGTCTGCGGGTGGAGGTCAGGGTCACGAGTCAAGAGGTTAATCATGAGGAATCTGCAGCTTAAAGAGGAGCCAACGGCAAATAAGCTGCAAAAAAAGCAAATAAACTGCAAAAGAAATTGCAATAAGCTGCAAATAAGCTGCAAAAAAAGCTGCAGCTAGATGACAACATGCTTTCGGATGCAAAATGTGCACACTGGAAACTTTAGCTCTAATAATTGGGGGAAAAAGGAAAATGCAATTTCATAAAAAAAAGTAGAACATGATAAATATGATAAAAAAACTAATTGTCAAGGGAGGAGAGTTTAAACCAGTTAGCTAATAGTAGTATATGAATTGCTTCAATAGCTAAAAGTAGACTAAGAGATCAAAATTGATGCCAAAAAGAAATTGATAAATTGCTTCAAAAGCTAAATGGATATAATGTTAAATGAATGTTCAAACGTAATAAATAATTATTCACTAAAACAACTTAAGATGGATGAAATAGAAGTGTGAAAGAGTGACATTTTTTGTAATAGGAAATGTGGTTTAAATGAAGTGATAGAAATGCAAACTTGACCGAAACACCTAAACATTCAGTTAAATTACATGAAGATATTATCGGACGCTAACAATGTCTACTTTTATATAATGCATAATGGTAAGTAGCTTCAGTTCAGGTAAAATCAGTTCAAATCAGCCGATTTGAAACCTGACGGGTGAAGTTGATGAAGGGCTGTCTGAGCTCCTGTGACAGGGCTGCGTCAGTGCATCTGACTGCAGAGGTGCTGCTTGAGCCCTACTGTGCTGTCACATGCCTTAACATGCGGCGAGGAGGAGGAGGAGTGTGTGAGTGGACTGAGTATTTCCTGACGATCAATAAAATATGACTCAATTGGAATTGCAAAGTGCGGTGTGATGTCATATCTCCGCAGGCTGACCTCGGGGTATTTCTGGTCCTGCGGGTCCCAGCTCAGCAGACGCATGGCGGCCCGGTCGAGGACGGCGGTGGCGCTGACGGGACCTCGGCTGTCAGGACGGGCAGCCGCCGCCTCTTCCGCCGCCGCGGCCCGAAGCCAAGCGGTGGTGTCGTCCAGAGAGGCTGATGGGAAAACAAATGCATGACAAACAGTTTTACCAGAGGACTCACGAGGGGTGTAGAGCCATGCAGAGGAAGATGGGTTTAAAGGTGCAATGTGTGAAACCGTCCCAGTATTCGCAGTTCAAAACATAAAATAAAAATAATAAGCCGCTCAAAGACGCTTTACATACAACAAAATGAAAAAAAGGGAACGATTAGAAAAACAATCAAGACATCAATTAAAAACAGAATATTTTTGATATAAAAAATAAAACAGGAGAAGCTATGTGGAATGAGTCCTGTAGTGGAGGATAGGGAGCAGGGTTAGCAGGTGAAGGCAAGTTTGAAGAGGTGGGTTTTTAAAAATGATCTATGAGCACGCAAACAGTCCCGTGGTGTAATACCACTTGTTCCTCTAGAGGCGATAGTGAGCCATCCGAGGGCCTCGCTGCTTTCAGGGTACAGGGTCTGTCGGCCTACGTACTGATAGTTTGTTTATTGGATTTAATCCAAAATCCTCGTCCAACTCCAGCGGATAGTAGCTGTGAAATGCTAACCCTGATTTGTTTGGAGCATGTGACCCGGGAACTATAAATTAAACCTTTAAATGCCCGTTGAGGCAGTACGGGGAATAAAACCAGTTAAATTGTGTTTACAGCACATTTGCTTCACTCTCGCAGCAGCTGTGAAACGATGAAAAACACTGGCATGGCCTCTCCATAATAACTGAGATATTGCTGGTATAGGAGAAAACATTTATTAACCACAGTAATTAATTGACTGAAAAGATGTATTTTGGAGGACACTCTGATTAGCCAGCTGTACCGAGACAGGGTATCTGAGCCAGAGGTCACTGATCGGCCCTCCAGCTCGTCACTTAATCTACGAGAAGCTGGAAAAAACAAAAACTAGCAGGCAAGAAGGGTCAAAATCTGTATAATTGAAAAGAATACATTTCAAAGTGACAGAGTCACCTTCACCGTCCATCAGTCACACAGTCAGGCCGGAGATTTAAACAGCCTTCCTCACCCGGCTGCTTGTCCAGGATCTGCTGGAACTTGGCCCTCTCGTACTGCGCGGCCTGCTGCAGGAGGTGAGGCCTCAGGCTCTGGATGGTGAAGTTCACCATGTCGGTCTTCATCAGGCCCAAGACGCGGAACAGCTCCCTGAGGGGAGGGGGGCAGTTTTCATTCATTCATTCCCATTTATTGCACTCTGTTTACTGTTAAATGTTAAATGTATGCACCTTCCGCCAGGACAAATTCCTTAAATGTGAAAAAAAACATGGCAATAAATGGTTCTGATTCTGATTTTCGGACGCTTTACCGGAAAATAAATTACACAAAGCAGAAAACTGAGAACAAGTGCTAATAATGTCAGTTTGGTTAAAATAAAGTGTATAAATAAAGCAAAGTCATACATTTTATATCTGATAAAAATGATGTGGTAATATATATATAACAAGTTTGGTCTGGTGTCAGTTTTGGCCCCTCACCTCAGCAGCTCCACGGGGTCCCTGAGGTCCCTCAGGGCCCGGACCTCCGGGTCCCGTACAGGTGCGCATAAGGATGCCATGGTGTTGGTGACGTATCCTGCCAGGCGGTGCAGATCCAGAGCCCCGTGATCCACCTGCTGCTGGACCAGCTGCATGTCCAGCACCTCGTCCAGCTGAGCTCTCAGTCTGACGTGGCCGGGCAGCAGCAGGGACTGAAGCATCTAAAAGGACATATTAGTCACAGAGAAATTAATAAATCCAGGAATACAGTAATGGTAAATGGTGTCGCTGTTAGATGGGAGCCCTGACAAGCAGATGTGTCTGTAAAATGTCCGTACAAACTTGATTACGATCCTTTAATTACGGTATTTAAGGGTTCTCGTTAAATGATTCATGGTGTCGAGTCTCCGAGGTACGCCGACGTGTCTCCATCTAAGTTTTTTGATCCCTCAGATATCCGCGTTGGCCTCCAAAAACTAAACTTAGCGTCTGTCAGACTAGCTTCAAGCCAAAAACATCAATATCGTACATGGTCCCTTGTTAATCAAATCAATAAATAAAAATACTGTAATTGATAGATTACACTCACACCCATCATCATGAAGTGCTTTGAGCGGCTGGTCCTGGCACACCTGAAGGACTCCCTCCCACCCACACTGGACCCACTCCAGTTTGCCTACAGCAGCAACAGGAGCATAGACGATGCAGTCTCCTCAGCACTGCACTCTGTGCTCACACACCTGGACAACACCGACACCTACGCGCGATTGCTGTTTGCTGACTTCAGCTCGGCTTTCAACACTGTCATCCCCTCCAAGTTAATCACTAAACTTGGAGACCTGGGCACCAACACCTCCCTCTGCAACTGGATTTTGGACTTTCTGACTAACAGACCTCAACATGTTAGGTCAGGCCATACCTGCTCCACCACCATCTCACTCAGCACCGGTGTGCCACAGGGCTGTGTACTCAGCCCATTCCTCTACTCCCTCTTCACCTACGACTGCAGACCTATGCATGGATCCAACTCCATCATCAAGTTCGCAGACGACACCACGGTGATTGGTCTCATCAGCAACAACGATGAGACAGCCTACAGGGAAGAGGTACAGCACCTGGCCACATGGTGCGCCGAAAATAACCTGCTCCTGAACACCAGCAAAACCAAGGAGCTCATCGTGGACTTCAGGAAGGAGAAAAGAAGCAAGCATGCGCCCATCCACATCAATGGGATGGATGTTGAGCGTGTCTCCAGCTTCAAGTTCCTGGGGACCCACATCTCGGAAGACCTGTCTTGGACCACCAACACCTCCAGCCTTGTCAAGAAAGCTCACCAGCGCCTCTTCTTCTTGAGGACACTGAAGAAAAACCATCTGTCTTCAGCCATCCTGGTGAACTTTTACCTGTGTGATCGAGAGCATCCTAACCAACTGTGTCACAGTCTGGTATGGGAGCTGCTCTGTTGCGGAGCGCAAGGGACTGCAGCGGGTGGTGAAAACTGCCCAACGCATCACAGGAACTCCACTTCCGGCCATTGAGGAAATCCAGAGGAAACGCTGTCTGCGTCGAGCTCGCAGCATTCTCAAGGACGCCTCCCACCCTGCACACAGACTGTTTTCCCTCCTGCCCTCAGGCAGACGGTTCAGATGCTTCCGGACAAGGACCAGCAGACTGAGGAACAGTTTCTTCCCCAGAGCTGTTTCCTTATTGAACTCTGCCCCATGCTGACACCCCCCTACTCCCCAACCACCTCCACCCACAAACCCATCTCCTCGTCATCTCCCCCCACTGACCAAAGACTCTACACCTGCACTCAAACACTTTTGAACTGTCTGCACTAAAAACTGAGCATTGCACTAGTCTAGTAACGTTAGGCAGCTACTGTTTATTATTATTATGCACTATTTAACGTTCACTCAATCTGTATTACTTAACTTATCATATGCCCATTTGCCTTTTGTAAATTATGTTTATAGTTCCTGCTTATAGTCTACCTACATTTAATGCACAAATCAACCTGTATAACATGTACATATTACCGCAATCAATCTGTATATCCCGTACCTATATCACTAACTTATTATCTGTAAAATACTTATTATTATCTGTATATTGGTATTTACTGCTATTGCACTTCTGGTTGGATGCTAAACTGCATTTCGTTGCTCTGTACTTGTACATGTGTAATGACAATAAAGTTGAATCTAATCTAATCTAATCTAAAAGCACGACATTTTGGGAAATACACGAGTTAGATGAGACGATTGATGCCAGGAAATAGACTCTGCCTGAAAGGGAACAAGTGAAAGGGAAATCACTATCTTTGTAATAACTATCAATCACTGTGAATATATGTATCAATAACAAACATATACAGTGGTTTCACCTAGATTTTACTTTTTATTTCCCTCTGAATAGCAGAGAGCTCTAATGAGCTTTGTGTTTACGTCGTCATCCGTACTGTAGCCTCTTTTGATCTCCATGGCATATATGAGGATGAGGTGGGGTCAAAGGTCACAGTCGACGCCCCCCCGGCCTCTGATTGGACGTCGTGCACACTTACAGTCTTGACCTCCTGCAGCAGGATGACAGCGTGGCTGTAGTTCGGAGGATCGCTGCTCAGCTGCTCCTGCAGACCGTCCCAAAACGCCCGGTGCACGATCTCCGTCACTCTGCCTTCCAGGCTACAGAGAGGGGGAAAAAAAGATATTTGCCTCTTAATTAATTTGGGATATAAAAGATACCCAAAGTCACTTTGGCCGTGTTTTTCTTGCCTGTCAGTCGGAGGGCTCCTGGGTTTGAAGCAGAAGTCTCGGTTCAGCACTATCTCATGTGCGAGGTTCATGTTGGAAAGACAATGTTCCAGCTCCATCAGATGGGATAATGAGGCGCTGGGTGGGCTCCCTGACACCAACACACAGGACACACACACCCTCACATAATTAAAGCTGCCACAGTAATTCAATTACTAATGGTCCCCCGAACGTGCCTCTACCCAATAACTGCCGTAATAAAGCGTCATACCTGTGGGAGAGTCCAGTTTTTCCAGACAGGGGAGGTCTGGAGGGGAATCCTCAGCGGCCTCGTCTCTTTGATTTGACATTTCAGCAAAAGTCTAGACATTTAAATAACCCAGTAACTCAACAGAGTGTACGGTGAAATATTAAAGAAAAAATACTGTTCTAAACATAGCAATAGAAAGAAATGGAAATACTCAAGTACACCTCAAGATCGCAGTGCTGGAATGTAACAAAGTACATTTACTCAGGCCGGAAGTACAATTTTGACAAAGTATTTCCATGTTATAGTACTTTATGCTTCTACAACACTACATTTTAGAGGGGAAATATTGTACTTTTTCTCCAAAACTGTACAGTGAAATATCATGACAATATACATGGGCATAGCAGAGGTCCTCATGAACAATAATCCATTGGAAATTTGATTTACTCTTTTAAGGGTCTGCCTTTATATCTGTTTGAATTTCTCCGTGCTTTCTGAGCTGTACGAGCCCCCGTACCGTAACACCAAGAATAGAGGTGCATTAATATTCAAGCAGCGGCTCATTTGACCGCAGTGTAAAACAAAGTAATGGACAAACTCCAACATTGCAATGATCTTTACTAATTGTTGATGAAACAGAATAATATCATATTCTACCCAAAAATAATATGAAATGAGCCATCGTGCATAACGAGTACTTTGTACTTTTAGACACTTTGGGAACATTTTGCTGATACTACTTCCGTACTGCCTCCACCACTGTAATTAAATTAAAGTATAGGTTAATCTAATGTAACGTTACCACAAATAAATAAATAAAAAAGTAAAACGAGCATAAACTGACGCTGTGACGACAATAAAACACCTTTCAGAGACGAACTTACCTGTGGTTGGTTGTTCGGTTAATTTATTAAAACGTATTTATGAAAAATAGGAAATTCAAAGCTGAAAAGTCACACACCCCGTTTGTACCGTCTAAAAGTATCATACCGACACTGTAACAACATCAGCGTTAAAGTTTGAACCTGGGCTAAACCACTCCAAAAAGGAAATAGGGGTAGTTGACAAATTATAGCCATTGTTATCGTTTGTACACATTAACTAAACCGGTTACGTACAATTGTATCGTGATTTAAATATGTATATGAAGGCATTACATTGTTGACATTTATTAATTTTAGTGTAAAAATATAGAAAAAGACAAGGGCTTCGTTTGGTTTGGTCCGTTCTCAAATCAAATCAGTGGGCGTGTCGGCAGCGTGTCAGCAGCAGCGTTTTAAAAATAAAGACCGGTTTAGTCCTCTGCGCTGATTGTACCGCTCCTCGTTTGTTCAGTAGGAAACACAATAGAAAGCGGTCGGTGTGTTAGTATAAACGGTCCATTGTTGGAGACAGTTACGTGGTAAAACAGCTGGAAATGTCCGGTTTCCAATGAACCAGGAACTTCGAGAAAGCACCGAAACAGAAGCGTGAACACAAACCAGTCTACAACCCAAACATGGGTGGAATATACTCCACATTTTTTAAATGAACATACCCTTTTCTAGATACTATTTATGTACAGTGTACCTTACACGGTGTACTATGCATGCCCTTTCAACAATTATGTAACTAAAACATCCCCTCCATTAAGAAATAATGTTGGATTTATTTGCATTTCTGTATTTTTTTCTGTATTTTTTTTGTGACATACTTGGTACTTAATAAAGCTGATCTGACATTATTGTGTACTTATCAGTGCTGAAACTGCCTGGAGATTAGTTGACACATCCATAAAGCAACACATCTGTCTGTGTGTGAGTGTGTCTTATGGTCCTTGTGTCACAACTTGTTCAACCGAGTGTTTCTCTCCAGAGCCTTGGTGATGCGTCTGCTTCGTTAATTGCCTCCAATAAATCTTCTATATTACGTATCAAGTCTGGACGACTTCAGCAGAGCACTGGAGCGTGAGGGTTGCTACCGGGTATTTTGCAAACTGCTCCCTGCCCGAATTAAACTTAAATACACAACCATAACCAAACAATAAAGTTTGGATTTTGAGTTATTTTCTTACAAATGAGGAACCATTACTGCCTTTAAGGAAAGAGACAGAAATTTAAATGTACTTTCTTTCACACAGACATATGCAAAAAATGGGCCAAGACAGAACTGTATTGCAAATTATTTATAATTGCAAAATGTTGTGTACAAACTGTTTCGATAAATACAAGCATTTGACAAAGCCTCATCTAAAAAAAGGTTGACCTTCCATCACAGGCACAAAACACAAATAGATTCAAACATATTTCATTAGACAAAAAAAAAAAAGCTAATAAAAAAACAACAACTCCCAGGCCATGATATTATACATTTGCATATTTCAAAAATATTGAACAGGTACATTTCTGTTAAAAAAAAAGAGAGAACTTAAAGAAAATAGCTCTTTCCCCTCAATCGAGCCGCTATGTACACACACACTTGTTCGCGTCGCTGCACAATTTTCGTGTCTAGTAACGTTAAAGCAAACAAAAAAAGGAAAATAAGTGCCAAAAGTCGGGCCGTGTGCAGAGAGCGGCGCACCCGAGCTGTTCCTCGGATAACTTGGTGTCTTCCTATGAAACCGAGACGAGAAATCAATGTCCCGTTCCGGTCGATCATTTTCGAAAAATCCTCCGCAAGCTGTTTAAAATCTACAGGTGAAAAAAAAACTGGAGAGCTCCTCGTGAAAAAAGGGAAATCAATGCCGCGGGAGAAACGGGTCCGTTTCCTCTGCGTTCGAGCTTTGTGTTCGAGTCGTATTGTGAGAAAAGGTACCAGCTGAATAGAAATGAGAAAATTATTGAATGCAATTCTCTGTTCCCAGCCACATGTACAGAGAGAAAAGGCTCTCTTTCTTTCACGCCGACTAAAAAACATCTCTAATAACATCATAATAATAATTAATTCAGACTTCACTCGCGTTGGTCTCAATGCCGTAATGTGACCCGACTCCCGACCTGTTCTTTCAGCTTTCTTAGTTTTATTTAAATCCAAAATCCGAGATTTTAATCACAATATCTGGGCGACGACATTTAATAAAAAGGCCTTAGCATCCTCACCTGGTATTAATAAGCGCTCTTGTTATGGAAAGTTCTGCCCTCGTTATGAGAGGATCTTAAAATGCGTGACCCCGCATGTCTCGGGTCAAAGAAATGCCCGGCTGCTCCACTTGGTTCAGTATATGAGATCAGACCACATCCAGATCAGGTCCGCTGGATCCAATTGCGGCCCAGAAAATGCAATGTGTTGTGCATGCACTTCAGGGCCGTCATCGAATATTCTAAATTTAAATATATATATATATATATTTCGCAGAGTAGAGAAAAAATTTGAATATAAATATAAATATTGGATTGGTGGGGGCTCAACAGCAAGCGCTACGTTGCATCATGTAAACAAACCACGTATCGGCTGTGCGCCTCGGATTCAAGACGGGGGGGAGACCTAAAAAGGAATGGGCGAGTTTTGTACCTTTTTATCTTCGCCTCATTTGTACTTTTGAAAACAGAAAACACACATTTTATATTGTGAGATTTCCTGGCAATGACATACGATATAGCAAACATCGAAAATTGCCCTCCAGCTGCTCATTTCAACCGTTCCTCGTCAAAAGCAAGCGTCAAGAATAAATAGAACCGAGGCGTCCGAGAAGAGTTCACAGTTCGAACCCCATGCGTTTCCTAAAAAACAACATTGTGAAGTCCTTTAAGAGCCCTAATCCATTTACACCTAGCGCTGACATGCCTCGTTCTTTATCAAGATACAGATCCATCATTTTAAATGTGGGAATCAACAATGTGGAATGTGGCACGGACCTCGCTGTGGCTCCAGATTTGAGTTTTCAACAATAACCGCCATCGGCCCTGCGAAAGACGAAGCCAACATCATAATGGAGCGGAGGATGCAGGCGAATGGGAGTGCCGTCTAGGGTGCGACCCGAAGGGACCGGTCCAGTAGTGGGGGGAGGGGAGGAGGCGGGGCCATAGTGCAGTCGGTCTGTGTCGCCAGTGCCATGATATAGAGATATATATATATATATAGTCGTAAATAATAATGAGGAACAATCATAATTTAGTTTTACAGTCTGCTCTCACACACTTACAGACCAGCGAGCGAGACACGCCCCCTTCCTGCTACGAGTCTTTGAGCATGTTGATGCGAGCGAAGATCTTGAGCGCCGGGCCCAGCTTAATGTTCATGGTGCTCATGAGGTGGTCCTCCTTCAGCAGCAGCAAGGCCTGGCCGTCGATCTCCTGGGAGCGAAACTCGTCCGCGATCTCCTGACAACCTGCACCAACAGCAGAGGAGAAGTTACTTTTTATATTATATTACATTTACATTACATTTACATTACATTTATATTACATTTACATTACATTTACATTACATTTAGCTGAGGCTTTCATCCAAAGCGACTTACATGTTATACAGTAGACACAGCAACGGTGAGCAATTAGGGTTAAGTGTCTTGCTCAAGGACACACCGACATGGACTAGCGGAGCCGGGGATCGAACCACCGATCCTCTGATTGAAAGACAGACTTGCTAACCACTCGGCCACAGTCGCAGTGTTGCTGCTCAATTCAGACTATTTGTTTACATCCGAGAATAATACAGCAATGTCGATTCTTTACTTAATTGTCTTTTTTTTCTCCTCTCAAAATAATCAAAAAGAGCCGTGAAGCGTATCGATGAGAGCATTAATTTCTATAAAACCTTAACGATGTACGTCTCTGACCTGGCAGCGAGCGGATGAAGTCGTACACCTCCTCCACGTTCCACTTGGTGGGGTCGTTGGGTAAGAAGCGCTGACAGGGCGACGGCGCGTCTCGAGCGCCGCCGCCGCACGCCACGTCCTGGTCGGAGGCCCTGCTGGGGTGCCGGTGGGCGGGGACCTGGGCCGGGGGCGGGGCCGGGGGCGGGGCCGGGGGCGGGGCGCCCGAGCTGGCCGCCGACATGGGCGACGGCGGCTCCTCGTAGCTGGACATGTCCGAACACGGGCTGGACTCCTCCTGGCTGGGCTGCGAGGGGTGCGGCGAGGACACGGAGCCGCCCTGGGCCGGCTGGGGCGAGGGGGGTCGCTTCTGAGGGGCGGGACGGTGGAGGGTGAGGCGTGAGAATCGGTCACACGGCACACGGGACGCCGTGCGGAAAGATCGAAAAAAGGTGATGAGTCAGATTTATACAGCACAATCGCTTCAAATGAGTCTAATACACCTGCAGGGATTTGATCGATACCCGGGGACAATTACTTTGTCGGGTGCTGAACCCTCTGGATTATAAAACTCACTTCTTGGTTCGAACACGAAACCAAAGCACCCCCCCCACCGACTCAAATCACGCTCAGGTTCATTATAAAGCACGAGGCGTGAAAAGTGCATTGGAAGCAGCGTCTAATGGGAGGTAAAGTGTCGATGAGGAAGCTTTACATTAGTGTGCGTGTGTGTGTGTGTGTGTGTGTGTGTGTGTACCTGCTTCTTGGCCTCCACACTGGAGCGACCCGGAGATCTTCTGCGCCAGCGACTCGTCGGTTTACTCCTCTCCGGGCGGAAGAGGCCGATCCGCTTCGTGCAGCCGACGTTGTACCTGTGGACACACAAACCCACGGTCAGAGCTTTGAGCGCACAACAAAGTCTTTTCAAATGTGAAGAAACACAAAACCCCGCCCCCTAAAAAGAAAAGGTGACTTGCCTCTTCGCACACACCATGGAGCAGAATCTCTTGGAGCCTTTGAACGTGTAGGCGAAGTCGACCCAGCCGCAGTATTCACACGTCAGCTTGGGCTCTTGCTCTTTTTCTGGAGCACCAGACACAATAAACAAAAAGACTGATTCAAAATGTGTTGTTTTTCTCCTGAAATCATACTTTTTTCTCTTTTAAAAGTCTGTTACACACAGCGTCTTGTTTCAGGTACCAGTGAGACGTGAAATACGATCCAGGGAGTCCGGTTTGAGTAACGGATGAATGTGTTTAAAGGTGTGTCTCTGCAAACCCTCTACTGTTTAATAAACAAAGGTAATAATGACTTTTGCAGTTTTGTTGCTTGACAAAAAAAGAGAGTTTTTCCCAAAAATGAGGACATGCATGACAAAGTTTTAGCATTTAGAGTTAAAAAGCCAGAGAGGAGCTACTTTATTTAGGTTGCAGAGGAACATGCAGAGGTTTAGTGATTTGCTGAAAGATGTAGAACCCTGTACGATCACAGGTCTGGTCTGGTCTGGATCAGTAACTGTGAGTCATTATGTTGTTGCATGCACCTTCATATAAACCTATTAAACCAATAAACACAATTTTCACCAGCCAAGATCATATTGAATACGTATTTGTGTCACCTGACTGGTTCATGTCCTCGGGCTCGGAGTCGCTGTTCGCTGCGTGGCTGCCGGGGGTTTTGTCGGGGTCCGAGGACAGCTGATGGTCCAGCTTCTTCGGGCTGTCGATGAGAATCGGCAGACGCTCCACCTGGTGGCAGGAAACAAGGCATTTAGAGAATCTACCGAAATGAAACGGAGACAGCGGCATCCAGGAGGAGGAAACGACAGCTGCGACTGACATTATAGTCGCGCTGCTTCAATTTTAACTACTGAAAAAGAAAAAAACTGTGCAAAACTTCACAACAGCTCTATTAAGTCTATTATGTCCTATATGGCGACCAAAGAATAATCCATCTCCTTGATACGCTATTGAATGCCGACACTGAGAATAATAGCCGTAAAATAGCCTTTATAATTAAATTACACCTGGAGACAAAGTAAGAAATGTGCTTTCAATAGTGCTGAAACATTTAGTGAAGCAGCAAAAAATGAATCTGCAACAATTGTGATAATCGAGTCATTAAATAAAGAACAAATGGGAGTTGGAAATGGGGGTGGGGGATGTTTTCAGCATCTTAAATGTAAATATGCTCTGCTTTTCTCTGTTTAGTATCATTTAAAATGAAATGTTGAAAAAGGCATTTGGACTGTACAAAATGAGTAGTTTAAAGAATAAACACGTAATCCAGTCATAGAGCATACAAACACCAACGATTAATACAACATTAACCCTCTTATTAGTCATTAACCACAGTGAATCACTATCTTTGTAATGTAGATACTGCGCTCTTTCAATCTGAGTAACAGAATGAATTGTTTGTGGTTGTTTATATATTTTACGCAGTACATTTAAATACTGTAAACGTAGCAGTTACAACAGATGTCCAATAGGGGGCAGTGAGCCCTCAGGCTCATGTCCTCATGTTGCACTGAGTGTGATTATAATGAAGACTGGATGATACACATGTCAACATCTGTGTATAACAATATAATTTTAAGGGAGATGACAGATTAAAGAAGGGATTTCTTTCGTGTTTAAAGTCTGGAACATCTCCATCCATCTGTCCGACCTTTCTAAACAAGACGAATGACTGAATCACACCGAAGCTGTGAGCCGTCGGTAGTAACGGAGGGATCAGTGCTCCCTGCAGGGCGCGGCGGGTTGTTTATCACGTCTTGTGCACACACACACACACACACACACACACTCACACACACGGGGAACGGCTCGGCTCCCTCCTGGATGACGAAGCCCTCGATGACGTGCGTGAGGACCTGGGGCTTCACGATGGCCTGCGGCGGTTTGCTCTCCCCGTTGTGCGGCGCGCTGCCGGTCACGGTGGGCGCCTCGCTCTCGTTCCCCGAGGTCATGGCCGGAGGCGGGGTCACGGGCGCGGCAGGCGGCCTCTTGGTCGAGGCCCCGCCCGCTGTGAAGCCGAGAGAGGCGAACAAATGGTTGATTGACAGGTCAAGCAATGCATTGATGCTTTTTCATGTAAAAGTGAATATTTGGGACTGTTGGCAAACCCAAAACAATGGCAAAGTCGTGATATTTCATAGGCGATTTAATCAGCAGCTTTAGGATTAATTGTCAGATTCAATCTTTGAATGAAAAAAAAAAAAAAAAAAAAATGTTTCTGGTCGTCATTTGTGACGATAAACTGAATAGTTTTGAACATAAATTGGACAAAAAGACACATTCAAAAGACATTGCCTTGGGCTCGAAGGATCTGTAATTAGAATTACATTTGACATTTTATAGGTCAAAATAAATAACCTTGAAACAAGTTAAGTTGCATTAATTTGATTAAGAGTCCTTAATCAAATCAATGCAGAACTTAAAGATGGTAAATCCACTTCATTTTAAGTAGATTTACATCATCTAACTGTGGATGTCTTTAAACTTGAGGAATAACACAGACATCATTAGAAACATTAGTTTAGTTATGTTCACCGAGCTCTTATTATAATCACATTACAGTCTTTATGAAGTCTCGTTTTACAAACACACTCAGTTCTCGTCACATCCACCTGCCCGCTGCGGGTCTCGATGACCTCACTGGTCTAATAAAAGCTGAACATTAAACAGCACAGCCGATCAATAACAAACAGCCGATCAATAACAAACAGCAGATCAACAACAAACAGCCGATCAATAACAAACAGCCGATCAACAACAAACAGCCGATCAATAACAAACAGCCGATCAATAACAAACAGCCGATCAATAACAAACAGCCGATCAATAACAAACAGCAGATCAATAACAAACAGCCGATCAATAACAAACAGCAGATCAACAACAAACAGCCGATCAATAACAAACAGCCGATCAATAACAAACAGCCGATCAATAACAAACAGCCGATCAACAACAAACAGCCGATCAACAACAAACAGCCGATCAATAACAAACAGCCGATCAATAACAAACAGCCGATCAATAACAAACAGCCGATCAATAACAAACAGCCGATCAATAACAAGCAGCAGATCAATAACAAACCCACGACGCGTCACGGATCACCGTCGCCATCAAAACCACGACGTCCCGTCTGCTCACGAAGCGAAAGTAAAAACACGCAACATGAATTAAATCTCTTACCAACTTCCGCTTTTTGCACAGAGAAAACACGCGCGCTTTGTTGTTGTTGTTGTTGTTGTTGTTGTGATGATCCGCGACGCACGCAGACGCACGCAGACCTGCAGCAGCTGCTGTGTGAAGTCGCGTCTAAGCTGCAGCGCCGCTAGAGGGAAGCTCTCAGACCCGGGTACGCCTCCCGGAGCCTCCCGGTTCCTCCCACGCAACACGGAGCCCGAGAGAAGAGCAGGGTCTCCGGGATCCAGCGACTCACTGCACCAGTGCAACCAATTCAACTGGGAAGCAGTGAAGCCACACACCCTCACGCTGTCAGCAGAGACGTAGAGAGACTTTAAGGGGCCACGTGGCGGGGAAAGACACCTAAAAGCGCTCAATACTTTTAAGGGTGAGTTTATTTTCCACACTAGGTGCACGTGCGGGTGGAGTTAGATCTGTGTGCGAGTTTGGAGGCTCTACATTTATTTGACGAGTTTAGTTACTTTTGCAGATTCAGATTAATAATAACATAAATGAACAATGATGTAATATTATAGATTATCAGCTGGGTATCTTGTGAGTTTACAGTTGTATTTTAGTGTATCAAGTAGTTGGAATTAGTTCCACTTTTCCCAGTTTACACATTTTCCCATCAATAATTCAATCCAATTATACTGAAATGTGCCATTCTGCATCATAAGAAATACAATCCAGGAAGTCCAGTTTGATAACAGACCAATGAGTTTGAAGCATGGATTATTAAGGGAGCTGGATCCTTGTGGCCACTTCTCCCCATTGACCACCACTATAAAAGTCACATGTGTGAAACCTCTTGACAGGACAAACGATGCCAATTATGAATCTTTGTGAGATACATTGAATATTTTGCATACAAGCACAGAGAAGCAATAGTAAGGTGCATAATGCAACGTTATTATGGTGGCGGTCATGTTATCGTGAGGTAAACAGCAGAAACCTTTCATTTAAATAAATAAGGGGGCTGTGTTTCTGCTCGCAGTGCTAATGTTTGTCTGAGCATCTAAAACCTCCAAATACCCAGAAAAAATACCAAAGACATGACATCACAGCCCTCAATGCATCCTGCAGCTTGCAGCCTGCATCGTCTTCATTGGTTCATTAAGTAATGGCCGCTCCTCTAAATGTCTCGTTTAAATACTTCAAAAGAGAAGCGACGAGTCTGAATATATTTTAAAAGCCGAGGTGTGAAACTCAGTGAAGACAGTCTTTGAAGCTGGAAACCCTGATTCCTCAATAAGCCCAAAACAGCTTTTGTTCAATTTTCCGAAAGTAAAAAAAATAAATAAAGTCGCCCAAAAATAAAAGGCGGCCATCGTCATCCTGCAGCCAGTGGATCCCCGAAATAGTTTCCTTCTCTGGTGGTTGGTGAGCATCACACCCAACTCGCTTTGCTGCCCATAAAACAGCAATTTGTGGTCAACACAATGTTTCACTTGACAAGAAACACAGCGCCGGCCCCCATTTCCAACCATTTAGGAGAATTATCGCTATAGAAACTGATCCGTGTCAACATTGAGAAAACATACACCCGAACGATGCGGCGCTCAGCAGGAAGAGTGGAGCGGCTGCATGACGACGTAGGACTGACCGCGAAGCAACCATTACAACTTCCTGGATGACCAAATGTGCACAGCAAGTAGAAGAAATACTGACGAATATTATTTCTGGGATTCTTTCGTTAGATAAAAGCTTTTTGACTGGATTATATTTTAAAAAAATAGAGACAACCAACATTTCAAAACTAGTTTAAAGTTCAGAAACGCTGATTCTGAGCACGCATCACATATTGTCTAGATCGACAAAAGTACTGGTACTGAAAACGTTGTTGACCTCATCCCCACTCACATGTGACCCAAACAGCATGGCTTTACCCTCCCATGTATGTAAATCTGTGTGAACAAAACATGGCAACCGCATTGTGGGCGTCGGCCTCGACCCTGTAGCCACACACACACACACACACACACACACACACACACACACACACACACACACACACACACACACACACACACACACACACACACACACACACACACACACACACACACACACACACACACACACACACACACACACACACACACACACACACACACACACACACACACACACACACACACACACACACACACACACACACACACACACACACACACACACACACACACACACACACACACACACACACACACACACACAGAACCAGCATGCGGCAAATTGTCACAGGCAAACAAAATAATGAAAACAAACTTCCAGAAATGAGGCCGCTTGTATTCCCGTTCACGTTCAGGGCTTTTTGTTGTGGGTTTAAAATGTTCAGTGTGCAGTGGAGTGAGCGGCGGTGCATTGTGGGTATCAGGTGAGGTCTCTGGCCTTAACCACGGAGAAAACAACAAGCAGAGCAATAAGAGACTGAGACTAGATGTGCTGCAGACACAACACGCTCTGAATCACAAGTAAACACCGGCATTGATTTTCTCCACCTCCTAATAGTCCGTCCAACTGGAGCCGAGCAGAAAACAAAGCTCACGCTCTCGTTTGTTTAAGCGCTCGTTTAAAAGTCCGCCTGCGAAAACGTTGGAGAACTCTTAATTTAGCAGCCGAGGAAATCCTGCCGAGTCGTTTACCTTGTGGCTGAACAGCTGGTGGCGTGACCTTGGGCTGCTCGGCGGGTTTGGCGGGTTGCGATGGCAACGGCGAAGGTGCAGGTTGCTGCTGTTGTTGCTGCTGTTGCTGTAGTTGTTGCTGCTGCTGCTGCTGCTGTCGTTGCTGCTGCTGTTGCTGCTGCTGCTGCTGTCGTTGCTGCTGCTGTTGTTGTAGTTGTAGCTGCTGCTGCTGTTGCTGCAGCTGTTGCTGCTGCTGTTGCTGCTGTAGTTGCGTGGCGGGGGCTGGGCACGTCTCCCTGACCACCAGCGAGGTTGGCTTATCTTTACTGTCCTGGAGCAGCCGGGAGGCCTACGATGTGAAGGGGAGGACGAAGGGAGAACATGAGGGATCTGAGACGGATCGGGCACTGCTGGTGCTTTTAATGCCAGTGACTCAAACATTACAAGACCATTAGGCTCGGAAAATATCGCACCAGTGGGAAAATATTACACCAGGAGCCCTAAACTTAGAAGATTCCTGTGTTTTTTTGTAATTTTTTTTTGTATGTCTTGGAGAAGAGTTTGATTCGGTGGGTGTTGATGGAACAAAACAAGAAGAATGTGAGCCGTTCAGACAGAAAGTCATGACCCAGTAGGAACTAATGGTACAAAAACAATGAATCACATTAAATATGCAACACTGGAAACACGACAAGAGATACCCTTCTACACCTATCCTCTAAATATATGAGCTATGTTATTTTGTAGGTATGAAAGCCAAGCTAGCAGCACTTTGTGGCTGAGGAAAAGTCCGGGGATCCCCAAAGTGATAACAATGTATCCCGAGAGGGAGGGCCTTGAATGTGCGAGGCAAATTTTAGGATTGTTCATTCAACAGCCGTTTTAATCGTAACCACAGAGGTCAACAACGCACAAAAGAAAAGTCAGGGGATTACCAAAGTAAACCAGCCGATACTCAAAGTGGAGCATCCCTATAACCACACTGCTAGCATGGCTCAAAACTAATCATTTAGATCCTTATTAACAGCGCTTTCTGCTCAGACTAGAAGAATGAAACTCAAACTTTCATGCCGTGTCTGCACAAACTTAAATCTAAACATTAATTTGACATGAGCCTGGCCTGCGTTTACACCAACATGCATCCATCGCCTCATCAGAGATGCATGCAACAGGTATTCAGTCCTTCAGCGGCTCTCACCGTTGGCTGTATCTGCAGGTTGATGGCGGTGAGCTGGACCGGCTGGGCTTTGGCGTGGTTGAGGCAGGAGTGGAGGGCGTGGGGGCTGATGGTGGAGTGGAAGATGGTGGCGTGCTGGCTGGTCATGGGGGGCTGGTGCGGAGCCGGTTTGGGCAGCACGGGGACCGGGTGCTGCGACGGCTGGATGGAGGCGGTCTGCAGCAGCTGGCCCGCGGCCCTCAGGGATGCTGGACTCTGGTGGACCACAAACTGCTGCTGCTGCTTGTGCTGCTGCACCAGGGAATGGGGCTGGATCTGTGTGTAGGCTGGACACAGGTGTAGGAGTGTTAATGACCACACAGGGCTCAATTATGCTAATGAGGACAGACAGGGAAAAACATGGAAAACACTGAAGGCAGAATCAGTGTTTTATTATTTGTATTTGTACTTTTTTTGTGAGAGGATTGACATAAAATAGCATTTAATGTTTTTATTCTGATCCTTAAGTTAAAAAGTTACTTTAGTTCACAGATTGGATTCAGATTTTGATGTAATCATTCTTATATATGTAAATAAATAATATATACAAATAAAAGTTTTAAAATGTTATAATAATGATACAATCACAATCTTTGGCCTAACTATAATATTGACAAAGTTATAATTTTGTGTTCAATATTTCTGCTACTAAGACATGTCTTTCATTAGACGTTTACCTGAAGATCCATCACAATTTTGATAATTAATTGGTGAATTAATTTATATTTGATCTGGTTCTTGCTTTACTTATTGTTTTATTGTCTTATGTCATAATCCATGGTATATCTTTGGCTTTTTTGGGCAATCGGACGTCCCTTTTGAGTCTTTTTTGTTTGGTTTTACGGATCCAACAATAATATCTGGCCAGATTTTACAGTAATTGGTAATTAATAGTTGCAGTCGTACTCTGCAACAAAGATTACACAACACACACGCCACATTCTCATCAAACGTCATCGCCCTCTATAAAAGTAACCCAGAAATATCTATCATGCGCTCTCACAGCTGTCCACTCCACACTCGGTGTATTCAAAATAGATGTCAGAAGAGCTTGTTTCGTAGCTCTCTCTTCCCCCGGCGTGTCCCGCGTCGACAGGATGTAAAACTAAGAGCTCGTGTAAAGGTTCGCCAAAGCGGGAGGCCCGGGCCATTATTCACAAATAGTTTCAAAAATCGGCCTGTCACCACCCGTCAGGGCCGCCGAGGGTAAAGAAGACATCCGGAGCTCGTAACCTGCCCCGGAGCACAAAGACACAGCGCATCAATCTTGTATCGTGTGTGTGTGTGTGTGTGTGTGTGTGTGTGTGTGTGTGTGTGTGTGTGTGTGTGTAGGAGAGTGCTTCAGCCCAAGTAGCCCGAGGCTAGTCTAATACAAGAAATGCCTCGGGACCGACCACGCGGAGCCGACTGCCCGTGACTCTCCTGGTGCAGCTCATGCTGAGTCAGCAGGTCCCGCCTCCTCCATCTTTAACAAACCCAGCAGGAAACACGGAGCAGCAGCAGCAGCGACCGGCTCACTCTTTACTGTTTGGTGATGCTGATAAAGCCCCCAATGAATCCAAAGCATGGAATTACATGGAGTGCATCACCCCCCCACACCCTCCCTTTGCTCCGCCCCCTGTTCTCTTCATGATGTTTCGAGTGGGCCGGGGGCCCATCTGGTTTTTAAAAAGTTTCCCTGTGAGGCATCGACCACAGCCTGTGCATGCCGGTCTGGTCCTTTTAAGGCTGCAGGATGTGCTGAGAAAGGTTTTTTTTTTTTTAATTCTCCTTTTTTTTTTTTTTTCTCCAACGTGTCGAGAAGAAAAACTCGGTCAGCCATGCCCGAACAGGCATGTTTTACAATATTCAGAGCCCGAGATGGGCGGAGACGTCCTGCTGCGTGATAATCAAAGACGTCAGCCGACGGGATGGTCGGGGATTAAAACGTTTTCAGACGATAATGACGTGCATCGGTTTAGCCGCCGGAAGGCTTTCACAACACCGTGGGCGCTTTTTCTCTCTTCCGTGCGATTCATTTGCATATCCGTGTATATATATATATATATATATATATATATATATATATATATATATATATATATATATATATATATATATATATATATTTTTTTGGAAACTGCTGTTTCTGTCATGAATAATTTCACGTAGACTGTAGATATTACGAGCCTGGCCCCCGGGGGGTCTTATTTTAGACTTTAGTTTCAATAAATTTACATCAAGATATAAACAGTTATTCAGATTCTTCCCTTCTCATGAGCTTCCTAGACGTCTGGAAACCAGGACAATGGCAACCATGAGAAAGAGGCACGACTCGAGGACAATAAGCCATGAGAAAGAACTCATAACCGTCAAGGGTTATGAGGGTCTGCACTACAATCTGTCATGGAAAACGTGTTTTTTTTTAAACTTTTTTGACCAAGACCCGGTGCACCGCGGCCAAGCCTTCGCTCTACGATTCATAAACAGTAGCGAGGGCACTCGAGGGACCTTTTATTTCACGGTTGTTACCGATGTTTATGCGGTTGTAAATGTGGTCGTAAAAATGAGACAGGATTTAAAAAAAGTACCGCGGCAGAGTCAAAAGTTTTCGTGATGATATAGTAGCAGCTTTTTAAATGGAAATGTCACTGAATCATAAAGCAGCAAGATATTTCTCTCACACACACACACACACACACACACACACACACACACACACACACACACACACACACACACACACACACACACACACACACACACACACACACACACACACACACACACACACACACACACACACACACACACACACACACACACACACACACACACACACACACACACACACACACACACACACACACACACACACACACACACACACACACACACACAGCCCCTGTGAATCCTGGTAACGTTCTCAAGCCCCTAATGAGGAACAGAGAGAAGACTTGGAAGGAGACGAAGACAGGGGAATTCATTGAAATGCTATTCCCCCACAAGGTCTTGGGATTTAGGCCTGGAATGACTCAGCCGCCCCCTCACACACACACACACACACAATCATAATATTCATTTTCTACGCCCCCAAAGTAATGAATGCGGGTGGATGCTTTACTCCAGCTGTGTGCCGTTGCACAATGAATACGTTCCTGATGGGTTTGGATCACCGGGGCCTGGAAAATCCCAGCGTTCCCACATTCTCACTGGCTGCTGCTGGTTTGGCGAACTGAAACAACAGCAGGCCTCACGCTGCCTTTCATCCCGTTGTTGCTTGGAATCAGTTGTTTTTTTTGTTTGTTTTTAATCTAGTAGGTATTAAAAGAATCCTGGCTAAATTAATCCAGCTGGGTTTTATTTAAAAACGCAAAAAAATAAATCTCATGTTCAAGTGAAAGCATGATGGTTTCTGTTGAGTCATGTTCACCGCTTATGAAGTAAAGACGTGTTCGTTAACGATACAATGTAAATAATCACATTATGGTTTTTAATTAGGTTGCAGACTTAAAAAAATATTAATAATAAGTTTAACCTCTTTATTGGTATCTCATCTGTCAAACGTGTTTCTCAGGTTTTTCTTCAGATTCTGAGCAAAATGCTAAAAAAATTAGACGTTATGTAGTAAATGACTCAGAAAGTAAGATTTTTAGATTGAGACTACAGTATTAATGCAAATAAAAAGAAAATAGAAGTTAGACTAGTACAACCCATTTATGGAGAATCATTTAAGATTCATGTAGCACAAACTAAATGCTCTTATTGACAGAAATATGTATGGAACTACTTTTAAATGAAACAATTACGCATAATTTCCTAAAACTGAACGAATACAAAATACTGTTTAATTCGACACAAAGCCCAATTATATTTACTGATTAAATGTAAAGGTTTAAATCACTGGTGTCCCGTCTGATGAGGCATGTCAGTACAAAACAGTTTTTACGTTGCAATTCAAGTTGCATAATGACCCCATCAGGGTGGATCAGACATCCATGCATCCTCAGTGTATTAACTCCTCAGCCTCTCCTGCCTCCTGATCCTCAGTGTATTAACTCCTCAGCCTCTCCTGTCTCCTGATCCTCAGTGTATTAACTCCTCAGCCTCTCCTGTCTCCTGATCCTCAGTGTATTAACTCCTCAGCCTCTCCTGCCTCCTGATCCTCAGTGTATTAACTCCTCAGCCTCTCCTGCCTCCTGATCCTCAGTGTATTAACTCCTCAGCCTCTCCTGCCTCCTGATCCTCAGTGTATTAACTCCTCAGCCTCTCCTGCCTCCTGATCCTCAGTGTATTAACTCCTCAGCCTCTCCTGTCTCCTGATCCTCAGTGTATTAACTCCTCAGCCTCTCCTGCCTCCTGATCCTCAGTGTATTAACTCCTCAGCCTCTCCTGCCTCCTGATCCTCAGTGTATTAACTCCTGTGCACACCTGTCCCTCATGGCCTGCTGCTATGGCAACCCATGTTAATTTTTCTTTTCCCAGACAGCGTGCAGCCAGATTTTCAGCTTCCATCCATCCCTTTCATTTTATGTGAATCCATTACTGCAACAAAGCAAGACACAGTTGTGCACTGACACACGCAGATAACCCCCCCCCCCCCACACACACACACACACACACACACACACACAAAGATCTGAATATGCAGATAAAAACAACAGCACGCATTAACACATTGCACTGCCGTGTGTATAACGCTTACAGTCATGTAAATGCAGGTAGCACACACTGTATACATGCATATGGTACATGCATGCACATATTTTTAGCTTCTTGCATCAAATACACTATTCTGTGAAATGTGATATCAGGACCCCAGAAAAGTGATGGAGCATCTGAAGTGGCTTATCTTGCAAACAGACTGGACTAATTGGGATTTAATCAGCGTGAACCTCTGGCATATTCACACTAAAAAGGAATTAAAAATTACAAATAAACAGCCGCTGACCTTAAATTACATAACAAGAAAGACTCAGAGTGACTTTCACAGCTAATTCCCAAAGCAGCTCAACTGTTTTCAACACACTTTAACACGGATGGTTTAAAAAAAGAAGAAGAAATCTTCTCATCTAACACACGATAAACACGATAACACATTTCTACTGCATATGACAGCTGCCCGGAGCCCCCGAGTCTATTTCGAGGTTTAAAAATGGACATCTGTTTCAAAAAGAAGAAGCATGCAGCAGCTGGATATTTGGCAGTTTAATTTATCTGCCTACTTCCTCTGGAGTGTTGCGTGTCAGAAGCTAAGTGCTATTTGCTCTGTAACCAATGTCACCCGAAAACCAGAAGAAGAGTCTGCAGCCAGACCAGCAGCTTGGGGGGATGAACTTATCAACATAAAGCAGATGTTTGTCAGGTATGAGGAACTATTTTCATCATCATTTTAGTTTAGAATGTTACGCCAATATTTGCACTAAACACAAAGTACAGCTGAGGTGGATGGGGCTGTCATTAAATTAGCAGGTATTTTAAAACCAAAAGAAATGGACCAAACATTGTTTTTACTGGTTATGGTGCTTAAAAAAATAAAAAGTATGGGTATTACTAAAGTTATGAGAACTGTTTATTTGAATGTCTCTTACTAGTCCAGTATGTTGATATACTTAAATTTGCGATATTGGAACATATAAAAAAAGGAATATATATATATATATATATATAATCTTATTTGTTTTACTTTGTATCTTCAGCATGACCAACTATGCTCTGGTTTACTTGATCAATATGTAAGTCTGAGTGCCTCACCCTTATTTTTTACCCAACTAATGAAGAAGATTTTCATTATCAACTGATTGATCAGACACAATTTGAAAATGGTGAAAAATCTACAGAAGAGCAAAATGATATCCAAATTACAGAAATATTCACTTTTCTATCACATCAAACAAAGAAAAGCAGCAAATCATCACATAGGAGGAGCTGGAAGTATAAAATGCATAATACTTAATAAAAGACGATTCATCAATCATCAAAGTTAATCGACTAACTGATCACGCTCTAAAACCCATATTGCTATTATTTTCCCGATATACACCAAACGCCTCTGGGAGAGAGTTCCTTCCTTTGGTTGGTGCTGATAAAAGCAGCACCAGGATCAGTTTTAAGAAGCCTGCACATGAACCCTCAGCGATGGGGATGCGGACGCCACTCACCTGGAGCAATCAGGGGCTGAGCGCCGATGGCGGTGACGCTGCGGCTCATGTTTATAGCTCGGACCTCCGTGGCTGCAGCCTCCCCCTTCTTCCCCGCTTCGAACGGGCCGTCGGAGGAGCCGGCCTTCGCCCCCGTGGAGGCCGGCGTCACTTGGCCGGGACTCTTGATCAGTGAGGCGGGCTGGATGGGCACGGGGCTCTGCTTCAGACTGAGAGCCTGCAGGGTCTGGGTCTGAGAGGAGGACGTGGTCGCCCCCTGCTGGCCGCGGATCACCAGGTTCTGGACCTGATTCTTGAGGAGACAGAATGGTGGGAGATTGTTGACAAACAGATTTACAAAGTGGGTTTAAGGATCAGATATTAGCAGTATGTCTGGACTGTGTTTATTACAAAATGTGTGCAGATAGACTATACTTTTCATATTCTGACGATATTTTTAAATATCACAGCACTAGTACTAATTATTTTATCTCATTGCAAGGTGATCTCTTGAAAGATTATGTCAATAATCTGACATTTAAACACCAATTCTGGACATTATGAACGCTTATTATGAACTATATTGTAGGACTGGGCTGTATGCTCCTCACGGCTGAACTCTTGGGATGCTGATCCTAACAGATGTAAACGTGCATTGTGTATAAGTTCGGCTACTTTGAGTTTGGGTGAGGACGGCTGAGCGTGAGGCACCACTGGTTTAAAAACTAGTTCAGATTATCGTTTTATGATCGCATCGTAGCCCTCTGAATCGGACCCGAAGCGTGAGATGCTCTCATAATACTCACATAATCCAATGCATGGCTTCCAGTTGCTCACCGCAACAGTTTCTCCAAATGTTACACTCACCTGACCAGAGGGATCAAGTCCAGGACGTTTAATAAAAGGTTTGTAATTCTACTTGTCATTTAGTGACATTCGGACCCACCTGTGAGGAGGTCTGCGTGGAGCTCTCTGATTGGACGGCCGTCACCGTGGCCGTCGGCGTGAAGATGAGCTGCGGCGACAGAGGAACCGCCCGGCCCAGGCTCCTGGCCACCTGCACCAGGTTGTTCTGCTGTGCCTGGAAGAGATGGCAGGTTGAAAACACACAAGTTCCACCACAACCAGCAGCAGAAAATAGGCCAATAAATCTGTGTGTTCCTTCAGCGACAGCAACACCTGCTACAGGAGAGAGAACACCTGTGACGTGCAAAAAAAAAAAGAAAATGAAGTTTTCCGGGCATGCACGCACATTCAAGACATTCCCAGCCTCTGGGGCACGACCCCCCCTCCTCTGCTGGCAAAATGAGAAAGGCACACAGCACACTATTGACTATGGCAAAGTAAGCCGACACATGCACCGATCCCAAAACACACAGAAACACTGGAGAGTGTTTAATGATGCCATGTGTGTGACTCTGTGTTTATGTATATATGCACACTCATGTGAATGCGTCTGCGGTCTCACCATCTGTGCACGCAGGTACATCTGCGCCTGGCTGGCCGTGAACGTGGGGCTGGACGGGCTGCCCAGCAGAACAGCCTGCTGGGAAATACTGGTGGGGGTTGAACTGATGCTCTGGGCCCGGCTGATCAGCTGGGCGGCTGCCGGGGAGGTCGTCAGGTTGATCTGCAGGGAGACGAGGATAATTAGGAAGGTTATGCACTTGTCTGTGCCATGTGTCTTTGGCATGTGGTGAAAAGGAAACCCACAAAAGACATGAGATCCAGAATATGTTGACTTTTTCACCCCTGAATGTTACAAAAAAAATGCATTTAAATCTCTTCCGAAGCAAAAGAGAAGCAGCACAGCTAGCGTGGAGTTTCCTCAAAGCATCTTGTTGCCAAAATCAACTTAATTCCACGATGACCTAATATCCAACGATAACTTTAACCTTAGAGGCTCCTCGGAGACACGACCCGACAGTACAAACTGCACCCACCGTAGCCTGAGTTGATCCCGTTTGCTGGGAGGAAGTGCCGTTCTGGGAAGAGCTTTGCCGGCCAGCTGCGATACTAGCCTATTACAGGGCGAGAGAGAGAGAGAGAGACCTTTACAATTTCCTGAAACATGTCTTGGAGGCGGGTCGACAATACCGCGGTGAGGCTGATTCTCTGGTGCGATGACCGACCTGCTGGACGGCGGCCAGGCTCTGGAGCTGAGCGGTGCTGAGGCTGTGCTGCTGCTGCAGGGCGGCGGTCTGCAACATCAGATGCTGCTGCTGAGCGGCGTACATCTGCTGCAGGTACTGAGCTGCCGTGCTCGGCCGGTGCAGCGCCTGCTGGAACACCTGCACGCACAAAGTCACCAGAGCTGGTTATGTAATGTGACGTGCAAAAAAAGAGAAAGAAAAGAGCGTCGCTCAAGTTATGTCTGGGTGTGAAAATTAGAACGGTAGCATATCGAAGATCTGTCCTATAAATGTTGTTAAAAACAGAAGAAGAAAGTAACAATATCATATAGAAATCAGAGATGAAAGGACGGGGCTTTGAATGACTCGGGGGTTTTGTAATAGATCACAGACTGTGAATCTAGATTTGATAAATATAATTTGACAGGGAGAGCCTCACTCCCCTCTGGAGTGTTTCAAAAAAACATCTCAAACTTGTGATCGCTGCGAGCCGGCAGACAGAAATAAACCAATTCCATCGACCATTGTCTGCGAGAGACTCCTTGACCCGCTTATAAACAGAGCTAAAGCTCCCAAATAACTCCCCTCACCCTTCACCCCTGGAAGTGCCCTCTTCCTGGTTGCCAAGAAACCAGAGAGGATATTGACCTGTGGTCCGCAGACGCATCCGGACCTACACCTTGGAGGGAGGGGCAGGGGGGGGAGGAAGAGATGCAACACGCTGACCATAAATGAGCAGCAGTCCTTTGTGCTGCTGGGTGACAATGGCGCCCGCCTTGTGAGGCTGGATGCAACAAAAACCCTGCAGTCAGAGAGTCGGCACTCCAAGTTAACAGGGGCTCATCCTGGTGTCAAAAGGGGGTCAGGAGCTCTGAAGCACCCCTTCCTTTAACCGTGAACAGATCTGTGAGACGGCCCCTCGTTTGAGGCTCCTACAGCGAAGACAAGCGGCTGTGATATTTTATTTGTTTATTCATTTATTTCCAATTAGAAAATTACGTGTTGGCTTGTATTTGGTGTTACAAACACCAAAATAAGGCAGTAGAGCAAAGAATAGGTATTTGTCTGTCTCACACACACACAACTCACCTGCACTGTTTGTCGATCAGGTATCCCGCTGTAAACAGATATCTGAGGCACCGTCTGTCTTCCCGCTGTAGTACTACTACTGGCACTACTGTTAGTGTTACTACTACTACTGCTGCTACTACTACTGGAAGTGGTGGCAGTAGTAGTGGTAGTAGTTGTAGTGTTAGAGGCATTACTACTGCTGGCAGCTGTGGTGCTGGAGGCGGCGGCGGCGGCGCTGTTGGCCGTGGAGGCGGGGGCCGCCGGCTCGCTCTCCATGGTGCCCTCTGCTCGTCTCACCTTTGACCCCCGGCTCTTCTGAATGGCTCTCCTGTGCCTGAGGAAGAGAGAGAGAGAGAATAAGAAAAAGGAAGAGCACATGAGGAAACTTCCACACAGTGGACTCTCTTTATGCCCCGAAAGCCAAGAAACTATATGCATAACTATATGCATCTCATCAGATTGAAAGATGAGAATACAGTGGACTCTGTAGCAGAAGATAAACAACACCTGTACATAGAAGAAAGATTTGATCTAAAACATAAATCATAAAAGAAGTGAGTGGGAGCATGACAGAGATGAAACATTTTTAGGGCTGCAGCAAACGATTATTTTCATTATGCATTAATCTGCAGAACGTTTTCTCAATTAATGGATTCATGTTTGTCAAAAAACCGGCCCTAATCTTTTTTAAATATTGAAATAGCTTGACAAAAAAATTAATAAAAAATAAATAAAGACATTTGCCATCATCTATGACAAAGAGAGAATGAGAAACTGGAAAGAATTAACTGATCGTCACATAGTTGCCAGTTGACCAAAAGATGAATCGTATTTGCATATTAACAATCCTGAAATATATAAATCAGGAACCCAATAGAGTACCTGCCTCGCATAAATGATGCTATTTCCAAAGGATGCTCCTCGATCAGACTGCAGAGGGACTCACTGCGGTAAATAAAGTTCTGCATTACTCTCATCTGCAGCAAGACCAGTGTCAGCTGGGAAATTAACGATTCTTCTGAAGTCGGTTTATTTTTATGCACGATTTCTCAGCGGGAATATCAAATCTAAATGTCCGCGCCTGTTAAAATAAACGATCCCTGCACCGTCCCGTGAAACAGGCCGGTTCTGAAATGTTGGGCCTAAACCAAGAGGATGACATCATTCTCCAAAAAAAAAGAAAGAAAAATAAAAAAGCGAGGCATGGCACAACAAAGCTGGTTAGGGCAGCACACAAAAATGTGTTGTGGGAAGCTAATGAAATCCAGAGAATTAAAGCATGAAAGGAGGCATAGCTGGCCAACATTAGTGGCCTGCCTAAAAATAATAAAAACATCTTAAAAAGTGGAGCGCTTCACATACAGGAACACACACATTTGGTGCAAGTTAATTGGGAAAAGGGGGCATTTCTGAGATGACTTTTCTTTAGTATAAGTAATACGTATAAGGCCTATTTATTACGGAGACTCACTCAGAGTCCCGCCTCCTTCTTACGGTCACAACAAGTACCAAGTTCAGAAGATAAACGGCGTCCACGTCCATTTTCTTCTCGTCAGTCACGAGGAAGAGAAAAGAGCGAACAATTTACGAGCCCTCCATAAAAGCCTTTTTTAAGAAGGCTGGTCCCCTGGTGCTCCGCTATCCATTAGTAAAAAGGAGGAAGAGGTTCAGGGCCCTCCGGACAGATGAGGAGGAGGATGAGCTCCAAGCATGACAGGTTGAGTAGATGTGAAGAGGAAGGGGAGGAGAGGAAGGGCAGAGGACACGAGGAAGTTTGTTAAAAGAATATGGAGAAAGGTCAGAGGTCAATGATGAAAGCAGAGCTCGGACGGCGCAGGAGGACTTGAGATGCTGGTGGTGGCGAGGACGAGGTGGGATTGATGAGTGTGTACGTGTTGGGGTGGTGGTGGTGGTGGTGGGGCGGGGGGGATTTAAACAGCATGACAGCTGATGTACCAGAGCTGAAAAGAGAGGCCAGAACCGGGAGGATGGCATTTCTAGCCTTGAGGTTAGAGGTGTGAGTATTAAGTCACAGGTGTGTGTGTGTGTGTGTGTGTGTGTGTGTGTGTGTGTGTGTGTGATGGGGGGTGAAGGTTGAGTGAGCAGGTTGAGGATTTTAAGCTGGTTGGAGTGGAAAGAGGGTGTGATGGAAGTAATTAAATAAAGGACCAATGCTGCCGCCATGTTGCAATTCTTAAGCTATTTCCTCCTCCTCCTCCTCTTCCTCATTATTCTTTTGAACGGATTAGGGGCCAAAGCACGGCGCCACAGCCCACTTATGCCACAAAGCGGACTTGTAAACAAACTGCAATCTTATTCTTTGAAGCGGTGAAGGAAGACCAGCCCCTAAATGTCGGAGTAAACAAACCAATTGCTGAAGGAGGAAAAAAAAGAGTTTGAGCCTTTTGTTTGTGGAATTGTGCGTTCAACGAAAACAATATAGCTGCTTGTGAATTAGGCAATTACTGTAATGATAACATCCGACAATTTTAATCATTTACGCTTTGACATGCAAAACAGAGAGAACTCTTTTGAATAAGCAAGCAAGTCTGGAGTCATTCCCTGAAATGAGGACGCTTTTAAATAAAACATGAACATCAAACGCAGACGATCCCCCTAAAAACTGACATAAATTAAATTTAGGAAAAAAAATATATAAAAACTACAATCGGTTGTTAATCCCTCCCCCCAAAAAAGGTACAGTGGGGTTTAGCCTGCTGATATCTAGCAGGACTCTGGTTGTAAACAAAGCACAGTCTGCCGTCATTAGCCTACATCCCAGAGCCCATTGCCTCCTCGTGTGTGCAGAGGGGAGGGAATCCCCTCCGGTAATGATGCCTTCATCCGCTGTCTTTCTGAGAGGAGGCAGCCATCCGTCAGCGAAGAGATGCAATAGAGAGCGCCCCCTCCATCCCCTCCACTCTAATCCTTAACCCCACTTCCACATCCGTGCCTTTCAGATGGTTTAGGGAAGAAAAAAAACACACACCTGGTACCCACAAAAGTGTTGAAGCCAAATGTGTTTGAGAGCAATATCAAAGCAGCCGGTCAGCATCACAAAACAACACAATCATCTCTGAGCTCCTCTCACCAGAGAACATATTGATCTGCACATGCTGGCGTTACAAGACCGCGAGAGAAGCGACTGTCAAGATGCGCGTCTGGAGGATTTGCATGGCCTGCAGGAAGATGAGAGCCGTTAAGAGACTGTCAGACAGACTGGCTGTCTCCACAGAGCTTAGATCATCACAGTGAGGAGTAAGTGCATCAGCCTCCATCAGTGTCCATCAGAATGGAAAACTCTCACGACCCACATACACAAAAAAAATAAAAAACACCACTAGAACGCACAAATCGATTGATGTGCGATAATGGCTTTAATAGCCACGAGAAAATGTGCGTGTGTGTGCAAAGGGGGGGGGGGGTCCTCCGCCGCTGAGACAAAGCCCCCCTAACCCTGGTGCTCCTACCTCCTCCGGCCCCCCCAACGCGATGCAGGGGTATGATGCCCCATCCCCCGGGAGCGTGCGGTCCTCCTGCAGGATGCTGCTCCTCTTTGTCTGGCTGGCTGGTCGGCCGGCGGACTGGCTGAATGAGCGTGTGTGCGTGTGTGTGTGTGTGTGTGTGTGTGTGTGTGTGAGCGTCTCCTCCGTGCCGTCTATCCAAACCCCCAGCACCTCTCGTCTACCCCCAACACACACAGCGAGCTCGTTGTCCCAGCATCAACACCCCACTCCACCAACCGGGCCGCCTCCTGATTATTTGGTATCCTAGCGACAGCCAACGGGGCGGCGGTGGAATCCCCGTGCAGAGCAGCGTGCTGATTGGTCAGCGGGATCCTCTCTAATGAAGATGATGGTAATGATTTTACTCTGTCTTTTCCCCTCCCCCCTCCGCTGCTGCCTGAATACTGATTTATTTTTAAGGATGCTTAGACTCTCCAACATAAGGTCGATTTTAATCATCACCTACATTTTTTTTTTTGTTAAATCGAAGGTAATGAGGTATTTGATTGACATGACAGCTCCGAGATAGCATAGGCATTATTTTTCCTTAAGCCTACGTCTGGACAGCTGAAAACTGAAGTCTCCATTTCAGTGCCTTAAATTTGAGTGTCCACAGGAGAAGTTATGGAAAAGCATCATTTCCACAAATAACCAGCAGCGGTAAGTGGGCCAATTTCGTATCATAACATTCAGCGATGGACGGGAGCAGCAACTCTCGGCCAGAGCGTTGAACCCGTCGTCTAACTAGCAGGACGGTCATCATCATTAATGCTGTGACAAGACTGACAATGATCCAAAGAGATGAAGAAACAGAAATCAATAAAAATGATGATCCGTCATACATTACAGTACCTGCCCGTTGAGAGGTAGAAAAAAAAAAAAAGAAGCTAAAACAACAGCATCAACTCAACTAATAACATACATCAGGATCAGTGAAGTCGCAGCAGGAAGTGCATCAAACCCTCCGAATCGTAGCAGTTATGGAAATGAAATGCAAAACAATAAAGACGACAACCCTCTCCTGAAATTGAAATGGGACGGCGTTCGCAGCTGAATTTAAAAACCCATCTCTTTAAAAACGACAACAGAATTCATTCACGTGAAATAGGGAAGATAAAAACCGGAGGATAATGGCATACTTATGCTGTGCCCCGCCACATTAACACGCCACCCGACTGTCTGGCTGTATGAAATGTAGCCATTTGAACCGCTCGCTGGTGCGACGTGGTATTGATTGGGGCCGACCAAGCATGATCCTCATTGATTATCATCTCCTCATTAGCATATAGATTAGCTGGCGGTTGCAGCCCAGGAAAATTTTGAGCCTGGAGTCGCACACTTGGCAGACAGAGATGAGCGAGATGAGGGATCAAAACAAGGAGGGGAGGAGGAAAATAAATAAAATATGGCTCGGTGTCGGTGCCGGAGAGAGCCCGGGACCTTTCAGATGAGCAGAGAGCGGTGAAGTGAAGTGGAGGCGCCAGGGGCGTTAAAACCAATAAGCCCCGGCCACCTTTTCTTCAAAGAGCATCCGAGCTCATTATTAAATTTTGAGAAGGCCGACGCCAAACAAGCTCTTCGTGGGGAGCGAGCGCAATTACAAACGGTCTCAGGCACCATGTGAGCCTCGCTCTCAGACGCCTACGTCGAAAGACACCGGCAACCAATGCATTAAAAAGTTTGCTTGAAAAAGTCCTCATTAGGATTTATCTGAAAACGTTGAAATTAAATTAAAAAAAAAAAAACATGTCAAGTGACACAGGATGCAGAAATAACACGAAGCTGCTTAATTAAACATTGTGGTCCTTTAAAAACAGAAAAAGAAAATCAGCTTCTTCTTCCTCCTTTTAGGAGGTTGATTACATTAATTGGTTGAGTTTGGGTGAGCAGCGGCTGTTTGTAATCACGCGACACATCTGCCTGCCAGGCTCATCAATTTTTATGGACAAAGTGTTCGAGCTGGTTGAAAATTTCCTCAGAAAATGCAAATACTGCAAGTGAAGGATTTGGCGTCCTGCATCTATTAAGATTCAGAGCATCCAGGCGAGTCCCTGAGGGAGGCCGTCATTACTGCAATGTTTTTTAATGATTATAGGGCAGATGAGTCAAGTGCCTGAACAATTAGTCAATCGACAGAAAATGTACATTAGATTCTAATGATAGATAGCATCTCAGGTGAGAGGATTTGCAGCTTTGGTGATTCCTCTTTGAGTTTTGGACCCTCGGTCGGGGAAAAACAACCAATGTTGACTCTTAAAGGGGAGGTTCTTCTGACATTTAGAACAGAGAAATTGAAAAAAGTAAGTTCAGTGCAGTAATCATGTTTAATTAAAGAACCAACACATCTTAACTGACAATACACGTCCCATAGAGAGATGCAGACATCTGACTTCAGTCCCGTTGCCGGCTTGGCCCACTGTTTAAAATCCCAACAGCAATCGGTTCCCCATCCTGTGCGCTCTATAAAGCAGCATCTCGGCGGTGATGCCGAGGTCGTCCCCCCTGAGGGGCGGCGGCGGTCGATGGGTCTTGTCCAAACAGAGCGAGCGGGGCGCTGCCTTTGTTGGAGTGTGTAAGACAGAGATACCCTCTGATCCCGAGGCAAGATTGGTCGGGTAGCCGTAATTGAGACATCTGACTCAGACGGACTTTCTCCTTGCACAGCTGAGCAGAGCGGCACAAAGAGACGCTGGCTGCCTTCCAGGTTAAGTGTGCTGAGCACGTGTGTGTGTGTGTGTGTGTGTGTGTGTGTGTGCACACGATTCCAGCACACATGGACTCCTGCTGTGGGGATACAAAACACTTTCACTTGACTCTCCCCAGAGGGGTTCAGCTTTATTTAGTAAGGCCCGCCCAGCCTGCTCCACGAGATGCTAAAAAAAAAAAAAGAGAATCGCTCGAACTGTTAACAAAACTAGGAGGAAGCAGATGGAGAAGCACAGAGACGAGACTGTGGCAGGAATGAAAAGATTCTCACTCTGATCTATAAATACCGGTTAAATAGTTCTGGCAAAGCTAGCAGATTAGCGACACGCTTCAATCCGGCACCGTTCTATCCGAGGCATCACTCTCGGGCGTCGATCCCACCGAGAGGGGGGGAAATAAAAATGGGTCAGGTATGAGCAGCGGCACAGTAGAAGAAGAGGAAACAATGTATCGCTTCGCTGCCTTCAGACACGAGCGCTTTCAATTTCCATCGGCGCCGCACATCAAAAAGTTCAAAGGGATGACAGAGAAGCCTCCGGGTCGCCGGGGACCCGTGTGATCTGAAAGGATGTATCTCTTTTATTCGGCGTCTACGAACCACAGGCCCAGAAACGGCACGGCGTTCACATTTACGCCAATTATGTCGGGAAATGAAGGCACTCAATTCATTTTCCTTCGCGGAAATATCAATGTCATAACAAAACACCCCGATACCGGTATCCCGCCCGAAGACCCGATAAAAGCCGATGCAAAGGTCGGCCTAATCATCTACTGAGACGGATACAAAAGGTCACCGCTGGGTCGGAGTGGTCTTTCATCCGATTTGACATTTTTGTCTAGCAATTCCTAGGTTTATCAAAAAAATAATTAAAAACACAGCCGTTGAAATTATGAAACGCTTCACAAACATCTTGGACTGACGCTGTTCGTATATTTCTACTTTAATGTAACAGCACTTTGACTCTAGTCGGCACCAACAGATCTGTGTAATGCTCCTTTATATCACGCTGTCGAGCTTTAAACAATTTATTTATTATAATTAAATGCAATAAAGCACAAATTCTGCTCCCTTCCGTCAACATGCCAGCTTTTATCCGTGCACAGCTGGATGTTGTTGACTTCATCCACTTAAGCCGGGCTAACAAGGGGAACAAAAATGCACATGTAATTACAAAAATCAGACAGGAAATTGGCAACAAAAACAACAATTGTTTCGTGATGTCTTGCATGTCTACTGACAACGTGCACGTGACTATAAATGGAAATGCTGGCCGTTGCGGCGTGTTAAAAAAAAAAAAAAAGGCACTGAATGAGAAGGGACTGCTGTTTTATGTTCCACGGCTGCCGATTGGTTGTTCCAGTCATTGACATTTGACCCACCTATCATGTGCAGCGTTTATCTGATGCCACAGACGGCTCTAATTATTGTCAATTAAGAGATCGTCAAGTAAAAGTGACCTTAGACGGCTTGGCTCTGGGACTTTGTTGGTGTGCAGTGCATTGTGTGCGTACAGGAGAAGTGAGTAATTAATGGTCTCTGTTAGAGTTTAAGAGGGAGAGGCAGTTAACAACAGATTGAAGTTCAAAGGGATGTCGTAAGCTTTGAATTGCATCTGAATCATAGCTTTTTGTCCGTATCCATTTTGGATGCATTTAACTCAAGGTTGTTGTTGCTGTGATATAACTGAACTAGACCTGCGCTCCTTCAAGAAGCTGTGCAGGTGTTACTAATTAGGTTTTGCATGTAAATAATTATCATACCTTTGTTAAATAGATGTTATTAGCGGTATTACTCACCACAATTCCTGTTCATGCTATGTATAGGAGCCATTATCGATAATTTGGATTATGGCAGGTGTGGTCGAACACTCCTTTGCTATGTTTTCATCACTTAAAAAAGGGAGTCTAGTAACAACAATGATCATTTCTTCCATAGCAGGTGTAGTTATTGGCTGGGGTTCAATTTGCTGTATGTTTCCCTCATTTGTTCCAGAACCACACATCATCCACATCCCCCTCAATATATGGCAACAATAAAGAAAATGTTCAATTGGAAAGTCCAATCGGACGGCCCTATTCCCCCTCTGAGTGAACGCACCGAGCCTCTCTGATGCTGGTCCTGCTTATCTCTAATAGAGGCAGACGAGGGAGCGTCGCACCTCGCATGCAAATGTGTCTTAAACAAAACATGACGTGTGGCTCTCGCGTTAAATAAACTAATCATTACATTTCATTTTCATTAAATCGACGGTAAATGGCCAGGTGTCAACTATGAGAATGGATGTGCAGTTGTCCCCCACACTGTGTGATCTCAGGGTTTATAAAAGGAGTCCCACTATGTTATAATAAACACTTGGCATTCTTGAAGTGGATATAGCGAGCGTGCCCCTGTAAATAAACGCCGGCAGCCTTGAGGAAAATCCTTGAGCTTCGTCACTGAACCTGTTGCTGCTTTTTATTCCATAAATAAGCGAATTACAGGGCAAGATCTGGCCCTCTTGAGATTGCAGATAATATGAGGAGGCGGTGTTTTTCTAAAGAATAGCAACGTTGTCCAGTGACTAAACCATTCCTTTAGCTCATATGTATTTCATCAGACACTCTGTGGTTCCAAACGGATGTGAAAAGCTTCATGGGTCATCAGAGGTCACCGTGTAAAGTGGCTGATCTAATTGGCTGCAGGAAAGGCCATCGCAAAAGGGAGTTAACCACACGCCACTCTGTCCATTAAGAGCCTAACCTTGAGTGTGCCTGTAGATGTACAAGTGTATCTGAATCAATTGGACTGTTTTGCAGTGCACTGCTATTACATCTTTTTAATCTATATATTTGAAGTGCTGTACGTGTGATATTTAGACACAAAATCCTACAAATCCTATTTTCACAATTGATCGCTTGTCATTTTTCTTCACTTTTATCACTTCAACCGGTGCAATATAAATACTTTTTATTCTGTCTGTATATATAATATGCTATTGTGGATTATTTTACTCTTTTACTGCCTACTTTACTTTACCTGTCTTCTGCTGTAATCCTGCAGTTTCCCCACTGCAGGACTAATAAAGGATTATCTCATTGTATTTTATCTTTTCAAGCAAAAATGTCAAATTTGCTGCTTCCACTTTCTCCAATAAAATTGCATATCTTTGTGTTTCAGACTACAAGTTGAACAAAACAAGCAATTTGAATATGTTTCTTTGCATTCTAGCAAACATGCAAAGCAATAAGAGCAAAAGGAAAACAAGGATATTTATAATGGAAACAACTGCCTGGGTGCAAACACACCCACGTGACCACACACTGTGTGTAAACCCAACACACAGACACCTAAAGCCGGGACGTTATTTTGACTACGAGGAGGTCACTGGAAGGCCATGGCCACACTGAGGGGGCGGGGCTGACCTACACTAAACAACGTAGCTCCGCCTCCGTGCCAAAGGCCATGACCTTTAGGGACACACACATTCCTCTCGCGAGCACCTGGCTAACTTTTTTTAGGAGGATGAGGCAAAGCGCAAACTACAAAAGCAGAAGATGTGCTGTCGCATGGCTGGCCGTAACATACAAATAACAATTTTTTTTCTCACGCACTGGTTTTCCATTCATGCCTCAATTCCTCCTCGGGTCGCGGGTGCTGAATTCCTCCACGACACGAGCTAACCCCGGAGCTACGTGGCTTGGTATCCTCACCACGGCGCTTCTTGTTTCCACCGAGCTGTACGGAGACACCAACGGGCTACAACCGGCCGTTAAACACCGCGAGGAAGCGGGCGAGCCGAAAACAAACGCTGCCTGGTGTTGTTGTTGTTGTTGTTGTTGTTTTGGGGCCCCGAGAAGACGTTAGCTCATACGACACGTTAACTTCACGCGTTCCGACACACGCAGCACTAAACACACACACACACACACACACACACGGGGACTGACCCCCGCCCGTGTCGAGCGTGACACCCCGTGTGAAGAATCAAGCTCAGACGCCGCACTCACCGTTGTCGTGAAAGCCTCGGAGCCTCGCTCGTCTCTGGCCGCTGGCTGTTTTTTTTTTTTCTAACTGATATTCTACACCATTTTCTGGATGGTGGCTCGGAGCAGACCAATGAAGGAGCAACGCAAAGGGGTGGGGGCCGCCGCCGGAGCAACTCTTAGCAGTTTGCGTTCCTAACCGACAACGTGACGCGCATCTGACCAATGAGCGTAGAGTATGATATGTGACCCCGCCCCTTCTGCTGTCAGCCAACACCCCCCTCTCGCCCTCCACCCCTTAGCTCCACCCCCCAACCCCCCCCACCCCTCCCGCCTTGTGGCTGGTTCCATGCGCCTGTCAAGAGGCGACCGCTGTAATCGTCTCCGTGGCAACAAGGGATTTAACCCTTTGCTATGTTTACATTTTTTTTAGCTCCGATTAAATTCAGTGAGGAAGTGTGCAGAGAAGTTACGATGAAGGAAATATTGCTGTGCAGCGGTTGCAATAAAAAAAGTGTGAAAAGTGCAAAAATATGTAGTGCAAAATTCTCCATGGTCCATGGTAACAATGATGTGGTGCAAATCCAAAATATATACAATAAATACAATGTCAAGATCAGTTAACAGTATGGATAAATGTAAAAAAACAACAACAGTAAGGATCAGTTTAGGTGTGTTGCACACGTAGTATCAGATCTAAAAGAACATGACTAATTTGAACTCTTTTATATGTTTTAATAATTTAATCTACAGCAATGCACCATATTCTATATCATCATATGTTTATAATGTCGCTATCCCGTTAGAACCACGTATCTCCAACAACTCAACTTTTAGCTTAGTTTTCTGTTTTCTGTACCTGAAATTAATCTAGTACAGAGGTATTTACTAGAAGTATAACATGTAGTTGAATACTCAAGTAAAGTAGATGTACATCTAAAATTAACAGTACTGAGAATGCATTTAGTTACATCCTATTGGTGGTTTTCAGCTCATATGGGTAGTGTGTTACAAGAGGACCAGAGCAAAGTCTTGAAGATAAAGGTATATTAATTGGAGGTCAAAGGTCAGGATCAGGACCCAGACAGATGAGATTTGGGATTTTGAACACTTCAGTGGGTTCAGATGAAGCTTTTTTTTATGGTTTTTCTTATAGTTCTTGCTCGTAATCACTACAGGGTACAATGTATTTGTTGTTTTCTCCATATACAACAGAGGAATGTTTTCCCTATATTAAGCCCATTGTGGTGTTTGTGAGACAAATTAATCTCAAATAAAAAATGTGTGCATTTGCTTTCTCAGACTTTTCTCTTGCCATCACTTGGTCTTCATCAGCAACAAAAAACATGTATACAATTTAATTTTTAATATATTTGTTTCAATATATTTTTTTATTTTACATTTAGTACTTTAATTATATATTATTTTAACCTCTATTTTTCTTTTTGAATAATATTGTATTGGTGTAAAACTTCTTTTTAGTTTGGTGTTGTTTGATTATTTAGAGGAGAATAATGAGAATGAACATCCACAAAAACCTTAAGTTGGTCTTGTGCATACATTGTGCATCCTATGAGAAATATTGGGATGCACTGGTAATATCAAGCACCAGTAAAGATGATTGACGGTCTCCTCCCTTGTGTGGAAATGAGCGAGCACGGTGACAAACCGGACAGCAACGAATCGCTAATGTTTCAGTGAGTCGCTATTGTGTTGCTTGCAACATGAGCAGGGAGTGCATTCATCTGCCCGCAAATACTGAATAATTGATCAGAATATGACTTATTTGCTTGGCCCTTGAGTTAATTATCTGGTGTTTTCATAGCTCCCATGATACCTCGCTCGCAGCATCAGCACCAGCACAGTATCATTCCAGCTACTCGGTTAATCCCCAAAGACCCATAATGGGCTCGCGGCCAGCCAGAGTGTGTGATATTAATGTTGCTGCAGAGGTATACCCCTAAATTCATGCTGCGCTCTGCTGGGCCGGTACATACCTGCACGGTGATGTTTATGCAAGATAATGGGCCAGATGTAATGTGTAGATAATACATGAGAGTCCTAATGGAATATTTATGTGGGCTCCCGTTCAGCTTGGTTGAGCCTCCATTTCAACAAGGTCAGGGATTGGGTGCTTGGTTCTCTATCCCCAAGTAAAGGGTCTCTATGGTGCTGCTCACTGGTTTGAAACGGAACATTATGGGATGGCCTGCACTGAATCACGTGGCAAAAGATTTGACTCTTTATGGTAGTTAATATGTTTGTACATAAATGTGTTTCAGTTCATCCTTTCAGTATTTATCTTTGGATTTTTCAGATGGATCTGAAAAGGGAAGTCAATGCAGAAGTGCTTCAAAAGCGCAGTCTTTTCAATGGCCAGCAGGGGGCGACTCCTTGTTGTAAAATTAGTTCCTGGTTGTATGGAAGTCTATGAGAAATGTACTTCTCACTGGATTTTTTACATCATAAACGTTGTAAACACACGTTTACAATCTAAATCCCTCGTTTTATTGGCTCAGCTTTATTGACCATGCATCTGTACACACACACACACACACACACACACACACACACACACACACACACACACACACAATGTAAGTATGCACTCACTTAGAGTAAAATAGACCATAAAGCAGGGCATGCTTCACAATTCACAGCTAAATCAATCTGTTGCTTTATCTTAAGCTTAAAGAAATTAGCCATAAAACTCTTCTATGACAGAGATAAAGACTTCACTATTTTATAGGGGATGGGAAGTTGAGCCTTAAGGAAACAGTAAACTGTTGTGAGTGAGGAGGATCGACTGCAACTTGGAGGCCTTAAGGCATTGTCTTTTAAAGAAAAATTAAAACACAACATGGATTTTTGTCCCAGAGAATATTGTGATTATGGCAATACATCTTGTGTTCGAGAAAGAAGTCAAAGGTCGTTAGTTGCACAGCTGAGATCAGGAATCCTCGAGCCCATGAAGTTGACAGATATATTCATGCATGACAATAATAATAAAAGATCATCCACAGAGTGAAGCATTGTGACATTTCAATGAGTCGGAACGATCCAAACCAACATTCACTTAAACAAAATGTTTAACGGTCACCGCCCACATCAACGGCAAACAATACTTTTAAAAGGCGGAGGCGGAACTCCACCCTCTGTGCCCACACGACTTATCTGTCTCCTGGACTCACAAAACCCATCCAGTGGATCTGGTGACGCAAATGCCTTGCTCAAGGGTCCCACAGCTTTGAGATGGAGAAGTTAAGACAGCTCCCTTTATAAACTCCCTTTAATCCCTCTACTATGGTGTGTGTGTGTGTGTGTGTGTGTGTGTGTGTGTGTGTGTGTGTGTGTGTGGGTGGATGTTCCAGTCTACATGCTTCCATCTACATCAGATTTTGTAATGTTATATTCTACTGTTTAATTGTACATATTCATTCATTCATTCTCATTTATTGCACTCTGTTTATTGTTAATGTTTATTGTCAAATGTCATGCACCTTCCTCCAGGACAAATTCCTTGAATATGAAATCAAACATGGCAATAAATGATTCTGATTCTGAAGCAGTGTTATGTTCCTGCATGTGTCTTCCACAAGGGGGCGCCATCATATAATCTGTGTACAAAATACACCCTGCTCTGGCTCATTCAGGCAGACACACACTCATTTAGACAAATGGGTGCAAGAAAAAGATCACAACCAAAGGCCAGACATCACACAGCATAGACTTAGATGTGCATCATCAAACACGTGACTTCACAAATATTTTATAAGTGGCGGAGAAAGATGTGGTTGGCTTTGAAAAATGCTACTGTGAGCACCATGCACTGACATCTATGACTTGTGTGGTATTCAAACACAAGATATCCAAAGAATTTACAAACATCTGTGAAATAAATGTGCAACCAGTCGTCTCAGTTCAGCATCAAGTCTGCAATGTCTTCGTGTTGTCATCACTCGGGCTAGTAAAATGTGTTTTTAAATAGCGTCCGTGAAACGGGGTTAATTGTTCCCCTGAAACAATGAAAATTCCTGAAATGAAAGGCTGCGTGCGCTCGCTTCCTCTCTGGTTGGTCTTGTCGTGTTTGCTTTTATTATTCTCTTCAAAGAGAGACTAAACCAGCGCCTTGATGCCTTTTTGAACACTTTTTTTCCTCCGCATGAAAGAGCTCGGGAATGACGACAGAGTGGCCTCTCGCATCAAAGTTTGCTTATTATTTCAGGAATGACTCGGTTTTCTCCTCATTGTTGTGCAGTTCTCCGATTTGTCCGACTCTGTGTTTGTACAGCGGGGATGACTATTGTGAGGAAGGATATTTTGTCTGATTCGGCCCCTGGCAGACATCCCCTCCCTCCTGAAAAGAAAAAAGGTATCTGGAGGACCTGGATGTTGACCTCTGTGTTTATTTATCATGACATCATCTGTCAGGCCATCACTGTAAATAAGAACTTGTTCTTAATGATCTGCCTGGTTAAATAAAGGTAAAATAAAAAAAATAAAAATGACCTCTGACCTCTGTGGAGCGCCCACACCGATACCACCGCTATTCACCCTGGTTCACGAGCTAACCAGTCAAGCCTGTTTGGAGCAACAAGAGCGGGACTAACGAATAATTCAATCCATAAATGACCTTCTGGTATTTCCACTTGCTCCTCTTGACGCGTCAAAATGACTTAAGACTCCGGCATCCTGGGAAAAAAAAAAGAAAAGCGTGTGCAGGATTTCCTGTGCGTCATATCCTTTTGTGATCCCTCATACCTGTGTCTCCTTGTATTTGTTCTTTAAAAAAGATCGTATGCTTCTTTAAAGAGGAAACACAGCTGATTCACAGAGTCTCAGCCTCTCGGCGGAGCACATCGAACACGCTCATTATTTCAATTTCTTTACACCCGATCAAAAAATAATAGGATTGTTGCCGTCGACGTTACAACGCGCCGGCTGGTGTGCGGTGATGTGTGTGGACAACAACGGCCCAGTGTGTCGCTCTGCCAACCGGCGGCTCAGAACTGGTTTGTGGGCCGTTGCTGCTCCTCTTCGCCTTTTGGCTTTTTCCTTTTAGTTGTTTTAGAAAACATGAATAGCATATCGGTTACCACTAAAATAACGACTAATAACAAAGACATGGACACAGAAATAGAAACATCATGGATGGGATTATGATTTCTTCACTCAGTGTTGTCTGTGCATCACATAGTCGGATTACTAATATTATTTTAATCTGCTTCCTGTTTCTCTACTTCATACCTCACAGTCATAGTCGTTCAAGCCCACACAATGAAATGGTATTTAAACTGTTCTGGTTCTTCAGAAACCTTCAGAAACATCTAGAAATCAATGTGAAGAATGTGTGAAGAATCAACAATTATTATCTATACTTACATACAACCAAGAATCTTTTTAAACTTGAATATTGCAAAAACACAATACAAGAAAATACACATTTCCTTGTCAGGCTGTGCAGATACATGTTTGTTTGCATTTGATCTATCTTCTAAAAAGCCCAAAAAGGAAACTACGTTAACTTGAAAGGAAACAAAAATATTAAATTCAATATTATGTATTCGTATATATTTTGTAAAAATGCTCATGCAAGACATTTTCTTAAAGGTTATCAATATGCAGATTGGTGAAATTATCAGATGAGTGGAGGTTCTAGAAAGGCGTCAATCAAAAGCATCCTGATTCATCAAAGCTGCACACAACAAAAACTTGAAAAAAAACTTTACTGCATTGCGTCCTTGTAATTAATTAATTTTTCATAAAAGGTGTTGCATTATTTGGTTGTACGAGTGGTCATGTTTGTCACGGTTCACAGACACATGATAAAATAAGATAAAATAAAAAAAATCAAGAAGAGCTAAGGCTTATTTGTCAGGCAGTGCGATATGCATGTAATGATAACTTTGATTTCTAAAAATGAAATATGGATATTGTGTTAAATAACACACATTTGATAAAATCATAATAATCCAGGACCTCTTTAATAATTTAATATATATGGTTAGAGACCCTACACTTGCATTTTGATAGTCAAAGATATTTAGAAACTTATTTTCCCTCTCTTTTCTTACATTTGTGTGTGTGTGTGTGTGTGTGTGTGTGTGTGTGTGTGTGTGTGTGTGTGTGTGTGTGTGTGAGGCAGAGCATTGCAGGTTAAATGAGGTGTCTTAACAGCAGCAGTGCATGCTGGTCATTCGCTGCCTGACATGCTTCAGTTGGGCCCATGACGCTTTATTTCTCACGACTTGGAAACCGGATCAGCTGTACTGGTGGTAAACTAGACCCAGTTAGTTTATGGTGGCAGTCTGCGGCGGAGTGTGTGCAGCATGCCTGCCTGCACGCACACACTTTCTATTTCCAGTCTGTCAGAGGGGGAGAGCGTGTTGAGGCTTTGAACCACGGGCGCTTGTGATTGGTGAAGAGGCGGAACCTGTAAAAGAAAGTTTCAAGTGTTTGGTAGTCTGACAGCTCACAGTGACTCATCCAGAGAGAACGAGGGAGAGAGAGACAGACTCTGTGCTCGTCCGCCATGGCTGACGGTAAACAAGGAGAGGCGTCTGAATCAATGTGTTGTTTTTTACCTTTGATCGACTGCAACTCCTTGCAAAGTCAAAAGATTGTCGTAATATCATGAATCCCACTGACTTCACTGATCTGATGTCAGCTGATCAGGTGAGCTCGGTGCACAATGGCCTGCACGGTGGGAGGAGCTACACACCACAAACAGGTTACAGGCCTGGTGTGATGTTATGGCGCCGTGCCACCAGTATTGCTGGGTTTTTTCCATTTCCACAATGGGCCTACGTAACCAAGGCAGAAACACAACATCAATTACAGTTTTTTTCGATTGCTAAACGACAGTGGGCACAACTGGAGTCACATGTGCAAAACTCTAACTACAGTCTGCACTACCAACAGTCACCTGAGCTAAACAGTTCACATCACCTGCAAAACCCATTCCAAGCAACACAACTCTTAACACATGGCTCAAAACACGCTCAGTGCAGCCAAACACTATGCACAACCCTCACTGAGATAACACACACTGTCACTCAGAACACACTGAGAGTAAAAACACTAGCATCAAACACCAATAAAGAAAATACAAACTTTTCATCTTTACAGTTTGAACAATTTCAGTGACTTCATACAAAGTAATATTTTCTTCAAAGAAAAGAGTGACATTCTTTCACATGATTTATTACATTTTTTAGAACATAACAATTATTTAAGGTAAATGAAAATTAGCAGTTTGCTTCAATAGTCTGTAGTAATTTACGGAATTACAGTAATGAGAAAAAAAAAGGTAGAAACTAAAAGTACATACTCTAATTCAAACAAATAATTGAGGGACTAATCCTGCCTCTCTCTAGCATCAATGTGGTTCACAGTTTCGACAGCAGTGTGTTAGCATTTGAACAAAGTGCTGTAAATCCAGTGTTGTGCAGGTTGTGGTTAAAGTCATGGGATAAGTGTGTAGAGTTTTGAAAACTGTGTTCAAGCAATGAAAAACAAACTAGAGTTTGGTCCACATGAACTGCTGCTGTGCAGACTGTAGTTAGAGTTTTGCACATGTGACTCCAGTTGTGTCCACTGTCGTTCAGCAATCGAAAAAAACTGTAATAAATAGATACAGCAATAGGGATGACATATTTTTGTAAGCTAACTTGAAAGTTAGCATCGCACTGGTTCCCTTGGCAAAAAGATGATCGGGTTTTGGGGATTATTGCAGAAAATAAGCTCTGTGGTTATAAACGATTGGTAAAATATTCACAAATGAACACAACTTTCATGATTCTTTAAACGACAATACAATCACCAGAAGTGGAAACGTAACATTAGGCCATAAACAAACGGCCACACGACACCAATAAGAAAAAGGCGTACTAGTGATCCAGTGATGAGTTTTTTTTTTAAAGCTTTTAAAGCTTCAAAATTCATGAGCGGGATATTTACTGACATATTGTAGAGTACGGCACGCTAAATATTAACATCTCTGAAGCTTGTGTTCACCACAAACCTTATTTCAGGCATCTAATTAAAAAAAAAACATTGACTTTGAGATGAGGGAGCAAAAAGTATGAATGCAGACTAATTCTTGGTGTCTTTTAGGACCCATTCAAGTATTTTATTAGTATTTTATTTTATTGGGGACCAATATATTGTGACTTTATTATTTACCCTTACACCTAGTTTTATTATTCATACATATTGTCGACATGTGTACGTGATCTGTGTATTGTGTGATGCAGCGGCTTGGAGGCCAAGTATATGGTATGTTATCTAATCTCATTCCTGGAGCCGTCTATATTTGTGTCCATTATCCGAACCGCTTATCCTATCTAGGGTCTCGGGGCCGCTGGAGCCGATCCCGGCTGACATCGGGTGAAAGGTTCACCCTGGACAGGGCGCCCGTTCATCACATGGCTCACATAGAGACAGACAACCAAGCACACCTGCCGGCAAATTAGAGCATAATTAACCGAAGCTGCATGTCTGTGGACTGTGGGAGGAAGCCGGAGAACCCGGAGGGAACCCACAGGGAGAACGTGCAAACTCACACAGAAGGATTGCCCAGGATCGGGGGATCGAACCCGAGCCCGAGCCCTTTCTGCTGTGAGGTGACAGTGGTGGCCACTACACCACCGTGCAGCTCATTTTTGTTATTATAAATATGAAAAAAGTGTTGTTGTTTCACATGCAGTGCAATCTGTGTGTGTGTGTGTGTGTGTGTGTGTGTGTGTGTGCGAGCAGACGAGTATATCGTGGCTCATCTTCTGAATTTAAACAACGAGTCAGAGATAAATGATGGAAATCATTGAAGGAAGTGAGTTAACCGAATAAGATAAGATAAAAACTTTATTAGACGTTGTCAGATGCACAAAAATAACTCTCACCTCTTAAATTGCAATGCATGTATATAATCATTACATATATTTCTACCAGGGGCCTTTTTCCGCTTTGTCTTCAGGACTAAAACTGACAGTAAAGACTGTTCTGTGCAGAGAGAAAGAGGAACAGAGTCTGTTTGTGACTACTCATAGTGACATATCGGTGCGTGAAGCTGAACCGCTGTCATCCTGAACGTGGCCCCTCCTTACGTGTTATGTTTTATTGATGCATCATCATGCATGGGCCTGGTTACCCACTGAGTTCACGTCGTCACACAGTCTTCTACGGCAAACACAAAATATGTCTCGGCCGCTCGTGAAAGGGCGGAGAAATAAAAATGAGTGATGGTCAGCCAGCTGGTCGATGGGCTGGCAGTCCGTTGGTCTTCTCCGAGATATCTTCACAACCACTTAACCCCAGCGGATGATCGTAAAGGATATTACTGCATCATTATCGATGATGTTGACATTGATAGTCAGATAAGAGCAGGAAACAAGCAGTCAGGCGATTAGGCCAACGCATCCTCATACACCGGTTCATCAAATATCGTTCAAAAAGCTAGTCTTTTTTTTCATGCATTTTCCTACAAAAGTCGCCCAACGCGTGTCATCTTCGGTCCTTTCAAAAATAAACCTTCGGCAGGTTGAGCCAACGAAAGAGACTCAGTTAAGTTGAGGAGTAGGTCGTCGTTATTGGAGAATCGCAAGTTACCGGACGATTGAACCGACGTCGACTTCTCGTTTCACACGAACAGCGGCCTCCTGGGTGAAAGTCTGTCTGCAGAACAAAGCCGGTGTGTTGGACTCATCCACCTCCCCTCCCGCCCCGGGTGGGCTTTAGCGGACTTTATGCTTCCTCGATCATCATTACGTGTATAACATACAACAATGATTTAGCAGTGGTTAGCAGGTCTGTCTTTCAATCAGAGGATCGGTGGTTCGATCCCCGGCTCCGCTAGACGACACTTAACCCTAATTGCTCACCGTTGCTGTGTCTACGGTCTACTGTGTAGCATGTAAGTCGCTTTGGATAAAAGTGTCAGTTAAATATAATGTAATGTGGAATATCTCCCAATTACAGCGCATTATATTTTTCCCGTTGTTTTGCTGGATGAAACTAGAAGACACGTTTGTTGAGCCAGATTTCCTGAACCTTTTGAAAGGGAAAACAGAGAGGTATTCAAACCAGGAAGTTTACAACGGAGCATGAGGAGGAGTAAAAGTGAAGTGAATTGCCATACAACATAAATACCCTTCCGAATAAGCTCTTTCCCAGGAAGTAAACATGTCCTAATAGCTACCAAGTCCCTCTTTCTTTTAGCCTTAAAGTTTACATATGAAATTCTTACCTTGTGAGCTGGAAAGTAAGCTCACAGAAGCAGGAGTCATCATGACTTATGGTGCAGGAAAAGTCTTTAACTGGAGAAGAAGTGGACGGTTTCACAAGAAGACAGCAGACTTGCTCACATGTCCGGTGCCCTCTCACCTCATTTGGCCCGGGCTGCAGGCCTCAGAGATGCTCCAGTGGCAGCAGCAGCAGCCTAATGCCGTGTGACAACGTGTTTTGCGGCGGGAGTGACATTTCTCTAATTGGAAATAATGACGAGGAGAGAGGGAGGTGGTTTCCCCTCGTTTGAGATGATAATGTGCCCACTTCACCTTTTTTTTGTTGGCAACTTTTAACTCCTTGATAACACGCTGCTGCTGGTTTAGGCTGGTTGATAACACACCTGAGTCGGCCTGCTTTTCGACCGCTGAGCCCAGAGCGGGGTCAATCGGAGGATCGGTCCATGTCGATGTGTCCTTGGGCGAGACACTTAACCCCAAATTGCTCCCTGCGGTGTATGAATGGATGGGAAGGATTAGCTAGTCCTGGTGGGCAGGTGGTGGTGGTGCATGGTGGTGAATGGGTGAATGATGACGTAGGTTTAAGGCGCTTTGAGTGGTCGGAAGATTAGAAAATCGCTTAAACCCTAGAACACTAACGTCAGGTGATTTTCACCCGAGAGATTGTGTTTATTTTATTTTCATTGTGTTGCTTTTGTTTGAGCTGCGTGGGTCCTTGTGTAGCTTCATGCTGCTCACTGACGTTATTAAAAGTGGGCGTGTCTTTATTGAATGTGGGCGTGTCTTTATTGAAGGTGGGCGTGTGTCTCTATTGAAGATGGTCGTCTTTAGTGGAGGTGGGAGTGTCTTTATGTAAGGTGGGCGTGTCTCTCTGCTCCAATCCCTGGTTGTTTCAACCTTCACGTGTTACCTTAGTGATAGAGGGTGAAAACATTCAGGATGGTTTTCCCATTGAAGGAGACTTTTCCTTCACAGGACAAGGCTCACATGTCCCAGGAACATGTGGACCAGAGAACAAGTTCATAGCTCCATTATTTATGTTTTTAATCATGTTTTATTGACCATTTCCTCATTTTTCACCCGATTTTGAGCCTTTTTCAGGGTCACCTCATGATACATGTTTTTAGTTTTATAAGTTTAGTTTTTCTATAGAGTAAAATAATAGAAGACGACTTAAATTTGCCGTCTGTAGTTGTATTTTAACATAATTTGATGAGAAGTATTTTTTATGAGGTACTTTATATCAGAGTGAAAATCACCCGACGTTAGTGTTAGTGTGACTATTTTTAACGTTAGTGTTCGAGGGTTAAAGTACAGTCCATGGACCATGCTCTCTTTAAGCTTACTCTATACTGACATTATTGGTTTGAAAACACAATTTCTGTACGACAAAACTACTTCTGGTGCAAGTTTTCTGCGCCTTCCTGAATGGACGGTACCATTCGGGTGTTCCCTTTCTCATTGGACCTGAACACACAGAGTTCAGTTTGTGATGGTGGTGACCTCAGCGATCGCATCACGACGACGCCAGTAGGAACCGCTTTTCTTCTGCAGAGACTTATAAGTCAAATCCATCAGCGCGCCTGTTGGAAACCTAAATGCATTCACCAATACTTTTAGCTAATGTAAGCTACAGACAGTCAAAACAATGGCTGGAGGGTCATGGGAAAGTGTAACCACCAAACATTAACATAGACGTCCAAAGTTTCCGGTAGTTTAATTACTGTGGGCTTAGACACATTTAGCTCCCTCGCCTCCACGCAGCTCACGGGCGTCCTAATCGGGACGGGCTTAGGGGCCCCGCGGCACCGGGGTTGCAGTCTTTTCGGGGGCCCGGCAAAGAAAGGAAAGGAGTGTGTCAGCGATTTGGCAGAGAGTTACAGCCTCGCTTGGCCTCCTGCCTGCTGCCTGGTGAACTGGGTTTCTGCAGGGGCCACTGGGCAGAGTGACAGGCCCCGGCCACAGTGAATCAGGACCCTGTTGGACCTAGGTGAATTTGAAAAGACAGATGAGGCGAGATGGAGAGGATAAGAATGGGCAATTTAGTCCCTCTGGCTGCCTCCGAAGCGGCCGGTTTATTCCGGTTTGGTTTTTTGGTTCGTGCTCGTTCATGTGGTCATGTGGTACTGAGCTGGCACGGAGCGGCGATGAGTCTTCAAAATCACATAAAGCAGCCTCTTGTCATCCAGAATGGCAACTTGTTAGTTATAGTTGAGATCAAATTGATGTCTTTCTGCAAGTTTTTTTAACCCTGTTTTTATGTCTTTGTATGTTTTTATGTCGTCACATGTTTGTGTTGTTTTTTGTTTTGATCTGTCTGGTTAAATAATAGTAAAATAAAATAAAATAAAAGCTGATTTGAGAACGTTTGACTTTTTCTTTTAGTCTCAGTGAGAAATGTACTGGTGCTTCTACATTTACTGGTTTTAAAAATGTAAATATATCTCTTTGTACATGTTCTAATTGATTGTTCACTTACTGTACTTGATTCTCCTTTGTTTTTGTTTAAATATTTGATTACAGATTATTGTATGTATTATATCTATTCCATTTTCTATTATAAAATGTTGAAATAATGACAATGTAATGTGTAACTTGTGCTGTTTTGGCTAGTTTAAGTCACAAAATAAGATGCTATATGATGTCATTAAGGCCTTTTCCTGTGAAGAATAAAGTTGTAAAAATTGTCCTAAATGTTCTTTTGTGTTCTTCAAGTGATTCATTACTTTTCATCCAAACACCTTCACTGGAAATCACAATTTACGTCATTGAAATGAGCCAAAAAAAAAGAAAAAAAAAAAGAAATCTGTGCTACAAGTAATCTTCTACAGAAGATGACACATACGAAGAAAATAAATTGCAAAACGTCACTCAAAACTAAAGCACTTCCCTATTTCACATTTCCATCTTTGGCAATACGAGAAAACAAAGAAGAAGAGATTATCACCAGTGAAAAGACATCATGAGAACAGAAATACGGTGAAATAAAATAATGATATGATTGAAAAGGCCTGTGGTCTATAGCAGTTAAATTAATTTCTTAAATTCACCTTTTTAAAGGCACTTGCCTTTAAAGGGGAGGGAGGCTGATTTAAAGGATAACTCTCCTTTTACCATCTTTTTCCACTGTAGGAAAAGAAGTAAAGAAAGAAGGAAATAATTAAAGAAAGAAGGAAATAATTAAAGAAACAATGGAAAGAAGGAAAGAAGGAAATAAAGAAAGAAAGAAGGAATACCTATGTGTTGTATATCAAAATGTGCAGAACAATCTCAGCTCTCTGTATAACGAGGCACCGTTGTCCTAAAGCAAGAGTGTGAACAGATAATATGGCCCTAAAGCTGAAAAGGCAACACAATGAAGTGCCACACATAATCTTCCGTTGTACTATATCTTGTGGTTTCACGACCTCTCAGGCGTTGGGTGAAGTGAACGTGGACAGCCTGGCAACTCTCCTAAAGGCCACCGCACCCGTAGACATGTCTGTTGCCTGTTGCCTGTTGCCTCGGTGAGTGTTGGTGTTTATTTGTGCGTCCTGAGCTGCATGTTAATTTCACCACACCTCATGTGTCACTTCTGTTGCATATCATAAAACCGGTTTCTCAAGACTTTGGTGGGACGATGTAAATGATCTGACTCTTACTTTTAGGCATTCAGAGGCATGTGCTGGCGTTCATAGTGTTAAAGGCGTACGTCTCAAATGACACTAACTAATAATAAGATCTAATAATAAGATCTAATAATAGATCTAATAATAGATCTAAAAATATCTAATAAGATCAGTTCTTCCAGATCTGCTCTTTTCAAATATTGCTTTGCCATGACTTTAGGAAATGTTTATGTTTCTGCATGAATACCTGCAGCAACAGTGTTTACTTGAAATGAATCCATTCAAAGCCTTTTGGAAGGAAATCCTTCAAATAATATTGTGATCAATAAGGTAAAGAGGTGGTAAGAACTTTATTTTATCAGGAAACCTAATTAACAATAATCTACACAATTGTGAGTGATAATGTGATATTTAACATTAAATTGCATGAAGTTGTTTTTAAAGTGCATGTTAATTGACGATCAACCACAAAAAAAATGTACTCTACATACTCATTATTTGTTTTTCACATTATTAATGTAGTTTCTTCAAAATATTTTCATTGATTTAAGATGCCTGCACTTCTCATTAATGGTCTTTCTTTGGACCAGTTATGATCATACTGCAAATTAATGTTTATTTTTCTGTAAAATACAACATTATATCATATTATATTGTAGTAATGAGACACATTACAGCGCATTATTTCCCTGAAAACATCCCAGCATTGGTGATATCTGCCTGAGGACCAAATGCAACTAAAGGGAATGAGGAACACAACAAAGGTCAGACTCCAGAGTTCAATAGTGTACTTAATTTAAGTTGAAATCAGGGAGAAAAACCCATTCCCATTTTGGGAAAATGGTGATGTAATTTTTATCTATTTTTTTAAGTAATTGGTGTTGGAAAAACCCGGTTGATAACCTCACTGACTCACTCAACCTTTTCCTCTATATTAAAAAAAGCAAATATGGACATCCTGAAAAGTATGAGTGTATAAATGTGAATCAGAAAAGTTGCTCAATACCAGCTTTTATTTTACAGCAACTTTTGTTATACTATTTTTATTCAATGCTTCAGCAACAACAAACAACCACATTAGGTTTTTTTTTGTGTTAAACATATTATCTATACAATACAACTGAAACATTGTTCCACAGATAAGACTTACACAAGACTCTCTACCGGAGAGAAGTCTTTCACCGTTTCCGATACAGTCCATTTACCACCATCAGACAGTGTGGAGCGATCTCATGCACAGTTATTCAAAAACAAATGAGGACAAAGACATACTTTGTGTTTGTGAAATACAGTAAGAGCTCAGCAGACCTGGTAAACAGATGCAGAAACAATGCCGCCGTTCTTCTGAGTTACAGCGACTGATCTGCAGGAAGATTTCACACAAACGGGTTCTTCGGCCTTCCTTGTTATTGTATTCTGTTGTAAAATATGATATCTGATTCTTTGTGGTGCAGTTTACAAACCAAAAAAAGAACTATGTGCTATTGCATGCAGCATGCATTACATTGGGACACACTTAATCCTTATGGTACCTTGCACTTTGAACTTTTTGCTCATATATCTGCTGCACAAACATTGTGGGTCAGAAAAGCTTTCTTGAAGACTGAAACATACGACCGGATGGAGTACATCTTGATAATTTAGGCACATTTGACATGCATTTGACATACTCTGTGGCATGCAACATCTTTTTCAGGCATATAAATAGTATGGTAGTATGCACATTGGATCGCACATCAGGTTTTATGTCAAAGTTACTGTTTATTTCCTGTGATGCTGGAGGCTCAGCCACTGTTTGAGTTGTGCAGTGGCCACATTTGTTTGTGTCTTGTTTACTTTGTAGGCAAAATGAATATGAAGAATGAATACTAATTTCCATCATCTTCAAATAGAAATTCACAAAGAAAAAAAAACATCACTGCAATTCCTGGTATGATTGAGTTTGACTTTTGACTCTGTTTTGATGAGAAGCATCTCAATACAAATAGCATTTGAAACATTTGGAAAGAACAGCTTTTCAAATAAAATCCATTACTTGTTCTTTGCCAAATATCAGATTTGGGCATACACACACAACTGTCATTCATATTCAAAATAAGAATCCCAAATTGCCATTCTAATGATAAGAAATCCTGCAGAAATATGAAGGTAATAATATGTTTAATATGCAGCACATTATGTCCCGAATCGTCTCAGTATTTGTGAGTTATCTGTCCGATAACTCAGCACTTATCATAACTGATATGAACTGAGTGATGGAGTAAACAGTGAGACTCTGACTCTCCCCCGGGATCGGGCTTCCTCCAAGAATAATATCAAATGGAAATAGACGGCAGTAGGAGAGCAAGAAGAAGAATCAACTTCATTGGCCATGTGTGTTTTTACACAATCACATGGAATTTATTCTCTGCATTTAACCCATCCTTAGTATTAAGGAGCAGTGGGCAGCCTCGTGAAGCGCCCGGGGAGCAACTAAGGGTTAAGTGTCTTGCTCAAGGACACAACGACGCAGACTGCCGGAGCCGGGGATCGAACCACCGACCTTCTGATTGAAAGACCGACCCACTAACCACTGAGCCACAGTCGACCTCTACCAAGACCATACTTCCAATACTAACAAAGAAATAATGTTTTTTTTATCCACCTATGACACAAAATGCATAGTGATAATAATTATAATCATAATTTCTGGCTGCACGGTGGTGTGACAGCTCTTCAGTGTGGAGTTTGCATGTTCTCCGCGTGTCAGCGTGGGTTCTCTCCGGGTTCTCTCCGGGTTCTCCAGCTTCCTTCATGCAGCTCAGGTTCATTGATCATCCCAAAGGTCCCGATGGTGGGAATGTGAGCGTGAAAGCTTGTCTGTCTTCATGTGTTCTGCGACAGTCTGGCGACCTTCCTCGGGCTCACCCTGCCTCCACCCAATGTCAGCTGGGATCGGCTCCCCTCGCGACCCTGAACAGGATAAGCGGTTAAAGATAATGGATCATTTATTTTGTCTTTATTTGACTGAGGACAGTAGAAGGGTAGAACATGCAACAAAGGTCCCAAGGCCAGAATAGAACCCAGTAGGCTGCAGTTACATGGCATGTACCGCAGAGTTACCAAAGCAGTGCCGGCTCCAACATTTAATGGAGTCTTTCTTAGTCCACGCTACACCCTTCCACCAAGTTTCATGAAAACCAGGCCAGTAGTTTTTATACAATCCTGCTGACAATCAGACAAACCAAAAACATAAGTCGTAGAATTTGATGCCATTTGTTTGGACCTTCCAAAGCAGCAACCTCCATTTCTCAGAAGTGAAGTATTTCTAATGGCCACCAGGGGGTGGCTCTTCTGGTTGCAAAAAGTTGACAGATTGTATAGAAGTCTATGAGAAAATTACCCTACTTCTCACTGGATTTATTACCTCAGTAAACATTGTAAACATGAGTTTATTCCTAGATTTGAGGTATTCTTCAATACAGCATGATGTTCATTTAGTAAATTATTGTGCCATTTAAGGTAAAATAAACAATAAAGCAGGGTATGCTTGAGGGGATGCCGTTTCTTTGTTGATGATGTGTTGGTTTTCCTTCCAAAGGAGATAATTATCTCCATTACAGACGTTGCTCATGTGTCCGTTAGGAAAGCGGGACAGTGAAAACTTTAATGGATCTTTATGTGTGAAATTAATCCCTTAGTGTTTTCAACAATTCCCTTTTATATCAACTAACAACCACTAACACAAATGTGAACATTGTGGCTGCAAACACAAGTCAGGTGACCGTGAGTTCAGATTGTTTTCCTCAGCGTCTGAATTCCACCTCAAGTTACGCAACACATTTAATGATAATCCCACCAGTCAAATGAAACCAACAGGACAAAACAAACAAGCAAAGCCGACTTGCTGAACGTCTTTCCATCCTTCTCGGTCCCAACCCCAAACAGGATGACCCTGTTGGCCCTTTGTGTCAAACGAGCTGTCAATTTAGTAAAAGCAAAACTTGTTTTAACCTGCTGAGCTTAAGGGGGGCTGGGTAAGGCTTCTTGGAAGAGGGCCACAGCTATAAGCAGTTGAGAGGGATTCAGATTTGCACGCTGCAGCTTTAGAAGGTCACAACAGAGGTTCAATTGTCACGCTCCTGAGAAGAGTTGGGGATTAAATCAAACAGGTTTTTTAGGAGAACTCCTTTCTCATTATTTCTACTGTAAAAGCAGTGCAAGCATGCACACATTGTCAGCTGAGGCCGGGGGCAGAGGTCACTGGGTAAAAGGTCATCAGTCACCATCAGCGCAGCAGCCTGTCACATTGAATTTGCAACACTTCAATTTACACAATTTTGCGAAGGCATATCGGTTGGTTGTTGTGTTGTTAAAACGTCTCCCAACATGCTGTTATGAAAGCAGAACCGCACCTCGAACGGGAGGCGGCCTCCAGCTGGATTTTAAAACACCTGTGAAGCATTCCTTGCTTACAACCTTCATTATCAGGGCTCAGAGTTTTTCTTTCATGTTGCCCCTGGCTGTTACTTCATTATTACCTTTGTTCCCCCTGCTAAGCCAACAGTATGACAATGTCTGTCCAGACGGAAATATTTCAGCAACCATTTGTGCATTATACTTTTCGACAGACATTTGTCCTCGAGGAGGAAACCCACAGACTTCGGTGATCCGCTGACTTTTCCTTTAGCGCCACTATGGCGATGACCTGACCATGAACCATCCCCAATTTCCAGGGGACTTGGGTTGCATGTTATTCCCCCATCTCTGCCTTCTTTACCTGTAATTAAATTTGTCTCAAAATGTAGAGACAGAGCGCAATTAGGCCCCGCCCACAACGAAGGGGGAAACAACTCATCGCTTGCCATTGACTTTGTATTGTGAGAAGTTGGCCCCTTGTCACTTTATCTGCCAGCAAATCTAAAAGTAAAGAACCCAGAACTAAGTTTTGATATGCTGCCGAACCAAAAAAAACAGACCGCATGTCTTCTTTTGGAGACTTTATCTCCAAAAGAAGACATGCGGTCTGAACCTCTGGCCCTGGCGTAGGCCCTAGCCAGCGGGGTGAGGTCCTTCAGCATGTCATGCACAAGCAATAAGACGTGCGGCATCAGCCAGAAGAATATGAAAACTAGGGGATCTAGGCCTCACGTTACATGAGCAGCTATCATTTTGTCCAAAAGTCAGTTTTAGGCAAACAATATTTTAAGTTTTTGCTAAAGCATTTTGAAAAAGTTTGCAAATTGTGTTATAAAGGATTGTGGATAACGTTCATGAAAACTATGCAATGTTATGTATCGTAGCTAACTACAGTAGCTTGCTAAGCCTTAGCTAACATTAGCTCCCTACAAAAGCTAACTTGTCCCCATCCCATCATCCTTTTAGTTATCGACTGCACCCTTGGTAGACATAGGGTGCTGAACTAATCCTTTGACATGCTGAAATCTGACACTTCTAGCTAGCTACAGCATTTTGTTAGCGTTTCAGCTCCTTGGTTGAAAATTGTGGCACCAATTGTTTTCCCCTCCGGTGGGTTTTGTGGTGTTTTGGGTTTTTTATTCCATTATTATAGAGCAGCGAGAGAGTTGCAATTCATGGTCAGGGCGTTAACCCCTCAACCTTGAAGGAATCACATTTCTGGTCATTTCTCCGCTGATTGTGAGATAATAAAGGAATGAAATACCCTCACAAGTCCATTTTTCTCTGGTTTATCACTAAATACCTGCAAGCTTTCATGCTAAGCTAAGATATTAAACATGGGGAGTGTTAAACTAACAAATATCAGCATGTTAGCAGTTATATTCCAGTTGACTGTAGATAAAGCCTATTGTGTTACCTGAGAGATATGTGACAACACAGTGGTATAGGTTTATTTGAACAGTGGCTGATATGGGATGTTTCAATGTGTGTGAGTGACATGAGCACATACAGTCCAGGTGATCAATACCTGCTGAATCAGCACCACACAGCAGAGATTAACCAAACAGATGTCCCGATTGTAGACGTGTCGGCATTGTCCTGCAGCAGCTCCGGTTTCACAGTGGAACAACTGACCGACATCGCCATCCAAAAAGGCAGGATGCCAGTTTGGTCCAGATTACTTTGTCCCTCTTTGGGTTTTTTTTTTGTCTCTTTGTCCCTATCCCATGAGGATATATATCTTTGGATTTGCGGTATCCATGGTTATGCAAGCAATGCCCCTGGGAGTAATGGTAACCCTGCACAACCCCATGCAGAGTGTGGACATCTCTCACTGTTTTAACAACCGTGGCATGAGATCCTGTCGGCCAACTACATTGCAAGTGTCTAAAAATAACAAATGACAGGTCGGCCTGGCCAAGCAGACGTGTCAGTGAAGAGCCAAAGGAAAACTTTATATCAAGAGGCCAAGTCGATAACTCTTCACCAGCGACGGAAAGTAAGGTGCACGGGAAGGTCAGTGGTCCGTTACAGGACTCTGGGGTTCACTACAGTCTTCACACTGGAAGCCATGAATCTGTGACAAAGGCATGGAATAAAAGTAACTACGAGGTGATGTGGTGTGGATGCATGATTTAAAGCTGCTCGATATTTGTATCGTCACAAAAGGGGGTCGTCCTCAGTGATGAACCCACAGATAATAATCACTGTAGTGTAGTTTCTTTCAGCTATGTAGACTGTTTCAGAGTCTTTCAGCTCATTGTTTTGGCTTTATGGCCGTCTTACTGGTTTGGTTAATGCTCATGGTTCTCATCAGTGTCATTTTCAGATTCAGCAAGCAGCTTTTTTTTCATTGAAAAAGCTCCAATATCCTCCCAGACTAACAAAGTTAGTTACCGACTAGATGATGCATTTAGCAAATAAAGAGCCAGATGCTTCTCTCAGGAGTTCCCAAAACAGAGCAAAAAGAAGTTTGGACTTAAATTCATCAAGTAGACACAAGCATGATTACAAATCAATGCCAATCGTGCACCGTGTCTACCTAATATATGACTAGGCCAAAGATAGGTGTTTTATCTGGTGCACCTGTTGTCAATATATAGTTGTATATACTGTCTATAAAATGTTTTGACAGCAATATTTATAGTTGTATACACATTATTTATTCAAAACTAATACTTTCAAGATTGGAAATTGTATAATTTAATTTCCTTTGCTGTATCATGGATAAAAAAAGATTAAAGGAAAATGAATCCCAAACAACATGTGATAGCATGAGGCCGTGTTAATGAAGAAGTTTTCCTCGACAATTTATTTTAGCATTTCAGGCCACCGTGGGCCAACTGTAACATCACACACACACACACACACACACACACACACACACACACACACACACCCCAGTGATGCACTGTTGTGACCCCATGATGAAAGAAGGCCTTTGATGCGTTTGTGTTTCTCAGGACCACAACCCAGGCCGTGCAGAACAGGAAGCTTTTTTTTCGATGAACCCGAACCCGGGCCCTTGGGACTGTCCGTATTGCGTCTGCATGCTCGGTTTTCGGAAAAGCTCCTGCAAAGATGCAAAGTGTGCCAAACAGGTGGATGCCGTCAGAACACACCCTGTTGTCGCATTTCCGCTCATAGACCGAAGTGCTTATCTTTGTACATTATCAATGTGAGGTTTGAATGGAGTGGTCAAGTGTCCATTATCATGCAAAGTTAAAAAGGTGTATTACGTCAATTTAGAGCTGATAATAGTTTCAAGTATTTCTTGCCAATAGTTGGATGATTTATACCAGTCTCATGTCCGTACGGTAAAGCTGAATCTTAGCTAACTTAGCTTAGCATAAGGACTGGAACCAGTGGGGAACAGTATGTCCAACAGCAGACTAAATAAATAAAGCTGACTAACGTTATATCTGTATAAAACGTGTAAAAACGATAAGATGTTGTTTTACAGCTCTATTTCACTGCGCCCAGCCAATAAAGCGTCCCGCACACATCCTCCCATAAAGTTAAAACTTTCTTTTTTTACAGTTTGTTTTTTGTACGGATTAAACATACTATATATACCATGTTAATTTGTGAGCTTGGTGGTGCTGGCAGGTTTCATTACCTTCAGACAGAGCCAAGCTAACTGTTTCCCACCTTTTTCTAGTCCTTAAGCTAAACTAATTAACGTACAGATGCAACTCCCATAAATCATTCCCTGATTTAATACTTCCACCACTCACATCAATGCCCTACCTGCACATACCATAGAATGAAATGCAAGCACAGCACTTTAAGGTGTGTGAGCGTGTCAATCAGGTGTATTAAGAAATGCCAATGGGTCTTTTTCTTACTTTGTCTGAAGATTTATAATTACCAACCAATACAAGTAATTACTCTTGCACAATCTGGCTGATGACATCTGGCCCCATAACAAACATCAAGACTCCTGGAATTTCACACAGAGCTTGATGATGCTCTCTGATTTTACAAGAAAAAGGGTGTGTTTTATTTTGTTTTATTTTATTTTGCATTGTGTTTTTATGCTTTTAATGGTTGTATGTGAAGCACTTTGAATCGCCTTGTGTTGAAATGTGCTATACAAATAAACTTGTGAGAAAACCTGTGAGCTCTCACAGCACCGCAAACCTGTTCTAGAGTGTGGAGCGAAACAAAAGCTGGTGATGGACTCGGACTCGCGAGGAAACAAAGCAGGGGAGCCTACGTGCACGGGGGCTCCCATTCACAACAGGAGAATTCGAGACGCCTGTTGAGTCAGGTGAAAATTAGCCCGCGGTTTAGAGTCGCTGTCAGGTGCGTAGGAGGTCAACAAATAGACCGGCGTGCAGGGGCGATCCTGAAGTGAAAACAGTGAGATAAATCCAAAACACAAGAGCCCAGCAGTGGATGAAATGACAACATGCCATGTGAAAGTGTAGCGATAGACTTTGAAGAAGGCTTTATTGTGCTTTATGGGGTCTTCCAGCTCATTGTTTGGTTTTATGAAACACAACTTCACTGATTTGATTCAGTCTCACCGCTCTCATAATGTCGCTTCCGGTTGTTTTCAGTGAAAAAGCCCTAAAAACCCATGCTCAGCACTTTCTGTTGCCCAAAAAGGTCCAACATATGAGCTAATGCAGATGTGTTCAAGGCTTTAAGTGAAAAAACAACAAACAAATTAAAAGATTTGACATTGTGCTTTCTAAAAATAGTCAAACACTTTGAGAAATACGCTTATTGTTTTGGTGAGATGAGAAGATTGATACACTAAATATAAAGTCAGAGCCAGCAGGTGGCTAGCTTAGTTTAGCTTAGCCTAGCATAAAGACGTGAAGCAGGGGGGAAACAACAAGCCTGCTCTGTGCAAAAGTAAACCTCCTCCCATCTAAATTGTTAATAAGTGAGCTTCCGAGGTACCGGTAGTGGTTTTCATTACCTTGGGACAGAGCCAGGCTAGCTGTGCTACTAAACGCCTGCTGGCTATAGCTTCATATTCACCGTATGGGAGCGGTTTCAAGGGAAATGCACATATTTCCTCAAAATGCCAAACTTATTGCACTTCTCATGCCTATAAGATTATTTTTGTCTGCATGCCTGGAAGCGTATGGATCAAAGATTATTCCTCTGTGCGCAGACAAAGAGGATTTACATGCGTTGCAAAGTGTAGAAAAGCGTCCAAACGGTATATAATTTAATGCCAAGGCGTTTTGTCCGAGCAGGACAAACACTTGGACCACTGCTCGCTGGCATCCTGCGCGTTTGATTTAGTGCACAATACAGAATCCCTTCAGAACCCTGAGCACGAGTCTTTGTCTCGGAGAACTTTGTCTGTTATTGTTTTTGTTGGGCTTTCAAAGGATTTGCATTTTGGAAAACCAAACAAACGTGTCATTCCTTACGCCCGATGTCCCCTCGTTGCCGCCACCGCCACCGCCATCGTATGTATGCAGGCGTTCTTCCTCCTCCACCATTGTGATTATTTTCATTTCAATCTGCTTCAACCACACACCCTGTCACCAAAGGCAAAGAGCGTCACCTTTGAGGCGATGACGTCACCTCGTCTCTGCTCCAGTATTGGACGTATGGCGGTCCGAGACAGGAAGAGGAAATGGAGAGTTCATTTAGTTTCAGCACATGGAATTGTTCTGCGTGTTTAAGAAAAAACACATATTAGCATTTTGTCACCTCAAAAATGGATGAAAAAAAAGTTTGTTCACCATTACTGCACATTCATTTAGAGTGAATGGCATCAGGGTGATTCCCGACTCACACTGAAGCAGGAATGCTGCGTTGCTTGTTTCTGATTCTACATTCGAGGCATTTTGTTGTAAAAACCTGAGGAGTCCTTTTTCCCCAATGTTTCCCTGTTATTGTTTTCCCAGGTTTTTCAAAGGCAGAAGATAAAATACAAATACCGCCCTCTTTGCAGAGCTTTTGTGCACTGAGAAAACATGTGCATTTCCCGTAATTATTTTCTTAATTTTTTTTTCTCCATCCACTCAGACCGGACACCTCCCCTCAATCCCAGACAAAAGGTAGCGCGTAGTTTTCCTTTTTTGAACATTTGTTTTTTCAAGCCTTTGGTAACAAACATCCCAGATCACAGAATGAATGGAGGGCAGACATGTCTGACAGTATCTCCACCAACATGGCAAGAGGTTATTAGATCAGACATGTGGATGTTTTCAATAACTCATTGTTACAAGGCTGAGAACTGAAGGACAGGCAGATTCAAAACGAGCCACATGGTAAGAAGATTGCATCAATACGAAGACGAAATACATCTTAAAATGATAGTTTAACTTTCAAACATTCCTAAAAACAACTTAGATATAAACTCGTGGGTCATCTGCATGGGACTGAGTATACATCATTGAGTGAAAGATAACTAACAATGGATTTAACAGATATTGTAATCGTACTTAAGATAACACAGGAGACACTTAATTGAGTTTCTTTTGTACATGCACTCAAATAAAGAACTTTAGTAAATTAGGGTTGAGTGATATGTTGATAAATACCGTGCTAAACGTTAGGCTAGATATTTAAATCACTGGTTTGTAGAAACAATTATTTTCCTAATTATTCAATAATACACAGGTGGTTTTCTCTGTAGATTTTCCAGAAATAACGATGAATAGCAATATATCGTAATCATACAGTATCAAAATTGGCAGCACTTTCAAATAAAGCACCCTTTATAAAAGTTTATAAGTTATATTAATACTTAACAAATCATTTACCAAGGATTCATATCAGATATAAATCTTTAATGAGTGTTGGGTTGCCAGGCTGTGAAGACTCGACTCCACTGTTTAAAAAAAACACTAAAAAATAATGTCTGATTGAGGAAAAGACAAGGCGAGGACTACCTTCATATAAATATTTGAAGACTTATAAATATTTAAACACAAAGTTATATTCTAGGTGTCTGTTGCTCTTTAGTGTGCTTGCCTGCAGCAGTTGAATGTAACTGGTACATTAGTGGCTTTAGAGCTGCAACAACCAGTCAATTGATCTATTCATCGATCAATGGGACACTAAACTAAACTTTTTTATTTGTAGTTCACTACATTTCAGTGCAGTGAAATTTAGTTTATAATTAGAAGACATTAAAGTCGACTAATATAATACAATTCTAAATTTTAGAGACGCTGAATTAGCTTCAGCATTAACACATCAGTAATAATAAAACAACCAGAATCAGAATACACTTTATTAGCCAAGTAGTACACATGAAGTAGTACTCATTGCTCTCAATGTACTTATAATTAATAAATAATAATAATACATACAAAAATATAATGGCTTAGAACAAGTACAACAAAGCTGAACAAATAAAGGTAAAGAATAGACTGGACAAGTATGGTATTTACACACACACACACACACACACACATATATACATACCACTAAAACTAAATGATATATAATGTAACACTAACAGGCACCATTCTGCTGCACAGTAGCTGTGTAGGGAAGTAGCATGCTGTGATTGTACGTCTCCTGCTTCCGGCGGTCTCCTTCTCGTTGTGGCACTTTTATTTAACGTATATATTTAATGTATAAACATACATATGCATGAAATTAATGTGTTTATGTAAGTTGTAAACTGAATGATAAAAAAAACTAACAGCCTAATGTAACACTAACGCTCGTCATTCTGCTGCATAGCAGCTACATAAGTACTTGCAGCTTTTAATACTTTAAGTAGATTCAGCTACTTTAATTATACTTATAAGTTAGGGTTTGAATGCAGGCCTCGTGTGTATTTATAGTGATGCTCTTACTAAAGTAAAGGATCTGAATACTTCCTCCTCTGTGTGCGTGTGTGCGTGTGTGTGTGTGTGTGTGTGTGTGTGTGATGCAAAAGCTTTGTGCACCCTCATTGGTTGTTTAGGGGGATGGGCCTCGAGCGTGGGCACAGCCCATCCAGGGTTGCGTCAGCTAATATATGAAGCTCCGCCGGCTCGTCTCCATAGAGTCCGAACATCCTGGAGGAGCCTGAACACGTCCACGTCCACGAGGCGTTAACTGAAGGAGCTGTGACGCGTGAGAGAGAGAGAGCGCGCGCGATAGAGAGAGCACAACTCAAGCTGCTTTCATAGAAGAAGAAAACCGCCACACAAAAGACTAACCGTTTCAAACTGAAGTTTAAAGTAATTTCAACGGATTGAAACAACAACAACAAACCGACGTGATGGCTGACTTCTGAGCGAAAGCCACCGGGGGACCTCCGAGGAAGCTCTTCCATCGCCGTGAACTCTCTCTCAAAAGACAAAAGAACAAAAGAATAAAGAAGAGCATTTCCGGCCGCGTCGCAGCCATGGACTCGGGCAAGGTGAGTTATCGTTTTAGGCTTTTTAAAACCCCGTCAAACCGGTTCGGTTGCATGCGTTTGTTTTGTTTTTGTCCAGCCCCACGCTGTCACTGAGCACCGGTTCAGTGAGTTCACCGGATTTTTTTCTTTTCTTCTTCTTCTTCTCTCTTTTTTATTTTTACCCATGAGCCACTTCCACATGTGCAGATGATGCTTCTGGTATCTACTGCGTCGTTATTACTCATTAGCAGTGAATCAAAAGTTATTTTGGTCACTTCTATATATCACAATATTCTCCTGTGTTGGATATATATATATATATTTTTTTTTTAAATCAACAATTCTGGCAGTAAAATGTGATTTTTCTCACTCAGTATTTCCTCAACGTCATGTATTTGCGTGACGTCACGGCAGTGTGTTAAATAGAGGCTACGTGACTGAAGTCCGAAAGGAGATATTTAAACCCAAGAGTCTTTTATACAGGGTTCATACGGTCATGGAAAACCTGGAAAAGTCATGGAATATTAAAATGGTTATTTCCAGTCCTGGAAAAATCAAATCCCAAAAGTTTTGGGAAAGTCATTTAGTTAATTTACGCCAAGTTTGAAATAATGAATATTCTTTTAAAAGAAAGACTCAAAATATAAATATCTATAAATGTTTATTCTTTTAATCAAACTATTGTCTCTCATTCATGTGTGTCCTTTAAGGAATACTGTATGCTTTGGAATCCTCATTGTTAGTTAAAATACTACATTTTATCACTTTTTCATGTATACACCTAGATTTCACTAAATGTTTGGTCATACAAATTTGGTTTAAAGTCCTGGAAAAGTCCTGGAAATCCATTGGTCAAACTGCGTATGAACCCTGTTTATAAGAGCCTTACAAAGCAGGAAGAAGTAGAAGTAGTACTCCATTATAAAGTACAGAAAACGTGCAGAAATATTAGCAAAATCCTCTTAAAGTACTCTTCGTGCAGCAGGACAGTAACTGTCATGTATCGGTAAATGAATACTTACTTTGTCTTCAGATAATGTCAACACTGATGGCAATCTCTCAGAGCCGAAAGTAACAAAAAACAAAACCCAAAAGGTTGACAGCTTATTATACAAGACGTAGAAATGCAAAACATCTTCAGATTTAAAAAAAGCTGGAATAATCTCGTTGTTGGCATTGCTGCTCGATCTCTGACATGCTGTTTATCGTAGCAATGCATCATAAATTGATTGATTTTTAATGTAAAATCGTGATCTTCAAAGCAACTACAGATGTCATGTGTTTGTATATTGTAGGCAAAAAGTACAACAGTACTCTCTGCAATTCAGTGTCAGAGTCAGTAGAAGTATAACATAGCTGCAAAAGGAAATACTCATGTAAAGTACTGCTATCGCTGGATGAGATACAACAAAGTTACTTCAGTAATTGTTCAGTTTTTTTAAATATGCTTCTGTCTCTAATTAATTGATTATTTCAAGACATCGGAAAACATCCTGTGAGGCCTTGTGATGGCTGACTCTTAATCTGCCGTCTCATCGATTTGTTGAAGAGTGTGAAGGAGCATTTGCGATACTTCTCGGGTAACGCGATTTTTAAGTCAACATCTGGTATCTGGTGCTGGTATCTGGTGCTGGTTAAAGCTGCGTGGGTCCTGGTGTGGCTTGTGGTTACCACTACACACATAGACACGATGCACAGTGAAGCACGTACACCAAACCCCCCCCCCCCTCCACTTCCTCCTCCTCCTGTTTGGTCATTGCTATGCAACCAGTTAGACCCAGTGGTGCAGCACCAGGCAGCCCAGTCTGACACAGGGGTCAGACAGTGTGTCCTCAGCTGTCACCACTGGCTTCAGCTGGATGAGGGAGGGGAGGGGGGAGGGGGGAGGGGGACGTGATGGGAACAGTTCACGGCGTTCCCAGTTTCCACTGTGACACAGACACAGCACATTTCCAGAGGGAGTGCAACTCCACAGAGGGGAAGACGCAGGTTGCCAATCCCTTCTTCCCAGGCTGTTCGCCTCACTCCCTCCTGCAGAGTTGCCTCCAGCTGTTTTTTTAAAGTTTCTTTTCTGCCGTTCCTCTGGTTAAACAGCGCGGGGGGGGGTTATTAGTATCTCGTGCCCAGGCTTTTCATGCTTAGCGCTGTGCTCGTTTATGTGCAGATGGAGTCCAGGAGGTAGAAAGCTCACCAAGTGACGCACAGAAAATACACAGAAGTGGGCAGAACTGAAGTTTGACTTCCACGAAGCGTGACAACCAACGCCCACGCCGCGGCGGTTCAGTCAGGCCGTGGTGTTGATCTCAGGCACAGATGCAAATGTGTGCAAATGATCTCAATCTAATGCCATCCATCCATAACCTAATGTCATGTTTCCTCTTAATTTGACGTGCTTTTACGAGCATTTTAATCTCCTCCTAAAGGCTGAGGGGAGTTATTTCTCCATCATAACATGCCACTCAATGACCTCATTGTTGTTGGCCGTACGAGAGCTTACTTCTCATCAACAGGAGGCTTTGTTCGGGTCTGGAGAACTCACCTGAGTGCTGCTATTTACCCAACAAAGAATTAAAATGGTAATTGGGGTCAAGCATACAGTTGACCTGCAATGTTTTGAATAAAAAAAAAAAAAAAACAGCCACTTAGCATTTTATTTCGGACTGAGTTTGACAACACAGGTATTTCGATTGGGAATCCGGAGCCAACAATCCACTCCCCTTTCAGCCACCTGCCAACTCCTGCCTTCCCTGAGACAGTCGGATGGATTTACTTTCATCCGCGTGACAGCCTCCTTCAGCCTGTCTCACGGTGTGACGGGTCTAACAAAGCGTAATGAGGCTTTTGCTGCAAAAAAAAATAAAAAAAATTGGGGATCAAGAGATCTGGGAGGGTTTTAATTGAGGCGAACAAGCATGCAAGAGGGCGTGTTTAATTCACTTTTTGAAGGACCTGGAGGACTGTGAGCACTGATCTCTGTTCCCAAGGACGAGACGGTTCACGTAGGGCCGAGGGCCCTTTAGCTCGCTGTTACATATCCGAACCCTGTGAATGGGGGCGGGGTTTAACCGAGGTTTGCGTCAGAGTCTGTCGGACGTTTTCTTAGCCTGTCGCTGCATAATCTGACCTGGAGGAATAGTTACAGTATCTGAAGTTTGTAGGATTTACTACATGGGAAATACACTTAAATATCCACCTTCACAGCGGTTTTGCTCCTTAATATAATAATTACGAAGTTATTCCACACCTCACGTTTGTGTCACTGTGTACTGATGTGCTGTTTTTACATGTTGCATATTGATAACGATAATCTCGCCTTTGGGAGATTTGTTCACAAACCTTTGCATCCACACGGTCTTCAAAATCCACTTAAACTTTATCTGATTGATTGAATAATCCTATGATATAACAGTCCTATTGTTTGTATTCGCCACATCAGCGTTCTCAAACATGGAGTCTAACTGGAAATACATTTTTATCTGATCCCGCTGTAACGGGCTGAAGCTTCACTGGCTCTGACAGATAAGGCTTTTTTTTTTTTTTTACTAATGATATGTGCAGCACAGACAGATACATACACACTTTTATTATTTTGTAATGATGCTCTATCGAAAACGACATTGCTCAGATCAAGCATGCAGCAGACATGTTTGTCTTCTCCACTGTATGCATAAAGGATAACACTCACCAGCAGTACCAGGAAACAGCATGGCACATATTCAAGCCTGTGTCGCTTTGCATACATTTGTTAATCAAAGTTGTCATAAGCAAATATGCCGATCCCTTCCACATTCTCACATTGTTCATCACGTTTTCTGCCGATTGATTGGTGGCCGTAGAATCAGCCTACTTCCCCTGAAGTGTGAACCTGAGGTTGATTATTTTCATGCTTTTTATTTAGTTTTTCTTTATAGCGTGCATCACCCAAATGGTCTCTGCATGCATGCAGAGAATACAGCAGGCATATCCGTCATAGTATGTCTGTCTTATGCAGAATATGACGTCCCGCTACGTTAAAACAAAGCCGTCCACACGGCACAGGTCACCATGACGAGGCTCTAAAGCCTGACGGAGCCCGGAGGAGGTGGAGGACATATTGGATTCCCCACAGCTGTAAGCCGAGACGGTGGAGGTGGCGCTTAGAGGGACGTAGGCCGCCCCCAAAGAACCAGGCTCACTCTGCAAAGAAGGAAGTGAGCCGAAATACAGCCTGCTTCTTTTTTTAATTTTTATATCACATATAATTAAACAATGACTCGATTTCGAGGAACGCCTCGTCAAGTCTAGATAGGATGAGTCACAAACTGGTGTCGCAACCTACAACCGATGATGTCATGTTGAGCAGCGTCTGTGAAGCGTTATCCAGAAGAGACGTTTTGACTGTTTGTTTCCAGTCTTCTGCTGCCGGCTGACTTCATGGTTTATTGTTGAAGTTAGGAGTTGCCTTGCAGGATGTTTACCGAAATATTTTTCCTTTTGTCGGCCGTCAAATTGACTTTACTACTCGGACACAAAGGTCTGAGAGTGAAGAGGCACAGCCGGGAAGGTTTTGCATGCTTGACCTGACATTTAGCAAGACAGAAACCTTTATGTGGCAAACCTGAGGCAAATAAGTAACTTAAGAACTATACTTAAGTACCGTTTAAGTACTTGTACTTTACTCAAGTTCTTCTATTTTGTGTGACTTTATACTTCTACTCTTTTAAGTTGTATTTATCGATAGGTGCCAGTAACCTTTCAGTTATGTCTATGAGTTGCCTGCGGTGCCACCAAAGTGTTATTTCCTTCTCACGTGGTTTTCTCTCGAATTTTGAGGTCTGAAGAACCAAAAGAAAAAAATCAAATATGAGTCAAGAAGCCCCCAAAATAAAAACATATTTTAGGAAAATGTTTTCTTATTTCCTCTCCCATTAATCATTAAACTTATCAACCTTTTTGAGGTTTTTACAAGTTGTTTAAAGTAATATTTTGAATGCAGTATTTTATTTCTTTTTAAATTTTGAACGAAGCATTTTAACAGTATTGTATTTTACTCAAGTTAGGGATCTCAATCATTCTTCCACCACTACCCACAACTACTATTGCTGTAACTGTAATAAGGCACAGTTCATACCTTATGATTATTAGGTAATAACATTTAACTGGGAACAGGTTAACTGCTTCGGTTTTACTTGGAGGCGTTGTTCGCCTCCCACTGAATTTCACTTGGCATTCTCAGTCGTGGTCGAACGCCTCTCCTTTTCTGAAGAAATACTTTTCCCGTGACATCCTCATGTTTTACAGCTTTTCCGTCGCCCCGTCTGTCAGCCCGTCAAAGCTCGAGTTACGTTTCCTTCTTCCCGGTTCGAGCATTTGTCGATGTATTCTTTACTGAAAAGTCGCATTGTTTACTCAGCGAGGGAGAACTCGCTGCAGGTGTTTACCCAATAGGATCAGAGAGAGAGAGTCGGCGGTGCCGGGCGACCAAAGCAGCCGTCCTCGCCGCCTCGCCAGGTTTCACTTCCCACAAAGAGAATGCATTGGCATGGATGCTGCAGTCGCAGGAGAAGACTGTCTACATACTGAAGGCTGACACCTTAATGAAACATTTCCAGATTGAGTTGGGAAAAAGCAGCAGCAGCAGCATCCCTGTGCATTAATGCATTAATTACATCATCAATTTGAAGGTACAAAAATGCAGAAAAAGTGGACAAAAGTCTCTGAGACCCACGCAGGCTGAATTCCTTACGCGATTATTACTTTCACTCGTTGCTGACATTTTTATAAACCCAAAACCTTCTAAGTCATGTCTGAAAAATACCCGTAAATCTCCCTGAACCCTTGTTAACGACTCTAGCCTCGACTGATTAATAATCATGTTGTTTAAACAATTGCTTTGTGGATCATTAGATATATATTTTTTAAATGTTGTACACTACATGCTATTCATAATCATCCCCCGTGTTGAGAAATGTCTGGATACATTTGTAATAGTTATTACATTTAAATCAAAACAATATCCGGCTAGCAAAGTGAATTCCTACTCCCGTAATCAGCTTTCAGTTGCTTGTAGATTAGCGTGGTATGCACTTTAATGCCGGGCCCCGTATTATTGATTATGGTGAGCTCAGGCGTCCTGTGCAAGAAAACAAACGCTCTGTTTAGAAATGTAAACAAAAGTGGGCTGATCGCCTGAGAGAGGTAACTAAAGACAGGAGCGCTGAGGAACAATAAAGAGGGCCGGTGTTGGCCTCGTTTATTTAGGGTGTGACTTTATTGTTTCTCCGGTAAGGAAGTGAAGTATAATGCTGCTGCTTCTGGTTCCTGTACACGGGGAACAGCGTCAAAACTCATATAATACTCATTAAAATAGGGGATCGGGGGGAGGTTCAGCTGAAGAAAGTCCCAAAACATGGTGGACTGCAACAACTCATCGAACTGCATGCAGTAATCTCAGTGTTTGGACTGAGGCGAGGCCCAGGGAGGCCCGTCTGCTAGTATCTGGGGGAAAGGTAAAGATGTCACAGAGGCACTGCTGGATTTCACTTATACACACGCCAAGCCCCCATACCTTTTGTTTTTTTTGCAAATATTTGCAGCTATTCTCTCGGGAGGGGCGGGATTTAAACAAAGATTCAGAGAAGAGTTTTTTTTTACCAGTCGGGGAAAGCAAAGATTACTCTGTTTATTGTAAAAAATATATATAAAAAGCACCTTTAGTGCTGTTGTTTACTTGAAATCAGCGGTGGCTTTGCAGAAGGACTAGTCGGCCTCGGCATGTGGCTCCTTTAAGAGGCCGGCCCACAGCGCTGCAAATGGTGTGCGTGTTTGTGTTTGTGTTCCTTGACTTGATGACCTCACAACAAGAGTCCCCATTGGTGCAGGAATGTAGGCAGATCTTCAAGTGGATTTAGTCAAGACTTTGCCTCCGAAGACACACAGAAGTTTTCCCCCCTCTCATTATTATGCAGGGGAGGAATCCTGCTTCCCACAAAAGAAGTGGTGGAGCTCCTTTAGTGATACTGCAGAGGAGGATGCACAATCATTCCTTAGGATTATTGTTTTTATTAAAACATGGCGGGAGTCGGTTCTTGTATTTTATCTTTTTCTACGGGAGCTTAAATGAAAAATCCAAACAGCAATTTAGCCTCAAGCTTTGACTTATAGTCTTAAGGAAGGACTGCAATCCAATGTACCTTTTCTTTTTAACAGCAGACAGGAAGTTAGGGACTAGCTAGTGAGCATATTTGAGCATTTTGCACCTAAAGAGACACATTTATCTGTCAGGAGTTGGTGGAGACCAAAAATAGAGCTCAAAAGAGAGTAAATATTCTCTCTTTAAACAGATTCTGTATTAATTTATAAAATCTTTAGGCAACGGGACAACAACTGGTATTAAAAGCATTCTGGTTTTTGGTTGTAGTATTGACCAATCTTAAAATTAGCGTTTATACTTTATGTGTTAAACAAGTCATCTCTCAACTGCAACTACAGCCTCGCATCTCAGTGTGCACAGAAAAGCAAGAGTTGGAGCAAATATCCGCCGGCTACTGCAGAGCCCCAGAAATATAGCTCCTCCCCTTTCAGCTGCTTATCCATCGCCAGACCGATAGCTGATTGGTTCAGAGATTGGCTTCAAGTTAAACTCAACAAATCCAAGGATGTAATACACTTTCTTTCAGTACAAGTACCTACATTTGGGTACTTGCTGATATGGAGTACTTTTGAAAACATGTTGTATTGTTTATCAGATGCTCCTCATTTACTTACTGGCTATAATATAATCAAACGCACAACATGATGCTGTTGCAGGTCTTTTGTTTAACGTCACTTCAGGGTACCGTGTGCAGGTTGGGCCCTCTGCAACGAAGCGGTGTTTAATGTTGCTCGTATCGTCTGCATACGATAAAGGAACTCTGGGGAAGGTCGAGTCCTCTGTGGCCATAACATAAGGAACCTATCTGGTGTGAATCACGGTGGAAAAGGGGCTCGGTGTGAATCACAAGCCAAAACCTGAATCATGCAGACATGACTGATGGTGAGGTGTGAAATATGGAAATAATAAGCAGCTCCGCTGTTTATGTTGCTCATTTGATCGCTTTTTCGATGGATTAATGCGATAATATGGATGTAAGTCAACTTTTCCAGTGTTTTTTAGCTTGTTTTTCCACAACGAAAAACACTCAGATTCAAAGTGATAGCAGATTTGAGTCAACAACAAAAAGGTAAATTGTAGCTTGAGGCTGTTTTTTTTATTGTTTTTTGTCTGTCTGAGAGACAAAAATACCCCACTCTGCTTTATTAACTTTTCGGTATGAGGAGAATCTGCACTAATCCGCTGAGATCAAGCAGCAAGTGAACTCTGTAATAACAGAAACGCAGACAATAACATGCGGACCAGCCTGGACACGTGCCAGGAAGCAGGTTTGTCCAGTTATATCTGGAAAAGTCTGGCGACCCTCCGCAGACCTGACCAGAGTGTTTCTGAGAAAAAGAAATCAACAAGTCGGTAAACAAGGGAACAGGTTTCTGCAGGTTTCTGCAGGTTTGTTTCAGGCATCTCAAAGCGTCTTTTATGGCCAGTCTGAATTCCCCGTGTTGCTCGCCAGGATATTTTAGGTTATTTAGATATAAGATTAGCGGTTAACAACCTGAACATTTTATTTAGTCCGATCCTGAAGCACAACCGCAAGTTTTTAAAAAAAACGCCTATAGTGAACACCTTGTCCCGGAAAAACTGGCATCAACTTTATTTTTGTCAACTTATTTATTAACACATAAGAACCCGGACGCATTTCTTCTTCAAGGAAAAGGATGGGGGACATAATACAGACTAAATAGACCTCATTGAACACATTTCTGTTTTCAAAATAATGTAAAATATTAGAAATGTTACATATATGTCACATTGGGTGTTGATGGTGAAAAGAAAATTGCATTATTAATTTAAATATTTTGACATGATGTTTTGGTGTATGATTTGTTTTAATATGCTTTAGATTGAACAATATAAAATATGTTAGCTAAATATCAATGAATGAGCCAAATTAACTGAGCAGATCATAATTATTTCTCGTATTGTGCATAGTTGTCACATCGTTTTCTTTATTACATTTTTAGGTCGAATTCCCGGTTACATGATATTTATCTGATTTGTTTTATATCGGTTTCTTCAAGAAATGTGCTCACAGCAGGTTCAATGTATTAAAGGGCAAGTACGCATTATACTTCTTAAATGGTTGAATCTTAGCTTTGTCACAACCTGGAGCAGCCATCTTGGAAAGTGACATGACCCACCAAGATGTTCAGTAGGACTCAAAATCAAGGATTTATGGATCTTTCCAGAACATTTAAATGTGTCCCCGTGGGTCCTTAAGGGTTAAGTGTCTTTCTAGTCAAATAAGACACAGTATCCTGGAAGATGATATAACTGTTGTTGCAGCAGACAAAGCTCTGGGACAAAAGGATCCATTTGTTGCATCGGTCTAAACGGGTCAAACTGGTCTCATCGCTGACAATGATCCTCTTCTCTCTATTGTCTTGCAGCAAATAACGTTTACGCTCATGCTGAGCGTTGGGGCGGCCGTCATCGGCTCCCTGCAGTTCGGCTACAACACCGGAGTCATCAACGCCCCCCAAAAGGTGAGTTACATGTCAGAGTGTTTAGCTTAGCTTAGCTTAGCTCTTTAGTTTAGTTGACGGAATTACAAATAGAGTAGTGACACACAAGCATATAAGACATTGTTCGGGATATTATTTCCATCGTGGTCTCTGATATTCCACCTGTCCTCCCTTCCCTCGGCCACTCACATATATATATATATATATATATATATATATATATATGCTGGACATCCCACAAATAACACAAATTTAAACAAGGCTCAAGGAATATGAAGACTTAAGGGTTTCCTCACTGCCTTATACAGGATACACATATATATATATATATATATATATACATATATATAAAAGTTCACGGTGTGTCTTTAGCTCACCAATATTCCTGGGTTTTCACTATATGTAAACTATATAATTCATACTATTGTATGCTTGTTCACTCACTTGTTGAACTGGAAAACAGGACAGAAAACGGGGGGGAGGATGAGGGGAGGGGGGCGGGGTTAAAGGGTGAGATAATAATAGCCACATTCATGCCGATGAGGCCCAAGGACATCTGTATTAACAGACCCTGAGTGATTCCTGTGTAGAAGAGTGTGTCCATGCCCAAAGATGGGCCTCCGCTGACCAGCAGCTGGCTGGGAAAAGCAAAACCAGGAAATAAAGGAAAAGTCAGAGGAGATCAAAGAGCAACAGTAGGTTTTACCAGCCGACAGGTACGCCGAGGAAACTCATTTCCCGGGGAATGTTGGTGTTGCCTCATGTGTCAACAACCGATGTCAAACACACACCCACACACACCCTGCGGCTGCCCAGCTGTCTGCACACAGGTCACAGGTGTGTCTCCAGACAGGCCGGGGCTCCATTTTCTTTATTTTCTTCTTCTTTTGTTTACCTTTTCGCACACGCTGAGCCCCCCGTGTGCTGCAGACGGACCGCCACAGCTGTTCGATGCCTCCTCCTCGCCGAATTAAAACCGCTCGTCCCCAAAGCCGTCCTGCACGGAGGACGGCTTTGCACACGGCACACAGCTTTCACTGAGAGAAACGGGACGCAGCTTGTTGACCGAAACAAGAGTGTCGGTAAAAGATTATTCATTTCTTCATGAGGCGTAAAGAGCAGAAGAAGTGAGCAGCGCTTGTTAAAGAGAGGGATTTTAGACATTGGGACATTTGGGCAAGGAATTGTGTAATCGTCATGGATTGTGCAAACACAGACATAATGAAACTATTAGGATGCCTTTGTTTTAAACTGGTGATGGACATAAAAAATCACTAGAATTATTGACGAATCTGCTAATTATTTTCTAGACTAACCCGTTAAACAAAGTGCAAGGCGACTCCTTCAAATCGTTCAACACTGAGATATTTACTGCAGTTTACGGCCACATAAAGCGGCAAACGCTGACGTCCGAGGAGCTCGGTGGGACGGAGGTTTGTTTGACATTTCCTCCGCTTAAAAACGTACCAGAAAATCAACTAAACACTTGGCTGATCGCTGCGGCTCCCGGCCTTACCCGCCGTTAGGTAATCAAGATTTACGGACATTTCGTAACTTCTAATCCAGCATTTTGTGCGTAGCCCAGATTTGCCTCCGCCGAGCTCAGGAGGGCCTTGTGAGTGGCCGAGGGAAGGGAGGCGGTGAACATGTGGTCTGTTACACACTGGGCCAGTGTGAAGCGGCCCTCTCTTTTTCCCAACACTCACTCTTTCACACACACATTCACACGCAGAAAAGCAGTTACTCAACCCAGGCCCTCGGGCCTCCATTAGCCAATGCCCACTTAAGAGGCCGTAACTTCACCAATGCAACTTCTGCATAGCAACAGCACCTTCAGATTATCACGGCCGGTGACACAGGTCGCGCTCGCCGTCCGAGCGTCCCCGATTAGATACGCTCGCTCGAGGGCCGGCCTGCAGCTCCCTCCCTGTGCCGAGAAGCGAATAATATCCTTGTTTGGAAGTTCCATCAAAGGGCCATGTGTGTGTTGTGTTTGTGCCGGTTTAATTTGGGAAACATCCGCGGTGGAGAGCGGCGACACCTTTCTTTTCCTCGGAGGAGTTTATTTCATGATGTTTTTCTTTCGGCGTCAGGCTGCTACTAGAATACGGCTTCCTGTGGGAGAGACTATTTTTAGGGCCGACGAGAAATTCAAGGATGTTTTAAAAAAAACAAAACGACTGAAGACAAGGAAGAACTCTGTTTCTTGGTCGAAGACAATTTGACTTTTTATTGCTCGCTGAGTACACACTGAGCTCACCTGCCAGCTCGACGGCATCGTGCTGACGGCTTCCTCTTGTGTGGTCAGAGCCGGCTCCACTCAGAGGAAGACTAAGTAAAATGTTCAAGTTAGGGAAAGTCTCACTGTTAAAAACACCCGATGTGGCATTTTGTTTCACTTCATTTATTCTCTTATAAGAAGTCTGGATTCGGGCTACTGCAGGAGGCTGATAGGGCCTTTTTGTATTGCATAATAATAATAATAAAAATGATTCTAAAGGATTAAGAGCAGAACACGTGTTATAACACATATATAACATTGTACATGTGAACAAATGAACTACTAAAGGAGAAATGATCTCGCCAGTGAGCTTTCAAAATTACCTCCTATGATTACTACCAATTAACATGCTGCTAGGTGCGGGACAGTAAATGCAAAGCTCAGCGATTATTATGTACCCATAACATAGAGCTAGAGCTCTTCTAAATAAGAAGAGCTCTAGCTCTATGTTATGAAACTCTAGCTCTATGTTATGGAGCTCTAGCTCTATGTTATTTAGAAGAGCTCTAGCTCTATGTTATGGAGCTCTAGCTCTATGTTATTTAGAAGAGCTCTAACTCAATGTTATGGAGCTGTATTTCTATGTTTAGAAGAGCTCTAACTCAATGTTATGGAGCTCTAGCTCTATGTTATGGAGCTCTAGCTCTATGTTATTTAGAAGAGCTCTAACTCAATGTTATGGAGCTGTAGCTCTATGTTTAGAAGAGCTCTAACTCAATGTTATGGAGCTCTAGCTCTATGTTATGAAGCTCTAGCTCTATGTTATGGAGCTCTAGCTCTATGTTATTTAGAAGAGTTCTAGCTCTATGTTTAGAAGAGCTCTAGCTCTATGTTATGGAGCTCTAGCTCTATGTTATTTAGAAGAGCTCTAACTCAATGTTATGGAGCTCTAGCTCTATGTTATGGAGCTCTAGCTCTATGTTTAGAAGAGCTCTAGCTCTATGTTTAGAAGAGCTCTAGCTCTATGTTATGGAGCTCTTGCTCTATGTTTAGAAGAGCTCTAGCTCTATGTTTAGAAGAGCTCTAGCTCTATGTTATGGAGCTCTAGCTCTATGTTTAGAAGAGCTCTAGCTCTATGTTATGGAGCTCTAGCTCTATGTTATGGAGCTCTAGCTCTATGTTTAGAAGAGCTCTATGTTTAGAAGAGCTCTAGCTCTATGTTTTGGGTACAGCGGGTATCACTGAGCAAGGTCCTGTGAGTGAAAGTTGATAGTGGAAGTGACCCAGTCCTTGTCATGTCAGGAGTATCAGAGTGTGTGTGTGTGTGTGTGTGTGTGTATATATATAGAGGGTTAGGGTTGACCTTTCTGAATCATATGAGAAGTGTCACTGTGACCCACACATGAAGAGACGCCGCTGGCTCGCCGGGCCGTATTTGTCAACATAGTCGTCAGGGAGGAGGAGGAGGAGGATGGAGGAAGAGGAGGAGGAGGAGGAGGAGGAGGAGTGGGAATAGGGGGGAGGGAAGAAACTTGACACTCACCCCTTAAACTTCCTGAAAGGAAATGTTAATGATCATACTGCCATCCGCTGGTCACACAGTAACAGCTCAAGCATCCCTTGTAATGTGTGATGTAACAGAATAAAACGTGACCCCTTTCAAACGTCTTCTTCTTCTACTTCTTTTTTTCTTGCGACAGGTCATTGAGAAGTACATCAACGAGACGTGGTTTGAGCGGTACCACGAGCCCATCAGCAAAAGCTCCCTCACGGCCATCTGGTCCGTCTCGGTCGCCATCTTCTCGGTCGGCGGCATTTTCGGCTCCTTCTCCGTCGGACTCTTCGTCAACCGCTTTGGAAGGTGACGCAAAACCGGCCGGTCTCCGACACGCGGACTTTACTTGGATGCATTTAAATAAATAAGCAAAATAAAGCTGAGATTCTTTTAGGATCAATGTTTTATGAGGCCTCTGGGCACTTTAGGCACTTCCCACCTCATTAAATATAACAATGCTTTTAATGCACTCACTCTTGGGTGGGGCGAGGAGGCCCAGGCAACTGTATAAGACATAATTACTTCATTTTATATGGGAAAAAAACTATAAAAAACTGTCATAATCAACAATGTAGTGGAGTAGGGTTGATCGATAATTAAAGTGACCCCACAAGATTTACTAATGCTTTAATCTTTAATTATATTACTGTATTGATTAGATTATATTGATTATATTGGTTCTGCCTTTACATAGAACATAAAAAGGTCAGAAATAACGTGACAATAACAAGAAAAGGACAAAAAAACTAGAACAATTTGGTTAAATCAAAAAACAAATACATAAAATCATGAAAACAAATGTGTTTTAAAGGTATAAAAACACATGAGCCGAGTATAATTTTGATATCCTCACGTTGCAGGAGGAACTCCATGCTCATGGCCAACGTCCTGGCCTTCATCGCAGCCACTCTGATGGGCTTTTCCAAGATGGCGAGCTCCTGGGAGATGCTGATCGCCGGTCGTTTCGTGGTGGGCCTCTACTCCGGCCTCTCCACGGGCTTCGTGCCCATGTACGTGGGCGAGGTTTCCCCGACCGCCCTCCGCGGAGCCCTGGGCACCTTCCACCAGCTGGGCATCGTCGTCGGCATCCTCATTGCACAGGTCGGTCAATGGTGCACGGTTTTTATGGGGAAGTCAACTTTTGTGCTTAATAGTCTGCATTTTTTTTTTTCAAATGCATGCCGGCATGTGCGTTTGCTTCATGTGCGTTACTGTGTGTGTTACCGTGTCGACTTCAGGTGTTTGGCATGGAGGCCATCATGGGCAACGACGACTTGTGGCCGCTGCTGCTGGGCTTCACCTTCATCCCCGCCGTCATACAGTGCATCCTGCTGCCGCTCTGCCCCAAGAGCCCCCGGTTCCTGCTCATCAACCGGAACGAAGAGAACAAGGCCAAGTCTGGTGAGTACGCACACACACACACACACACACACACACACACACACACACACACACACACACACACACACAGACTGAGCATGTATGGAATGTGACGATCAAATGAACTGATGCATAAATCAGGAACCAAACATTCCCTCTTTTAAATTGTGCAAAATGTCTGACACACACACACACACACACACACACACACACACACGCATGCACACACACAAACACACACGCAAACACACACGCACACACACAAACACACACACACGCACACACACACACACACACAAACACACACACGCACACACACACACACACACACACAAAACTGTTGTAAACTTGCAAAGTCTGTAACTATTTGTATTCTTATTTTTTTATCTAATAGTGCTGGGTTTTTACAGAAATTGGCTAGTGAAGTGAAACCAGAGGTATTTCTATCCCAAAATTTAACAAAACTCTCAAATTTCAAGCATCATCCCAGATTCCAACATTACATTAAAATGTACAAAGATGTCACCGAACCAAAAAAAAAATAAAAAAATCAAAGAAAAACGTGTCTGATCCGGGTCAAAGTGCCGGAGTGACCGACCGGCTTCCTCTCTGCCCGTTTCAGTGCTGAAGAAGCTCCGAGGCACCAACGACGTGAGCTCCGACATGCAGGAGATGAAGGAGGAGAGCCGGCAGATGATGCGGGAGAAGACGGTGAACATCCTGGAGCTTTTCCGCTCGCCGCTCTACCGCCAGCCGCTCCTGATCGCCGTCGTCCTGCAGCTCTCCCAGCAGCTGTCGGGCATCAACGCGGTGAGCGTCCACGCCACCTTTCACATCCGATAACAGAAGAAGATATCCGAGAACATCGTGTCACGCTGAGTGTTTGTGTTTGTCTGCAGGTCTTCTACTACTCCACTCGTATCTTTGAGAAAGCCGGGGTGGAGCAGCCGGTCTACGCCACCATTGGAGCCGGGGTGGTGAACACAGCGTTCACCGTGGTGTCGGTGAGTACAGTTCACGTTTCACAGGGTTTTAAAGGGAAATCCTCCCTACGGTGCGGATAAATAAAGCTGTTGACAGCATTAAAAACTGCAGTTTTTCAAATATGTTGGAGAACTACGGTGGCCCTTCAGGTACAGTCAAAAGTCAAAAGGCCCTCTGGAGTGCCAGAGTTTGGTTTGTCTGCAACACAGCAGACTCAATAAAGAGGAGGAACTCCTTATGAAGTAATGAAGGGCTCTCCTCTCTCTCCTCTCTCTTCTCTCTTTTCTCCTCTCTCCTCTCCTCTCTCTTTTCTCCTCTCCTCTCTCCTCTTTTCTCCTCTCCTCTCCCCGTTTCCGGTTGCGTGTGAGTGTGCGTGGTGAGCGTGTGAGTGGTGGATGTGAGAGTGGCGCGGAGTTTGGACAGTACTGTCACTGCTTTGGTTTCCCTCTGTTCTTCTGTCACACGATCGGGTAAGAGACGAAGCAGATATTGGTGTTTGTGTTTGGCGTTGTTTGGGAGCATGGCGTCCTCTGAGACGTCACGCCCGTCAATCCGGCAGGGAGTCCGGTTAGTTCCCCCTGACAGCAGCGTGTCGGTGGAGGAGGTGCTGCTGGCGGTGGGAGAGCAGGTGGGACACGACCAGCTCTCCTTCGCCTCTAGGATGAATAAAGCGGTGGTTGTGTTCGTGACCAGCGAGGCGTGTGTCCATAAACTGGTAGAGAGTGGCGTTGTCATCAGGGATAGCTATGTGCAGGTATCTCCGCTCTCGGTGCCATCAACGCGGATCACCGTGTCCGGTGTTCCGCCGTTTATACCCAACGACCTGTTAGAGAAAGAGCTGCGTAGATTTGGAAAATTTGCCAGTGGGTTAAAAGCAGTCAGTCTGGGATGTAAGGATCCCAAACTGAAGCATGTGCTGTCTCTTAGACGGCAGGTCTTCATGTTTCTGGAGGGTCCAACACAAACACTGGAGGTGTCTTTCAGGGTGAAGCACGGGGACGGGTTGTACATGGTGTACGCGAGCTCGGGGCAGATTAAATGTTTTGAGTGTGGACAGGCGGGACATAAGCGCTTTGCATGCCCGCGAACGCAGCAGAAGAGCGCGGAGAAGCTCGCTGTGGACGCGGGTATTACGGAGGCTTGCGCCGTAGATGCGGCGCTCCTCGCGGATTGCGCCGGGGGCGCGGCCGGTCCCGTTGGTGGGGCTGAGGCTGTTCTCGTGGTGGGCCCCGTGGGTGCTGCTGGTCCTGTGGACACTACTGGTCCCGCGGACGCTACTGGTCCCGCGGACGCTGCTGGGCCCGCGGACGCTGCTGGTCCTGTTGGTGGGGCCTTAGCTGTTCTTGTGGCCGGCCCTGTGGACGTTGCTGGTCCCATGGGCGCTCCCGTTTCCGCTAAGAACATCAATGTCGATCAAGATCAGGGCCAGTCTTACCACCAGGAGGCTTCTCTATTTGCGCAGAGCCTCATTACATCTGGTATCACAGCAGCACCACAGTCAGACTGTGAAGAGGCAGCTGCAGGTTCTGTAGGTGGAGATCCTCCCAGGGACTCGGAGGAAGGGCAGGGTGCAGGGCCCGTGTCCAACAGCCAGCTGTCAGGGGAAGGAGATGACATGGAGTACGACAGTGGATCAGAGACTGCATCCAATGTAGAAAGAGGCCTTAAAGGCACTGATCTATATTCTTTAGGAGAGATAAATTCGTTTTTGGACGTAACGTTCAACAAATCTGTAAAAGTGAGTGAGTACTTTGGTGATACAGAGAAGTTCATACGATAGGAGAAGAGGTTGGAACTGAGCGCCTTCTTGCACGAGAGGGTGAAGGGCGCACTAGTTGGACGCCCCAACCTCTTTCTTCTTCAACCTGGAGAGATCGGTGGCACAGAGGAAGCGGATGACCTGCCTGCAGCTCCCAGGAGGCAGGCTGACCACCAGTCCAGGGGAGATGAGGAGCCATGCCGTGGATTTCTACGCTGACCTCTTCGGGGCGGAGCAGTGTGACGAGGAGTGTCGGCGGGAGCTCCTGGAGGGGCTTCCTCAGCTCAGCCTGGAGGAGAAAGCGGCCTTGGACGGCAAGCTGACGCTGGAGGAGCTGACGGTGGCAGTGGGTCAGATGGCATCAGGACGGGCGCTGGGGATCGATGGGCTCTCTGCGGATTTCATGAAGCACTTTTGGAGCATCCTCGGACAAGATTTGCTGGATGTCTTTCTGGAGTGTTTTGACACTGGATCGCTTCCTGGCTCCTGTCAACGAGCGGTTCTTTCCTTGCTGCCAAAGACAGGCGACCTGGCGCTACTAAAAAACTGGAGGCCAGTAGCCCTCCTCTGTGCGGATTATAAAGTGCTCTCTAGAGCTTTATCAAATAAACTCAAGGTCATCCTGGACATAGTTGTACACACCGACCAAACGTACTGTGTACCAGACAGGACAATTATGGACAACATTTTTCTCACAAGGGACATTTTGGACTTGTGCAGAAACAATAATGTGGACATGGGGATTGTGTCACTCGATCAGGAGAAAGCTTTCGATAGGGTGGAGCACTCTTATTTGTTTTCTGCACTTAGGGCTTTTGGTTTTGGTGAGGGTTTTCTGGCTTGGGTTGGTCTTCTGTACAGGGGTGCTCAGTGTCTGGTGAAAACGGGGGCGGGGCTGAGTCGGCCGATCCCTGTATGGCGAGGGATAAGGCAGGGATGCCCTATTTCAGGCCAGCTGTACAGCCTGGCTATTGAGCCCTTGCTGTGCAGGTTGAGAGGTCGGCTTAGCGGTCTCACATTGCCGGGGTCCTCTGATCTGGAGCGTTCTCCTGCTGTGTCTGCTTATGCAGATGATATATGTGTGTTTGTCACCAGTCAAGAGGATGTTCAGGGACTGCGGGAGACCTTAGCATTATATGAGAAGGCTTCATCTGCACGGGTGAACTGGGCTAAGAGCAAAGCCTTGTTGGTGGGGCAGTGGAGGGATCGGCCAGCGCCCAGTCTGCCGGGTGGACTTGAGTGGGGGAAAGAGGGGCTGAAAGTGTTGGGGGTTTGTTTGGGCACCGAGGGGTTCCAAGCAAAGAACTGGGAGGGAGTAAAGGAGAAGGTGTCTGCTCGGTTAGCTAAATGGAAATGGTTGCTACCACAGTTGTCGTATAGGGGAAGAGTTCTGGTTGCCAATAACTTAGTCGCCTCGACTCTTTGGCACAGACTCACTGCTCTGACACCACCGAGAGGCCTGATGGAGGACATCCAGAGAGCCATCGTGGACTTTTTCTGGTCTGGCAGGCACTGGCTCCGGGCAGCCGCTCTTTACCTGCCTGTTGATGAAGGGGGGCATGGACTAATTGACATCCAGTCAAAAGTTGCTTCTTTCAGGCTGCGGACAGCTCAAAAGCTACTTTATGACTGTGGCCCATGCTGGCTGGACACAGCCCGACTGCTGCTGAGGAGAGCTGGCCGTTTGGGCTATGACAAGCAGCTTTTCCTACTGCAAATGGAGAACTTCAACCTGACCGGTCTTACGTCTTTTTACAGCTCCGTACTGCAGGCATGGCAGATCTTTAAGACCACACGCACCACATCTGAGGTTCCTGGAATGTGGCTGTTTGAGGAACCTTTGTTCTTCAACGATTCTTTCCAGACTCAAACTCTACAATCTGCCAGCCTGCGAGCGAGTCTCCGAGAGGCCGGCTGTACCAAGCTGGGCCATCTGATGAAGACGACGGCGACATCGGTGGACGAATTGAGAGCTAGAAGCGGCATCACCTCCGTCAGGCTGATCAACAGAGTGGTGGAGGAAGTCTGTGCCGCCCTGCCAGTCCACCAGAGGGAGTTTGCTATGAACCAGGCGCTGTGTGACCGGTGGTGTGAGGGTTTTGAGTACCGGTTCCCCTCTCTGGCCATCGCTCCCTCGGTTGGGGAGTGGCGGGAAGGAGAGGGTCAGCTGCTCACATTGACAACCCCGCTTCTGGACAAGTTTCAGGATGCGGGGAAAAAAGCCATCTACCACACGTGTGTCAAAGTGGTGAATTTGCGGTTTCTGGCAGGGTTGAAGGAGTCGAGGTGGGCTGAGTTCTTTGGTCCAGGGTTTTCCCCGAAAGGCAGCTGGCGGTCTCTGTACAAATTGCCCATTGAGAAGCGGACAGCAGACCTCCAGTGGAGGATGGTGCACGGGATAATAGCTACGAATAGGTACAGAGCACACCTTGATCCGGAGCTGGGGGAGGGGTGTTTGTTTTGCACTCAAAGTGAAGATGTAGTCCACCTGTTTGCTCAGTGTCCTCGTCTGGCAGACCTGTTTGCTCTCTTGAAAGGGTGGTTTCAGGGTCTGGGGGAGGTGTTTTCTTTATTTTTGTTCATTTTGGGCCCGAAATACTCAGCTAAGAAGAAAACAACACACACTTTGATGAACTATCTTTCTGGCACTGCGAAGTTGGCCATTTGGCTGACGCGAAGGAACCGGACTCAGGGTGCCGGCAGTATTGAACTGGTCCCGGTGCTGAAGGGGCTGCTGAAGGCCCGGCTGAGGGTGGAGCACACATATTATCGGATGATGGACAATGTGACAGCTTTCAGCCGTTTTTGGGCGTTTGGGGGGGTTCTCTGCTCCGTGGGGGAGGAGGGGGAGCTGATTGTCAATTTATGATGATATGTATCTTTCTTGTTCTGTCTTGTTTTTGTTTTATTGATTTTATTTATTTATCCTCAGGGCTGAACTGATGACGTGACAGTGTTTAGTTGTGTCTCCCTGTAAAGGAGCAATAAACTGAACTTTAAAAACCAAACCAAACCTCTCTCTTTTCTCCTCTCCTCTCTTTTCTCCTCTCCTCTCTTTTCTCCTCTCTCTCCTCTCTTTTCTACTCTCCTCTCTTCTTTCCTCTCCTCTCTTCTCTCCTCTCCTCTCTCTTCTCTCCTCTCTTCTTTCCTCTCCTCTCTTCTCTCCTCTCCTCTCTCCTCTCCTCTCTCTTCTCTCCTTTCTCCTCTCTTCTTTCCTCTCTCTCTCCTCTCTCTTCTCTCTTCTCTCCTCTCCTCTCTCCTTTCCTCTCCTCTCATCCTTCTAAGCTAACGAAAACAGATTTCAGGTGATATGTTTGTGGACATATCTGAGGTGTAAGCTGAACATTTCAGAAATCACTTTACAAAATAAAGTAAAGATTTAGAATATTGATCCAAAACTACCAATATAAAATATTTTCCTGTGCATTTAGTATTTTTCCCAAACAGCAAACTACATACAGGTTGCTCTACCCTCTTCTTACCCTCCTCGTCTATCTTCCCATCAGCTGTTCATTGTGGAGCGAGCCGGCCGCCGGTCTCTGCACCTGGTGGGGCTTCTGGGAATGGCCGGCTCCGCCGTGTTGATGACTATTGCCTTGGCTCTGCTGGTAGGTTTCTCTCACACGTTCGATTCCCAACCAAGCAAACACCAGTGTGTAACCTCCGTCTCACCTCCGTTCCCGTAGGACCAGCTCAAATGGATGTCGTATTTGAGCATCGTGGCCATCTTCTCCTTCGTGGCTTTCTTTGAGATCGGCCCGGGCCCCATCCCCTGGTTCATCGTGGCTGAGTTGTTCTCTCAGGGCCCGCGGCCCTCCGCCTTCGCTGTGGCCGGTTTCTCCAACTGGACCGCCAACTTCATAGTGGGGATGGGCTTCCAGTATGTCGAGGTGGGTGGAAGAAGAACACATATGGTGCTGGTATTTGTGTTTGTAACTTTTGGGTTCTTAGGAGGTTTTTACTGGGAAGCGCGACATCATTTGGTTCTAATTATACAGAAATGAGACGCAATTCTCAAGTTTAGTTGAATTTACAAAACTATTTTCAGAGGATTGTCTTTGAAAGAAGAAAGTAAATACTATTCCTCAATCATTTAAATTAAAGAAATATATATATAATTTGTCCTTTCTCACATTTGAATACAAACTTCCCAGATTACGGAAATTTATTATGGTATATTTTAACAGTGACATACAGGAAGGATTAAACATATTTGGTGCTTTAAGATTTGAATAGTTTGACAGATTTATTGAGGATTTATTGTGTGGACTCCACTAAACAAGTGTCTCTCCTCTCTCGTCTCTTCTCCTCCTCTCCTCCCCTCTCTCCTCTCGCCTCCTCTCCTCTCTCCTCTTTCCTCTCCTCTCATCCTCTTTCCTCTCCTCTCATCCTCTCTCCTCTCCTCTCTCCTCTTTCCTCTCCTCTCATCCTCTTTCCTCTCCTCTCTCCTCCTCTCCTCTCATCTCCTCCCCTCTCCTCTCTCCTCCCCTCTCTCCCCTCCTCTCCCCTCCTCTCATCTCTCTCTCCTCTCCTCTCCCCTCCTCCTCCCCCTCTCTCCTCCCCCCTCCACAGGAGCTGTGCGGCCCCTACGTCTTCATCATCTTCACCATGCTGCTCCTCCTCTTCTTCGTCTTCACCTTCTTCAAAGTCCCGGAGACCAAAGGTCGGACGTTCGACGAGATCGCCGGCGGCTTCCGGCAGACGGCCGGCGGCGGCGGAGCCGAGAAGCACTCGCCGGAGGAGCTGAACAGCCTGGGAGCCGACTCTCAGCTCTGAGCGCCTCCCCCCCCGACATTGACGAAACTCTTCCTCACACCGAGGAGGTGGACGAGGAGGCTCTACCCAACTAGACGTAGACACACCCATCGGCAGAATCATTTTCAACACTGTCACCACATTTCGGGCACCTTCACCACGGCGAGCGGCCCCGTGTGAGTCTCCTACATGACGTCCTCCGCCGTCCCTCTCACGTCGCACAAAGTAACACAAACTCAATGGGCACTATGTCGCCCGGCGTGCAGAGGGGCGTGGAGGATAGACGGGGATGTTTTTTATTTTTTTTAATGTTTTAAAGATATTTTAAAGAAGGAAAAGACGGTTATGCAGCAATCAAACTACCTTTTTTTTTTCTATCTTTTTTTTTTTTTCCACTGAATATATATTACCGATATGTGCTTATGCTCCTTGTAGCCTGTTACCATGCAGTCACTCTCTGTAGAGATCAGTTCACTGTGTTTTTATCATCATACTGTAAAGCTGTATCACTGTAGAGCGTCTCTCCCCACCAGATGGGGCACTGCCCTAAAAAAAACAAAAAAGGTCCCAATGCGCCACTGATGTGAAATAACTTATTTGTACTTTTTTTTTTGTTTTGTTACTGAGTGCACACACTGTGATATATCAGTGCACTGCTGTGAGGATTTAAATCTTCCTAATGAAATTAGCACTCCACACATTATACGGTGTTGTTACTTATTTTACTCTTGCTGGACAATATTTTACTCTGTTTTTATTATTATTGATAGATAAAAGACTTTTCTTAGTGGAAACGTCTTAGATTTATGTCCACGAAGACAGTAATATATCGAGAAATTAATCCACCGTTTATGTATTTTTTTTTTTTTTTACTCTCTTTTTAGCAGTACAATTGATGAAATGAATCAATGGGTCTGTGCAACAGGAACAGAATCTGCACAGAGCCAGTAGAATAAATAAAACCATCCATCCATCCGTTTCACCGTGACACGAGATAAGTACGCATTCACAATCAGCAGCCACAAAAACCAAAAAAATAAATCCGTCTCACAGAAAGCCGAACGTTTTGTGAGATTACCTTCCCATCTGAAACAATAGAGCCGTTACAGCCTTTTTACAGCCTCGCCATCCAGGTCAGGCGGGTCTGATCCAGACTGATCACTTAAACTACTTTTGAGCCCACGTTGCCTGTAGAGCGTTCCCCGGGTCGCTCGAGAAACATATCTTTTCACTCCAACGGGAGTGAAACTTCAAAGAAAACCACAACAAACAACAAAAATGAAACAAACAAAAAAAAGACATAAAGGGGACCAAGGTGAATTTCGGCCTTTTTGGAAAGGTTCCCAGTATCCTGAAAGTGCCCGTCACCCCCTTGGGGGTCGACCCCCCCCCCATCGTTCCTCTATGTGTCCAAAGGAGTGAGGTCACATGTGCCTTGACTCCTGCAGTATTGTCAGCTCTCTCTCTCCGGGTAGCGTGCTGCACTGTATTCAGTTCACCTGTTGAACCTTTTCTTTAAATGTTTTTTTTTATTTTTATTTTTTTTTGAGGAAAGTTTGCTTTTTTTAAGCAGCACTTTATTTTTTCAGAGGTATTTCTTTGTCATTTTTCTTTCTTTTTTTTTTTTTTTTACTCGCAGCGTGGAACCTTTGTTGCTGAAGAGAGACTGACTACTTGATGTGTTTGAAATGGAAATGTGTGACATGGTGTATCTATTACGGGCTTGTATTCAGCAAATTTAATCTAATGAGGACTTTGCTCCAAATTCAACTCAGTAGTACAAAATCCAATTTTTAATCATTCCATAAATGGTTTGTTATTGTATGTATAGCATATCTATATTTTTTGTCATTTGCTCCCTGCAAAGCACTGTAACGTCCACTTTCTGTGCCTTTTGTCATATCTTCACCAGCAAAATGACGGATGTCTGCTGCAAATATCGAAACTATATTTTTATGTACAGAGATTCACATTTCTGTTTGGGCATTTGAATCTAAATGTAGTCTTTGAAATCTCCTGGTTGGTGGTCTAAACACACAACACGATGTAAATATGAAACACACTACAGCCTCACCCACTCCAAAATTATAAAATATTTAACTTTAAGAAACTTTTTTTTTTTTTATATAGATAAATAAATGATTAGTACTGTAGAGCTGTTCGTCTCTATGCTTTTAGCTTCCATACTTACTACTGTTCCCTGTTGATTTTATACCTGAAGATGCCTAATGCCGATACCTGCTGTGGCCTAAATAATAGCATATTAATTTTAGATTGTACATGTAGGATTGTGTCAATGAGATGAGTTCAGTATAGCCTTTTCATTTTAGTGCACAGAGTATTCTAAATGTTTGTAATAAGAAGATCTGCGTGTATGGTTTTTGGATATTGGAAATATGAATTGAGATGGAGGAAGTCTTGAACGGTTTTACGGTCTTGTGTAAGTGGTTTGAAGCTAAATAAAAGGAATCATGCATTCAGATTTTAAAGCTTTGGGGTGTCGATTTGTCGCTTGTGTTGAGATTAAACGATGCAATAACTGATTCAATTTGGCCACTAGGGGGCAGCACAACGAGCTCACTGACGTAGCATCAACTTCTGAAGTTTAGACGACGATCATGTTGGCAAAGCGATATCCAGCCGAGGCGGAGAAACACATCTGGCCAGTTGATGAGGGAAACATCTGCTTCTTGAGCTGCTAAAGGCTCCACTATGTCTGAGCAGGTAGTGTTGAGCTGGAAACGGTGCTGATGAGAGCAGTGAGCAAACAATGAGCTGAAAGAAGCTAAAAACCCTAAATAAAGAGATGTGAATGTGGTTATCTTATTAGCCTAAAGTAATTTGATATGTTAATGATATTCAAATGTTGATTATAGCAGCTTCAACTAAACAGCGTGAGATTTTAGATTGGAAATTCAGCTCTCAGTCGTCATTGAGCTTGAATCGACTCAGGCTTTGTCATTTTTCCGGTCAAATACTGCATGAAGTTGTCTTCGTTGCCTTCATTAGCGGAAGAAAGAAAGAAAATCTTAATTAAATTGCGCCCCAAAAGACGTCAACAAAACACAAAACACTGTAAGACCGTCACAAAACACATCGACCTCGCTGAATAGCACACAGGGAGAACATGTTGCATTTACTGGCTGGAAAAACCCTTTTAACAAATTAAGGATGCAACACCTACAGAAACTACAAATAAACACAGCTGCCAAACAACTCCCTCTTAACAATGCAAAAAAAAAAAAGTGCAACCCTGTCGTGCCTGAAGTGAATATTAAAATGAAGAGGAAATAGCGGATGTGTTGCTGTTTTGTTTTTTTTCCACCAACATTTGCCAAGAAGACAAATTAATTGTGATGATTCTTTTTCACTCTGACCAGATGTGATTCTCTGGCTTCAAGGGGGGACTTTGAAGTCAGCTTCTCTAGAATCTGAGCCCAGAACCACGGAATCTACAATTTCTTCTAATTCTAATTCTAACTCTAATTCTAATTCTAATTCTAATTCTAACTCTAATTCTAATTCTAACTCTAATTCTAATTCTACAATTGCTACAAATACAAGACGGCCATGTTTTTCCCTTCTTTTATTAAAGGTGGAATGCAAAGAGCCTTTAGGTGCCACGTTGGGGTGTAACAGCAGGATGAAGCATGCTTTGAGCTGCAGTCATTCAAAATCTCAAATCTCAAAACCTTCCTGCATGTTTTTCAAGAGGTGTGTGTGTGTGTGTGTTTAAGTTGTGCTTAAAGCATAACCGCCACGAAACAATCAGAAAATTATTTATATTTATTTTCCTGATTCAGGTCACTCTTGCATTCTCTCTCTCTCTCTTTGTCTCTCCATCAGGGTTCATACGGTCATGGAAAACCTGGAAAAGTCATGGAATTTGGCTTTTGTCCACCTCCACCAGGGCGCAGCTTCCATATCTCCCTCCGCTGCTCCTTGATGGATAGGATCGAGCAGTTCAAAGGCACGTTAAACGTAACTTTGAGGTCGCTGCGTGTCCTGCCATTATTGATTTCTAGCGAGGAGGGAGGGAAATCCTCAGAGGGGAAGAGATACGCTGTATACAAGGTTAGCCGACCCCTATTAAAAAGCCAATTTCCACAATTCCTGCAGATTACCAGCGGATTCATGCATGTGTAATTATCGTGACCACTGGAGCCTGCGCGTTCGATTGTCTGCTTTGTTTCCTAAATCCCATGATTGTGTGCTGCAGTACATATCCTGGTTGTGAGCTCATAGAGAGGAGCGGGTGTCGGGGATTCGTGCCTTTGTTGTCCCTCGCACCGATGAGGTGAATCCCTGTAACGAGCGTGATACGAATTGGAAAAATAATCTTCAAACTTGGAAACAACCGAGATGGGGATTTATTTACGTATCAATGATGCAAATGAATACCGAGCAGCTGCAGCTGATGTCTTATACTTTCAGCTTCGCAGCATCCACCAACACACACTCGCAGCTCCCGCCTGAACGATGAGAAAGATGTAACAGATGATGAAAATGAGATGAGATCGATGCAAGAGTATTGACGAGGTGCCACGTATGTGAGGAAGTATGCGTGATGACTCCGGGGCGATCAGATACAGGATCCAGCGAACACTCGCGATGAGGGAAGCTGCATCTCTGACCACGTGGGAGGAGACAGGCGCCTCACAGGTGGGCGCCGCTGATCTAACGTGTACAGAAAGTGAACAAGAACGTCTTTCTATCGATCGGCCTCTGAGCAGGATGCTCGACCCCGGTAAGCTCTGGGGAAGCTGCTCTTGAGCGGTGCGTTCAAGGGAGGCCGGACATCAAGCAGGTTTATTTTCGACAAGTGGGTGTGTACCAGCAAACCTTTCCAGGGAGGAATGAATGCCGGTACACGGGTAAAGATGGCAAAGGGAGGAACGGGTGAAATTAGATGTTACAGCTCTGAGACAGTAGCTTTAGCATTAGCATGCTACCTTCATTGTGCCAGAGCTGTTCACTAATTTCCGTTACTTTGTTGGATGTTTCAGTTTCTCCAATGAGGACACTTTTGGCACACCGCCACAACTCCAATACTTCGCCCACTATTGATAATTATCTTCGGTATAATGCAGGTTTTGACCTGCTACACATTATGAAGAGGATTTACAAATTGAATTAATGATGCCCCTCTTTGCTGTGATGTTTTTCTGGCTCTCGGTTCTGCCCTCGTCTGTGTGTGTGTGTGTGTGTGTGTGTGTGTGTGTGTGTGTGTGTGCACACATCCCTCTCTTGAGCCTCGTATAAAGTCACTGCTCTCTGTTTCCCAGATTGTTTCACACTGGATCTAAACCTGTAATAGCTTCCCCAATTCTCCTGGCAGTCAATGCAAGTATACAGGAGAGCCTTTCATGATGTATTAACACACCGGAGGGAACGGGGCCTTTTATTTCACCGTGAGAGCAATTGGGATTTATAGTGTATTTGAAACACCGAAAGAGTGACTTTGTACCTCACAAAATATTGTCAGCCTTCTGGAAAGCTGTAAATTGTAGCCACCTTATACATTATATAAATAATGATTGCCAATGATGTGCCAATCAACACAGATATTCAACAGAAATCTTTCAGAGGATATTAATGAAAAGTGTGTTGAAGGATTGACCAATAGGAAGTGAGCTAGTTTGCTGACATCTATTGGATTGAGCAAAGTGTCGTACTTCCCTCCAACCAAACGCACACACGCTCACCTGTTGCTATTTTAATGTCCCTATCAAATAAAGATATAAAAATAGAGAAGATTTAGTGCCTAAATTTGATAAGGATAAGAATTGTAGATAAGGCATAAATACAGCATCATCAGCATAGAGACACATTTGTGTATTGTTTTATGCAGACCTCACATTAGTTCTGCTAATGGGACTTAATGCAACAAAAGCATTGAAGCACAGACTCATTGACCATAAATCAGTAAGCAAAGCCCCCTCAAAAAGGTGAGCCACATGCCATGTTGTGCTGATTATTGAGCATAAATAAACACTAATGTACGACCACATATGGATTTAAATGAAGGACAGGGGCGACTGTGGCTCAGTTGTTAGCAAGTCAGTCTTTCAATCAGAGGGTCGGTGGTTCAAACCCCGGCTCAGCCAGTCCATGTCCTTGAGCAAGACACTTAACCCTAATTGCTCACCGTTGCTGTGTCTACGGTCTACTGTATATCATGTAAGTCGCTTTGGATAAAAGCGTCAGTGTAATGTAATGAAAGGACAGACGCACAGTCGGCATCCTCTGCCCTCCTGTTGTGGGTCATGAAGCTGAGCCCTCCTGTTGTTGTTGCTCCTGTGGAGTGTGCGTTACCCTTGTGGCTCAGGTGCTTATAACATCTCAACGATGTGCCCTCTTTTCTCACGAGCTCTGCCATCAGCACTGTGACCCGACTCGATTATGGCTCCACAATTATTTTAGATAGGCCTCTGCAAAAAGTGGATGACGCCAGGAGAAGGTGGAACAGTAAAACGTATAGATGCTGCAGAAAATAATAATAATATAAAGGTAAAGTAAAAAAACTAAAACAAGCAGGGCTCCCTTTAAGCAGGGGTGGCCAAACATTTTGAATTTTGAATAATTAATTAATAATAGGAGTCACAGGCCAAACAATAGTTGTTATAATAGTTGTAAACACTGGTTACAATGGTTTATAGACTAGAAAACTGTAGTTTAGTTAGTTAGTAAATTAGGTAGGTTAAATACATATAAACCTAAAATTCTAAAGAATTGTGTTAAACAAAACTAAATAAAGCGTGGAGCATGACTTAACATCAAACAGACAGCTCTGGGTGCTAACGTCAGCTGACGTTAATGTCCTGCAGGTTCATAATTGAAAATCTGTTTTTGAGTCATCATTTTTAGCAAGCTGCACAGTCAGTGCACACACACACACACACACACACACACAGTGTTGCACTTTGTCAACCTGGATAACCGCCTGTGCACGACGCCGTGTGTTGTTGCAGTCAAAGAAAGGATTAAGGGCACTGTACGCTCTCAGTATCTCCATGAGCAACGTGCATTTATCAACAGAAATCTCTCCTGATAGCTGTTCCAATCACAGTGTGCGATAAAGACTTTTATATGCAAATCCAAAGATCCCGGACCCCCTCGGGGTCATGCAGCCAATGCTCCAGTGGCTTCAGTCAGGATGCAGCTATGCTTCAGATTTCAAGCTCTCTCACTTGACGAGACTCTACACATGCCAGACTGCTGCTACCCCGAGCAAACAAACACAAATGACTGCCGATGAAAGGTGCAGCGCTGAACAAGAAGATGTGCACGAGCGTTAGAGAGAATCCCAGCGGGCTCGCGTGGGGAATTTCCCCAGAGACGAATGAATCAAAACGGGAATCATTAATCAAGCATGAAGAAATGGGAAGAAATCTCATATTGATGCTGCCTGACTGCTATGGAGGAAGTTTCTAGTAGACGTGGACAGCTGAGAGAAAGATGATTTTCTAAAACAATCAATGGAATATTGCTGAGAGCTGCAGTATATGAGGAGATTGATTCCATGCTAGCTATCTGTAAACAGGACACCGTTAGCTTAACTCTGCACAGAGACACAAAGGAGGTGGAGAAGATAGTCTAGCTCTGTCCAAAGTAAAAATAAATCTACTTATCAGCACCTCAAAAAAACTCACTCATTACCACTGCTTAGCTTTGCTTTTTTCCATCTTTGGAGTCAGGCTAGCTGTTTCTCCCTGTCTCCGATATTTGTGCTAAGCTAAGCTTACTGTAGCTCCATCAAACAAACTACTTTTAATGGGGGTTTATGTGACTATTCCTTCTTCTGGAAAGGTAAGTTAAACTACAACATGTTTCTTCGTTTATTTGAACAAAAGAAAGACAATATAATGTGTGAGTCAAATAAGGTTTTTGACAGCGTTATGCTAGCTGTTTACCCAGTTATCAGTTGTTATGCTAAGCTAGGCTAACAGCCGCTTCCTATAGCTTCATATTTACTGTACAGATGTCAGAGTGTTGTATGGATCTTTTCAACCAGCTCTCGGCAAGAAGCAAATGCAAAGCGTGTTTCCCAAAATGTCGGAATATTGAATATATATATATATATATATATATATATATATAAAACAAAAGATTAAAACTGAAACTAAAAAACAAACTTTTTTATCTGTCTTCTCTTTTGAGATTCAGTGTGTGTGTGTGTGTGTGTGTGTGTGTGTGTGTGTGTGTCCCACACACTGGAAGGAGAGCGAACGAGTACAACAAAGGCCCGAGAACATGCTGTTATTCATTTTCTATCTTGAGTAATTATTTCTGACATTAGACATCAACCGTGACAAACTGTGACAGCTTGAACATTCAGGACTGACACAGTGTGAGCAACATGACAGCGAAATGAACCTCGAGATAAAGACCGAGGGATGGAGAGAGAGAGAGAGAGAGAGAGGGAGAGAGAGAGCGAGAGAGAGAGAGGGAGAGAGAGAGAGAGAGAGAGAGAGAGAGAGAGGCGGCAAAGCATCAGGACCAAACAGCCAAACAGCAGCATGGCATGAGTGGGTGAACTACAGGGAGGTGAGGTGGACATAAAAGGGTGAGAGAGGGTGAGGGGGGGGGGGGGGGGGGGGGTGTTGCTGGTGGGGGCGGGACCACCGTTTTTATTTTTTAAAGGCTACAGGGAGGAAATCAAGATGCATTGAAAACACAGCAGGAGGCGTAGCCCCGCCCCCTTTGATGTGCAGTTACATTTCAAGTCATTGGCTGGAAAGAGAAAGATGAGAGCACCTGTGGCGATGAGGTCAGAGTTACACTGAAAGACCAACGGGAGGGAACATGTGTTAATCCTCTTTTCACCTCCGCCTCACGCAGATTATCCTTCAATTGTATGCGTGTTTGTTATTGCTGGTGAACCTTCATTTTTCATCTTTTAGCAAGTCCACCAAATTAAAAGACACGTCGTCTGTGACTGCCCACTATAGTTGTAGAGCCCGTTATGTCTGATCGGAGCCTCCATTCAGCATCTGTCCGATTTGAACACCTTTTCCAAAAAAAATGCATCTATTTAAATCTATTTCCCGATGGGACAATCGTTGGTTTAGGGAAAGATCATTATTTGGGTTTAAAGCCTCAATCCTGAAGATTTCAGTTCTGGTTGTTTTTTTATTTATATTTGAGTGAAAATAAGTGTTATTGTGTTTCCAGTGAAGCCGTTTTGAGTCTTAAATGAGAAAAACCCATATTAACTATTTCTTCAGACTTGTGTGCATAGTTACATTTATGCAATGGATAATTTATGCAATGGATAATGCAATGATAATATGTGCAATGATAATGGATAATGGTATCTGGTTACTGTAATACATCTAATGCTGCTATAAACACCCAGTTTATAATACTGCAAATGCATAAATATGGCAGTACTTGTGGGCCACAGGCTCAGTCACAGTTGTGCGACCTCCTCCGGCAAAGACAAAGAGATCGAGGTGAGGGGGCCTTCGTCGTCATGGTTACACTATGATTAAGGTTTTGGGAACAATCGTGGTCAGGGTTAGAAAGAAGAAGAAAAAAAACAACAACACTGACTGGAAATGGGAAACATAATTTATTATAATTATCTCTATTTAAACCCTCCTGGAAAAGGCGGCATGAGAAGCCGTGGCCTGTGGTGAATCTTCCTAACAAGGTACAACCGTCTTCCCGGGACTACAAATGAAAAGCAAAACTAATTCTCATTAGCCGACCTAATGCCGAGCTGGTGGAGATGGAGGCTTTGTGTCTGCGAGGTGAAAAGCAAATTTGACATTTTGAAGGAGGCTGATGGGAAGTAACAAGTACGAGTGTTCCCTCAAGCGGATCCATTTTCTCACACACTATCTAAGGTCAGGACATATTTAGAGCCTCCTATTCATGCAAAGGAAAGCTCCACTGCTGTTTCTCACTTCACGGAAAGTTGTGCACGTGATAGATGTGTGTGTGTGTGTGTGTGTGTTGATTTCAGGTGCTTTTTCCTTTAAAACTTTAAAATGCTGCTTTTCATAATCAGGGAAGTCCAATAACCTCCGGGCTGTTCTTTTTTGTGCACAGCTCGGTGTGTAAATTCAGACCACTCTTGACACCTATACCGCCTCGGGCTATCGTGATGGCTGCGTCTTGTTTGCCGCTTCCATTTAATTGGCTGCAAAAAAGCCCACCGACCGTTTGTGATTTAGTGAAGGGGTTCACGCCGCTGTGGAGGTCTCAGTCGGAGAGGAGGCAGGCGATGGCGATGGCGAAGGGGGGTGTGAATAATTCAGCAGCTCCGCCACAGTGTGTCCTGGATTCACATCCTCCGCTCCACCAGCCTCCCCATCCCAGGAGACCCGCAGTGGGCTTGTAGTGTGGCTCAGCCATCGCTAGCAAATGTGCAGAGGAAGAAGACCAGGGTCCCCTTGGGGGGACTGCAGGGAAACCAGCTGAATAAAGAGGCTCTGTCACCACGACACACTGGATGAAGCCGCTGAGGTTCAATGTGCTCATGTGTAGGAGTATAATCAATGCGCACCACGCTAATGGGAGGAGCGGTGGACGGCACGCTGGGAAGTTTGGAAAATGTATTCTGCTGCTGGTTCCCTCAGTGGGAGATGCTCTGGATGAGAGCATCAGCTAAATGCTAAAACATGCAAATATGATGCAGAGGGGAATGCAAGCGAGGCAAAAGTTACTGGAAAGTCAAAAATGTTAAGGAAGATGTCAAGAGATGGAGAGATGGATGGATGGATGGATAGATAGATAGATGGATGGAGAGATGGATGGATGGATGGATAGATAGATGATAGATAGATAGATAGATAGATAGATAGATAGATAGATAGATAGATAGATAGATAGATAGATAGATAGATAGATAGATAGATAGATAGATGGATAGATGGAGAGATAGATGATAGATGGATGGATACATGGATGGATAGATGCATGGATGGATGGATGGATGGATAGATGATAGAGAGATAGATAGATAGATGCATGGATGCATGGATGGATAGATAGATGATAGAGAGATAGATAAATAGATAGATAAATGATAGAGAGATAGATAGATGATAGAGAGATAGATAGATAGATAGATAGATAGATAGATAGATAGATAGATAGATAGATAGATAGATAGATAGATGATAGAGATATAGATAGATGATAGAGAGATAGATGATATATAGATAGATAGATGATATATAGATGATAGATAGATATAGAGATAATCTTTGATCCAATAACTATTAATACAAACCGTGTCTTGTATATTTTATATTATGCTCACAGACGGAGTATTTAATGTGACGATCAAATGAACTGATGCATAAATCAGGAACCAAGAGAGAAAGCTGTAATCAGCCAAGGTCTCTTTTAACATAATTACCAATATCTATTAAATCAGCAAAGCACATTCCCATCTCTTTTAAATTGTGCAAAATGTCTGACACACACACGCACGCACACACACACACACACACACACGCACACACACAGACACACACACACCAAACAAGCGAGTCCTGTCGATTGATGTATTCGAAGGCGATTGGAGGAAGGTTGAGGAGACACGGGACTCTTTTGCAACAACAAGTGAGATTGATCGTTGTGATCGTCTTTCAGCGCTTCTCCTTTGGGAACAATGCACTTTGTCATTTGTCACTATACAGTTCACTGCTGTTCATTATTAGACAATGGACCCGGTCAGAAAGAGGAATTTATTTAAATGTACTCTTACTCACTGTCACATAGGGTTGGAGGCCTTCCCAGCATGCACTGGGAGAAATGCAGGAGTCCACTGCTTAGGAGTGTGGAGGGAAACGAGAGAAGGTGATCCTCCGTTCTGCCCTGGACCATGAATTAATGAGAAGATGAATGCATTAAAACGGTATGGAAATCAGGATAAAAACGTATTAGAATGATGTCCATCTGAGACGCTTCTTCCAAGGAAATTGATGGATTTTGCAGGAAGTGTCACGTTATAAATGGCCCATTGTCCACCTGTATGAATATGATGTGAAGTTACTAGAAGCAGCTGGCGACGCAGGTGGCTCTACCTGGAAAAAAAGTAAAAATGTATAATAAATTAGCACTCATATTCGATGTTATCAGCCAACAGAATTAAGGTTTTCAGTGGTTATCACTACTCTTCTAATGCTTCAGTTATGAAAGTAATATTTTCATTTTCAAAACCTTTTCTTTAGGCCCAAACCTACTTGATTAGTCCCGTAAATGATCGTGGTTTAGGTTGAAATAAGTACTGTGTTGCGTATAAGTCAACATTGACTTTTGGTTTCACGGGAAACAATAAGTCCCCGTGACACGTGACTTCTCCCCCGTAATAACTACTCCGGCCACTAGAGGTGAGCGACCGCGTGAATAGATGATAACGACCTCTTCTAACCCAAATCTATGAGGCTGATAATTGCTGATAACACCCATTCAATCATTTTTATTTATCGTGGGTTTGACACTAAACGATCTCGAACCCATCGGCCATCGTTCTGACAATAAATACGCCTCTTAGAGGAAGGGGTGTTTCTGGTCTAGCCAAAAGAGATGCAGGAGTGGAGTTGAGAGAAGACACAAGTGTCCAGTTCATAAGCTGATTTTAAACCAATAAAAAGTTACATAATCTTCAAACGATAAGACAAAACCAGGACGCTTTCGATTTCCAGCCATTGCTGAAGCGTTTAATAGCTATAAACAGATATTATACTATTAAACCCTCCAAAACTCAACGTATCTGCTTCATCAGGACTGTGTGGCCGTGGTGGGAGCAGATTTGATTGACAACATATAAAAACTCCACAATTGTCATGCTTGAGGTACGAAGCTGATTAAGAAAACAGATTTTCAGGGTTTGTAATAAAATAAAATAAATATGTGCGTGACAGACGAGGCTTACAGTCTGTTATCGCTGACACTATCCCACCTGACATCGACTCTGCCTCCAATCAGCCGTAACAACCAGCCCGACCCGTGTTGTCTCTCCAGATCAATAAATCCTGCGGGACACGTAGGATGGATGATCCCCACAAATACACCAACCTGAGAGATTAACCTATCGACCAGGCCCGTATGGACCATGTGAGGCTAGTAGTTGTTGAAATCCACTGCGGTTGACTTATGGGCTCCACAGACGGCCGTTATAATGCTTTTCAGACTTGAAATGAGACTTTTCTATGCACAAACAGCTGTAATATATTGCGAGCTCGGGTTGAATCAGCTCCGGCATCTTCGCTCGATGTTTTCCTCACAGCCCGTTACTCACTCCTGAACGTATTATCCCAGCAAACGATGCAGGAGCACACCTACTCCACCTGTTCAATCCCTCCACCGATCTGACGGAGGTTCTTTTCTCACAGGCGTCCAACCGTAATGATCCGGGTTATTACACCGGCGCCGAGATTTAACTGGGTTATATCGATCCCAGGCTCAATGGAGCTCGCGGCATGGGCCGGCAGACACAGAGCACCCAACCGTGACGCCCCCACCCCAAGAGAACTGGATAAAGGGTGCCTCCTCGGCCCCGAGGACGAGTGGAGGACGGATCTCAGAAGAAAAAACTTAGTAATCTACTAAAATCATCAATCAGGAGACAGACGGGCAGAACAGATGTGTTGTGACTCCCTTTGGATGAGCACGTCTTCCAAAACGGATTAAAATTTGATCCAGAGAATACAGCACAGATATGTTTTTTTATTTTTGACTTTTGTCTCCAGATAAGGAGCTGTGTATTTTTCTGTGGGAAGGTTATTGAAATCGTGCACATTCCTCCTCCGTGCTTTCTCAGCCCCCTTTTCCTCCATCTATCTTAAAGAGCGGCGTCACCCACATGTCGGGATCATGTGGAGCTTAAATTAAAGAACCGTACGTTGTGCAGAAAGATGAATCAAAGCACACGTACAGCACCACTGCCAAGCCTGCGGTGGAAAACAAAATAGCAAAGCACTAATTAATTCATCCCACTCAAATCAACATGGCTGCAAATGAGCCGTTTCCTGCATTCACAGCATTGTAACAGCTGTTTAAAAAAAATGTTTTGTTTTTGTTTTTGCAAAAAGTAGACAACCATCTGTTCAGCTAGAAACAGAAACTAAATACTTAGAGATCCTGTTGAGCTCCTGCAAAACTGTAAAAAGGACAAGCTGTGGCGTGATGAGCCCCAGTGCACTTAAGAAGGACACACACACACACACACACACACACACACACGCACCATTAGGCATGTATATTTTATATTGTACAGTCTAATGAGTTACACATGGGCTACTGTATTGGGAATCAACGTATCCTCATGCAACGGTTTGTTTGATATCATACAATGTGATGTGAAGGTACTAGAAGCAGCAGAACGTGTCAATGTTTGCTCGTTGAATAAAGACAGTCTTTTCCACAAATAGTTAGGGTTGGGCAACAACACTACTTAGTTAGGTGAAGGAAATCATCGTCATTTGGGTTCAAATACCTACGGGGGTGCTGTTTCGGAAGTACCCGAGTCACGTGAATGCATTATGAGGTGAGTGAGTCATACAGAATGCATTCTTTTTCCAAGGTACAGTACAACTACAAATGCTGGATTAAACCGGCAAAACCATAAAATAGCTCTCACCACCCACTGCCGGCCCACCGCTGACCTGCACTCTTTTATTTTTAAGCCCCTTGGTCTGGAGGGCTTTTCCAAACAGCAGATAACACATGAAAGAACAGAAGCACATGCGGGGCGGGAGACGGTATAACTCGGCCAGCAAAGTGTTTACCGGAAAGCCGGCGCGCATAAAATGTTGTCATCGGTCCTCCTCCGCCGCTGTGCAGCCTCCCACTCTCCCACGACCTTTTGATTTGCGAAATGAAAAGGATTTTCTTTTAAAAGGATGTTTTCCCAATTAGAGCGTTTCGACTTGGCGAATAACACATCCATCATCAGACGCGTCATTTTCAGACACAATGGCTGGAAAACGGTGGCGACACGAACCGAACGAGAGGCGGCCTCGCTGCTCTTTTTTTACGACTGCTGGAAAAAAAAGCCAACGCACAACAAGCGCCGCCAGCGGGTCGACGTTCTCCATCCTCCGGGGTCATGCTGTCTCTCACTCTGAAATGCAAGTGCATCCTGACTCATGTGGAGAGTCTATTTATACTGGAGCTACCGGTGCAGAGTGGCTCATCATATTCTCTGGTTAGCAGGAGAGCCGGGGACTCGTGTTCGGATGGAGAATCGGGACGCCCACTTGCGCCCACCTGGAAAACAGGATGAGAGGATTTGTCCTCGTTAGATCGCTAAAGTGAATCGATTGAGGTCACGTGGGACATCTTTAAAATGTGAGCCGACTGCAGCCTCCGTGGAGAAAAAGCCTACAATAATCTATCCTGCAAATGTTTGCCACTTACGAGGGTTCTCAAATCTTCTTTAGAAATACGCTTATTTACTTTATTGCCTCAAGTTAGATGAGATTAATATGCAATAAACAGCCAGGTGATAGTTAGCTTAGCTTAGCTTAGATTGGAAACAGGGAATCAGTTGCTCAGCTGAATTTATTATTTGTAGTTTTTCTTTCTGTAAAGAAAATTTGAGGACGACATGTCACTTTGGATTTGGTGTAACAGTGATTGTTCCATTATCTTACTATTTTATGTGTTTTTATGGATAACATTTTTATTGATTAATGGTAAGAAATAATATGTAAGTCAATTTTAATAATGCACACACACACCATTACCATAGTGGATAGTTGCAGCCCAATTGTTTTATTTTTTGTTTAGACCATTGGTCAGAGCAAGGCTATCTGTCTCTGCTTTCAGCCTTAATGCTAAGCTAAGCTAACTGTCTACTGGCTGTAGCTTTATATTATTTATAATTTATAGCTTTATAATATATATATATTTAACAGACTCATGGGAAAAAGGTGTCAAAATATGTCTTTAACTTATCTTTTTTGTTTTACTTTCAACATTTAAGCAGCAATATGTCTATTTTACACTTGAAACCATCCAATGTGAATTAAAAATAGTTTTCTTTTATCTAAAAGTTGACGAGTAACGTGAAGCCGAACAGAAACCCTCCCCATCCATCGGCCCTATCTCTAAAAGGGTGTGACAGCGCAGGCACATGCTGTTGACATTTCCCTGCAAAATGTCTGTGCAGCGTGGAGCCAAGATCTGAATAATGAATACAGATTTATTAGGCAGCCTTGATGCCCTTCTCCCGACAGGCAGGCTGTGTCCTCGCTCGGCCCGCTCTGAAGATTGTTCACTGATTTCGACGCTACAGTCTTCACGTCCTCGCAGAAAACGAGTAATCGCTGTTTCGTACCGTACGGAGATGCTTATACTCGCCGATACTGTGCTCATGAGGAAGAACATTTAAATTGGCTCAGCTGGCACAAATAACCCTCGGTACCGTTACATAAGAAGAAACCAACGATGGCCATTATAGTATGATTATAATACTATTTACTACATCAAACTCCTTATATACAAGATTATGTTTATATATCCTTATAACTTGTCTCAAAGAGCAAGCTTTTGTTATGTTTTAAAACAAATGTTCAAGTTTAAGAGCATATTGCCTTCTCCTTTGGCGACTAAGCACGGCCTGTGCCCTGAATGTCGCAATATGATTTCTGAAATTTAATTTTCCAAGGCCATAGAGATGTAATAACCTCCCCGCTAATGACAAGTGAGACAGAAGAGACGACTGCATTGCTTTCAATTGGCTTTAGGTGTTCCTACCAGTCAATATCCATTATATATATATATATGTATATATATACATATATATATATACGTGGGCTCAACGAGACTTCATACAGTGGTTGACCTTTCTCCGGAAAGGAAGCCGAGCAACGTAAACATCAGCATGCTAGCATCACTGTGTGGATAATGAAATGCATTATATAGTGTTCGCATTATTGAGTCTATTTTTCATAAGTTCAGATCTTTACAGAAGAAAGGAAGGCGTGAGCCCCTATAGCTGCACATCTGTTGCTACAGCTTCCCCTGTGCTTTCTCTGCTCCGACTTGGTACATTCAATCTTTATGTTTTGTATTGTGCAATATGATCTGGGAACAGTTTGTGGCTCGTATTGTTTTGTATTCTTGCAGTTTGTTATTGTCGTACAGTTCTTAAAACGCTCCTTGATGGCGTCGCTGTAATTTTGTTTTCAGCGACTGCTCGAGCTTTTTACACACCAGCAGAATTGTAAAACAGATGGCTCCCAAGGGAAATGTGTGTGTGTGTGTGGGGGGGGGGGGTGGGGGGGGGGGGGGGGGGGGGAGAGGTGGGGTTCAAGGTTATGCAGTTAGAGTGGGAGGAGGAGGAATATACGTGGGTCCTTGCTTTCACAACACCTCGTGGAGAGGAATGCAATGTCTCAACAGGATTTGGAGAAACTTGTCCATGCATTCATCTTCAGTAGACTTGACTACTGTAACGGTGTGTTCACAGGTCTCAGTAAAAAGTCAATCAGAAAGTTGCAGCTGATTCAGAACGCTGCAGCTCGAGTCCTCACTAAGACCAGGAGAGTGGATCACATCACTCCAGTTCTGAGGTCCTTGCACTGGCTTCCTGTCCAACAAAGAATTGACTTTAAAATCCTGCTGCTGGTTTATAAAGCCCTGAATGGTTTAGGGCCTAAATACATTAGTGATCTGCTGCTGCCTTATGAACCATCCCGACCCCTCAGGTCGTCTGGGACGGGTCTACTTTCTGTTCCAAGAGTCAGAACTAAACACGGAGAGGCAGCGTTCAGCTTTTCTGCTCCACACATCTGGAACAAGGTCCCTGAGAGCTGCAGGTCTGCAGAGACCCTCATCCTCTTTAAAGCCAGACTGAAAACCTTTCTGTTTGCTGTTGCCTTTAATTAAACCAGATTCTACATTTCACTACTGCATTTTATATCTTAAACTGCACTGCAACTTTTATTCAATTCTATATCTATCTATTTCTGCTTTTTGCCTTCTAACTGTTTTTTATTGTTTTAATGATTGTTCTTAATTGTTTTTAAATCTTTTATTTTGGATTGTGTAATTGTTTTTAATTGTTTTTAAATATTTTATTCTGCATTGTGTTTTTATGCTTTTAATGGCTGTATGTGAAGCACTTTGAATCACCTTGTGTTGAAATGTGCTATACAAATAAACTTGCCTTGCCTTGCCTTGCCTTGCTCGGAAAAAAAGACGCCGTGTCCAAGAAGCGGAGGTGAATTCGTTATGATTTCTACAGGTGCTCAGAAACTCTTGGCGGAGATGATCGGCTGCTGCTGAGCGGTATTTTTTTGGGGGGGGGGGGGGATTCGTGAATGCGTATTCATTTCGCCGCGAATGGCGGTGGCGAACCTCAAACAGAGAACAAAGACGAGACACGAGATGAGAACAGCAAATCGCCCAAAAAAAAAACACCATCAACTACAGCGAACAGAAGAAAGAGAGAACAAAATGACGGGTCCGGTATGGCGGCGCATCTCATCTGAAACCTTCTCGCAGTCATTCAATTCACTGTGCAGAAAATGTCTGCAGCCACTTAAAATCGCATTCAACGGGGCAGTATGGATTCTGCCCAAAGCGCACAATCCATACAGTGATGAGCAACACAATGACCTTCTGGTTGGGGGGGGGGGGGCTTCGTACAACGGTGACGGTTTGGGATGTGAAGTAACAACACTCTTCATTAAAATGCATCCAAATAACACTGTTACACAAGAGACGCTCCACCGCTGCAGGCTGTTTGGCATGTATTATGTATTATGTATTATGTATTATGTATTATGTATTATGGAGGAGACAAGTCAAGAGAGGGTTTTCCCTTTCAACTCGCCCTGGCTTTGAATTCATCTTTAAAACGATACAAGAGGCTGGTGTGAGGAGAGGAGGCTCGCTCTGGGTTTTTGGGGATCCGCCGCGTGGCCTTTTGGTGTCGGACCGCCACGCACTTCTGATTGACGTGAGCGGCGTGATAGTGATGCAACAATGTAACCTTTTGTCTCATCGGTTATGATCTGATGCCAGAGAGGACGCTTCTGATGTCAGCGCTGGTTTTGTTTTCTTCTCCAGAACTTAAAATCTATAAACCTTACCTCATGGAAGTGAGGTAAGGGGGGTTGCTGTGAAGTTTAAGAGTTGTGACTGAATTAAAGGAACTGGGAGGAGAAACATTTCATTTGATTGTGACATCAGCCAACGATGTTGCATTTGATGGATCGGTCACATGATGACGGATACTCATGACGGGTATAATCCAACATCCCTGAACAAACACAAGCCATGCAAGCCACACACACACACACATGCACACACACACACTTAACACAATTACATAATTTTTTCTTTTCTTTCTTTCTTTCTTTCTTTTTCTTTTGTTGTCTATCTTATGCATATTTCATTTTATGTTTGTAATTTTGTAAAATATTTCAAATGCTTCAAATAAGCCCAGTTGGCTTGTTGAATCTTCCTGCACAGTGATATGCATTTATCTCTATTATGTTTGCTTATTCTTTTAATTCTATTGCTTGAATTGTGCAAATGAATAAATACAAAATAAACACTTGATCCGCTTAAAGTTGAATAACGTTGTGGAAACCAGCAAGAGTAGCGAGCAGCACTTGCACCCAGAAGCTGCTAAATCGAGCCGCTTAGCGCCTCCAGCCGTGTGCCGCAGCGCTTTGAGATAATCAAGAAGTTAAATAAAAAGTCACATGATCAGCAGAGTTCTAATAATTCATCCTGAGGGGGAAATACATGTCCGAGCCAAATTTCATGCCAGTCGATCCAATAGTTGATGAATCATTTCACTCGAAACCCCGAAAGGAAAATCAGCGGGCCACGGAAGTAAAGTGTTGTATTGTGGATCAGAAATGTCTGAATGAAGTTGTATGACAACCCATCATTTATATTTTTGTAAAACCGTACGACTGAATCTAACTTCCTGCTCTGGTGGATCAGGCGCTTCCACCCTGACGGGATCCATAATTTAACCCGGGTAGATTCGTGCGGGCTCCACGCAAGCCGCACATCAAATCCCTCACATCAGCAGCGCCGGAGGGGAAATACAGACGAACACGAATCTGATGGACGCGGCATGACAAGAAAGATGGATGAGGCTTTGAAAAGGAGGGGACGGTGTACAGGAAGTGTGAGGGAAATACCAACACGGTACCCTAGATGTAGATGAAGGAGATTCTCAGTTTTGAGAGGTTCTTTCTATTCATCGGTTGACACTCAGTTAGCAGTTTTGTGTGTGTGTGTGTGTGTGTGTGTGTGTGTGTGTGAAAAGTGTGAAAAGTGTGAAAATAAGCACATGTCTTTAAGCACATCCTAATTAAGCCACACATCCTTGTGCTTGCATCCACAGGAGCTAAATCTCAGGCAAGATATGTATAATGTCCCCTCCAGCTGCATAGTAAACTGCAGCACGATTTGGTGTGTGTGTGTGTGTGTGTGTGTGTGTGTGTGTGTGTGTGTGTGTGTGTGTGTGTGGGGAGGAGTAGTAGGGAGCGCATTGGACGGTGGTCACATGGCAGAGTCATATTTAAAAGAAAGGAAACGAGCGACTGGAGCATCAGATGCGGGCTGATACGAGCCGAGGATCTGGCTGAACTCAGCTCTCCTCCGCTGCCTCCAGCAGGCTGCTGAACAGGGACAGCTCAGTGATTAAGAAACAACAACAACAACAACAAAACGCGATTCCACCTCCGCGAATATCATCATCAGCATCCTCATCATCCTTTTCGCAGCAGCGAGGAAGCGCGCGCACACAGGACACTTCTCACAATTCTCCAAAAGAAAAGGTAAGAGAGAAAACAATAACTTTCCAAAGCAATCATCTCGGTTTCATTATTATTGTGTAATCTCGCGTTGATCCGCGTGGTCCGAACCCAATTAACAACACGGGCTCGCGCGGTTCTTGCAATATCTCATCGATACATCTCACGCATGCAGTGGCTGCGCGCGCGCTCGTGATAAAGGAGGAGGCTGCAGTTGGAAATGAGAAAACATCCTAAATTATAGGCTGTGTTGTAATGACTTTCGGCTATGGGATTACTTATACAGCAACCTTATTAAACCTTTGATGTGTCTTAAATTCAGCCTTTGCCAGTAAATTCACATTTCCAATTAGCAATCCACAAATAACTTATCCGATTTAGGAAAATGCATTTAATTGTAAACGATTTAATATCCAGAAACAATCCGGATTAAACCACCAATCCCCTTTTTCTTTTTTGGTCTTGTCATTGGCTGCGTTTTATTGCAGTAAACATAAATACAGCTGTGAGTTAGAAACTCAGGAAAACTCATGTTATTGCTAAGGAGTTTAAGAAGAGAATATTACAGATTCTTCTTCTTTTATTTACTTTTTTCCCCCCATGTCCCCCAGTTATTAGTATATTCAATTAAAGGGGCAGTCTGCTTCTGGTTGCAGAAATTCGCTTTTATTTTGAAGGCTTCTGGTTTGAATCTTGTCTGTGGAGAAATCTAAGCAGGGAAATGTGAACTAGATTTAACTGACCATTTTCTAATTCACAATGACAACTAATTGATTCACAAGTTCTTTATTGAATGTAAATAAGGTGCCAGCGTGCTTTAAAAAGCATCAAAGCATCAAAATAGACAAAAGGAGATTGTACATAAACATAAAAGTGCCACGGGGAGGATCCCTTGGACCCCCAACTGAGGTCCGGTCCAAGCCCCAAATATCTGTCATGTGTTCGTTAACTGGCCTCCTGTCATTGAACAGCTGCTGGGAAGCTGTAGTAGTGTTCAAGTGAGCGAGTGTGATGGTCGTGATTTGATTATTCATACATATTGGACTCTTGTCCCGTGCTCCATTTCATCCCTCCATCTCCATCATCTGCAGCCGGCGGCTCCTTCAGTTATTTCACAAGTTTTCTGGCCGCCGGGTTTCGTCCCATCGGAAAAACGAAGAGTCGGTCCTGTGATTGCTTCTGCAGTCCAGCGTGTCCGTCTGCATCCAAACGACGACCTGCAGGTCGGAGGTCGGAGGTCAGACCTCTAGCTCCTGGACGCCCAGCAGGGTGCAGGGTGCTGACTCAAACCAGTACCTGGATCCACACTGTGGCCTGGTCCATCAGAGAGGTTTGACAATCTGCTCTTCTTCTTCTTCTTCTTCTTCTTCTTCTTCTTCTTCTTCTTCTTCTTCTTCTTCTTCTTCTTCTTCTTCTTCTTCTTCTTCTTCTTCTCGTGTGAGCACGGGGTTAATTGTGCAGCATCATCTCATCTGCAGCTTTTGACCATGAGGCTCAAGTCTTCACTTTTTGATTTGCAGCAAAACAGTCGGATGAATAATGCGTGACACGTACACTTCATACGAGTTGATCACTTGAGGTATAAACATGCAACAAAAATATTAAAATGGTGCAGTTTTCGCTGATTATTTGTCAGTCGACACTCGTAAACCATCCTCTAATCTGCTGTAGGAATAGTTGATCATCGAATCATGTGTTTATGATCGTGTTACCCTATCCCAATTAAACTAGAGCTTATACTTCTGCACATCTTTTACCACATTCAGACATTTAGTCAATAAACAATAGACTCAAATATGATTTTTGAGATAATATACAATATGCTTCATGCTCCATGTTTGGAATATAGTTCCTTGAGAAAGAAAGCCACTTAAAGTGACCACAGACTCAAGATGGTGAAGTGAGCGCCTGAAAGTAACCACTGATGGTCACGATGATGTCATCAGCACCAAACTGGGTTCCCCCAGGGAGCAATGCAGTCAGCAGAGGTTCAGGAGGAACTTTTGGACAATCAATTTCTTTAAAAATTCAAGTTCATATTAGATTTGTACATATTAGACTATTAGAGTCAGTTTGTTGTCATTTTTTGTACCTTATTGTTTGGTGTAATAGAAAATGCACAACAGAATCTGGACACACGATATAGAAGGACAAGAGTCTGCTCACCTACTGTTGCACAATCGAATTCTTCAAAACTGCAAAAAAATCAGTGTATTCGGCCTCATATCCAAAAGATTAAATAACATCATCATATATCTGCAGCCTGAAACACATGAATGAAACTAAACGCCGACTCTGCACTCAGATCAATTAACACAGAAGCAAATCATCCATTTTCACGCTCGTCATGCGTGCTCACAAAACAGATATACGAGCACACATTCAAAGCTAGAGCTTTGCAAATAGATGCGTTTATCACAAACAATGGTTGAAAGCTTAAATCCGCCCGGCTGCTCTCTGAAGCCATCGGTGCAGCGGTGGGACGGAGACGTCTTTAATTTAAGTGGCTCGTGTTTCCAGTAATCCTGAAAGCTTTTCAGTTGACATTTCCTCTTGTTCCTTCATTATTTATAACGTTCACCGTGTGGACTCTTCATACGCGTCTGGATCGTAAAGCGCCGCCTCGGGTCAAACGTCTCCGCACAGCAATCTCTAAACCACTCGCAGCCCAGAACCTTTGTTTTTATTGTATATACAGGAAATGCAACTAACTGAGTAATACATGCGATTAAATCCTATAAGGACATGTTTCTGTTTTAGGATGCATGTGAATATAAATACATATTTGCAGCACATATATATATGTACAAAGTACAAAAACCTCACAATGTTACATATTCAGTATGCACGTGCTCCTCTGTATGAGATGGAGCATCAAGGACGTTGCTCTCAACAAGTACTTTGCCTCTGAAAGCCGTATAAAAAGCATTACACAGTATTTGTGCTATGTTATTAAAAAAATTACAGATTTCTTTTATCAAATTGAAGACTCAATTGATGCAGCAATGGTCTGATTTTGACACTTTAGGCATGTTAATCTATTTAAAAGGCCGCTGACTGGGTGAGAAACCGTAGACGCATCTATCTGACATGAGAATATTTACTAATTGAATACAATAATTCATATTATGAATCAGGGCAGACATGAGCCTGTTGCTTGAGGAGTTCCTGCATTATTCATGAGAGAAGTTTGTTGTTGTCTTCATTTAAAATAAATATTCTTTAGATGGCACAGTGAAGCTGCAACAAGACTGCAAGACATGAACGAGTCTGTCGAGGAATTATGCTCCTGCATGTTTTCCTCTTTCTCTGCTTTCATTTCTCTACAATAACTAAAACTTCAGGTCATCTTTTCTGGGTGTGTCTGAAACATCCATGAACACGTTTACATGCACACATATACACACACACACACACACACACACACACATATACACACAAAGTTGATTCATGCTGCATTGAATCAAACAAATCTCCGTCTGCCTCATTCTGTCGGCTGACATTGATTTTTCACAAAGGATAAAAAGATGAAAGGGAATTTTCTTGTGTGTGTTCAGCCTCCAATAAGCCAAAGATGAGAGATGGAAAACCTGTCCAGCTCCCATGGTGACGCTGCTGTTGACGTCAATGGAAAATGTTTGACATGTTTGCATACAAATTATGTATTTACACAAGTTCTGTACTTTTGAGATATTTGAATTTGACTTGCTCTATACTTCTACTCTGCTTTATATCTCAGAGGGAAATATTGTACTCGCACCACATTTATTTGACAGCTTTCGTCAATACGTAATGGCTATATGAAGATATAATCAATAAAATATGAGGTGTTTTTATGAATCAGACTACCCAACAATTCACGAAAGTACAACTGGAAAAGTTAGTCAAGTTTCATGATTCTTGAAATAATAATTTCCTTCCTAGATTTGCTACTTTTCCAGTTATTTTCAGTAATTTTTATGTTTGGACAAAAGCATTGCAAAGATATAACACTGATTTTTACAAACCAAACAATCAATCTAGTAATACAAAAATCACCATATTAATCCATAATGAAAATAATAAGTAAAATCTGCCTTTGTAATAATTATAATAATAATACATTTTAATTTATAAAGCACGTATAAAAACAGACAATTTATGAATCAGAACAAAGCAATGAAATAGATGAAATTGAATTGGAAAATAATTTTCTCTAGATCAGAGAATGACAAATGATTGTACTTTTATTATATTCTGTAATTGATGAAAAAAAACTGATCAGACAACCTTTTTTTTAATATTAAAACAAGATTTCAGTCCGAGCGTTAATTTGGAAGCCAGCGCACCACGGAGGCTGTTATCAGTCAGGGAGCATATTTCATATTAATGCAAGTAATAGTGATCTAATGATTTCATGTAGAGCGGATTCACAGTCACAGGGATTAGTTTTCATTTTAAATACATTTTTTAAGTGCTTTTTCACTCTAGTAATATTTTCAGTGCATGGCTTTTACGTGCACTAGAGTATTTTATAGTGTGATATATATTAGTACTTTTACTTTAGAAAAGCTTCTGAACGCTCAAGTCGTCTGACACCTAACAAGTCGCCCACCGCTGCTCGGGGCTTTTGGGGGAGGAGTTTGGACGGGTCGACAAACACAGGACTTTCACGCAGGATACAGCTGTCCGTGTCCCTTCAAAGCCAACATTCAGTAATTTACTGTAGTTTTGTTACGTGACTTCAGTACTTTACTCACTTACGTAGTAACAAGCGTAGTTTTTTCGTTTGATCTTTTTCCAAAGCCTCAGTTGGAAGTTTATTTTGAAAAGAAGAGACCATGGACCATATTTAGTCTATCTATGACTCGCTATGCCCATCACCTCCGTTCGCCTGAAGATCAACAAAATATTGGACGAAAGTGAGACGAAAGACAGTTTAACTTACGGGGATGATTAAGGAGTTCGGCCATTGATCCCCTGATAGACTCCTGCAGCTGTACTGGAGGAGGCCATCGGTCACACAGTTGCTCAGCAGGAAATCCATTTCATGCGGCGCTCTGATAAACAATGTGAAGACGCCAATTTGTGTTAAGGTAGAGCAAAAAGACCCGTCTTCATCTGGCTTCTGTGCAAAGAGGACTCCCTCACTGAAGGACAGTTTTAAACAACAAACCAATCCAGTTATGTATAAGGCCGTTAGAAATTAAAAAGAAAACACAAATACACCTTTAATATCAATTTTCCCCCCAGTTATAATAAGATAGCTCGGCTCTACAGTTGACAACGCTTGATGACAGTAAACAATTGGCAGTTTTTATGTATATTATTGACATCGCTCTGTGGACGCCAATTTGGATAAAGAACTAACAATTGAATCCAGGTTGGATGATTTAAGGCTTGATATACAGCAGTGTATCTTACTATTAAAGCAGGAATAACCAATGTATTTTATTATTATTATTATTAGTGCGTGTGGGATTGTTTTTCTGCAGTATCAAGTCAAAGGTAGAAGCCAACATGGTAGTGAATACAGATCCAGGCCTGAACGGCATTAAGACACACTGAATGTGCAGATGGTGAAAACAATCAAAAAGTGGTACGGTACTTTATTGTTTTGCTTTTAGTGCAATAGCTTTAAAATTCCTCCTCTATTTCCTAAGATCATTAATAAAATGACTGGACACAAACCCGTGCAGGCCTATTTAGACGGAGAGGAGAAGAACCGGCGTTATTAATAACAATACCGACGCTCATGGCGGTGTGACAGCGGGCCTGCATGCACAACACCAACAAAATAATTCAATTGATCGCTTCTCTCTACTATGACGGATCAAAATGCCTTCTGGGGGAAAAGGGCCTATGCATTTAAATGGTGTACTTGTGTATTATAGTTGCCCCTTCATGCACGCAACAGACTCCCATCGTTTGTGGTCAGCCATGATTTAGTTTATGTGAATAATAGTTCATGCAAATAAAAACAATTGTAACAAGTGCCTTTTTGAATCATTATAAACCTGAAATTGTATTGTTTTTTAGGGAATGACAACTAGAAAACTGGATCACAAGAGAGAAGCGTGGCGATAATGACTCACAACGATACATTTTGTTTGGTTTTGACCCCTTTACGACACATTAATGAAGGTATTTTACCGTGTTTCATCTTTGTATTAGCAGCGTATATAAATGGAGGCGAGGGAAGAGAAGAGGAGAGTGGGAACTGTTGCCCACTAGTCTCCTTAATTACTGACACCTCCACGTCATTGACCGTTATTAGGTGTATTATTAGTGCGACTTCATTACATCAGCCCGCTGTGCAGCTCTGTCTTCCTCTTAAAGGCGCAGTGTCATCACTAATCACCGCTTTTTACGCCTGCAATTGTTAGACCGAAGTCAAAGGCTTGTTTTCACGTAATTTGTTCCCATTTTCACGCGAGTGCCTCTCTTATCTTATTCAGGGTTACGGTTCAGTAATTTCTCAAGGGAAACGCAATAAATAAAAGATAAAGCTTAGTTCTGCCTCGGCTTAATGTGATCTGTGTTATTGTTTCTTTACCCCATGTTTTATGAAACCTGCACGAATGCATTTTTCTCTTCGCGTCTCACTGCTTTGATTTATCAATGCTCATTTAATTATTTTTATTTGGGTTCTTTTATGTCTGCGCGACGTGAATGCAATGATGATGTACAATGCAGATAAATCAACAGATGAAATACACAAACATTTAATCGTGGTCTACAGCTTTATGCCCTGCTGACATATTTTAAAAGGCATTCGCTAAACAAATAATTGCAAATGAAAATGTTCACTTAAAAAAAAAAAGAAAACGGTCATTACGCAACAACTTTCTCACAGATTTGTCTTCTATAATTTCCCATTGTTTGGTCTCGCTGCTCCTCTGCCAGTGAAGCAGCGTAATGCATCTCCTGGCTCGCAGTCTGTTGGCGGCGTTGGGGAAACGGAGGCTTTCCGGGGGCCCTTTATGAACCGGAAACCAGTTTGGTATTCCGCGGCGCTGCCAGAGATCCCATTTCATGAAACGGCTTCATGTCGATGGCCGACAGGAGCACGAGACCCGGCCGATCGCTCCCCAAACCCAATAACACTGAGGCTGTTTTCATCTGCATACGTAATGAAGGTCTCGCAGCCAACTTTGCACTCTACCGAACTCTACCGGTCCGCTCGGTTTTCGGGAAGGACGCTGTTTGTTTTTCCTCGTGCCGCTGATTTGTGCTTTCGATAGCTTTCGCCTCGTGGGGTTGAGAGCAGCATGGAATCCATTACACCGGCAGGTATCAGCACCTCGGCCGAGCCGGAGCGCCCTTATCAAAGCTTCCTCCGCTTTCCATTACATTCTTGTTTGCCTGGGCGGGATAAGGCGAGGCGAGCGCGTTATCGCATTTTCACATTTTTTCTTTCCGTGAGTGCCACGGATCCGTCCGTCTTCGCATTGTCGACCGGAAAGTGACTGGATATGAGGTTTCAGACGAGTCCTCTGCCCTCCTGAGAGAGAGAGAGAGAGAGAGAGAGAGAGAGAGAGAGTTCAGTCTGTGTGAGGCAGTTTGTGGAGAGGTTTCGAGGAGCGGCATTGGGCATCTGTGAAACATGAGCAGCAGCAATTCATTATGTTAATAGCTGAGACTGGGAGCCGTGAGTGGGAACAGTGTAAAGCTGAAGACGGTGATGGTGCCGTCTGAGCCTCATGGAAGACACTTTGTTTTGCTCTTTTTCCTCGATGCTGTTGCTTTCTCTGGATCGGAGAAATGAGAAACTAAAGAAAACTCCTTGTTGGAAATATCCCGTCTTCCAGTTAAACAGGGAAATTCCCACTGAAAAAGAATATATGTAAGCGTGTGTAAATGTAGAATAATAATAGAAATTAAATGTACATCATGATCTGAAAGTATCTAGTTTAAAGGCAGTCAATCTTATAAAAAGTACACTCACACAACAATGATCTTGTAATATTTACGCTGCATCAGGTGTATCACAACTAAATGAATTGTCAGTAACTTAATACAAAGACTAGTCTCGCTTGATCTACATAATAAAATGCAAGTTTTTTAAGCAGATGTTTTTTCATCAGTGCTGGAGTACCAAATAATTTGTTCAAATTACTCTTTCTAAAGGGCTGGTCAATCTCAATAGTGATTTTCTCATCGATACTGCAAATATATATATATTACTTGACGTATGACTCCATCGTCACAACATTGAAAGTTAGTGTAATATGTATTCATAAAAGGATAATATAATATATCTGACTGCTGAAAACTTCCACAAGGCTTTGGTTGGCAGCAGGTAAACAGATTGTGTGGAGAGACAAACATTCAAACTTAATTAAATGATAACGTTGTTCTTTCACACAAAATGTACAGAAACCAGCGTACAGAGAGCATAATAACAGACAAACAGACACAAGTGTGATCTAAACCTTCACTGGCTGGTGTAGATGCTAGCACTGTCGCCTCACAGCAAGAGGGGCGGGGTTCAAATCCCGGTCTGGGCGGTCCTTCAGTGTGGATTTTGCATGTTCTCCGCGTGCCAGCGTGGGTTCTCTCCGGGTTCTCCGGCTTCCTCCCACAGTCCAAAGACATGCAGCTCAGGTTAATTGGACTCTAAATTGCCCATAGGTGTGATTGGTTGTCTGTCTAATATAAGTGCCCTGCGATAGACTGGCGACTTGTCCAGGATAAGCGGTTCAGATAATGGATGGTTGGCTTAAACCTTTACTTGCTACAGCTTTTAACGCAATAAGTTGAATTTAAAATCACACATAGCTCTTACAATTTTGGAAATTGGCCCAATTTGCGAATTCAAGCTGCCACCGCATTGATGCAGTGTGAAGAATCACCGCTTCCACCACAAGTTTGTCCTAAATAGTTGTGCCTCTGTTTGCATGTTGTCGGTCTGCAGTCTGTATTCCAGCGCCCGTCCAACGATATTGCCTTCACTTTTGGAAGTGTGTCTTTCTCGTGCAGCATTATTCAAATGTGCCCGGATCTCAACCGCAGCTCCGCAGTGCAATAAAGCCGTCCTTTTATGAAGCTTGTCGTACGCTTGTCAGTTTTCATTGAGATTATAAGAGGTGCTCATTCGTTATGGTGACAGCTATGGTAATTCTGCAGGTTTGTTGCACTGTTGAAATGTTTTGGAGACAGTTGTACTTGCAGGGTTGCTGCAGTGTGCACTTTTTAAATCTACAGATGTCTGGAGGGGCTTTTCACCATTTACAGACACGGAAAGATATTCTTTTGTAAAGATGAGACTCAGGTCAGGTACAAAATTGCATGGCACAAATCATTCGTGAGAGTAAAGCTTTGGGTTCAACTCAAGGGTGTTATTACATTAATAACAGTCTGTTCTGCAGGGCTCCCACAGAATACCAAACGAGAAATGGGTTTGACATTCGGATAACGACTCTGGTACACATCCCTGAGTGATCGTGTTTACCCCAATTTATTATGTGCACAACGATTAGCGAATGTAAATTGGTTATGAAAAATAGGGTCACAGTGGGAGCCATTAAATAACACAAACACTAGCAGCCTGGGGTGTTGTGCTGGGGCGGAGGATGGCACATTATTTATGATCTATATTTGTATAAAGCATCAAATCCACATGCATGCTGCACCAAGACAGTGCAGGATAGACCGGTGGGCTACAGGGTCGGCTGGTATTGTTTCAGTAATAAACGGGGGCGGGGCTTAGATTAAATTATTCAGACGTTTTATGCTCCCCGGACATTTTTCAGCCAAAATTGCGAATGTTTTTTTATCTCATACTAAATCCTGATTATCTCCTCATTCACAAGGTCTGTTTTAAAAATTGAGTATAGCATTCTAGCTAGTCCCTAACTTTCTTTTTATCAACATCTTTCAAAAACGAGGGGTGCATTTTGAGTCACTTTGGGGGTCACTTTGAGTCATACTTATGGTTTATGTTCATTTGTATTGTGTAATAGTGTTATAAACATGACACAAATGACTTATATTGACTTGTTGGGTCAGGATCTGACTTTCTTTTAAATTTTCTGGGGATTTCTCTTGTATTTTCTGATAAGCTCAGTCTCACTGGGTGAACCCTAGAACCCAAACCCATCTGGGGGCTTCTCACTCTCATTCAATATCACAAGTCAACTAAGTGGTGTGTAGACACGGTAAACACGAATCCAGCAAAAGCACCTTAACACGGCCGCTCCACAACGTTAACCACGCGATGACCCGCTGCTGGATACAGTTGCTTGTGCTGCAGAAAAAGGCGCTGATGAGAGTGGTTCGCCTGATGAGATTGAACCGAAACATGGCGTTGACGTCGCGGGCCATAAAACCAAAACGCATCGAGCTGAAAGACGCTCGTGATCCATTACCAGATGGATCCACTCCTTCATGCTAAGAGCAGTGAGCATCGATCGGGCTGCATGTAGCCCGAAGCCCTTTTGCAGCTTCCGTGGACCTCACCTGTTATGCAGACAAATAATTGTCTCTAGCTCTGTGTCGGAGGAGGAGGAGGAGGAGGAGGAGGAGGAGGAGGAGGAGGAGGGGAAAAAGGATAATGGGCGACTCTGGAACTGTTGAAAGGTCAGGAGGCAGGAAGGAGTTTACTGATAAGAGTCATCAGGCACTCTGATGCTGATGGGCAACGCTGGCTGCACAATCCCTTCCATTACTCATGCAGCACGAGGACGCTGGGTCTGTCACCTCTGTAATTAAGTCGTGTTATGACTGACACCTCCGACTCCACGCACACACATGCACACACACACACACACACACACACACACATGCACACACACACATGCCAAGAGAAAAGCAAAAAGACATGAAGTCATAGGAGGGATGCTGAGGCTCTTTACCTGCTCTTTACCATTTTTTGTTGATACATTATTAAATTATACGTTTTTTTTTGTATTACAAGCAGATCAAATGTAAATATCAACCTTCAAGAATTTATGGCAGGGAAACCATAAAGGAGAAGGATACGCTTGTCAAGTGCTGCTATCATGACGCCAACCTTCTGAACATGTGATGGATCCTGTTGCCGCCTGTTAGATCTTTTTGATGAGAAAGTAAAAAGCGTAGAGAGAATCCCTGCATTCTGATTGGCTGTTGATGACCACAGGCATTTGTAGCGTGGCCGGCTCTTCACCGGTGACACCGGGCTGTTTTTGACTTTTGGTGATCATCATTTTTCCCATAACCTTTTCTCAAATAGCTGTCGGTGGCCGTCCTTTAGCTTTCAACTGAGGCCGATGTAAACCCATCCGCGTCATTATCTGACCTCAGAGCAAGTGACGTTATTTATAGAGTCCGCTGACGGCAGGTGGGATGGAAGGTCGCCGGGGTCAAACACATACAGGACACTGCTGATTGTCTTCTTTTAAACCACGTCACCGTTGATGTATTTTACCGCAGTTTATTATATGACCCCCAGTTAACAAACCCTGTGACCGAAAAATCAAAAATACATATTTTTACCTCTTAGCTGTCGTGCTATATATATATATATATAGCACGACAGCTAAGAGGTAAAAATATGTATTTTTTTTTTATATATATATATATATACATATATATATATATATATATATATATATATATATATATATATATATATATATCAGTCTAGATTGTTAAATCCAGAGATATTGCTGTTGAGTTTTCCAAATTTGAGCACCACAGACATCTCTATGGCCGATGTCTTTCAGGCCCCGCCCACTAACACAATGTGGAATGATAAATAACATTACAGGTAAGATAAAAACATGCATTTTTCATAGGGGGGGGGGGGGGGGGGTACCAAGAGTCATAGTTTGTTTTGATTGACAGTGTAGTGCCACTTTGTCAAAGTCAAAGTCAGCTTTAATGTCAATTTGTGCAAAAATGTGCAAACATACAAAAGATCGAAAGAACGTTTCCCTTCTGTCCAACATAAAGTGAATAGTGAATAATAATAATAACAATAAAGTGCAAAAACAAATTAAGAAAGAGAGAAACATATAAGCAGTTAACAACATAAATAACATAAATTTGGAACTGTGAATGACTATGTATGTTAGCAGCAGTCAAACAGAGTTCAGCAGCATTTAGACGTGTGTGTCTAAAGAGGACGGAGTGGGAGGGTGGGGAGAGAGTTCAGCTTCCTGACAGCCTGGTGGATGAAGCTGTTGGACAGCCTGGTGGTGCGAGCCCGGAGGCTCCGGTATCTCCTACCGGAGGGCAGGAGGCTGAAGAGACCGTGTGAGGGGTGGCAGGAGTCGCTCACAATCATGGTCACTTTGCGGGTGAGGCGGGTGTCATATATGTCCTGCAGGGAGGGGAGAGGGGGGGGAGTGAGGCACCAATGATCCGTCCAGCTGCATTCACTATGCGCTGCAGGGCTTTCCTGTTGTAGTCTGTGCAGCTTCCGCCCCACACAGTGATGCTGCTGGTCAGGATGCTCTCAATGGTGCCACGGTAGAAGGTGCACATGATGGATGGGGGGCTTCCTGCTTTCCTCAGCTTGCGGAGGAAGTAGAGACGCCTCTGTGCCTTCTTTGCCAGCGATGACGTGTTGGTCCTCGCTGATGTCCACCCCCAGGAATTTGGTGCTGCTGACTCGCTCAATGTCCGCACCGTTGATGGTCAGTGGTGGGTGATGAGGGTGGCCTTTCTGGAAGTCAACAACAATCTCCTTGGTCTTGCTGTTGTTGAGCAGGAGGTTGTTGTCTCCGCACCACGTGGTCAGAAGGTTGACCTCCTTCCTGTAGAGGGTCTCGTCATCCTTGGTGATGAGACCTATCAGCGTTGTGTCGTCTGCAAACTTGACCAGGTGATTGGTGCTGTAGGTGGTTTTGCAGTCGTGTGTCAGCAAAGTGAAGAGCAGTGGACTGAGCACACAGCCCTGAGGGGCCCCTGTACTCAGTGTGATGCTGCTCGAGGTGTTGTTGCCGACGCGTACTGCTTGTGGCCTCTCACTGAGGAAGTCCAGCAGCCAGTTACACAGCGAGGCGTTGAGTCCCAGCTGATCAAGTTTGCAGACGAGTTGTTTAGGGATGATGGTGTTGAATGCTGAACTAAAGTCTATGAACAGCATTCTCACATATGAGTCTTTTTTGTCCAGGTGGGTGAGGGCTGGGTGGAGAGCAGAGCAGATTGCATCCTCCGTGGACCGTTTGGCACGGTATGCAAACTGGAAAGGGTCCAGGGTGGGGGGGAGAATGGATTTGATGTGTGACATGACTAGTCGTTCAAAGCACTTCATGATTATGGGGGTAAGTGCCACTGGACGATAGTCATTGAAGCAGGATGGAGTGGATTTCTTTGGCACAGGTATGATGGTGGTGGCCTTGAAGCACGATGGAACAACAGCTTGTCTCAGAAGTGTTGAAGACATCCGTGAAGACTCCTTAAGCTCCTCTGCGCAGGCCCTCAACACACGACCAGGGATGTTGTCTGGACCTGTTGCCTTGCGGGTGTTGATAGTGGAGAGAGTCCTCTTCACGCTGGCAGCAAACAGGCACAGGACCTGGTCATGGGGAGGGGGCGGAGTCTTGTGTGGACGAGTGCTGTTCTGTGCTTCAAACCAAAGCAAAGAAACTGTTGAGGTCGTTTAGCAGAGAGATGTTGCTGTTGCAGGTCTGTGGCGCGGGTTTATAGTCTGTGATGGTCTGGATGCCCTGCCACAGGCTCCGTGTCTCTGCTGTCTTTAAAGTGACAGGTTATCTTGTTTGTGTAATCCTGTTTTGCTTTCCTGATGCCGTGGCACAGGTTGGCTCTCGCTGTTCTCAGGTCCATTTCGTCCCCGGCTCTGAAGGCTTTGTTCCTGGACCTCAGGAGCCGGTGGACTTCCCCTGTCAGCCACGGCTTCTGGTTAGCCCGAGTGGTGATGGTCTTTGATGACCCAGCTGCTGTATTTGATGAGTTATGTGTGAGAATTTGGTGGTTTTCGAATCCATTTAGGTTTCTTGCAACGTTCTATAGTGTAGATTTGCTTCCGCACCTTAAATGAAAGAAGAAATGGCGGTTTTGCATTTGAATGACAGCTTCAGGGCAAAACAAGCACAAACCCCACAGCAAAAGGCCGAAAGGGAGGCGATTGTTTGAGCCCTCGCCTGGTAAAAGAAAAAACAAGATGAGATGTGTCAGGATCTGTCTGATCCGGCTCAGCAGGTGATTGATTGATTACACCGTGCGCTCACTTTGCTGTAATCAGCGTCGGGGCATTACGAGTTGGGAAAATAAGAAACAAACAAATCAATCACACTTAGGTGCTGATGTGTGCGCCGCAGGTAAAGCAGCAGGCAGACGCTAGCTTGACATTCACCGGTCGGACACCCAAAAACGTGTGCAATGAGCTGAGGTTAGTTTAAAAAAAAAGGTTTTTGTCACGAATTGTAACAAAATGGTCCATGCAGAATTTTATTCAAACACTTTTTGTGTGAAAATGCAGAGAATAATTGGGATTAATAAAGGATTATAGAAAAAAAAAACACATCACCCAGCGCCCCACCTGTAATTCCTCTGCACACCACTAGAGGGGCGCGTCCCTCAGTTTGAGAACCACTGATTTAAAGTAAAGATTTCTCTGAGCCGGCGTTTCAAGAGACTGTGAGCAAGATAAATGATATTGAATTTATCTCCGTTGTAAGAAAAGATCTCAGGCATCTGAATCGCGGGCACGATGACTTGATATATTTTATGGACGCTGCGTCTGCTGGTGCGAGCGCTGCCTCTTTACCGCAGTGATTAATGGGCAGTGTTGAAAAGAAGCCAGTGGCGTGAATCCAAGCCCTCTCTTCATGTAAACCTCAGCCTGTCGGATGCAATAAAAAGGGACAGGATGGATGCTGCATCCAGGCTGGGGCCAGAACGTCTAGTGATGCAGTGGTTTGCGGTGACGTAATAGAGATGTGAGGTCGGGGGGGTTGGGGGGTTGGGGGGGGCCTGGACCTCAGTGCATCGCTTACAACCCCGCAGGAGACGTGAGTCAGACCCCGTGACGATGATGACCTGTTTGCCTTCGTCTCGCTGCATCCCCAAAAACATCTCCAACTTCTCAGCTCTGCCTTCCTCGCCACAGAGATACGGATTACTCTTGACTCAGCGGGCCGCGAATCCCCGGAGGCGATAAACAAAGATTAAGTGTGTTCGTTTGAGAATAATTGACAAACACAGGCGACGGGTTAATAGACTCAATGCCTCACCTGTTTGTGAAAGACTTACCGGTGAAAGCAAATATGCAAACAGTGCTAATCTTCACGATGCATAATGCATCTGTGCAGAGGCACATGCGTCTCCAGCCACAGTCTGAACAATCCCCGGGGGGGAATCTGTTTAACAAGACAGGCAGCGAGGTTGCAGGTGATCTCATTAGCATGCGACATGCGCTAGCTAACGGGGACGTTTAACGTGTCGTTTGGTTGTCAGTGCACCGCTCGCTCGCAATAGTGTTATTAACATATTTTATCTAGTTGTGCGCTCATCTTGTTGACATCACAACACCCCCACCCCGGCCATGCAGAGTGCATGCTGCTGGGGAAATGCCGGCGAGATAAGCAACCATTGCCAATGCCGCTCCCCAGAGAGCCAACAGAGGAGCAACACACAATCACAGTAATGGGGAAATGGTGTCTGCAGGTGTGCCTCCATGACGGCGAGGGACGGCGTTTACACCAGCGAGAGGCCTGAGCTCCACCGGGACATTTTATGTCATATTTCTTCCGGACTCCTGATAGTCTGTTGTCATCATCGTTTGTTTGTTTCAGCCTGGATAGGCTGGCGTTGGCCGTGATTGATTCCTGCAGAAAGTCGTTTGACTTAAACGTCACAGATATCAGAAATATATACTTTATGGATCACATTGATGGGAGATGCGTCTTCGGGAATGAGTTCAGAAATGGTGTCAACACTGTGAGTGATTATTCTCAGTTCAGACCTCAAATGTAGATCACAGCTAGACGGGCAGAGCATCTGGCATGAAGTAAAGTGTGTGATAGATAGTCAGCGGAAGGTTGAGGTCCAGGGAACAAAGGACTTTCACCATGGAGACCTCTGTCCATGTCCTGTGTAAGGAAACCATGTTAATGTTGACTTATTTACATTAGTTTGATTGTAACTTCTGTAAAAATGTATAGATAGATAGATAGATAGATAGATAGATAGATAGATAGATAGATAGATAGATAGATAGATAGATAGATAGATAGATAGATAGATAGATAGATAGATAGATAGATAGATAATGACTTAGCATCTCATAATTATGACTTAGAATCTCATATTTATGAGATACTATCTCATAATTATGACTTAGAATCTCATATTTATGAGATACTATCTCATAATTTTGACTTAGCATCTCATAATTATGACTTAGCATTTCATAATTATGACTTAGCATCTCATAATTATGAGATAGTTTCTCATAATTATGACTTACAGGATCTATTTTTTATCACAGTGTCAGAAACGGGCTCCCACAGTAAACCACACCCCGTTTCGGGTTATTTGTTTTCGCGTTGTTCTCCGGAGCCGTCAAATCATAAAGCTTATGCTTTACTGGTGTCATAGAGACGGTTGCACACACACACACACACACTGCGTCAGAAGTGTGTGTGTTCGCTCCTGATCCCCGTCCTCCGTCCCACTTCCATCTGTGGAGATGTTCATGTGGGAGGGATGAGAGCAGCTTGCCGCTAAGCCGGACTGTGAGCGCTGCTTTCTCAGAGCTTTGTGCCTCAGCGTAGGTGGGCATGTTGTTGAGAAGTCTGCGGCCGGGCTTTCATTTGTGCGTCAACTTTGTAAACAACATACATTATTGACCCTGCTTTTCAGTTATAGTCGACAGGAGACTTTTTTTTTTTTTTTTACAGTCAGGACAAGATAAGCAACCGAGAGCAGAGTGAATTTAGCTTTTGCCGTGTTTGTCTCAATGTGTGACGGGAGTCTGAGACAGTAACAAGCTCTGCACATCCTGAACGATTACAGGTGTCACACTGTTTATTCCCCACATGCTGCACTTTTCAGAGTAATTACTTGGTGCACCAGACGCCTGGATATCTTGAAAGCATGCCCCTTTACTTATGCATTGTTATTTATTGTGAGCTGAGTTGCACATTCAGTTTATTGAAGATTAAAAAAAATCAGAAAAAAGAAATCCTATGTATAACGCAGCATACATCATGTGCTCTTTCATGGATTAAGTGCTGCGATGCCGCTCATGCATTGATCGCTAAACGTTTTTATTCTTTCCCCCCGTGTTCGAGCTGAGTGTGAAATCCGATATTTTTAAAACCCGCCGGAGTTGAGATGCTTATGCAAACCGGATGTGTGCAGGAGTAGGTTGAAAAGCCGACTATCTTCGTGCCTGTATTGATCAGCCGGCTGCAGCTGCATCCACGCAGCACGTCTGCCTGTTTGCCTCCTGCAAGCCGCTCGATGCTGCAGAGTTAATATGGAACCGGATGCAAATGAGCTTCCATCAACAATAAGGATGCATCTGGCGTCACGTTGCGGTTACTTTTCAATTTGTTTTCCAATGTATGTTCAGACAATTTGTATTTAAATCATTTCTTGCTGTACCTCCACTCGAACGCATCAGAGATGATTATCTCGCGCCGAGACGTTGTGATCACACTTGTTTATCGACTCCATTAACCAATCCCTGCTCCCCCTTTCTCCCGAGTTGAATAGGTAAATTAAGATAACTGGACTGGCTGATTAACTCCACCTCCTGCCGTTAATTAGGATTAGCGCGCCCACAAGATATGCCATTGATGGCGGCGATAATGGTAATGGCTCTGCTGAGTGAGTGAGACTCGTCTGAGGAGCACCAGTTGGTAATTTAATAGAATATGAATTCACGTTAACCTTGATATGTATTGTGGAGACGATAATACAACAATTGGTATTAGACATTTATTTACATGTATCTACAATTGTATTCATATATTCCACTGCTTTTGTGAACCTAATACCTTTGGTAAACCAATTTCAAACACCAGAACCGTTCGACCACCTGAGTTCACAAGAGATATGAAGAATTTCCAAAATCGAGATTCAATTTTTCAGCTTTAGTCATATTTTCTCTTTACACTTTTGCCTTATGACAATGGTGCCTCGTCATATAGAGAGCTGAGATTGTTCTGCAATTTCTGATGTAAAACATTAGGTATGTATTTTATATGCAAGTGCCTTTAAAAGGTGTAAAAATCGAGAAATTCACTCACATTGAGGATTCACTCACATTGACCCAAAAGGCCAAAACACATCCCAGTACTCGTCTTTAAAAAACAACAACGGGCCAATCAGTGAGCTGTGTCCTCTGAGCTTTTTTCATTACCTCTCTGGTTTCAGGGATGAACTCTTTGCCAACTGTAAATGCTGCAATGAAAGCTGCTTTAATGGCTTGAATGTAATTATGTTTATTTGGTGGAAAAAGGAAAGAAAAAACTTCTATCCAGTTTATTTTTTTCAAAGGTTGAAGCTGACGTTATTCTGTATTCTGTGTGTTAAGAAACATTAAGAATAGAAAGAGAAAAACCAACAGTGTCTTTGTTCATCCTTCAGGACTCCTCTACTCGCTCAGCTCCAAGCGCATTGATTCTTACTGAAAACATACATCTTTAAAAAATAGGTTGTATGTCGAGCTAGCATTTTTGTTAAAACACTAGTAATTCCACAAAATAGCTGCGCTACACTTTCTAGCAAACATTACTAAAATGAAAGTCGCCTTTTTTCCAGCTGCAGATCTGATTGACAGTTGGTTTCATCCAATACTTGCCAAGTTTTAAAGAAGGCCTCTTAGATGGTGGAGAGCTTTCCTTTTAGCATGTTAATCATCTTAAGAACTCAACTGCCATCCGTTTGTAATCAAACCCCCAATTTGACTGTAAAGTTTGAGTAAATTATGATAATAATAATTGTCAGACTTAATATATGAGGTTTTCTGAAGGAATACTGGTGTGCAGAAACACCAAAAACAAAAGTTCCTCATAGTAACTTCAATAAAATATGATTAAAATATACAAATAAAACTGGTTTATAGTGCAAATAAAAGCCCTGTTGCTTCAGGTCAGATTCATGCCTCAAGAAGCATGTTATTAGAAAAATGACACAACATCTATATTCAATACAGAGGCCGAGGGAATATACCTGAAGATACTGTAATAAAACGTATTGTTTGAGAAGCATTCTTTTTAAAATGTTAATGTCTAATTCAGAAGCAAATCTCCTCCAGCATAAAAGTAATGTTCTGAAAAATAATTTCTTCCCTTGTCCTTATTTGCTCCCCCCCCTTCCCCTCCTCCTCTTTTGATAAATCCAATATTTGGTGCATGCAGCCAACTAATCACGTGGGCCCCACACACACACATTTTCAATTTATTATTCACGCTTACGGGACCGAATTGTCACGGTGGCTTAGTGCTGGCATTAACCCCACGGCTAAAGGCCCGTCTGAGTTTCCATTAACCTACACAATAGAAGCGCCCCGGCTAATTTTCACAGCTCCACTTGTTGAGAAATATCAAATGCTCTATGTTAATGTTTTATATTCATGATGTTAATGTTTTATATGTCTGTTGGGCAGGGCAATAATTGATATTCATGATGTGTTTTTCTTGCGGCTGCGGGGGGGGGGGGGGGGGGGGGGGGGTAATCAGCTCCGGGATGTGTGTCCGATTGAAGTCAGTCTATCAGGCGAATGCTGAACTAACTATAATGTCTTCAGTGGGGTGAATACAATGCGATATATCATGCTATATATCACGCTAATGGATAATATGCCATTAATTGGATAGCTTGGTGATGAATGACTGCATTCGGCCGCGGGCGAAAGCTTGGCCACCTGTACGCTTTGTAAAATAGGATATGCTGCATTGGATGTTTATTGTTGTGCTTTTTCCTCTCAGAGAAAACTATAATTCATCTAAAAAATGTTTTCTTCCCCCCACACAGAAACAGCTGACGAGAGGAGCCGACAGCTCGGCCGCTTCCTGGTAGGTCAACGATCATTTACACAAATCATCACCCAGATCATCGTCCCTCCATCCTGACAGCGATAGTAAACAGTGAACAGATCCCAGGCTGAGATATTGTCGCCTCCCCCCTGCGGGAGGAAAGCCGGCGAGCGAACGGATGGTGTTTTATTGTTGCGGTGGCGGCGCTCCGGGTCACTTCCTGTGGTGTTTGAGGTGACTGTCTCATGGAGGCGGCAGCAGCACGCTGTTCAAACCCCTGCTGTCTGGATCCATGTGCTGCAGAACAGAGACTACCTTCACAAAGGTGTGACACTAATAGAGATTATACTGCAAAGACGTATAATTAAAGACACGCTCGGTGGGTTATTAGGGAGGAAACGTGTGTCCATTCATCACGAGCACGCCTCACTTCTTTCCAGATTGCTTTTATTTGTATTGAAAGCAAGAGTTTAACCACAAGTTTGGCAAGATGTTTATAAAGGAGTCAGCGAAGTGAATTTGCTGTGTTTTCTTTAGTCAAGTGGCATCAAGGCAAGTGTATTTGTGTAGCAAGGTGATTCAAAGTGCTTCACATAAAAGCATCAAAACATCATAATAAGAAAACACGATTTGAAGAACATTCATTAAAACAGTTAAAAAGCAAAAAAAGACAGGATTGAATAAAAGCTGCACTAAATACAATGCAGCTGAACCCCCGTGGTCCTTTCTGACTTCCCTACTTCTTCTCTTTTTTTCACATTTTTTACAGTTTCTATCAGAATTAATCTCATTTCCTGCTGTATCGTTCCTACAGTCAGATCTTTCAAGAAATGTGTAAAAACAAAACTCCGGAGTGGAGAAGAAACTTGTTGCTCAAGAGAAGCATGGATATGCTTATTTCAGATGAGAGCATGGTATTTGATTTGGAAATCATCATGACCTTTTTGTGTCATTCTAGCCGGGAGAAACCACTGTTGTGTTGTGTGTGCGACCCCGCGGGTAACTTCTTAAAGACAGTAATCATCACGACTGTCTTTTGTCTCCTGTTCCTTTAACTGTACGCAGAGCTTTTCAAGTTTCCAGATTATTTCCAATACTTCAGTCGAGCGCCTCTATTCTCGCGTTATTGACGGCGGTGCAAGCAAGCACTCCAGTAAACAAGAAGGCAATCTGTATTGGTTTCCTGTGAGCTTCAGGATGCATAATGCATGACTTGGCCTACTGTCAGCTCAGGCTTTTGAGTGTAAAAAATAAATAAAATAACTGTACACTGTGAAGAATGCCAAGGCCGTGTTACGTCTTTGCAGAAGGATGCTATACCCGAGGATCTGCCTCCAGCCCCACTGACCACACAGGAAGTCGCATCTAACCCAGAACCGTAGAAAAGAAAGTTGCGGTAATTGAATGAGTCTTAAAGCGATGCGGCCCGAATATGCATATTAATCAAGCACCCCGGGCTTTTGGCTCAGGCCCCTGCTTAAACATGACATGCACAAAGTGAGTGGAGTGTAAGTGCAACTGCACGGCCTATTTGAATAATCGGGCTATCATTATAAACACTAAACACTCGTGTGTTTTCTGCAGGGGTGTTAGCGCCGCTGTAAATGTATTACGAGTTATGTGTAACTGGAGATGGAACACAGCATAAATAAAATATTGAATTTTCGCCTAACATTAGTATGCACCCTCTGGACCGACGCGGTTGTAACCCGAAACCTTGAGCAGACCATCTCACAACTTCTGGAGAGCATTACCTCTGCACACTGCTGCTAGTAAAGTGGAGCAGAGGTTTTTTAGAAAAAGGCCTTTTGGGGCAGAATATTCAAAATTAGTAATTCGGGTACCATCTGTGCCGTCTGACTGGGTTCGCAGGTCAGTAAAACTCAGTTAATTCCATTTAAAAATCATTATAGCTATTCATTATTTTTGCTTTATTTTGAAATTATTTTATATTTATATTATTATATAGTTATATTTTCTTTTCCGGCTCCAAATTATGTTCCTCAAAGTCCACACGTGTCCAGCGCTGGATCGGCTCTGTCTAACTCCTGGAGGCGTGTAAGTCAAGTCTCTAAACCTCGGGTCAAAGAGTGATGTAGTAAGCAGTGGTAGCAGAGGGTTCAGCTCATGATATGACGGATGGGCCTGCCTGTCCCGGGCGACATTAATCAGTTCAGGGTCACCTTCATTGCCCGTATTTTCCAGTTACTCTTGGAATCCCAGTTACATCAGCCGACACTTAGCTAGCAGCCCTGTGCAGAGGACTCGGTCCAGTTCAGTGGGTGCATCGTGTTTCCTCATGAAACAGAGGTGCACTTTCAGTAAATGTCTATCAGAAAGTCTTGATGCAGACTTTGGGAGGCCTCATAACAAACTGTGTGTCCCTCAGCCCCGTGACATCACACCTCCCTGACATTTTGGTATCTTGGCTTCAAGCATAAATCATCTTCGGAAGATTCTGCATATATTTTATCTTCCCGATCGATTTGTTTTTGTGTTTTTTCCTGTAACAACTGTGTTACTATTTGATTCACTACTTGTAAATGAAAGACTTGCATGTAGGCCTTCTGTCGATTCCTCTCCAGGCTTTCGGAGCCACATGGTTTCATTCATTATTTTCTCTCCACGGAGCAGCTGGTAGCCTCGGATCAGTTTATTGAATGACTCTCTCTTGACGGTATTCATTTTTAAGTCATTCACATACATTAGCAACCGCAAGTGTGTGTGCGGTGCATTGTGAGTGCTCCACAACAGTGTTGGCTTCTGGGGGATCCAGTAGCATTGTTGAAGAGCAATGCTAAAGTTTAGTTTAGTAAAGAGAAGTCACTTATGGTGAAGTTATTAGTGATTAAGATGTTCTTCATCATTGGAATGTATTTTTTATTTAAAGCATCGTTGATAATCGATACATGTGAATTTTCTCTTGATATTTCTACTTTACAGATACTTTGGACCAATAACTTGATTTTTTTTTGCATTTTCAGTCAACAAACATTGAATGACCTCCTTTTCCTCATTACCTGAGCTTGTCTTTTGACAGACTCACCTCAGGCCTCATAACACAACCTAGCATGTCTGATTTCCTCTCTTTTGTACAATGCAAAGATACCATTTTTATTAGATATTCAGTTGACAGACAATACGAATATATACCCTAAACTTGCATTCTTTCTCATAGCCATCAGGGGGCGACTCACCTGATTGCATAAAGAAGTTTGATTGTAGAAAAGTGAGAGATGAAAATGAGAAAATAACCCTATTTCTCACTTGATTTATTACCTCATAAACGTTGTATCATCTCAATTTCTACTTTCAAGCTTTCTCACTATGTTTATTCAGTAAATTACAGTAAAGGTGGGTTTGTTTTTGGGGGCGTGGCTACAGGTCGCTACCGCAGAATTGTCCAATCTGGACGTTGTCAAGGTTTTCATTTTAAAACTCGAACCCTCTCACATTGTGTTTTCAGTGTTTTCAGTTCATAAGAGTTAATTTTTACATTTTGGTTGCTGAGAAATGTCATCCAGCTTGTACTTAAGGCAAGGCAAGTTTATTTGTAGAGCACATTTCAACAACAAGGCGATTCAAAGTGCTTCACGTAAAACCATTAAAAGCATCAAAACACAATGCAGAAAAAAATAATATTCATTAAAACATAAAAAAACAGTTAAAAAGCAAAAAATACAGAATTGAATAAAAGTTGCAGTGCAGTTTAAGATATAAAATGCAGCAGTGAGATGCAGAATCTGGTTTAATTAAAGGCAACAGCAAACAGAAAGGTCTTCAGTCTGAACTTCTGGTTGCAAAAACAATTTAAAGCGGCGGCTACGACCAAAAAAGTTGAACTCAGGCGTCAAAAACGTCCACAAACCAACTTTTATACAGTTTGTGGCTGTAAGACACGTATACAGCGTTACTTCAATGGCGCCTGCAAAACGTCAATGTGAAATCTTGCATTACAAAAGTAAAATTTCACGCTAATCTAGTGGAATCATTTGCATCATCTTAAGTAGCTTCAATGACTCACTTCAGTGCACACAGTGATCAAGGCATCCTCCTTCCCATCCACGCTGTGCTGCTCTCCGTGAGATCACTAATGCGGCTGTTTACTTAACTTGTGCGCAGCAAGCAGGGAAATAGCTGCAGGATGTGTTTTTCATAATTGCAGCCGGGTCGTTAGGAACCGCGGTTGTGCTGTGACTCAGCAAAGGTTGATTAGAAATGTTCAGGCGGGATGAAACGCCTGCGCTTCACTCGCGTCTCATCATAGCGATTGATTTTATATCAGCGTTCACGCAGACGTCTTATCGCTGGCGTCTTATTGTTCAACTAACTGCCTCGTCCTCCCACGCCGCACCTGCTGGCTCTAAATGTAACATCCAAATGCAGTTTTTCTTCTTGATAAGCAATGATCTGCAATCACTTAATGTATCACTGGTGATGTGATGACTACACCATGCTCCACAATGCAGCTGAACCTTTCAGGCTTTCATCAAAAAGTAATTATGGCGAACCGCCCCAAAAAAACATTCAACTTCTCCCCGACAGTGTTACAATAACACAGTATTTTAAGGGGGATGGATACATGGATATACCTGTCAGCTTACAGGCTTACAGGCCCTTCAGTGCTCTGAGTTAAACTCATCAGAGGATCCACCATCCAGTGCTGCTTCGACTCCGAGGAATATTACTAAAGTCATTTTGATTTGAAGTATTATCTTTCAGTGACTTTCTAACAGGAAGGTGGCAGAACCTTACACGAGCCAAGCTAAGCGGATACAGCTCGATGGATGGATGGATGGATGGATGGATGGGTGGATGGTTGGATGGATGGATGGGTGGATTAATGGATGGATGGGTGGATGGTTGGATGGATGGATGGATGGATGGATGGATGGGTGGATTAATGGATGGATGGGTGGATGGTTGGATGGATGGATGGATGGATGGGTGGATTAATGGGTGGATGGGTGGGTGAATGGATGGATGGATGGATGGATGGATGGATGGATGGATGGATGGATGGATGGATGGATGGATGGATGGATGGATGGATGGATGGATGGTGGATGGATGGATGATGGGTGGGTGGATGGATGGGTGGATGAATGGGTGGATGGATGGATGAGTGGGTGGGTGGGTGGTTGGGTGGGTGGATGGATGGGTGGATGGATGGGTGGGATGGATTGATAAATGGATGGATGGATGGATGAATGGGTGGATGGATGGATGGGTGGGTGGGTGGGTGGGTGGGTGGGTGGGTGGATGGATGGATGGATGGATGGGTGGATGAATGGATGAATGGATGGATGGATTTTCACGACATAATTATCACAGCTAAAATAATTAACAATAACAATTTTATTGGGATAATAACAATATTTCAATCAAAATCATCTTTAACTTTGTTTACTTTTGTATTTTGTCTCATTTTTTGGCAAATTAATTTCACTCAAAATACACAAGTATAGGGTTATGGAGTCTGTAACCATAACTGTATATATAAAATGATTTCAGAGGGTTATTTTAACATTATTATCACATGTGTATTAGTAACGTGATGTCAATATTTCATTTTTAAAATATCACGGTTATTGTAAAAAAACTTGTAAAAGTAAAATTGGCCACAGCAATTCTCCCGCTTCCTGTAAGGATTTCCTCCGGACCTTGAAGGAGGCTTCCCTCTTGCTGAGCTGCCCTTCAACACTGATCTGTTTAATTAGTCACCGAGGGACTTCAGCTCCTCCCTCCTATTCAATGTCTCCATCTCAAAGCATATTATTTTTTGAGCTTCCGGAATAATGTATTAGAATTTCAATGGCGGCGTGGATTCCCCGGTGGGTCCTTATCAAGGGAGAGTATCATGAGGACACGTTAACTAATAATGAGACATGTTGCTGAATCACAAACATGTACAGTGAGAGGAAACACGAGTTCTCTGTGGGGACCATGAAGTCATTGTTATGATTCATGCTTTGATACATAACATCCGTAACATATCACATGGTGTCGCTTTATAAAAAGAACAAAGGGAAGATAATGTAATATATGTATGAATATAATACATGTTCCTATATACTTTAAAGGATCTGATTAAAGAATAAAGTAGCACATATGCAATCCAGTTCTTAATTGGATCAGATTAAACTTAATTGTCATTGCAGAGTACTGACCAGAGTGCAAATGAAAGCCGTACAAGTGCAATGTGCAATCTGCTGGATAAATAATAGTAGAATTAAGAAAAACAATGAAAAAGAAGGGTGCAGTAACTACACAGCACACGGTAAGAAAAATCTCTGCCAAAGTCTCTAATTTCTTAGTAATATGTGGAACGAGGCTGGTTGTGATACGTGTTACATTGGGGAAATTAAGGTCTTGTCAGGAGTTTTGGTGATGAGAGGCAGTTTGTTGTCCGACCCTGAAGTGAGAACAGATTCAGTATTATGTGCTCAAGATTTGTGGTTGCATTGTGGGAGACGTCAGAAACGCAAGTTACAAAACTCAAGTCTAGATGAGTTGAATCGAATGGAAAAGGTTCAGTTTTCTTTATGAATTTGCCATAATTACATCAAAGCCGAGAGTGATATGAAATGTGTATCTGAAGCTCAGCCAGTTACATCAAATGGATATCTATTTGTGTTTCCAGTGCCTTTCTACTGTCATACATCAGTTGACGCAGGATGTTGCCAAGTGGGAGCTAGTATAGAGAAGAAGAAGAAGAAGAAGAAGAAGAAACAGTGGTTCTAAGACAGAGCCCTGGGGTGCCCCACAGGTAACGAGAGTTGTTGTAAATAACAGCGTGTGTCCTACCGAGCAAGTATGAGTGAAAACCAATAGCAACTCAATAGCAAGCTGTCACAAAATACTCAGATACTCAAAAGCTCACTTGAATATTCATTCATACTCATTCTATCTCCTTGCATGCCATTTCCTTAAAAGTGGTATTAAACTCGGTCAAATTGTTGCAGTATACTTTGCATGTTGACTTAAAAACTACTCTTTTTATTCAGAGATCCTGTTTCCAAAGACACCTTGAATTTAAATTTGATTTAATTCTGAATTTTCCCCTCCCCTCCCCGCCTGTCATCTATCATACCAAAACACCTTGAAGACTCCTTCCCGGTCTGTAAGGTGGACTCGAGTGGGGGGACGGGGACGGAGAGCCCTTCCTCTCTGAAGCATGTGTGCATGCATGGGTGGCTAGCATCAGAGCTGCAGATAGCGACTGCTATTTCTGAAGAGAAATTGATAAAGCAGCATTGAGGGCAGAACATTGTTTCGGGGGCTGAAATATTGTATATGTCTTTATCATACAGGCTCCAGAAGGACTTTTTTTTTTTACACCAACCGGCCTCAGGCTGGCTGTCGTTACAAATGACGGAGCGCTGAAACCTTTTGTGGGTGTAAAACATTGATAAGGGTGGTTTTTACCGCCACATTTTCATTGTGCAGCAGAGTGGACTCCAAATAATATTTGTTCTCCCAATCTGAGAAAAACAAATACGAGTCACATCACATGCTCAGTTGCTCGATTTGAAAGAAGAACAGACATTTTTAAACCTGATTAATATTGAATATTGCCGATCATACTTCTAATACTTGGGTGGTTCTCGCTGTGAGTCGAATTTTCACACCTCAGGTCGTCTCCTCATCGGAGCAAGATTTGCAAATCCCAGCTGGAGCCTGGGGGGGCCCCCTCAAAGGGTCAGGGCCACAGCAGGGATCGGGCAGTCAGATCTGGTGAAATGCCACGGTGGGAACAAAGGCAAACGAAAGAGCTTTTTTTTTTGCCCTTTGATGCCGCAACTGAAGTCGAGGGTCTTTTTGCTGTGGACACAGCGATCACTCTGAGACTCCACTGACCTCGTTCCCTCACCTCCAGCAAGCCGCTTCACTCACATCAGACACATCTCAGGGGTTGTAATCTGTGCAAATACTGTTGCCATGTTCATGCACACATATCAGCATGTGTTAAGAGCACAGTTAAACAGATTTTAATTCATTCATTTCACAAGCAAACGGACACAGTTAGCAACTGTCTGGTGAATATAGTGGAGCGCTCGGCAGCTCCAGAGCCAGATATTTCCCTCGGGGTTCGGTCGAGACTGAGAATTGAGCTAATGGGAGGATGAATATTGAGCTGGAGTCCGTTAGGTGGACACAAACATGTTGCTTTTTATCTGCCGGGTGTTTACATTGGCAACTGGCTGCTAACAAGTTGAAGACATTTACAAAGACACATTTAAAATTGGCTTTTTGGGGAAGGTTAAAGTTGCTGTATTTCAAATCTACCCTCGTGGTTTTATAGACAGTTTTCCGATTAAACATTGCTTCTGATGGGCTCCATAACAAATAATTTGAAATAACCCGAGCCTGGAAAGTGTCAAGTTTATCTAATATGAAATAAATGAGCTTATCATTGCCTGTTAGGACGTAGTTCTCAAACTCATCCAATAAACTCCCTTCTAATTAAATTGCAATAGCAATTCTCTTCTCTGGAGTTGTTGTATATTTGAAAACTAAATTAAGAAAGCTAAATAATATGGGATTATCCTCAGATACAAAATTTATAGTGACTTTAGCATGACACGAAAAACTGTTTTCTTGTAATTTAACACAACACTTAAGAAATTATGGATCTTGAGTAGATTTTAAAATACAGTTCAGTGGGTTTGAACGATCAATGCAATTTAAATGTGCAATTACAGATCCACCTAATGGTCTGCGAGATTAAGTGAATCCTATAATAGATCTTTCTTCTGTCGCTGTCCGTGGTGCTGAAGGCGTCTCATGAGTCCTGTGTTCCTGGGAGACAGCACCGTCGACACTTTAAGGTCCGTATGAGATGAACCTTAAAGGTCTTCTTCAAAAAGAGATGGGGCTGAGTTCGAAATCGCTTGGAATTAGCTTGATTGGATTCACAGTGCATTTCATATTTCTCGGGCCCAGCAAAGACAGACAAAACAATTGAGATCCAATTGTTTCCCCGGTTTAGTATTTATTAGGAAAAAAACCCACAAAGAAAAGATAAAGACCCCACAACTCTTTTGATGTAGTTTTCCAAAAGTCTTAAGTCTGTCATACAGTACTCAGATAACAAAAAGCATATTAATAATTTCAATTTAGAACACATGAATATAACACATTTACATGACTTTTCCAAAACTTTTGGGATTTTATTTCTTTCAAGGACTTTTCCAGGCCTGGAAATAACCGTTTTAAAATTCCATGACTTTTCCAGGTTTTCCACGACCGTATGAACCCTGTATAAAAAGGAGGTTGCTAATGCAAAGCTCTCCATCAGAAAAGAGACATCTTTTGATATAATTGGGGACGGGTACTATGCAGATTACCTGTCACTTTGCAGTGTAATGACATTTAAGTATCTGAGATAGTAAAAGACACTGTCATATCATATTCAGGTTTCTTAAATGCTGAGCTCTTAGAATTAAGTAAAGAGTTTATCAAGCAGGCATACGCTATCTATAAATGTTTATTCTTTTAATCAAACTATTGTCTCTCATTCATTTGTGTCCTTTAAGGAATACTGTATGCTTTGGAATCCTCATTGTTAGTTTAAATACTACATTTGATCACTTTTTCATGGACACACCCAGATTTCACTAAATGTTTGGTCATGGAAGTCCTGGAAAAGTCCTGGAAAAGTCCTGGAAAAGTCCTGGAAGCCCGTTGGTCAACGTGTATGAACCCTGTTTTATATTCACCGCCGCATCTTGTTGAACTGTAAGCGTATATATGCTTACGTTTCATCTTTTCTTTTCGAGGCTTTCTTGAAAGTGTAAGAACTCGCGAGCGCTTCAAAAAGCCAGAGCAGGTCAGATGGAGGTTGTTGACGGTGGACGAGCCCTGGAGGGTCTGAACCGATGATTATTTTGATGAGGCCGGCGTGATTAGAAATCTCTCCCTGCCTCCTCTCGGGTCCCCGTCGAGCTTTCTCATGTGTGTGAATCAAAGTCGGCCGTTAACTGAGTCTCTGTTGCTCCTCTGTCTGCAAAGTCATTAATCCAAGGATGTGGCCCACGGGAAGCCCTCTCCTCCTGCTTGACTCAATAGCTACATGAAAAATAAGCCGTGCTTTTCTCCCCACTCCTCTCTCCTCGGCATCTCTTTTTTTTATTTTGTATTCGTCCTAATGGGCTGCTGCTCTTTAGTTTTCACCCCGGAGGATGCGCTCCGTGTCCTGCTGGGGTCCATCAGTGGGATTGTGGGAGTGCGGCGGCCCTGTGAATCGCTTCGCTGTGCCCTCGCTCTACATCACCCCCGGGGGGGAACGTTCACAGCATCTCTGTTGGTGTGAATTGTGTCTTCATATCGTTCTTTGTCTCCTCTCCAACAGGCGTGTGACCATAGAAAGGGGGTGTACATACACAAAGTGGAAAATGAAGGCGACTGGATACGGTCATGGCTAATATCGCTCTATATATCCACACGCCTGTCCTCAGTCTCTCCTCTCTCCATCTCCCTAATTTTTCTTTTTTCCTTTGACACTCCCACCTCCCTCCTCTGTTATCGTGGCCGGGAGGGGAGATGTGAAATTCATGACGTTCAAATCTAGAAGGGCTTGGAGATGGAGGACAGGAATAGTCTCCCGAGTTTCCGCTGGAATCTGTCCGTCTGTGACGAGCGAGTTGTACAATGTCAGCAACCCCCCGATTATCCATAGCTCTGGCAATTTGTAGCAGAGAGAGAGAGAGAGAGAAAGAGAGAGGGAGAATCTCATTCGTAGCATTTGCTTACGGTACAGCGGCTCTTCGGAGGCCACAACCTCGCCGCTGTACCGACCAGTGCACAGCCTGAAATGGATCAACGGGCGGTGTCATGAAGATGCAAAGGGATACAATCGTAAATGCTTTGTTCGTGAGTGTCTCTTCTTGCAGTGAAACTCATCATGGGCGGTAGACGCCGGTGCTTGAAAGGCAGTGGAGTCTATCTGCTTCATATTCAGTTGTCTGAGTCAAACAGAGCTCTCAAACAAGCCCCTGAGACACTCAGCAGCTGGAGAGGAGGAAAAGTAGTTCCCCTGGCTAACAGCGAGGGGTGGTATTGCTCCAAGACTGCTTCATTAGTCGTTAACCTTCCTTTTAATTTGACTCCCTTATTCCTGTTTGCCATCCTTTCCAAAAAAAAAACACTTGAATATAGCGAGCCGGTTCATTATTTAGCTTCCCAGGGAGTGGTGCATACTTAGGAAGTTGGTTTTGAGGGTCAGACGCAAGTGATGAAAGTCGTTACTGTGAGACTGAATCTGCTATTGAGGATTTTGTGATTCTGGCCTTCGCTGCTCGTGGGGCCGAGAGATGATCACACGGAAAGTTCACCAACAAAACAAAATGAAAACACGACTGTGGGCCTGTCGTCCTCGCGATCTCGTCAGGGGTGTAGCTGTGCGTACAGCTGGTAAATATTTGATGCGTCCATGCCCTGCTTTGCCGTTCCCACAGGGGGGGAGGAGCCGCAGACCTCACACCAGACGAGCTGTTGTCTGCGAGGGAAGGGTTTTTACTGACTGTTCTCACCTGAGGAGGTTGAGGCTGTTTGGACGGCTGCTCCTGACAGGGATGTGTTGGGGCAGTAAATCAGCCACTGTGTATGCAGCCGGGGGACGAAGGCAGCAATCTGTTGTGCAGAGATGTCAACTGCAGCGTGAACCACAAGACTATAAACACTTTTATTATGTGTTTATTTCATATTCTTTCCTATTTTTTTGTTTGTGGCGGCGGTGGAATGAGTTTCAAAGTAGGGGGTGGGGGGGTGGGGGGGGGGGGGGAGGAGGGGGGGTTGTAATACAGTGTTTCCCACAGGAAATTGCGAGACGGTGGTGAAGGGACCTCGAACTCTCTCGGGGGATTTGAGCGTTTTCTCCGGAGGAAAAACAAGATACATCATTCTGGTGCACTTTGAGATCCATGAAGGACTTTGTGCTCGAGCAAAATACGAGAGTTCCCACGTGGGGATCCACCCACACCGGCATGCTTCATTCATAATGTTGGCATTTCAATTATTATTAATAACAGAGAGTTCCACCTACTTTTCCCCCGGTGCACACGTCTTTGCAATATTCTGTTCAGTCCAAAATCTGACAAAATGAATATGCTTCAGTCCAGATTTGTTAGCTTTCCAAAAACTTTTTTTCTTTTACTGCGGTCAAAAACAGTTTACCTCGTATTATCGGTCCAGCAGCAATCTCACAGCACTATAAATAACTTTTTTTTATGACCTCAAAATTATATTTTCCCGTTTTGTTTTCAAGGTGATGACATAATAAAATGCGACGACAGACATTAGACGCTGCATTCAAACACTTCAATATGAAAGCTTTAAATGTAAAAACATGACATGTGCTCCAGCCTTACTCTTGGCTTGATTCTCCTGAATTTGCACCCAAAATACTGTCAAAACTTTTCTCTACAGTTACCAATGCAGCCTCCATAATCATTTCCTGGGAAAGAGACGCCAAGACCCACAATCATTTGCACGGGGCTGATATTATCACATGACCTGCGAAATATAGTATAGTATATAGACGGTCACACATGGACTTGGTAGATTTGCACAGGATTAAGATCCCAGATGACCTCTTACTAGAGGTCTCCAGGTAAAACCACAACACCTGCAACTGGGGAGTCATACGTTTCCAAGTGCCTTCTTCCTCTCAGTACATTCATAATCTTCCACTCGATGTTTCTCATCATGCGCCTTCACTCCGTGTCGTAACTCGGCCTCTCGCTGTCAAGGTGATCTGACGCCGGTGTTTCAGGGTGGACTGAACCCCATCTCCCAGAGGGCAGTCTCTCATTACCGTCCCCCGTCCTGCCGTTTGCCAGTCAGGTCTTCAAAGTCAAGGCTGACCTGCTTCAGAAGAGCCCTCCAACCCGCCTGCCTCGCATCCCGAATGAAACCTGCGGACGCAGACTAATTACAGCCAACTGCCCTTTCCCTTTCACCCGCCTCACACAAATCACTCTGGGTAAATAGCCTTTTTTTTCTCTCTTGCCACATCCTCACGAAGGACATCTTTTGAGGGACACACAGGGGGAGGAGAGAAAAAACAAAACAGTTAAAAGAGCTCTTGAAACTGCATTACTGCAGCTGCAATAACAAGTTTGTCGGCAGAAGTCTGACTCTGGAGGATCGTTCTGTTGGAGACTTGTCATTCTCATTATCAGCCGAGGAACCGGGGCAGGCTGACAGGAAAGGAGGAGCAGCCATTTGTGCCCACATTTGAGCCCACGGCACAATCAATCAGCATTAAAAGCTGTCGGATAAGTTGACCATCAAATGTATGCAAAAGGAGCACACATGGGAGGGAGCTGTCTAATAAATAGCCTGAAGGTCGTAACCCAAATATATCACATAATACCCTATAAGTTGCTCTTTTTTTCTGCCAAACGCCGTCGCTTCATCTTAAAATAACAGTTTTGGGTCCCCAAAGTCCATTTTTCACAAAAGATGGATGCTTGTTTTCGCTCGTGTTGCAGAGTATCCACGCATTGTCGACGCCGGCCTCCAAACCACTCAATAAAAGGAGCTGAAGGACCTTCGGTGGGGGGACGCTGTGGATATGCATGATATATTCCCGTTGCCCTCTCCTTCAAGCTTCTGATTTGATTTATCGCCCGTGTCTGGCCGGGAGTTCAGTCAAAGCCAATAGAATCACAAAAGGGTCGACCGGGAGTCACCAGGGCTCCCTCTGCTTTAGCACTGACGCTTCAGGGGACAGCCGGGGCGATCAATACACTTGAATCGGACAGGACAGGGATTGATACGCCGACTCATCACGGCAGACAACTTCATAATTTACTCAGATAAAGCGTATATATTAGGGATGCAACGATACCATTTTTTACAAACCGATACGATACCGATACTTTTTTTTTGTGTACTTGCCGATACCGAGTACCGATACCGATACTTCTTAGATTTGGTCTCCATGAAAGTGCAATTAATTTGGAGGCAGATTTTATTTTATCCTCTGCAGATTATGTCAAGCCTATAGTACAAAATTAACAGAAGGCTATCCCAAGCTTTAAACTTCTTGTGGAAGTCCCTCTAATGTCGGACCATAAAACGCCCCGTGTCCGGGTTCATAATGTAAGCGATAATATTAGGTATGAGCAATTATATAGGAAGCTGTGTTCCAAGTTATGTTTCCGGTGCTTTTATTGTGGAGGGAGAAACGGAAAGGAAAAGAGTGGAATTGTGGGATATACGTGTGTGAAGGAGATAAAAAAGTGGTTCAAGTTACCCTGCAGCGTGTTTTCATTTTATTAGAATTACAAATATAGACACACAACAGACACTCGGCTACAATAATATCATCCGTAGCCGCACAACAGCGTCTGAATGAGGCCGCTGCCAGCGCTGCTTCTGGTGGATCAGCAACAGTTTGATTCAAACCGGCAGGACGGCGGTGATGACGCGCAGAGCTTCTCAATTATAGATGTATTAAATATGGAAAATTTCAACTCTCGCGTCTAACGTGCCGCCGGCGTAAATTTGCGTCTGTCGCAACCACACGCGTCTGTGCATAGACTTTACATGTAATCTGGTCGCGCGAAACATTTGCGTCGCGTTGGGACGGACTGATTACAAGTAACTCCGGGGCTGTCAGCCACTAACAAGAGCACTAATATGAGCACTAATATGTCATACACACGTATGCAACACCGGTTAATAAGCACAATATCGATAAAGTCTTGTATTGTACTCGCGTCTCACTTTTCTCCTGTCTATTGAAAGAAGTGAGCGCTGCGTAGCGAGGATCCAAGATGGCGGCTCCAGATTCTGCTGTTGAGACAAACTGGCCATCTGATTGGACGGCAAAACAACTTGGATAGCGTGATTGGCTGCTCAGAAGTTGAGACTGTTGAGACAGTTGAGACAGAGAAGAGTGTCTCCGGCTCCGCCACGGGGTTGCTTCTCCACAAAGCGCGACCAGTTTGTTGTAGTGAAATACTGTTGAGTGAGTATCGGTTCTTGGTATCGGTCATTGAAACCGATGCGAGTACGAGTATTTAACGCAGTATCGACCACCGATACCGATACCGGTATCGGTATCGGTGCATCCCTAGTATATATATATATATATATGTATATATATCGGAGAGGCTCCCGGGCAGAGGCAGAGGGAGGACATGTGAGCAGAGGGGAGGACGAATATGGTGTAATGGAGATCAAAGAAAACAGAGGAGGAGGAGGAGATTTCCGAGCTGACGTAAGGCTGCCGCCTCTTGTTTGACCATAAGCACACCGGCCCTGCAGGCAGATTGACGGCGATGCCACTTTCCACACACCCGGTTGAAGGTGTCACAGTGACGAGCCTCTCCTTTTGATTTATTAGGACGCTCAAGAGCAATTATGCAGATTCTCTGTGCTGCTCGGTGGTTTAGAGGAGTGATCACGGCAAACTGTGAATGAGGGTTATGGAGCTGGAAATAGGTTGGGTAACATCAGAGACTGGAGGAAATCAGATAATTTGGCTCCCTCTCTTCACTGGAGTTCAGGTGTCTTTTACGCTGTGAAGCTGTTCAGTTGAAAGCATGTTGGACCAAAATTACTTTTTCCAGACTTGAGATCTGTTCGGCCCTCTCAAGATGGTGACACTCGACTATGTTTGGTTACAACTCCAAACAGAGCCTCGGGTGTAACAGATTTCTGTGTTGATGTGAAGCGGCATCTCGGTGTCGCGACCCCACCACAAAACCTCATCCTGCCAGATCCCTGAACCCTCCCACAGGGGTAAAGAAACACGGGCATGGGGCTGCACTTCATACCTGCAGGGGTTTAAACAGCTGCTGAAGGTCGACCATGCATCATTAATAAGATGTTACAGTATAACTTCAGTTTAGTGATTGTTATGTTTTTAATTGTAGCGTCTCCAAATCAACTAGAATTAGATGTTTATTCATACACTTTAGTCCAGTGGTTCTCAAATGTTGGTACGTGTTCCCCTGGTGGTACGTGCAGGAACTACTGGGGGAACGTAATGTTTTTTTGGGGGAAATATATTTAAAATTAGTTCAAAAAAATTGTTATTTTATCAATATTCAATAAAATATAAGAGTAAGCTCATAAACTGAATTTTATATATTCTATATTAAATCAGATTGTCTATTATATTTTCTTCATGTCACATTTCATTACATTCAGCTGACGATTTTATCCAAAGAGACTTACATGCTATACAGTATACCGTAGACACAGCATCGGTGAGCAATTAGGGTTAAGTGTCTTGCTCAAGGACACATGGACATGGACTAGCGGAGCCGGGGATCGAACCACCGACCCTCTGATTGAAAGACAGACCTGCTAACCACTGAGCCACAGTCGCTCATGTCATGTTTCTTTCACCTCATGGTAATTGCTTTGTCCGAGTTGATCTTCAGGGGGAAGTTGCCTTCATGGAACTTGTTAATTTCAGTGTTTTTCGTCCCCTCTTCCTGCTGGAAATGAGAGTGAATCATCCAGATGGAGCCTGAGAAATAGTCCTGTTTGTTTCCAGGACAACAGGACAGCAGGACGCACCTTTCTCCTAATCTGGTAGAGATAGGAGCTACTTAGCCAGAGAACACCGAGGACACACAAGGAGGGAGGGAGGGTGTGTGTGTGTGTACTCCCACAAAACACACACATACACACACAGGAGGAGGAGAGAAGGAAAAGGAGTTAGAGGTGTACAAACGGAGGAAACAGAGGAGGGATGTTGGCGTAAAGCCTCATCAGCCGTTCAGCAGGATGTCGCAGAGGAACCGGAGCTTCACGTTCGGGGCTTACGGAGGGTAAGATAATAGAGGATTGATCTCTTCTTGTGTGAACCTGTTGCGTTGTGTTGCTCAGGAAGTTGCCGTGCAACTACCTGCAGATTACTCTGACAAGGTCGCCGACTGACAGCACAGGGCTCTTCTAATGCACAGGCTATGGCCGTTCAATCTGAAATTATGAGCCACGAAAAAGGGAAAAGGTTGACGAGATCGCTTCAGTGCAAGTGATTGTCTCATCGGGATGATGATGGATCGTCTCTGTCATGGTTTTTCAAAGACTTTTCAGAAGTTGCTATAAAAAAAAGCCTAGATTTATCCGAGTTAGTCCTGTAGAACCGCTGGAAGTTGAGTCACAAGGGTAAATAAAGTTATCCAAACCAAAACAAAGCACCGGTCGTTCATCATGTAATCATAATAGTGGCGCAATTTGCTGAAATAAATACATGAAATGCCGGTGGTGAGATGATATGAAGATAAGAGATCGCTGTGTGCGTTTCACTGCGAGGAAAGTGAAAGTGAGCGCTTAGCTTCACGTCGGCGGCGGTGAATCAGTTAAATGTCTCATCAGCGTGATTGAATGGAGGGCGTGCGAGAGGAAGGATGCGACTTTGTCCGGTCGCGCTCTTTCATGTAAGTGAGTGATGACTCGGTGGATCTCTGAGATGTGGATACTGCCGACCAATGGAAGACAAGGAGGTGATATGTGGGGCAACGGCAACAACCACTTTGATATCAAAACCTGCAGCGAGCTTCTAGAAATAGTGCAAAAAAATGGGCTCTCAACTAACTTTACGTTTTATTCTATAATAATGTGTGTGTGTGTGTGTGTGTGTGTGTGTGTGTGTGTTTGAGTATGTGATCATGTGATGGGTGCTTTAACAGAGGTGTTTCTTCTTTATTTTTTGAAGTGGATGATGATGTTAATGTTCATTCATGTTGGTGGAAAATAAATGGTTTATCGGTCCAGTGTAGAAAGTTGTTTTTCATTTCAATATATTTTTGACTGCCTTGGTCATTTGAGGACATTCAGTTGTTTTTTCAAATCTCCGCCCCACAGTGTTGGCTCAAGTGATGTCATTATACATGCCTAAAACACGCCTTTTTCCCAGTCTTAGCTGGTGACTGTACGCTGATGAGCTGGGGATATTGATTTGATTATTGGTTGTCAGACAGTTCAGGTCCACCTGGAATTGAGCCAATCAGGCGTTAGCTTCAATCCCTTTTTTTAAACCATATCAAGAGTCCTAAAATGTGGGAAAAAGTCTCAAACAGTCAAATGTTTGGTTGTTTATGTGTTTGTTTCTGGAGGAACATTGTGGTTTCTTTACTCACAGTCATATTCAGTGTTTACCACTATCACACACACACAATGCATTGTATTGTTGAAAATTAGCCTTTAGGGGTTTGATTCCATTTCTTCTGTGAAAGTGATGACTAGAGAAATTCCTGTTGATGAACTTTAAGTTGTAGATAATTTTTTTTTTTTAACACTGAATACAGCTTCTTTGTTGATGTCCCTGTAAAAGTCACTGTTTTCACCACCAGTTCAAGTAAATTCACAATGTGCTATTGAGCTTTCAGAGCCGCACTAATCTCTGGCCTCATGTTACCTTTCATCCATAAAAAGGGTTCCAATGAGTTTAATATTCATACAACGCTTTTGTTTGATATCTTACAAAAAGTTATTTCATTATTTTTCTGGCTCTTTCCTATGAATGTCCAGCACTGAAGTACCTAATTATGCAACACAACTACTTGGTTATGTTAAAGAAAAGACCGGGTTTGGGTTCAAATTAGGCCCCAACCTCCGATTCTCTAAAGTGAAGAAGTCTAGAAGTCGATAAGAAAATTCTCTCCTGATTTATTACCCACTTATTACTTATTACCTTATGATTTAGATTGGAATAGATGATAGAGCAGGGTATGATTTAGGGCGGGGCTACCTTGTGATTGACAGTCTTACAACCTTTTTACAGTCTGTTTTCAGTTCATTTAAAAGTTCATGGTAACCTTGTTGGCTACCTGATATGTCTTATTCAGGATTTGGTTGTACTTACAGTTGTTCACCTTCTCATGTAAGTAACTTCTTGGCAAAAAGCCAAAATAAAAGGTAAAAAATGGCAAACTCAAGGCTTCAAAACTGCCAATGAGCCAATGAGTGAGGTCACAGTGACTAGGTCCACATGTTACGTAACAATGACTCAATGATCGCACACAGGACATTAACATAGGTCTCCTGGTTGAAAGTCCCACCCATCCAACAACTCTTTCTACTGTCCTGTCTCACGGTGACGTGGGTCACATGCAAATTACAGTCCATTACGTTTTGTAGATATAAGTCTGAACGGTGTCCAGTGTGAGAACCGCCCAAATCTATTTGGAGGGAAAAGGTTGGATCAATGCTAACTCCTCATGCAGGACAGAGCAACCTGGCTGTGTACACTACGTGTTAAAGGTTTGATTAGGTTGTCTGGATTCATTAATCAATTGGACCAGTTTTTAAATGAGAGCAGTAAAATGAGCAGACGATCAATAGCTTGGCTGAGCGCAGCTCTTTTACGGCACGTCCTCGTCCACACGGCCTCTAAAGAAGATCCACGGTTTAATACTTTAGTCTCCAGTTGAGGGATCGTGTTACATATTCCCCGTCCTTCTATGACCAATATGATACAGTAAATCACAGACCTCCTCCCCTAATCTCTAAACCACCTCTGTTCTTTGAAAGCAAGCAGCTGTCTGAAACTAATCATTGTTTCAGGAAAAGAAATTAGCTTTTTACTTTCTCACTTGTGTCGGACAGATTTGGTTTGTTTGCGGACGTCAACTAAATTAGTCTCTGTTGTTAAAAGGCTGGTTGTTGAAAAGGAGTCTCTCTCTCTAACGAATAAGATGGAGAGGATTATCAAACAGAAATGTCTGTTGAGCCCATTAAATTATCAGCCAACATTTGTTTGAGTGTCTCTCTTTGAAGAAGTTATTTATTTGCGGCTTAATTTCCGCATGCAGTTTCATTTAAACTGCCGTTAGCAGATAATAACATGCTTTTCTCCAAATTGCCTGCAAACAACGGGCAAAAAAAAACAAACTGTAAATTGTAAATCTTTTTGAGCATCAATTTGACTGCCTCATGTCAGGACTTGACTTTGTTTTTGTAGCATGCAAATTCAGAGCGAGCAATTATGTGAAGTACAGGCAGAACGATTTAAAAACAAAAAGATGGTTGAGGACTGTGTGGGTGAATTTTTTTTAATTGTTTGCAAGATGAATATTCTGTAAACTTGTATTTTATATCCATAAACTGCTGAGTGCCTCATGCAGTTGTCCAGTCGGGAACGTGAAGAAGAAATGTCTTTAACACTTTCTCATTGCCGATCATTGGTAACGCTCCATTGTTGACAACTACTATGTTGAAATCGGCATAGGAGAGCTAGTTAGCATTAGCTGTTAGCGGCTAGTTGGCAGCACACTCCTGATTGGTTAATTAACGGTGCAACATTTTGAAAAAACAAATTGAATCATAAAGGTTGGCCTAGAATATTGTAATGTATTCCCATACACGGTTCTAAGATAAGACACAATAACCCTTTATTGATATATGCTTTGCAAAGATATAAAGGAGTAATGTGTACAGAGAATGAAGTCCAGGGTCTTTCTCACATGTTTTCAGCAAACATCGCTACACCTCCGTGGCTCTGAGCTGTTTTGTTGACATAGATTAGTGTATGTCGCAAAGATTATGACACTTTGGGATTTGTGTAACCCGACACTAGACCTTTATTTCAATCACTCCACCCCTTTTGTTTTAGTGTTAAGGCAGCTTTTGTGCTGTTGTTTGGTCCAGATATCATATTGATGATTTATACTCGAGTTCTTAACATGATTTTGAGAAGCTTCAAATGATTACATTACATTTTGATTGAAAGACAACATAACCCTAACCCTCTGATTGAAAGACAGCCTAACTCTAACCCTATGATTGAAAGACAGCCTAACCATAACCCTAACCCTCTGATTGAAAGACAACATAACCCTAACCCTCTGATTGAAAGACAGCCTAACCATAACCCTAACCCTCTGATTGAAAGACAGCATAACCCTAACCCTATGATTGAAAGACAGCCTAACCCTAACCCTAACCCTATGATTGAAAGACAGCCTAACCCTAACCCTAACCCTAACTCTATGATTGAAAGACAGCCTAACCCTAACCCTAACCCTAACCCTATGATTGAAAGACAGCCTAACCCTAACCCTAACTCTATGATTGAAAGACAGCCTAACCCTAACCCTATGATTGAAAGACAGCCTAACCCTAACCCTAACCCTATGATTGAAAGACAGCCTAACCCTAACCCTATGATTGAAAGACAGCCTAACCCTAACCCTAACTCTATGATTGAAAGACAGCCTAACCCTAACCCTAACTCTATGATTGAAAGACAGCCTAACCCTAACCCTAACCCTCTGATTGAAAGACAGACCTGCTAACCCTGAGCAACAGTCGCCCACTTTCCAATTTCTATGATCAGAACGCTGCCAAGCTGCACCCTTTCACAGCAACCAGCCAAACGCTGCCTTCTCCTCCTCACGGGTTTGCTTGTCACTTCTACTAAAGCTGCACTCAAGTATTCTGCAGAAGAAGAAAAAAAATGATAGCAGCTTGAAATCCTGGTTCACTGCCATTTCAGTAGATGTACAAACCGCCTGCCGCAAGAGTGGACCGCATGGAAGAAGGACGAACGTCAAAAGAAAAACCAGCGGATTCAAAGTCAATTACAGTTTATAAGAAGTCCGACTTAGTCCCTCAGCCTGAACTCACCGGTTCACTGCGGCCCATGTTTATCAAGTCTAGCGACTGTAGAGTACTGATGTAGGATAATTACTAAAGTGCTCTTGACAAGTCTTGTCCTGAATGGTCGGCTTCCTCGATGAAGACATTCAGCTGCTTCTCGTATGGAATCGAGCCATTTGGACAGTTTTCTGTCCAAAAGGCTCAATTGTTCCATCTTCTCTTCTTCCTGGTTGAGCCGGAAGCTCGCCGTGGTTTGTATGTCAGCAATTCATGTGATAAATCACAAAATAATCAATTGCAGTATCGAGTTGTTGTCGCTCATTTGTATACATAAGGGATAATAAAGCTGCTTCTAAGAACATGCAAGACGTGAGGTTGCTAATACATTTTTTTCTTGTAAAATCAACTCGCCTTTGAATATAAATTGTCATAACAGACCACCTTCCACCTATTTGCGTGTCCTCCTCAGTAGACGGAGGCCTAGTAGCTTGTGCGGCGTTGTGTTTCTCACTTGTGACCGTCAACACCATAACACAGTGTTGCCTGTGTCAGCAGCGGGATGGTCACCAACCGTGTCCCTGACTTGCGAGATAATATTTCCATTCTCAACACTGAGCAACAAACACGGCATCAGAGCAGAGGCCTCGCCTGCATCCTGCGTAATGTCACTGTTTGCATGTCGAATGCATCCACAACAGCTGTCCAGCAAGGTGAGCGGTGTCTGATGACAGAGTGCTGAGTGTGCAGTAACATGTTTGATGTCGGACACCCTGCGGGGATGCTGTTTCAACGTCTTACATCAGTCCATCCTCGCTGATACGAGCTTATCCTCTATTCTATTTTTTTTACGATAGACGCGTAAGTACTTAAGTAGGAGAGATGGGAGGGATAACAGAGGAGGAGACGGAGATAATAACATGCTGGTTGGCTAATTGGCAGAAATAGATCGATGCACAGACACACAGATGTGATGTTTACCGCACAGGTCTGACCACGAGTAACTTAAAGGGGCATTACAGTAATTTAGTCATTGCACTTTCCAAGTGTTGTGGGACTTAGAAGAGTCAATGGTAACAATTGAAGCTGCATAGAGGTCATAGAGGATATCCTGACCTTTAACTTTTAAAGGTCAACAACTGGAAACTGTATTTCCCAAAATGCAACTTGATTCCTTGCAACGGCTCCTAAATTCCCACTCCCTTAAAACCTCACACCTCCAGGGTGCAATGCAGGACATTTCTTGAATAAATGTAAATTCAAGTTGAGTCCATCCACAGATGTTTTCACAGCCTGAGTAGAAATTTGATGAGTGAACTGAAGTTCATGTGTAAATTCTTTGGATGGCCTTTTTAAATTTTAATCCACTTTTTTTTAATTACTCAATTTGTTGATTAATTAATTAGTGGATTGACACAAAATTAACCTTTCAAGCCGAAATACAAAAGAAGAAAACTCGATTGTGTCGGTTCGCAGTACAGTGTAATCATTATATATAATTCAATATTTTTGATTGCCCCTTTAGATGGCCATTATTGATGACATTTTCTAGATAAAACGATCAGTCAAGAAAATAAGCGGCAAACTAATCGATAATGAAAATGATTGTTTGTGGTTGTGATGAACTGCAACTATCATAATAATGTATCAATTGATCCAGTCATAGTCTGTGCAATGCTGGGTTCTATAATTATTATTTTTTTAATATGTGAGGCCTAAGATTTGGCTTAAAGTTGCACTCAAAATGGAAAAAAATCCCTCCGAATCTCTCCTTGGCATGAATACATGATTTTAAAACTGAATAAGATGCCATTGTGAGAATATTTTATGACAGTGATAGTAAATCACATGAGCGTTGCCTCTGAATGCATCCCTTACCCCAAACTCTCCTTGGGTAAATCATGGTGACATCGCCAGGAACCTGATTTATCATTTTAAAAGGTTTTTCATGAGACCGAGTAAGAAACGGGAATAATCAATAACACCGGCTTTCCCTTCAATGTCAACAGGCTGCAAACTGTATATGCGACTGGAAATAAAGTATATTGGTTTTGTAGCCTTGTAGTTTTACTCACCAAGTCAAAGTCACATAAATTGTCATTATCTCTGCCAGGAGATCATGCGATTGCTCGTGCGTGTCCTCCAGTGTGCGTCTCTGTGTCTGTCCACGGTTAATCTCACATTCTGCTTCAGAAAACCGCTTAACTATGTGGTCGGCCAGTTATGGCTGCATGCTCAAGGACCTCTTGTGGTTTCAGGGACTTCAACCTTTTATTTCCTGTTTTATTCTGCCGTTGACTGCCTGCTGAGTCCTCACTCACTACTCTGAGCTGCCTCCGGCTGGTAGTGATGACACGGCTGCTACTCACAGACACGGGCGGGGAAAACAGTTCTCACTTCTGTTGTTTGTACGATAGTTTTTGGCAAAATTATATGACATATATATATAATAAAGCAGACTATATATATATATCTATATATATATCTATATATATATATAGATATATATTTACCTACATTTTTGTAAAGGATGAGACCGTGGATGTCTTGGAGGTTGACAGGTTACATATAGCAGACATATATATTATATAGGCTGACAGGTTACTCGATGGCCCAGCTGTAACCTCACACAGAGCCTCCCGACACATTGCTATACTTACAACACTTCCTCTCTGTATTCACTCCAAGTAGACCGTCAGCAGGACGGCTTGAATTTCCTTTGTTGTTGTTTTTTTATGTTGTTGTTCTAACTGACAGATGGAGCGAGTGCTGCGAGTGTGATGGCATCAATGGTAATTATTTGATTAGCTGAGCCCTGGGGAGGAAGGGATAAGCGGCGATTATCAGAAGATTGATTGTCCACACTGAGCATCGTCTTTGGTGCCGCTTCAGAGATTATTCCAGGTGGGAGTATGCAGAGTGAACGGAAAGAGAGAGGCAGCCACACAAAATACACAAAGTGTCTGTAAATATAATGCACCAGAGGGAAATGCAAAAAACACTTTAAAAATAAACAAATAAAATTCTCCCATTCCCTTATTTCTCCTCTCGCAGTTACTTTTACCTTTAAGCCCACACTTGCCTCTTCCTCTCTGTTATTACTCATCGAAAAGGAACATGTCTTGTAATTAATTCCATATATATATATATATATTTTTTCCTCATGCTTCTTATAGCTTGACAAACATTTTTTAATCAACCTTTTCATGAAGCCTGTACTATTTGGCCACCACCCCGTTCACACATGTCTGGATTCACCACCAGCCCGCCTGCCTGCAGCACATCTGCCAGACGCCTCTTCCCAAGAAAGGGAGTGTGTGTGTGTGCGTGCGTGTGTGTGTGTGTGTGTGCGTGCGTGTGTGTGCGTGCGTGCGTGTGTGTGTGTGTGTGTGTGTGTGGTTGGGGGTGTTTTATTGTTGGAAATTCTTAAGCTGCACTAGCCACTATTTGTATGCCTCCATTCCGGCTACAGGTGAGGATACAGTTTCAGACTGTATTTCTATGATGAACTTATTCAATAGTTGAGGTCAAAGGTCAAGGTCACTTACTTCATGTCCCATTCCCATTCTTGCGATATCCACGGAACAATTGTCTTCAAATTTGGCACACAGGGCGGTTTTCCTTGCACTTTACAGCAGAATGTGGAGGTCAAAGGTCACTGTGACCTCCAAACCATTTGCCACACCTCAAAAATGCATACGCCAATCATGAACATTTCACACAAATGTCTAAAAGAAACCAAAGATGAAACGGTGACATTTTGGACGGATCGGATGCAAACTGCAACATGACTGTTTAGCCGTGGTTAGCATTTAGCAATTAGCATGTAGCAACACTATTATTACCCGACTACGGAGGGTTTTCACCATCTTTTGGTTAATTGTTTTACTTTTACAGTCTCTCATCATGTCCCAGAGCTGCACCGAGGGCTTGTCAACAACACAATAATTCACTGTCACTTTCTTTCTCTCTAGAGTTGACAAGAGCTTCTCCAGGACCAGGACCTTGTGGTGAGTCCTCTCTTTTGTTCAATTCTTCCAACACTCTCTTCCCAAAGTTTCAAGACTGTTCCTTCCACGAGAAGAACCACAGATTTTGATTAACATCCATCAAAGGGACAAGTTACAGTCAGACCCTCTTGTATGTGGTCACTCAAGTGAGACACAAGCCGTTTAACATCTGCATATTCTCTGCTGCAAAAATTGAACAAACACTTCAACTGCACAGACACACTCCGGTTCCAAGTTTGTCTGATCCCTGGGTCTGGGTGTGTTTGTGACATGTGAACAGCAAGGCAGTTGAATGAGGAAAACTTTCTTCCACAATCTTTATGGCCACATGACAAAAGTACATTATTAAGATGTCTGTGTGATCTGCAGTGCTTCAGGTATTCCGTCAATGACACGCATTTAAATTCACAGACATTACAAGCCAACATGACGGCACTCGTGAACTGGCGTTAGCCGGTTAACTATCTTTAGCCGACCCAACTAGCTAACCAAAACAGACGGCTCGTTGGTTTGTGTATCATGGCTGAATAGGTGGATAGACTGAGGCTGGGGCTATATGGTAACTTTAGCCCGTTGTCTCGCTAACTGGTGTTAGCGAGACAACGGTTAGCTAGCTGGTTAGCTAGCTACTACTATCCGGTAATGTTAACGGTAACGTAAGACGTAAAAGACAGGTTAACACAGACTGGACAACTCTTTCAATTAAAACTATACAGAACTATATACATGCTATGTTATATTAGTTAAAGAAAATATAATTTGTACCACAGAAGTGCAATAAAGGTTTCTCCAACTCCGAAGATGAGACTGAACGTCCATTGATGACCGCTTCTTCTTTCAGAGATTCAGACGTTAGCGCGTAACGGTGCTTCATGCTCCCACAATGCAATGCGTTCTTAAAAAATACAGTTAAAAGTCCTGTAAAAAAATATTACGGAAAATTCCTTCACATTAATACGGTACATTGTACCGTATATTTACGGACTTTTCTTACAGTGTATCTAACTTCAATCATCCGAAAGCAGAATCCTGAAACACAGACTACATCTATCAAGAGTTAAGCTTTAACTGCATGTCAGCGTTTCTGCTCCGCCCACGCTGACTGTCAGCATGACTTTCTGCTGTGAGCCGCAGAAGTAAACAAGACATTTTCCATACTTTTACAGTTGACTCAGCATCAGGAGACTAAAGGTAGACTTCCGTCTGTCCATCAAATATATTGGTTAGTCAGGTACTTGTGATAAAGGCAAGCCTCTTTCCTTTAATATCCTCAAAAAGTGCTCTTTTTAAAGTGATGACCTGAGTAAAGGTAAAGTTTAAAAAGGTGAAGGCTGATAAGACCCCTATTGTAAGAGCACTAAAACCACAAGCAGCCACTTCTTTATCTCCACCCGGGCTTTTTCTTGGCTCGTTATAAGATTCTTTAGCTTATGGGCTTTGGACATCTGCATATGTGATGGAAACGGAGATAGTTACCTCTCTACTTGAGTCGGCTGAGGGAATGTGTGACTGTATGCAGTGACACGAGCAGATGGGTGGTGACACGAGCAGATGGGTGGTGACACGAGCAGATGGGTGGTGACACGAGCAGATGGGTGGTGACACGAGCACACGTATGTGCATCAGACCAGCTGGCCATGTGAGGCAAATGCCTCCGAGGTCTCAACCAGAAAGATTGATACCGTTGGATAAAAACATGCACATATGTGTTTGTGTGGCTGTAGTTATGCTACTTTATATTCAAGTCCAAGCTTTTTATGGTTTTGTTGATATTGCATTGATTATTATTGTATTATGCTAATGTGTAGACATGTTAATATACACAATGTATTCTATTGCATCGAATAATTGGATAAGAAATGTTTTTCCTTGAAAGTAAAGACAATTAGACTGGACAACTATTTGGTTTCCTTTTTAGAAATGTCTATCTAATCAGTTTAAAGTCAAAACTAAACCCATTTAGTACATTTCTGTGCCATATTGCGTACGTTTAAAGAAAACAAACCCTGTAATGCCAACAAACAAACTAATAAAATAAAAATTAGACTTACTTTTAAATAAGATTTACTTATTATGGGCTACTCCAATAAAGCTACCATTTGTTTTTAACTGACCAAACCGGGAGGAAATTCAAAATTGAAGCTTAAGTGCATTTTTATTCTGCATATATTCCGTTTCAGCCCTAGATTCAAGGCAGGAAACCAGCCAGTCAATGTTAATACATGCTGTAATTAACAATGGTGCTCAGCAGTCCACCCCTGGGTTGGATTCAATATGGAGAGCACAGAGAGGGAGACACAATATGAATCGCATGTTCTTGAGTGTTTGTGTCATAAAGCAACAAAGCAACAGATTGTATTCTTTTGTTCGGTTTCTGTCACTTCGTCTACTCGGCTCTCAGCCAGCAGCTGAGAGAAGAAAAGAAAAAAAAAATGCATTGCTTCATCATTACACATAAAATGGGCCATAATAGAGTATTAAAAACCAAATTCATTATGAGCCTGGAAAGGACAATGGGAGGGAATACTGGGAAAGGGGGAAATTGGAGGTGCAAGGATGGTTCAGGCTCATCAGAGGAGAATACACCCTCAGACACCCGCTGAATTTCATCACCAGGATTCGTTTTTTTTTCCTCTCCGTCGCAAAGCGCATGCTAATGGAACCTCAGGCTAGCGATCCACGGCTCTGATTATAATCATCAGTCATTATGCCAATTGTGTACTCCATCAGTCTCCGGCTGCACTTCGATTAGAACGCTCAAGTATCCACAATACACTATTTAATAACGTCTCTCTTTTGGGCACTGGGAAAGGATTTTTTTTTTTTTCCATGATGACTTCAGAAAAGGTTTATGACGTACTATTTATAATGTTGCCGGCCGTATTATAAAAGCAATAAGGTACTCGAGGTAGTACTGTATCGTCAATAATGTACTGTTCAACAACACCCTTGACCAGTACATTATTGTACGACACAGTACTGCCTCTCGTACCTTATTGCTTAAATAAAGGACATGCCAAGTTTTGTTCGTGAGCGAATCTCGACCGTGTCGGCTACCGAGCCTGTTGCACAGGTGTTGCACAGGTGTTGCGCGTTGCACAGGTGTTGCACGTTGCACAGGTGTTACACAGGTGTTGCACAGGTGTTGCCCGTTGCACAGGTGTTGCACGTTGCACAGGTGTTGCACAGGTGTTGCGCGTTGCACAGGTGTTGCACGTTGCACAGGTGTTGCGCGTTGCACAGGTGTTGCCCGTTGCACAGGTGTTGCCCGTTGCACAGGTGTTGCGCGTTGCACAGGTGTTGCGCGTTGCACAGGTGTTGCGCGTTGCACAGGTGTTGCGCGTTGCACAGGTGTTGCCCGTTGCACAGGTGTTGCCCGTTGCACAGGTGTTGCGCGTTGCACAGGTGTTGCACGTTGCACAGGTGTTGCGCGTTGCACAGGTGTTGCGCGTTGCACAGGTGTTGCACGTTGCACAGGTGCTGCACGTTGGTGAGATGCACCACCAGAGGCTTCAAACCACCGAGTCTGTTCCTCGATCCCCGTGCCACGTGCCGCTGCTCCGAATCCATCACAGCGTTGTCGTCCACCGGCCAGGAGCAGGTGTGCGTGGGTGTGCGTGGGTGTGCGTGGGTGTGCGTGCGTGCGTGTGCGTGCGTGTGCGTGCGTGCACATACGGGCGCTTTTCTATCACCCTTGCCGAGTTCGAACGTCTCCATCGTCCCGCCCTGTTTTTTTGATGGAATAGCCCTGATTCATTTAGACATGGGATCTGATCTCCATGAAAGGGGGCAACACACGTATGTACGGTGCAAACCTGCTCACGGCACATTGTTCCCGGTTCAGTGCTCATTACCTCGGATGCCCTCGGTGATGGTGGTGCTCAAGCTCCTGCTGTGCCGCAGTAAGGAGGCCACGATCAATGCGGTGAGATGTCGTCCTTGATTCTGCACTAATTGGGGAAATCGTTGCTGTCTCTTGATGTCGCTCATAAAGCGGAACGACGAAAACCACTTTTCTAATGTAATCCAACTACGAATTGAAATATTTCCTTAATCAACATGTTTGGGTTGGGGACGCCCCTCGAGGCGCTCCTCGTGGAGATGATGTGATGTATTATGTATGTGCACAGCTGGAGGTGTGTCAGCGTGCCTCGCAGCATCAGGGGCTGGGAGCCTGAGCAGCACCGATGACTGACACCAGGAGCTGGGCGGTAATGAAGTGGTCCTCAGTGAAGAACGATAGAGAAAAGAGTGAGGAGGAGAGGCCTCTAATTGGGCATCTGCGCCTCTTCAGCTCGCCGTTAATGGCCGGTCCTAATATGAGACTCGGCGTGGTGAGGAGAGAGTCGCCAGCTGTTTGCAGTGCTTGTATACTCACTCAGGGCATGGCTGTTTACTTTATATAAGACATTCTGAATGACCAAACAGAATATCAGGGGAGCCGTCTTCATATCGCACCCCGAGGCCCCAAACAGCCCGGACGGCTTGTTCCCAACGGAGATCTAATGGCTTAGCGGCCCACTGCATCAAACTTTATTCATTAAAATGCTCATTGCACCCCTCCTGCACTGAATTTAAAAACATAATTCCCTTTCAGCAATGGGCAGCGGTTATTTCCGTTGCATGTTTCTCCAAATCCTCATTCTACAGTTAAATTAAAAAAAAGTTAAATTACCAAACGATTGGCTGCCAAACCCCGTTCCAACAAGTGAATGTGTTCTCTTAGTCTTTTCCACCAGACTGCCACTCGGCTGGACCATCTGTTGCTCCGCACAGCTGATTTCAGCCTCAGCTGATGTCGTCGTCTCCTCCATCTTCACTGATTGAAGTGGATTCTACGGCTGATATGTATTAAGAAATCACGCCCTTGCCTGGGGTCGCCATTACTGGATTTCACCCAGGCAACTTCAGTCCCTTGTTTTTCTCTGTCCAATCCATAAATTACACATTTATCGCAGCCCACGTCAGGAGTGAGTGATCACATTTTCCCACTTTAAACCCAAATATCATCATAATCCAATAGAAGATCAAACTTAATTTCCTCTTTTCACATTTGCACGTTCCGCGCCCATCATTTCTGAGCATTTAGGCGTCTGGAGAAGCAGCTTTGGTTCACACAGCACAAGCCTCAGGCCAGTTAAATGGGCTGTCGCCAAATAATAACACACATCCCAACATTAAGAGGCTTTGCCTAAGATTTGCACTAATGCATGGCAGAGATACTTCTGGCAGGAAATGCCAATTAATGTATTCACATGTTGCTCACGGTTTTATTTACACCAGATTGTGGCTCACATATGTCTCATGATTTGGATTGTACATCGTCCAGTGCCTGAAAGATCAATCATGAAATAATAATTTCATGATGGTGAAAAATAGTGCAAAATATTGAACTTCAGCTTGAGTCTTTTGTACTGAAAACATGACGCAATACTCCCCTTCCAAAGTTATTTCATAAAGCCCCTTATTGTATTATTAATATCTTGCATAATGCAACGAATGTGACTAATGTTAATTACCTCCAGAGGCTTACAGTGATAACGGAACCAAATCCTTTCAGAGTGGCTGAGTTTGATCGCGGGGTAAAAAGCACCAGTTGTGGTGTGTGTTTTTTTTTTATTTTATTTTTTTATAAAGTCGACGGAGATGCCGGCTGTGTGCTTCATCGCCTGCAGCAAAACAAGGCGGGAACGAGCCCCCGTGCTGTGACCCCGGGCGGGTGTGTCCGGACCCCGGTGCAGCTGCATCGTGGTCCGGCTCTGCAGGTCGTGCAGACGCCACCGTCGGGGATGTCGGAGGTAATTTCAGCAGATGGGGCTCGGCCCGTTACTCGGCGCACCTGTTCGGTTACCCACATGCGAGACTGCAGCTGCCGTAGATGGGGAACTAGAAAGTGCACGTCGGGGTCTGTTTAAAGTGCTCTCCACCCTCTTAGCACACTTTAAATTGCATATTTTGGAAGATTATCATGTTCGGTTTTCGAGGCACTTTGCCACAGAGTTGTTGTTGTTGCTGTCGTTTTTTCTCCTTTTACATGCAGATTATGAAAAACTCAGATTATAATGTGGCCATCACTGCAGACAGGCACCTACTTGCGCTTCATATGGCGCTCCACTTAATATAGATGTGTTCAGCTAATTCATTGAAAATCGGGAGCAAAGCGGCGTGATTCATGGCATCGGTGGGCGTTCTTCATGAATAGAACCGTCGAAGTCATTCTTCACATTTGTACGATGATATGTGTTTCACCGGTGTTCACCGTTTCCCAGGCAAAGCAGATGTGGCACTTCCCTTTTGTCTGGAAAACGGAGAAGACGTGTTTGATGAGGAGAAATCTTCGCAGCATCAAGGCACACAAAAGGCACACTCTTTTCCTTCACGAGTATATCAATGTCTTCTCGCTCCCTGCCGGAGGGCAGCCGTGTTGTTGTTGTTTCGTCTTCTTCGTGTGCTCCTCGCTCTGCAGCGGCCGACAGCCCCGCGTGTCCACGTAATGACTGTAATCACCCTGTTAGTCACCGGGGCACTCGGAAACACTGCAGAGTGGGGTGCGGATCAATCTGCTCCCCCAATTCAATCAATTTAGGAAGAGAAAATGCTTTCGGAATGAAACAATGTTGTGTTTTCGGAAAGTTTCTCTTAGTTTACCCACGAAAAAGCTTCTAGTTGTCATACATTATGATGCTGGTTGTGTTGTGGAAGTTGATTTAATATAAAGTGTATCTTGGTGTTACCTGAGCCAATATTTTTCTTACGAAAACTAGTTTTTACGCCGCTCAAATAATGTCCAGGTGAAACCAACCTGGTCATTTTATTGCAGTTTATTTACATGATTTTTACAGAAATGTCTTTTCTCAGGCATTTTAACCAGCAGCCATAGTTAAGAAGCTGCAGTGAATCTTATTGTGATTGTCTGAATGTACAAGCCTGTGTGATTGGCAACCTGTCCAGGGAGACAGTAGCCTGCCCAATGCATGCTGGGATCAAGTGCAGGCCCACTGCAGCCTTGAACAAGATAAGCTACAACAAATCCGTTGTCGATGGGATTTAATAAGAATGAAGTCCCAATAGCCAGAGATTGTGCAGTGATTTATCAGAACCACATAAATAAACAACGTAAAGTGCAAAAGACAACACTTGAGTGAAGCCTGACAGGAAATCGGACAACGGTTGTGTTGGGGAACCGCGGATGAGTTCCAGCTTTCCCTCCACATGCTACCTGCTCCACTGGCAGTCGTGTGGTTTCTCCCTCAGGAATATCACTGCCAACACCAATAGAGAAGGCCGCCCCAAAAGCAAGGTGATTATGAGAGTCAGCGGGGTTCAGGGAGTGCTGACAACGCGGTTATTGTGTTGAATCGCTGCTTCTGTTCCCACCTTTCAAGCGGCGATGGGAATTGAGGGCCGAGGCCGAGGCCAAGGCCTGCTACGCATTTTAATGTTACACCTGTGATGGGAAGTCCTTTTGAGCCTCTTTTTCGAATGTGCATCCCGGTGCACCTGCACAATACAAAATAAATGTGGATCTGCTCGTCAAAAAAAAAGCTCAATAAACCTTTCTTTAGTTTCGCTTTCTGCAGCTTGTGTTTCTCGTGTTCGGTACTGGCCGGCATAAGTCACTCAAATGCATTCAGTTACAGAAAATGGGATTTGCTCTTGGATCAGCCTGATCCTGTCTTTTCATCTTCATTTTTAAGTTGTCTTGATTCTTTTAAGCACTGCCTCTTCAAAATGATCCCCATGCAGCTCGTGATTGTGCTTACCTGTTTATCCATAAGATCCATAACATCCCAGATCTAATTCCACTAAACTAAAGTGTATAATCTTTCTGAATTCTCGTGTACTCACTTGGAATAAACTGCGGATCATTTGTTTAGTGAGCCTCCACTAGACCTGATTTATTCTGCAGCCCATGTACAAAAAAAAATCCTTTCTCATCTCCATCCACAACCCACCGGCAGCTCGGAGGCTTAAACCTGAAACTGTTGGAGCTCGACCCGGTTCAGGTGTTCCCCGCCCCCTCCGGGGTAACCCCATCTTTACGGGGTGAGTAGTGGAGCAGCTTACCTGGGACCTGGAGTGGAGGAACACAATGCACGCGTATCCATTGTAACCTAGAACCTCCAGAGCGGTAACAGGGGAGAATACAGGCGTTGTGTGTTCCCTCCATTGTGGACGCTTGTGATGCCTGAGCTAGCTCTGGGCTACCTGTAACATTATACGCGGTGTGGCCACGAGGCTCGGCTCACATCCCCTCACGGGTCGGTTTCAGGGCCTGCAGCCTCGGGGCTTATCGATTGGCTCGACTACATTTGCTGCAGGTCCAGGACTATGACGGCAGCGAGCAGCTAAATCTGTTTTCAGAGGTGATGCTTCAGAGCAAAGCCGCAGGAGGAGGGAAGAGACTCTGGAGCGTGAGCCGCTCTGAAACTGTTTGGTAAGGGAACGTACCATTTGATGTATGCAGATCTTTTTTTTTTTTTAGCTTTTAGTTTTCAAGTGCATGGAGTGCGATATGTATAAAAGTGTATTTTTAAAGATTTATGTGACGCATCCTGAATCATCGCTGAAAATACCGACTCCTGTCGTGGACGTGACGTAGGAGAACGTCTGTCTGAGAGCCGCTCCGATGTGTGTTGGACTCGTTTCAGATGAGAAAGTGGTTTTAAAATTGAAATCCTTATTTGTGGATACCGGTGCAGAGAGGTGGACATGAACAGGCGACTGGCCTTCAAATCCAGTGAATGCCTTTTAATGGAAGGCCGCTTTTTTTGTGTGTGTGTGTGTGTGTGTGACTGTGCACGTGCACGTGCACGTGTAGTGAGGCTGTACTGATTTCTGCAGGAGCATTAGGGAAATGTGATCACTCAGTAATACACTGGACAACACTGACCCGTGCATATTCCTCTGTGGGCTGAGCCAGTGGTTTCAAACATCATGAGTGAGCGTTGCATGGGCTAATTTCTGCAGAATCGTGTTTTTATGATGTCGGAAAAAAACACGCTGTCAGACCGAGGCAGATAATACGACAGAGAGATTTTTTTTTTTTTTGAGAACTTTGCTTTCAAGCCTACATCCGGCCAGCGAATGAGCAGAATGTGTTGTGAGCAAAGCGACACCCAACAGCGTGGACGGGCAGCTCTCCGTCACAGTCTGATCAAGAGAGAAGAGGGGAGGTGGAGACGTGGACAAAGAGAGAGAGAGAGAGAGAGAGAGAGAGGAGCGCTTGTGCACGCCTCAGAATAAATTAAAAAAAAACAACCAGGAGAATGCACGGATGTGAGGAGAGCAGAGAGAGGGAGCGAGGGAGACGGGGTGGGTAGGACGGAGAGGGAGGGCTGCTCTCAGCATCCTCTGGCAGCAGAGAGGCTGAGCCCCGACAGCAGGTGTTGGAGGACGGAGAGAGTGAGTCACAAGCTCGGAGGCAGCGATACGCAGAGGAGCGTCCAAGTTGTTCACGAGCTGCAAAGTGAGGCGGCGGCACTGCAGGCAGGTAAGCACGGACGGGTGGAGACGGATGGAGAGACTGTTGAGATATGGACGCTTTCTCTTATCTGTCAAATGCGAGATGGAGCGATGAGAGAGAGGAAACAGACACAAGCAGATCGGAGTGGCTGTTTTTGAGCTTTGTCTCCGGCTGATCCCCGAACTCTCTCTCTCTCTCTCTCTCTCTCTCTCTCTCTCTTCCTGTCTCTCTCTCTCCCTTTCTATCTCGTCCACCCAGCAGGAAGCGTCTGACTGGCATCTCTTGTAAATTACTCTGCCTTCATTGTGCATTAGCTGCTGTCCTTGATTAGATTAGCTGCTCTCTACTAAGTGGACCCGTGAAGCTAAGGGGTTTATGTGCACTTGTCTCTCTCGGACTGGGGCGGCTGCTGATAGAAGGAGAGATGGAGCCAAGATCTTAGTCTCGAAGGAGAGATATATGATGTACATATTCTATTTTTCCAGGATTTATAACTCTATGAATAGAAGTCCAGAGAGTGTAATGTGCATTGCCTGTTTTGGAAAGGCAGAACCTGGAGCTGCTCCAATAGAAATGAATTAGAAGAAGAAAAAGCCGTCTCGCAGATTGCTTTGAGCTTTCCGGCTTAGTCGAGCTTCATTTGGCTGTCAACAATCATCAAGACAAAAACATGCCAGAATCTCTGAAAGTTTGTCCTTTTGCCAAAGTCCCCAAATTCACTCGTGCTGGAGCAACTCCAGGATTTGTCTTAAGTGACATCAAGAAATCAACAACAACAAAAAAAAAAGTTTGTTCCGATCATTCCTTCCTTTCAGTCTTTTGAAGGAAAGCCAACAGGCAGCCGTCACGTTGACAGATGAATGCAGACAGAAGTCTTCAGAATAACCTTGACATGTACGTATGGTTGCAGCCTGACTGGCGGCTTGGAGTCAGCGACTGATCCCTGGGTGATAAGCAAGCTGCAGCAGAGCTGATGCTTTCCTCTGTCTGTGGGGCTCTGCAGCCGGAGGGCCGGAGGGCCGGAGGAGGGGTGTGTTGGACGTAAGCTCCCATCGATGGAAAAATGGCCAGTTTTTGTCTCATATTTCCGGACACTTTTGTCAAATTTATAATAGTTTCACCTCGGCACACAGCGGCACAGACGGCCCGACACACACACACACACATGCACGCACACACACACTTGTCAGTGTGTAAGTGAAGAAGACACATCATTTGTCACAACTGCGAGACAAAAAAATAAAGAACAAACCTTTTGTTCAACATTTGGAACGACTAACTTGATAAGACACATTTTATTTTGTAATTCATTCACATGCATTCGTCAAGGGACAGTGGCGAGAAAAGAAAAAAAGTGATCAACTAAAATTTGAATCGACAGGCCAGACTAATATATAAATCCCTGTTTCAGTTCAAAAGCCTCCCCATGTTGTCAGATCTATAATTACAGAATCACTGACCTGCTGGCTTTAGTTCGGTTTCACAGAATCGTGTAGCTGCATCGTCACCATCACCCATCAGATGTGTTCAAAGTTGGTTTTGCTTCTTCTTGCAGACAGACATCATTACCCATGAAGGGTACGGCTGTTAAGCAATGGATAACACTTCTGATGTTTCTATTCATGCACGATGCTCCAAGGTCCTCAGCTTTAACAGACAAAGAGGACGAGGTCCCTCTTCCACAGTCCGTTGATATCTGACCCCTGTTGAGCGGGCAGACATGCAGTGGTCAGCCAGTGTTTAGTTTGGGGTCCACGGTATTTACTTTTCAGGATTTCTTTAGATCAACCTCATAATTCTTTGTTTTTCCTTTTTTTTTTTTAACTCTTTCAGTTATTTGGTTTTAGAGCACATCTTTTTTTTTCTTCTTTTGTTTTTTCTCCTGCAGCAGTGACGAATACACTGACGCATGCTGGTAGCCTGACTTTCAGCTGACTGCAGTTATTCTGGTTACACTGTGTGGGGCTAACCACAAAGGATTGACTGATGCTCTACTCATTTACATATTATTGGATCAGACAAACCCAGTGTTCCCACCTCTCAAAAATACATCTCCACTTGTGCTGTGGCCGACAGCATGCTAAAGGATAACTGGTCATGACTAGGCATGAATCATCACAATGTGCAGTGGATACCATACGGCAGAACATCTGGTGCTGTTTTCCTTGTATGGGAAGTTAAATCATGTCAGCTAACTAAATATTTCAGCGAGATAGGAGTAATATTTTCCAGTTCCAATGTTGGAACACCTTCCCTCCAGAGGACACTGGTTGTGTGGTTGATACCTCCACCCCTTGTTCATCTGTTTGGCTGTATCTGACTGACCTTGGCCCTCAGCTCTTTGCGACTACAGCAACACAATACAATCCCATCCTATTCAAATGCATGTTTTAAATTCAGTTTGCAGTTTTTCCGCCCAACTCCTTTGTATTTGCAGGCGCCCGTCCGACCTGAGCCACGATCGGACCACAGAAAGCTCAACGTCCCGGCAGTCTGTTGAGGCAGCTGCTGGGTTCAAGGGTGGATTTCGTTTTCATGATGCTGTGTGGCTATTTTTAGAAACCTTATTCTGACAGAAATGTACATGAAGACTCATGATGGTATTATAAAGAGTATCGTAGACCACCCAGTGGAGGTGAAGGGGCTACCATCATACAGTAAATAGCAAAGTGTGGTTTGATGCGGTGCTTCATGTGATCACTTTGAGTCACAATGACTGAAAATGAACTTAAAACTTAAAAAAAAGTATTCAACTGAGGTAATTTTGCTTTAAAATACAGTTTTTACAATCCATGAATGCAGAAGAACAGAAGAAAAATATATGATTCTAATCAGCTTATATCTCTTATCAGTGTAATATACTGTTGACTTCTTCAGCAAAGGCTCAAATGATATGCTTGAACATCACTTTTAAAACAAACTGTTCAGTCTCCTAAAAACTGCCTTTTCCTTCAGTTGACTCGTAGGTTTGGTGCGAACACATTGTAACGTTTTGTAGCTTTACTGTTTGTTTCTCAAACGGAACTCATTCAGAGGTTCCGGAGATAGGTGATGTTGCTAGGTGACAGGTTTACACAACTGGAGGAGGTGCAACAAGAAATCCATCAACACGTAAAGAGAAATCAAAGAGGAAGGAGTGTGACTACCACGGAGCAAGAGGTGCTGCAAGATGAGTACAGACCATGAAAGTGCTAGTGAGCAAAAAGCTAATTATCAAGGCTCTTTAATGAGCAACTTGTTTTGAGAAAATAAACGGGCGGCGTTTATGAAGGTAGATCTGTGTCTTTATTACGCAAAATAATTTGAAAAAATAGTCCGTTTGTCAGTAAATTATTTGTTAGTTTTGATTATGAAACTATAATTTTTGGCTGCAAATCAAAAATCTTTGCAAACAAGAAATTAGCTCTCAAAACATTCTTTGGGGTTTGCGTAATAAAGACACACATCTACCTTCATAGGCGCTCTCTGTTTCTCTCTTGGCTCTCCGCGTCCACAAGGTTGTAAACGCATGCTAGTTAATCACGCGGGACTCGAGAATGAACCAACCACCTGGGATCACGTGTGCGCAGCTTGCCAAGAAGACAGCGTATCTCGTAGTTTCAGCCGGCCGGTTAATTGTTGCTCTGGATGCGCCTCCAGCCGGCCCTCGTCCCGCTGACCCTGCCACCTGGCCGCCGTCTGAGGACTGACCGATGCCAGTCAGCCGGAGACACCAGAGTGCTTCATTCATCCTCATGACGCAGTTGGTCATTTATAGAACTGTTTGTGAGAAATGAGCGCAGATTTGGGCTTTTGCTGTGAGGTTATTCACACATTAGGGGCTTCTAATTGCAGACATTTGGGCTTGTCCGTTGCATATTAATTGATTGTATGCTGAATATACTCCTGTGGGATTTTTTTTTTCAGCCAAGTAAGGGGGTACTCAACCAGCGCAAAGCATTTTATTATTGAAAAAAATATGTAATACACAGCGCTGTGTCATCAGTGTGATTTAATATAGAATATATACAATTCAGTTTATAAACTTACACTTATATTTGATTGAATAATATTTATTAAATAACAATTTTTAAAGGATTCTTTTATTGGATGCTCATTTGAAATGTATTTCTTTTTAAATCTCACGTACGTGATAGCATTGAAGTTGATAAATGGCTGATTTCCAATTAAGAGTGAAGGGGAAAGGGTGATGTCAGAAAAAAACTAAAGCTTTATGGATATGTAATCTAAAGGGACTCATCACCTAATTCAACTTTAAAGAATATACAGTAGTTTGACGAATGTCCTGAAAGGGGACATTCATGCTCATTTATCGGTTCATATTTGTTTTTTAATTTTTGGTTTCTACTTAAACATGTTGACATGCTTTAATGATTAAATTAAAAAAACACAATATTTCTCATACTGTCTGAATAGACCTGTATTAACTCTCTGACTGTCTCATTAAGACCGCCTCCTGAAGACAGTCCCGTTAGCTCTGCCGGGCTTGAAGAAGCATGGTGCCTCTTGGCAAACGTAGTTCTCAATCCGGGGGCGGAGCCACTCGGATGGAAGCCGTTGTACTCTAACGAGCCCGCATGCGACGGAGGAAGATCTGAGCGGCTTGTTTTCTTATCTAGGACGCCCGCAAAGAACTGTCTGGGATGTCTAATTTTACAGTTTGTCGGTTGGTAGCAACTCAAATGTGTGTGTGATACAAGGAGCTTTAAGGAGCGACCGACTTCCACGTCGTGAGATGAGAGATGAACTATTAGTCCAGGCTGTCCAGTGCAGTCCATGTTTTTTTTCCGGTGCTCTTTGCATACTAAGATGATGACTTACTCGATATAGCTATTTGATTTGCAACTTAACACATCCATATCCTCATGTCATCTGTCAGGATGCTGGTATTTGATAACATCCCGCTGATCATCGTCAGACTATGACAGCATCTTACCCTTTCAACTGTTTTTCTGTTATCTGCCTCGTCAATTAATGCGGTGACGGTATAAACAAACACAAAGAAAGTATTCATCCTCCATGATGAGAGTCACCGAGCATGCCATCGGAGGTGACGGCGCCAGGCTGTCAGGCAGCCTTCATGTACCTTCTGCACAAAGGGTGAAACATGATGAAAGACGCATCAATTTAACGGAAAAGTCTTTTATATGTGCAGAACGCAGACACATTGTTTGCCCTCGCTACCTGAATTGCTCCCATGGGACAAAACGAGGTGTCACCTCTGGAGGAAATAGGATGCCCGGTAAGCCACTTCTTCGTAGGCAGATTTGAACGCATCATTCTTGGCTCCGAGCTGCATTTGACATCCTTTTTCCCCCATTGTGCTCCGGCTGCATCGCATGAAAGACGTAACAAAGTTCATTCTCTAGAGGGATGTCTGCTCTGAGAGGCTGAGGATGCTGCGGGGAAAGATCTGGCAGCCTCTTTCAGTCCTTTCCTGGGATTCAGCAGAGATCAGAGGCAACAATGAACAGCGTTGCCGCTACGTTTCGAATAGATTTCTTCACCCCGACTCCCGGTCAGCAGTCTGTTGTCATCAAAGTGCAGCTCGGTTTATGGAGACTTAAAGATTCCCCCCCCAGTTGTAATAGGCACAGCATTTGGAGATAGAGAGGCGCTGCAATCTCTTATAATGGGCTGTCTGCAGAAGAAAGTCTTATTGCAACACGCCACAACCCACTGTGGTGTGTGCCAGGGTGGCGGAGTGCAGGAAATATGTGTGCGTCTCCAATAAATCTCACCAACGAATCAGATCGCTCCATTGTTCTGTGATTCCTTTGCTCCGGAGCAGCGTTTAGAAAATGCCCTCTGCTGCAGGTTTTGCGAACAGGTTGCATGCACAGACGGGCTGCCAGTTCTAGCAACCAACTTGTTGTGTGAGACGACGTGTGAAGTGATATGCTGTGACCAGAATACTGGCCGGGCTGGTAATTCAATCAAATTCAATTACGCAGAAGAGAGACGGGGGCCGAGGAAGGGGAACAAAGGAAGGGAGGCGAGGGCAGTGGGTTAAGAGATAAAAGCTGAGGGTCTTTTCCTTTTCTGCATTGCATCACTTTTTCACTTTGTTCTCCTTCGTTGCTGCACTTCCCTTTCCCGTAGTGCAGTTCTCCGGATGTCTATTGCCTCACAATCTCGCCTTCAAACTAGCTGGTGTGAGGGAAAAGCTGCAGGTAGCGACACCGCCGTGATTGTAAATGCACAAAAAAAAAACGCCTGCTTACAGTAGATTAAATCGACATTAGGACACCACCATGAACAGCATAAATGAAATAATTCAATATAGCTAGAAGTGCCTTAATATAGCTCTTGGTGGCCCTTCACAGTATGCCAGAGCAGCTTTAATTCAGCACCTCTCGTCAATTGACAGCGACAAATATTAAACGAAGCGCCCTCCTAAAAGGTAAACACAGAAACTCATTAATATTAGTCAGTAGGTCCAGAATAAATCACAATATGACGGGGGGTCAGTGGACATCAACAGTTAATAAATGGAGGGCCGTCCTAATTAGACTAGAGCTGAGCTAGACTAACGAATAACTCAAAGCTTCATTCATAACGTTAACATTTAAATTCTTCATCGACTGCTGCTCAGGTTCAGAGAGTTTAAAGATGGTGTTTCTGCACAGTCGCAGATAAAGATTAAGCTTCACGAAATATATATTTCTAGGATACGTATATTGGATTTCCAGTGGTGGCTGTGTAGGATTATTTAAAACTCCAGTGCGTTGTAAGGTCTAAAAGCCGACATTTATTGAAAAGGAAAAACTCCAGTAATGTAATCATTTCAGAAAAACACATTGTGCACAAAGACAAAATTGTCTCGCCTGCCTGTTCAATAAAGGCACTATTGTGCCGAGGATAGTTAACGACTCGTGTGATGCCAAAAGTACATCAATCAACAACTTTCAAATTCATTTGCGTTTTTGCCTTAACCACATTACTAAAGAAAATAATACAAAGAAAGGATCTGTTGTTGTCATAACTTAATTTTCAAGACAGAATACATAAAAATACACAATCATTAAAAATAAACGAGGCTGCCGCCACCGCTGGCTACAGGCAATCTGTAGAGGAAGATTAGTTATTACTCATGAGTAACGAAATACTTAAATTACACTGATTTAATAACAGCACCCTCATTGCAGAGTTAAATTAGCATATTTTATGGGACACATAAACTGTTCCAGACATTTCCTGTGCTCTTATTGCTTGAATGAGAAACTGAGCTCAAGGTTACCATAATCTCTCTCTCTCTCTCTCTCTCTCTCTCTCTCTCTCTCTCTCTCTCTCTCTCTCTTTCTCTCTCTCTCTCTTTCTCTCTCTCTCTCCACCCCTCAATCCTCTCTGATTCACAGGAAACAAGATGGAAGGATTCGTCGGATCTCTGATGAAGTAGAGCCCTCACTAGCACACCCTTCATTTCCTCTTCCCTCACTTTCAAAGGTAACACAAGCCTTCAGTCCTCTTCTCTATTCAGGTTGGCTGAAATCAGATACTGAGACTCTGCCAAGAATCTGATCTGATGCATGTGAAACTGAGAATGTTAACACGCTTAAAATCAAGCTATTGTGAGGTCTCTTTTTCTTTCTTTTTTTTTTACAACTGAAAGCGTACAGCTCAGGTGCAAACATTGAAACAGGTTTAGCTTTCTGTAATCATTCCTCCTCTTCATAGTGGCCTCCTCTTCATTCAATGTCAGTGATGCGGGACACAATTCACTGTCCTCACTGTGCGAATATACAGTTTATCTGAAGTTAATGTGATGCTGCGGCAGTCCGACTGAGATGAATCAAGCGGGAATGATTGCAGCCAACAAAATCACAAGCATGGCTTAGTGGTTCACTTGACTGAAATGGAGCCATCACTACTCTTGTGCATTTCCTGTTTTGACAAGTCAAAATGTCTGTCAAGGATATTGCATTTGTCTGATGGAGGATAATGTGGAATAAAGTGGATATTGATTATTCCAAGTGACCCGTACCAAATAGGAGTTGTTTATTTAAAGGATTTCAGGAAGTCTGGCTGCATTCACTAAAAGATAAAAATGAACAATGTACTGTAAAATTCGGGTTATAAGGCGCACTGTTTATAAGCCGCATCTACTAAATTTAAAGAAAAAGTCGTATTTAATCATAAACAATCCATGGCGGTTTATAAACCGCTGTTGCTGCCGCTGCTGCTACTGCCCGCGTCCTCGGGGCTACCTTTGGTGGTGCGCTAGCAGCAGCAGCTAGCAGGAAAACAGGTCTGACGGCCTCTCCCACCACCACCTCCACCACCTCCACCTCCCCAGCTCTGGCCCTCACCGCCAACAGCGCTGGTGCTGCTAGCGGAGCCCCGACAACCACCAAAGGGAGCTAGCAGCCCCGGCTAGCGCTGTGCTAGCAAAGCAGGGCTTGCGCTAGCATAGCTAGCTAACGGCGGAGAGCCAAGCAGGGTGAGAGGCGCAGCAGGGTTAGGGAGGACATCAGGAAGTTTGGCTGCTGCTGCTGCTAAGAGGACCCTGTTTGACAGGGTATTTGGGAATATTTCACATGAATTTTGTAAATCTCTGCAACTGCTGCTAAATTTAGAGTCGGAAAAATCCACAAATCAGCCGCACCGTTATTTAAGCCGCACCGGTCAAAGTTGAGAAAAATTAAATAAAAAAGTAGCAGCTTATAACCTGAATTTTACTGTAAATTATCTAACTAACAAATATTGCCTGTGTAGCCAATACCCGATATAACTAATTATACTGTGCCTTAACTAAACTACAATTGCCATACATGATGATGTTGGTTCATATTAGACAATATTCACTAGCACACCAAATATGCGTTGATTTTAGACTAAAGAAGTTACTCCAATTTGAGTAGGGTTAGCCGCTAATTTCTTAGCTTTGAAAAACTAAATTTAACTAAATATTTATATAAAAAGCCAAACTGAAAACAGCTATCCAATGCAAGTATCATAGTGTTCATGTGGGATGCTTAATTGCCGAGGAGATGAAGAACAGTGAGATACAATACATTACTACACGTTCAAAATATTACATTTAAAAGCTAGAGTACAGTGTGTTGCTGAATTAACCAGGATTTGGTCGCTCTCTTTAAAAGTGATTGCAGCAAATTTGCCTGTTCAAGGTCTTTCTTCCTTTAAAAACAAAGAAAAGCTGGAATGAATGAATTTGTGGCCCCTTTTTTAAAATGTATGTCAGTAGGAACAAGTAGCAAAGACAGGATACCTGCAGGTCATTCAAAAGCTGATTGATAGACAAAGACATTGTCTGTTTTGCTCTTTTCATTGGATTTGTTGACAGTAAGAACAAATATATAACCTTTTAAAGCGACAGGTCAGATCAGTGTTTGGCCTTGAGTCCAGTACACAGAGTTACTATCAGCACTGGGATACTGGCACCAGTTCATCCCTATACCTTCAGTGCATCTGTTCATTTTTAAGACCCGGCTGGTTCCCTCCCTCTTTTTGGCTCCTCATATCCTTCAGCTGCTCCACCAGGTGAAATGTGGCTCCAATGTCTCCCACCCTGTTGGCAGCTTGTTGTGGTTTTTGGACGGACCGGGACGAATATAGATCTGCAGCAGTTGTTCCTCTCTGATGCATGCCATATTATTTTTGCCACTCATGCAGTAGAAATACAATAAGCAATGGCTTAATTATCCGACTAAACTTCCTGGGAAACGTTTGTATTTTGCTTTTAAACGGCGTCTCCACGCCTTTATATGGGACGTTTTCTCATTTACATATTTTGTTATTGTAGAACTGTAGACCTCATTATTTTCTAATATGAAAAGTGAACCCAGGGAGATTTCTAGCGAGCTTTATGGGCCAAACGGATTGTCTGTGTGTCTGTCGTGACAGGAGAGAGTAATAATATGAGGCCGTGGTTGGCACACAGAGGGGTTGTTGAAGCCGAGAGCATAAACAAGACGAGAACTTTGTAGTTTCATGGCTGCCGATGGTTAAAGTTCAATATAATGGCTGCTGTGATTTTGCCGCAGACTCTCATCCCTCTTGTAAATGAGTTTTAGGTTGAGAGGTGAATGCCAGCAGAGGAAAGCAGAAGAGTAAGAACCGACCCCGAAGAAAAGATTTACAAGATGAGGAGCCCCCTTTTCAAACAAAGTCCCAGATCCATCCAGTCGAGCGCATGCTTCCTGAGTGATTATCACAAATATTCCTTCAGTTTGGCTTAAAGGGAAACTCCGTCAACAAGTCGCAGGTCTTTGGGGGTACTGCTGCATATGTGCAACGCATTTCATTAGGCCTGATGGCTCCGGAGGGAGCGCAGGAAACTGATGAATTGCCTCAAGTGGAATCACTTGGCTGAAGGCTACACGTTTGTAAATGAAAAAGCCGGAGTGTGTGGAGTGAGATAGAAGTGAGCTTGTCAAGGCCTCCGCGGTCGGCTCCTCATCTCTCATTTCTACTCGAGGCGAGTAGCTCGAGGCTCACAGAGCACACCTGGATTGGCAATTGCTGGTTGCGTTGCATTGTGGGTAATGTAGGCGCCAGGTTTTGGAATAAAGGAAGACGATGTCTCTGGTTCTGCCGCGTCGACGTTGATCCTTTTATGAGAACCGCCATCATGAATCCAGCAAGGTGTTATATAGGAGCGCTCTTTTATTGATTTCTTCAACCTGCTCACCTTGATTACCATTATACTCGCCACTTTCACACAACACTTACATTCCATGCACATTCCATGCACTTTATCTTATTTTTTATAATCTACTGTTTAATTGTAAATATTCATTCATTCCCATTTATTGCACTCTGTTTACTGTTAAATGGACAAATTCCTTGAATGTGAAAACAAACATGGCAATAAATGATTCTGATTCTGATTCCGATTCCGATTCTGGTTCCGATTCTGATTCTGGTTCTGATTCTGATTCTGATTCTGATTCTGGTTCCGATTCTGATTCTGGTTCTGATTCTGATTCTGATTCTGGTTCCGATTCTGATTCTGATTCCTATTCTGATTATTGTTCTTGTTCTGATTCTGGTTCTGGTTCTGATTCTGATTCTGGTTCCGATTCTGATTCTGGTTCTGGTTCTGATTCTGATTCTGGTTCCGATTCTGATTCTGATTCCTATTCTGATTATTGTTCTTGTTCTGATTCTGGTTCTGATTCTGGTTCTGGTTCTGGTTCTGGTTCTGATTCTGATTCTGATTCTGGTTCTGGTTCTGATTCTGGTTCTGATTCTGATTCTGATTCTGATTCTGATTCTGATTCTGATTTTGATTCTGATAAGGCAGTTAGTGGTAATAATGCATTACACATACGAATGCCCAGAGGTTGTGAATCAAAATGCGAGCGGGGGTGGAGGTGGTGGAGGTGCCTCTCTCTCTAAACTGACTGTTCACAGCCTTTCAGTGAAGACAGTAGGAGCTTCAGCATACAGAAAACCCAGCCGCGGTTCTGTCCACCTTAACCTTCATGGCTATGAACCAGGGAAGTGAAGTGGTGGGGTGGGTCCGTTTGTGTGAACTCAGTTTGGGTCCCTCCCCAGACCCCCTAGGGGGCCACAGCAAGGTCAGGCTCCTCTCTGGAGCCAGACCCGATGAATGGACCCCGGTGGAGTTCCTCTGGCTGGAATGATAGGCTTCTGTGCCTATTGATTGACTCCCTTTGAAGTCCAGTTTTCCATTTTACTGTATTGCCTTTGAGGATGCGGCTATGCCGGACAGCAGGGAGGTGTGGGGGGAGTGAGCAGGCGTGGGGGATATTGCTTCGGATGCAAATCATTGACAATTTGTGCGTAGAAATTCAAATGGGGCTCTGGTTGTGAGGAGTTGATGAAGTACTGGAGGAAGAGCTTCACGCCGCAGCTTGAAAACTGAGCGGAAAGGTCTGGGCTTTATGGTTCATGGATTCAGTACCCCTCATATGTATTATGCAGCCATGTCAGGCTGATTATGTCAATGAATCGTGAGCGGCTTAGAAGCCATGCGGGAGTCCAAAAGTCCAAAAGCCGAGACACTACCAAGTCAAACCCGTGTTTCCTTTCACGTGTTTAGTGCTGATTGATCTGGATCGTCATCTATACATATTGGTCCATTAGATCACACCACATGAACCAACCAGCTCGAGCTAACGCAGCTTTGCCATCAGTATTATGACTGAAACAGTGTCAGTGCTCATAGTGTGAATCTGAATAGCAATTAGTATCACAGTCACCACCATGTGACAACTATACATACATATCAGGAAAGTATGTAATTAGTATTCAACTTTCCTCTGTAAATGTTCTCAAATCCTATTTTGGCATTCAGCTGAAGCCTGTCTGGACCCCACTAAACAGATCATTAGTAATGAAATGTAACCTCGGGAGGAGACGGTGTCTAAAAGGCCGGCCCATTGTGATGCTGAGGCAGGATCTTCAAACACGGCGGCTTAGAGCCTCAAACTAGTAGTCATCTGATATATGTTGTGGGCAAAGGAGTGGCTGTAACATGGTGGATAAACACATCAGTCATTTGTATAAAATCTGCACAATAAAATGTAAAAAATATAAAATTATTTTATTAAAGAATAGCTGCTGGCAAACGTTGACGTTTTAAAGCCTTGAGTTTGATGATTTTGTCGTTGCCAAATTTACGAAATGTTTACGAAATGAGCATCAGGTCGTATTGAAGAAGACTTGAAACTAGCAATTGTTAAAATACACTGTTTGTTGTTTACAAAGTTCCCTGAGGTTCAAGGCTTTTCTCATAGACTTCTAAACAATCCGACTTCTTCGCCCCCTGCTGGTCAGTAGAGATAATGCAGGTTTTAATACACGTTCGCAGCAGAAATGCAGGTACAAAGCTCCACTAATTATGCGCTAAATACCATTTCATGAAAGATTATTTCCAATCAAAGTCACACATTATTAGGTTTTTCCAAAAAAAAGCAGGAAATTCAGCCACTGGGTCTCAGCTGTGCTCCAGTCCCGGTTTTCTTCCCCTCCCTTGAAGATGCAAGATGATCCACATCGTTCCCTCATGCCGCCCACACCTCACTGACATCCAAACCCAATCTTAGCCAATCCACCTCTGCACGTGTTCTAGCTGATGGGATCCCAATGCATTAACTGTCAAGTTAATGCATCCTGAAAAGGATCATATGACAAAAGTTGCATTGAAAAAAAACAAGTATCACCATGCTATGGCGCTCTTAGTGGTCAAAGTAATGGCAGGAGTGAAGGAGGAAGTCAACTTACTTAATATAACAAGCAACCGAGTGCTTTGGGAGGAGGTCGGATGTTGGTTTCAGAAACACGGGACTTTCCTGTGAAACCAAAAGTCAACTTATTTTAAGTTACGTAACATTACTAAGTACCCTACTTAAATATGTAGAAAACATGTTTGACCCAAACCTCAATCTTTTCTTAATTCTAACCAAGTTAGGAACAGAGGTTTAGATTGAAAAAAAGCGCAAAATGCAAAACTGACACATTCAAAACTGGCGCTAGAGGGGTATAGCGTCATGGTTTGAAGCTAACCGAGGGGCCTATGCAGTATTAGTCAACTGAACGTTACCCCCGTCCTTACAAAATCTCTTTTTTTGTGCATTTAAATTCAAACCATGTCACCTCTCCTCCTCTTCCAGTACCTCCCATCAATTCCCCCCAGGAGAGAATAATGCAGACGGTTGGCTGACAGTGTTTATCTTCTATTTCAAAATAATAAAAAAAAAAAGAAAAACGCTTAACATATATGGGGAGAATCTGTCCTCTGGAAAGCTTTCAGCAGTTTTTTATTTTTTTTCCTTTTTTAAAGTAGGTCAGTGTTTGTTGATATCTGATGTTGGGAGTGTGCCTGATGGAGAAAGCTGCACAGAAAAGCTTCCATCCCGCAGTGCTTCCCCCGTATTTGAATCTCTCCTTTTCCCCCTTCTGTTTATTCCTTATCTTTCCACGCTTTCATGTCATACCAGTGCTTAACTACGCACACAGGATTTCGTAGGTGCTGGGTTTGCCCCCCCCCCCCTCCAGGCGGTGGCATCTTCCCATGCAGGGAGCTGCATGGGCTGCTTGGCTGTCTCACTCACCTCCCATGGTGGAATGTATAACACTTGGAGCTTTCACATAAGATGCAGTGAAAAGTGCCAGATGCATTTCCAGATGTAGAAACCCATAGTGCACCACTCATTTATCAACTTTTTTATTTCGATATTTATGATGGCCACCTTGTTTTATTAGGTAATGAGTGTATGAAGAAAAAAAAAGAAAAAGGGTTGAAAATGTTCCTGAGTGCGGCTCATAATCAGCACTTATAATCCATAAGAGCACTGCAGGTGTAATTAACCTACTTCTCACACCATGTGCTGTAAAGCGCATCGTGACATAATGTGTGGAAATGTCCAGGATTTTTTCCTCGGAGGTGAAACAAATGCCTTTTTCATGTGTATGTTTGGCTCTCATGTGGAGCGGGAAGCTTGAGAAAAGCAAGATGAAGGAAAAGAGGAAGAGCAGAGTCTCATATTGAGATTTAACAGAAAGGAGAACTGCTGTTTTCTATCCGTCCATATGCAAGTGTGAAGTGTGTGTGTGTGTGTGTGTGTGTGTGTGTGTGTGTGTGTGTGTGTGTGTGTGTGTGTGTGTGTGTGTGTGTGTGTGTGTGTGTGTGTGTGTGTGTGTGTGTGTGTGTGTGTGTGTGTGTGTGTGTGTGTGTGTGTGTGTGTGTGTGTGTGTGTGTGTGTCCTCCCTCCCTCCCGCTTCCTACAGACCCGCTGTGTGTGTCTACGGGAGGGCGGGAGCAAGCATTAAAAAAAAAAAAAAAAAGGGGAAGGAGGGGAACTTCTCACACACATGCTTTTACCTCACACACACGCGGATGTATGGATTGAGCCAGCCATCAAGTATTTCTCTCCCATTTCATTGCCTGAGCGACACCACTGAGCGGGAAGTGTCGTTGTCAATCTTGCTCTCCTCCTCGTGGCTGACAGTGACATCAACACCCTCGCTCTCGTCAGCCTGCCTCCTATCCGTATACTTGTGGAAAAGATGACTGATCTCAGGACAGCTAAGAACGCCTTATTGGACGGGCTGCTCCACAGTCCCCCCAGTAAGCCTTTCCTCAAGAGACGGTGCCTCAGCGATGTGAGTATTTTTCAGTTGCTGGAAGTGAGAGGCTCTTTGCGCTCTAGTTATTGCTGCTTGTTTAATTCTTAAGGTAGCTTAGAGACAGATACATGTGTGTTTGCTGCTGCAGGACAGTATATTGGATTTCTTTTTTTTTTGTACATTGTACAGATAGAGACACGCTCCACTGCTCTCGGATCTGTTTTTAGCCCCGTACAGATCTACTGTGTTTGTGTTTGGGAAGAAACTGCCTACAGCACATGCTTAAAAAAAAAGAAAATGTTTAACCTGAAGATGATATTAGCAAATATTGTAATGATTGACACACTGTATATGTGTTAAATCTCTACATAGCCATTCAAATGCACTAAAACAGCTCCTCCACCATCCAGGTGTACGTTGCTTACCATCTTCCTCAGGAGAGCTTCATCACTGATGTGGTTAGTGTACGGTTCACCGGCGATCTAGTCAGCATGAGACAACGTTTGTTGTTTGTTTTTTTTGCAGACAGGAGAGCAGTATCTCTCTAGCTGAATTGCATATGGCTTTGTTTTATTTCCACTTTCAAACAATAGACTGCAGGCTGCACCTCCGGCTCCACTGGGTCAGTGTCAGGTGTTTGCGAGTGAGTGTGCGTTCGCGGGTGCTGATACCCTTAAGTGGGTTCGCACATGTGAAGATGTGTATATGCGTGCACGTAAACGCTTTTCCCCGCGGGTGTGTGCGTGTGTGTGTGTGTGTGTGTGTGTGTGTGTGCGCGTCCTGCAGTGCCTTTCGGTAAATTCAAGCTGTCATGTGGAAACATCGGCTTGGCACTCCAGTCCACTTGTGTTACATGGTGAGCGGAGGAGGGCGCCGCCGCGATCCCGCTCGTCTCAGGTCGGAGCGGCTGGAAATCCGTAGCGTGACCTCCGCAGATGGGAAACGCACGCCCGAGGGCGTCGCTCCCACCTGCACCAGTAGCTTCGCTAATTGGACGGAACGCCGATTAATGTCCGAGGTGTGATTATAAATCCAGACTTTAACGAGCGGCGCACCTGGACACGACACATCCGAGATTACACCTCGGTTGACTCGGGCCATCCATGTGGATTTATTTTGAATTCCGGCCTCGAATATCATCTCGTCGGAAAAATCCCGGCGCCCTCCAGCTGATTCGGCCTTCGCGTGCAGTCAGATGAGACGTTGGCGGTGGACGACAAAGAGAAGCAACAAGGAGCTTCATTTCCCCCCCGAAGGGCTACTTGTTTACAATGTTGTCTTCAAGCGTGGAGGAAGTATTAGTGTTAGTGTTGAGGAGATCACTTGCAGTTAAATAGGAGGTCTCAGTGCACAGTGAGCAGAGATGAATGGATGAGTGAGTGAGCGCTGCAGGGAAAGCATACCAGAACCAACTGTCCAACCCTTGTGCCCTTTTGGATCCGTGTCAACTCTCTCTTCCCGCAGACCTCGGACCTGTTTGCCATGATCGAGCGGATGCAGGTACCGTAAGTGGTCCCCGGGCTCGTCCGTTCTTCCTCTTCAAGCTCTAATCAAAAAGGTCCTCCTCGGACTCTCTCCGCTGGCTTTGGACATAAAACTTGCATTGACTTCTATTTCCAGACTGCTTTTCCTGCTATTTCTGTATTCCAGATCACAGCCTTGCTACTGCAACACTTGTGTGTGTCTCCGTCTATCGCTCTCTTTGCCCTTAATGTTTTTTTTTTTGGGGTGCATTTGGTATTTGCAGCCTTTAGAAACCTGATGCTTCTCAACGTGCTAAACAAAGTCTTTTGTGTTTTCTCTTCACAGCTGCGTAGCTCTGTCTGCATCACCAGATGTGTGAGATATTTATATCGATTCGTAGGCATGCGGTTTGTTTTGTAGCCGGTGATGTTCAACTCCAGAGTTACACCAAGCAGAATCAATAACACCAGATTCTGACCACGCCGGAGAGAGATCAATAAGCGTACTTTATTATCATAGATTTGATACTATGCATCCACACATTCACATTTTTAACTGAATCATAATCCTCCTCCTTTTGATCTTGGTTGATGATCTGACAAAAACATGTATTTTTCCTACGCGCATCATCTCAGGTTGCTGTGTCAGGTTAAAGTTAACAGCATCCAGAAAATACTATTGTTATTGTCTACTATGATAACATCTTAGCATATGGCTGAAAGGGGCACCAAAACATGATTTTGTTGTGTAATATGTAAAACACTGGAAAGGCTCGAGCTACAACTTCTTCTGCTGGAAGACAACTCACAGGCATAAAAGTGTTTGTGAGCTTCTTTGTGGGGATTCAAACCGCATTCCTTCTGTTTTCCTTTTGCTTGTCAACCCCATGAGCAGCCAGGAAGCAGCACCTCTGAGCCGCATATAGGACAGCAGCATATTTTTTATTATTAGCGATGCATATTCCTGCAACGAGGAAAGAAAGGAACGAAAAAGAGAAAACAGAAGCAGTGGAAGAGTCTCCAAAGAATGGATTTAATGAATGCATTTCCAATTTCCATTTGGTTCATCTTCCTTTTTATTCCAAGGAAAAAAAAAAAAAAAAAAAGCGCATCAAATTTAAAAAGGATTCAGATCTCGCTGCCGAGACCAGTGATCAGGAATGCTTTGTTCCTCATCCGTCTGCGCTTTTGGGAACTGTCGGAAGTTATGAGTCAGCAGAACAAGGTTAGATAGAGATACTTTTTTTTTTTTTAAGTTGAATTGTGGTTAATGATATCTACAGCGAACCTCTGCTCATCTTTTTCACTCGCTACAATCCCCAAGACATCCCTCCTCCTCACTTCCTCTTTCTGTGTCCCATCTGCGTTATGTAAACATGAATTATTGTCACTCGCGCAATAATCTCGCTCTACGCTGCCGCGCGAGAAATCTCAAGCCAATAAAAAAAAAAAAAAAAAGCTTATGTGTGTTTACCTTTGCACGTGTGTGAGCTCTGTTCTGTGGATCCTCCACCTGTTCCCTCAGTATCCCATCATTTCTCTCTCCACAGGGTTGCAGGATGGATGAGCAGCGATGCCCCCTCCCTCCCCCCCTCAAAGTGAGTCGCGAAATCCTCACATCTACCTTGTAGAGGCGCGGTCGGGTAAAGGATCCGTGAACCGCTGGAGTTATAAACCGGTCCTTATCGGCCTGTCAGATAGGCTTTAGGACGCTCACCGGCTGAGTTCGGGAATCCTGAGCTGTCCTATTACCCAGACGGGATAATGCGGGCGACAGTGAAGGCTGGGAGATCCCGTCAGCGGGAAAGGATGAGGTCAAGGAACAAAGGGCGCACAATAGATGGCAATCGTCTGAAATAAGACTTTTTTTTCATAAAATCAGGTGACTTGAGTGTAGCTTCCCTCTGAAAGCTCAGCATTCGCAGCTATGAAATATTAGAGATATCCCAGGGAATCAGAAATTATTTTATCCATGTAATCGTGAACGAGGAAGTTAAAAAACACACACACACACACACACACACACACAGACAGGGCGGCTGCCAGGAGACAGCTGCTTTCATTCCCCGTGTGAAACGGGAAGTCACCGTTGATGTTTTTGTCACAGAACTTTTAAGTACTTCAGTGACGGCACTTTCGTGTTCATTTTAACCCAAACGCCGTTTTTTTTCTGAAACCTAGCCGAGTTTCCTTTGAAGACTGGGGCGACTGTGGCTCAGTGGTTAGCAAGTCGGTCTTTCAATCAGAAGGTCGGTGGTTCGATCCCCGGCTCCGGCAGTCTGTGTCGTTGTGTCCTTGAGCAAGACACTTAACCCTCATTGCTCACCGTTGCTGTGTCTACGGTCTACTGTACACTGTATATCATGTAAGTCGCTTTGGATAAAAGCGTCAGCTAAATGAAATGTAATGTAATGTAAAAAGACTGAAGTTTGATTTGGAAAACTTCAGTCGGAACGGGCTGGAATTGAGATGCGTTGCAGGCTTTCCGTAAGAAAAAATGAGGAGTAACTTTTCGTAGGAGGATAAGTTGAATATTTATATTGTGGTTTTGTAGTTTAAAAGACTTAACTTAACACTTTTAAAACAAAGGTGCTCACTAGAACCATATAGGGTTCTTCGGCGTGTTCCCACAGGAGAACGCTTGTTGCTTCCGGTATTAACTTTTTCATAAAGATTCCACCTGGAACCTTTATGTTCCTTTATGTTCTAGATATAACCAAAGGGTTCTATCTAGAACATAAAGGGTTCCAGAACAATAGGTCAAAGGTTCAACCCAATATGTGAGAGGTTCCACAGAGAACCCTTCTAGTGTAATGCAGTGGTTCTCAACCCCCAAACCAGCGCAAAGCATTTTAGGTTGAACAATATATATAATACACAGCACTGTGCCATCAGTGTCTGATTTTATATAGAATACATACAATTATGTTTATGAACTTACACTTATATTTTATTGAATATGTATTTAATATATATTATATATATTTTTGAATTGATGCTACTTTTAAATATGTGTATTTTTTATTCTCACATACCTCCTGGAGACCCTTCACGTACCCCCATTTGAGAACCACTGGTGTATTGGATAGAACCGTCTCTGCAGGAATTCGATCCTCTGACTCTTCATAATTCAGAGTCATGACAAAGGTTGCATTTCGTGTGAAACTTCATTTAGTTGACGATTAGAAAAAAAAAGCTCTCTTGCTTTCACTTCTGCTGCAGCCGATAGAGCTCGTAATGGAGCAACACCAGGCCGGCTCTGCTGAGCTTGTTAAAAGGCGTTCTTGGGAAATTGACAAAATCACTATCTGAAATTGAAGTAAAGTGAGTTTGCTAAAGAAGGAAATTGCAAAATGTCGTCACAATTTTTTTTTTTCTTCAACGGACATCACATAGGAAGGGCCCAATAACTGAACCCCACTACCAGATGGTAAAATCCATGTGCATATCCAGCCAGAACCAGGCCCCTCCCTTTTTCAAAGTAAAAGCTTGTGTTGTCGTCTCTTGCAGGTTAAAAAAAATATGTATTTTTACCAAATAACCAGTTTAAATGAATTCCATAGTTACATTACAACACTAAATAGCAGTGAGCTTCAGATAAACCATTTTTGCCAACAAGAAATGGGCTGTATATTCAGCGTTAGAGAAGAGTAGTTGGTATTTGTCAGAAAGTCTGCTAGTTTGGCCTCTGTCATGTTTGCCGGATGAGAAAAGTAGGATGACAGTGTCGCAGTGTGCATGCCCATTGTTATTCCCCTCAAAGCCCCAAAACTCAAAGCATGACTCAAAGCATCTGTTTGTCAGCGTGACTCATATTTGTTTCCTTCCCCGCAGACAGAAGAGGACTACATCCCGTATCCCAGCGTTCATGAGGTACGCCCTTCACAAATAACTCACACGACGCACAACATGTTGTAGAGATGTCAGACGCCATAAAGCACAAGGTTTTTACCCCTAGGACACTAACGTCGGCTGATTTCCACCCGAGCGATTGTGTTTACGTTATTTTTTCTGAGCTGCGTGGGTCCTTGTGTAGCTTCCTGCTTCTCACTGACGTTACTGAAGGTGGGCGTGTCTTTATTGAAGGTGGGCGTGTCTCTATTGAAGGTGGGCGTGTCTCTCTACTTCGATCCCTGGTTTTTCCAACAGGCACGTGTCCGGGTGATTTTCACCCGACGTTAGTGATAGAGGGTTTTTACATTGACATGTGACTTTTCCTTCACAGGACAAGGCTCACATGTCACAGGAACATGTGGACCAGAGAACAAGTTCATAGCTCCATTATTTATGTTTTTAATCATGGTTTATTGACAATTTCCTCATTTCTCACCCGATTTTGAGCCTTTTTTCAGGGTGCCCCGATGATACCTATTTTTAATTTTATGAGAAGTTCAATAGGTTGAAATATTAGAAGAGGACTTAAATTTGCCTTGTATAGTATTTTGATGAGAAGTATTTTTTATCAGGTACTTTATATCAGAGTGAAAATCACCCGACGTTAGTGTTAGTGTGACTATTTCTAACGTTAGTGTTCGAGGGTTAAAGGGTCAAACAAAGCACACATGCTACTGATCAGTATGCTTTTCAATATTCCCACTGCCAGGTTCTTGGTCGCACTAGCCCCTTTCCGCTCATCCTGCTGCCCCAGTTTGGAGGCTACTGGATCGAAGGGAACAATCATGAGCTTAGAGACCCACCAGAGGCGGATCAGCCGCCCTGTGCGGCCTCCCACATCAAACTGGAGACCAACAGCACCGCCAAGATCTACAGGAAGCAATTCATGGGCAAGGTGAGGATCTGGATCTGGATTTATTCAGTCTCGTACAGCGTCTTAATATATACACAACATATATATGTTCACTGGCCGTCACTCTGATGAACAAGTAATCAGACTCCATCTGCACTACTTGCACTAATTGGATGTCTTTTTATATTTATCTTGTTATTGTAAATGTGTATATATACATGTACAACGAGAGCTACGTGTAACCGGAGTCAAATTCCTGAAATGGCCAATAAAGCTGATTCTGATTCTAATTCTGATTCTGATTTTAATTCTGATTCTGATTCTGATTCTAAATCTGATTCTGATTCTAATTCTAATTCTGATAACGACTCTGCGTCAATTTGAGATTGTGAAGCAAGAAAAACTGCCTTTTGGAAATTGGTATTAATTGCCAGAACTCGGCTCGGCTAAACACAGAACTTTAAAATCTCGTGGAGTGGGAAAAAAAAAAAGGTTTGATCGGTGGTTCAATCCCCGGCTCCACTAGTCCATGTCGATGTGTCCTTGAGCAAGACACTTAACCCTAATTGCTCACCGTTGCCGTGTATACGGGCTACTGTATAGCATGTAAGTCTCTTTGGATAAAAGTTAAATGTAATGTAAAGTAGTGTAATATTCTCTCTCCTGGTGATGAAGCACATACACCCTCTAAATATTGCATATATTACGTGATACGGTACTTTGAAACAAATTGCCTACTTGTAAACACTGTATATATGTACACCTAAGCAGTTGTGCGTTCAAAGTGTTGAGTAGTCGGTACCTCGTCTCACACCTTTTCCTCAAGGGCACTTCAGCCGCTTTCCTAAATTAAAAGAATAGCAGAAAGTCTCCCTCGCCACGCCGTTGCATTTCTAATTCATCACAGTGCGTTTGCTGCTGGGGGAGTGTTCATCGTTTAGGCTTCTTCTGCTTATCTGCCTCCAGGAACACTTTAATTATTACACCATGGATGCCGCCCTGGGCCACTTGGTCTTTTCCATGAAGTACGATGTCATTGGGGATCAAGAGCATCTGCGCTTGATGCTACGGTACAGTTCCTATTATTTTCATATCTGACCTGTTTTCTCTCCCAATTATGCTTTTTTTTTTACCCCCTTAAGCTCTTAATCACAGTCTCCCTGCTTTTGTTCTGTTAGTTACTCCTTTACTCTCTCTCTCTCTTCAGATATCCATGTAATGCAGGGATTTTTTTTTTTTGCCATTTGCTTATGGATCTACCAAACAGAACCACCACATATAGAGTATTTCACACATGAATTCACTGTTCCAGATGGATTAAGTTGGGGGGGATTGTGTTAAGTCAGGCAAAAAAGACGGAAGGAAGAAGAAGAGCATTCTCAATTGTCTTGAATTTTAAAATGTATTTTCCTGATTGACTGCTGACAGGAGGCGGGGCTAAGCTACAGCATCCAGGACCCTTTTGTTAAAGGATGTCAACTTCTGTGACATGCAGCTATCACACAATAATTAATAATGTATTGTTTTAAATAACAGAATTAATTCAGGTATTTGGAAATAATTATATGGTAACTCTTGCTGAGATATCCATTTTAAACATACTTGTAGTATGTTATGATCTGTTTATAGCATCGTAGAATTATAGTTATTACAACTTGTACATATCACCCCATCACCCAGTCACCCCATTACCCCATCAATCAGTTACCCCATCACCCAGTCACCCAGTCTAACTCAGACCCCCCCCCGCTCAGTGTAGTCCGAGGCACGTTCATATTCAAATCATCTGTAAGACATGACGAGTCATAATCTATTTTCTTTATTTTGCCGTTAAAGCTCTATAAACTATAAAATAATGATATTCCTCAGAACACAGAAGGATTACAGGTTGTTAGGACTTGTAAAACTATGGTTGTTCACTAAGCCCCACTCCCCTACTGCTTACAATTATAACTGAGCCAGATTAACCAGTAAAAGTCCTATATATACATTCATATATATAATTATATTTTTTAAATGGCACCTTGATTGCAAGCAAATGTCAGCTCCATCAGTTGAAAATGTTGTTTTTTCAGCTTTTAAAAGGAGAAACTAAAGAGGTTTTTGAATATGCACTTGACAGCTACAATGATAATGTGCTTATTCAAGGCAAACAGACACAGCAGAATATTGAAAAATAAAGACTTTCACTTTGAAGAGTTAGTGTAAGAATGATAAGGAAAAGCACAAGATCTGTTATTGGCTCCAAGCTAACCCCGTTTGACTTCTTGCCTCACTTCTTTGTTCCTGTTTTTAATCGTTATATTTTGAATTTTACATAATTACATTGGCTGGAGCTACTGGTGTGTAAACCTCTCAGAATACAAAAGAGAGCCTACAAAGTGGATGTGCTTGTTGTGAATGGAGATTATTTCCCCTTATATATTGTATATATATTCAATTATTATATCCCCTCAGAGGTAACCCTTAGACTAGTAAGCTGGACATGCCTTGTGCTTCCTTCTAGGCCAGATCCATCCACGTGTCTGCATTTCTATTATTCATTCCCTCCTGCGGTGCTGCCCCAGGGGGGCTGTGGTCCCTGTGGTGTAGTCCGGGCCTCTGTGGCCCAGTTAAGTCCGCATGGTGGACACATATGGGTGTAGCATGCTAAGTTATGCTAACACAAGTAATTTCAGGTCAGCATTGACATTCATATGATTGATGTTCAATCAACCAAATGTTTGTTGCATGCGCTCCCATCCATGTTACCTGCTTGTCACATGGTCATGGGTCCAGTCTGCCAAACAGGAAGTGAGCAGCCCATTGTACCATGTTGAGTAGAGTACAAAGAGAATAATGTTTTTGAAATACCCCAAACAACATATAGTGTTAATATTTATATCATAGGACAATTAGAATAATGATTAGACTGTTTTTTGTTGTTGTTTCTACATATAATTGTCGTGTGATTGTCTTAATTGATTGTGCGATAACTTTAACTCTTCAAAAGCAAAAGAGTAGAAGCTCTCGAAGGGGAGTTGGTTGTCGGAGTTGAAGTTGAGTCAGTTAGCTGCAGAACAGCTGGAGGCTCGAAGCTAGCTGCACAGTCCACATGGGCTAAGCTGAACTTTTCCTTAATTAGAGCCGTCTGCTGCACTTCACACATCTCTGGAATGCTCTTCCTGAAACTCAGGATTGCTCCCAGACTCCGTAGTTTTACAAAACTTCTTAAAACTCACTTTTTAAATAATGAAAAAAAGGTGTTTTCCTGCAATGTTATGTGTTTTTATGCAGATGTTTTTGTTTGTATCTGGCTTTTTGGGTCCAGAAAAGTACTTTACATGTAATGCATTTCCTATTTTAAGTATGTATTATTTTTCAGAGTAATTTTAAAGCAAATATAAGGAAAGGTCCCCTTTGAATTGGCAGTTCATGTGAATGCTAAACATCAAAGAAAGGAGGGATTGTTTGATCAGTGAGCGTTTTGACTTAAAACTTAAAACTTAAAACTGTTTTGTCTTTCAGCACAAAGCTAAAAACTTACCATGATGTCATCCCCATTTCTTGCCTTACCGAGTTCCCCAATGTGGTGCAAATGGCCAAGGTAGGCTGTTCTTACCGCATATATATATAGTATATATAGTAAAAAAAAAAAAGAAGCAGAACCATTTATTGCCATGTTTGTTTTCACATTCAATGAATTAACATTTAACAGTAAACAGAGTGCAATAAATGGGAATGAATTAATGAAAATGTACATATTTAAATGAGAAAAACATGAATGTTTTTTTTCGCCGACAGCTTGTCTGTGAAGAGGTAAACGTGGACAGGTTTTATCCGGTCCTCTACCCAAAGGTAGGCACTGATCCTCCTTTCCACATAAAAACCCATCACGCCATCCATCAACGTCACTGACTTCTGTTCTCCTTCAAGGCTTCCAGGCTCATTGTCACCTTTGACGAGCACGTGATCAGCAACAACTTCAAGTTCGGGGTTATTTACCAGAAGTTCGGCCAGGTGAGCTGCACAACGCCACTGCTGACCTGAGAAGTCATGTGTCAATCATCCTGATAAATGTCCTCTGTTTCCATCCAATCAGACGTCAGAGGAGGAGCTGTTCGGCAACATGGAGGAGAGCCCGTCCTTTGTCGAGTTCTTGGAGTTTCTGGGCCACAAGATCGAGCTGCATGACTTCAGAGGGTTTGGACACTTCTCCGTTCCCGTTTTCTTTCCGTTTTCCTCGGCAGCAGATTGAAGTGATTTCACTTCTCAGCGTAGCGCTCCGCTTCACGTCGGTCAGAAGCTATTGATCAGCGTTTTGGCTTTAAATGAATCCCCGAAAAAGGCAATTTAGAACGTCCTGATATTTGCAGTGTTCCCGGCGTTGTGATTGAGTGGGCACAGGAAGTGCCCCTTGGCATTTCCTCCGGGATGGATGAGCGTGGAAGGGCCGGGTCCTCGGAGAGGACGCACTTATGTTCCACTTGTCCGCCGCTTTGTTTGTCTCTTCTCCGCCTTCCTTTCAATCCTCCTCACCTTAACTTCTCATTTTCTCTTCTTTGTTTCATGCTCCCCTCCCCCTCTTTTTCTTCTCCAGGTTTCGGGGCGGGCTGGATGTCACTCACGGGCAAACGGGGACAGAATCCTACTACACAAGTTTCCATAATATGGAGATTATGTTCCACGTGTCCACCAAGCTTCCTTACACGGAGGGAGACTCACAGCAGGTATAGTAACAGTGACGATGTATTATTGGGGTAATTAATTTGTCCTTCGCTAACTGATTTGAAAAGGGCGATCCTTGTGACTCCCAGCTAATAGGGCTGGAAAATCAATATTTTGGTCTTTTAAGTGAGCAAGAAGAATTATTTGAATCTGCAACAGCTTCATTATTGGTTAAGGGAACAGTTTTTAAGATTTTTTGGAGGTTGAGATCACTCTCATGTCTGCACGGTCAATATGAAGCTATTAGCAGCTCCATTTAAACAGGAAATAAACAAGATAACATGCTAGCAGCACCTTAACTCACCAACTAGCATGTTATCTTGTTTATTTAACTTGTAGTAAAAGCAGCATGCATTTTTTTTTCCGTTAAGATTAAATACACATGATACAACATGCTAATTAGTGAGCTTTAGAGATGTTGTTAGGCAGATTGTGTGACCTTTGGACCGAGCTGTTTTTTGTGCTAAGCTAAGCTATCTGGCTACTGACTGTGAGAGTGTTACTGTGGGCAAAATTATCTTTCTATACCCTAACAAAGAAGCATGAATATCTAAAAAAAATTGTAAATTATACTTATTTACTTATAACTTATATAACATTTTACTAATGCGGTACTTTTCCTAAGCAAACAACTTATCTTTTTTTTTTTTTTGCGGGTTTTATGTCCTTCCTTGAGAAATATCTTTTTTTGACTTCCCATTTCCTCAAACGTGGCTGTGGTCTCTTCTGGTTTGTGGCTGAAGACTTTCATCTGTGTGATGAAATGTTGCAGGAAGCCGCATCGAAACCATCTTTTCGATGCCACAAGTGGTTTCAACTTTGTTTCCACAGTAACCCTGCACAGACCGTCCATGCAGAGGTCATAAACAAACACCCACGTGGGATGATTCATGAGGGAAGCTCAAGCTAAGGAGGCAAAGTGCAATCATAATGGTATTATTTCAGAAGGGAGAAAGGGCAGAATTAATGTGTCCAGATCCGATTGAACCCGATCTGAGCACTAGCAGATGTCGAGCGTCTCAATCCGGCCCCGCGCCCGCTGAGTTTTTTTTTTTTTAAGTGCTAATAAGCTCAGGGATGGTGCAGCAGCAACATGGCCGCCCTGCATCTGCAGCCACATGCGTCCTGTTTCCCTCTCAGCCGGCAAGGATAACAACTACATCTGTAATTGTGTCAGAAAATATGGTTATTTTCTCCACAAAGGACTTTCTTCTCATTTCCATCTATCAAATTGGGATCTACAATTTTTTTTTTTTCTCAACTGTGTGTTATTTTGAAGCAGATGTCTCGCAATTAGACGGCGGATACAAATCTTTTTTTGTAATGAAGGAACACAGTCTGACACATTTTCATCTTTGATTCATGGAGTTTGAGGTGTTGGATTCAGTTTGAACTATTTAAATCATTTCCCCACATATTTCATAGCATGACGAGCATATTCTTAAAAAAAAAAAAAAAAACTGAAACAGATGGTTTATTGTTCTCATGTCTGCAAACGGGCATATGCTGTAAAGCAATCAGGCTGCTAACTGGAGAGGAATCATCTGTAAATCCAAGAGTAAATGTTTGCTGCGTTAAACTGTGCACACAGTTTGGTCCAGTCTTGAGACCGGGCGGTGAACAGCTGTGAAGTGGCGCTGTTTAAATGTCTGCTCTTTAGTGTTGTTAAACAGCCCGGTGAGTGATGGAGGGCAATCAGCTCATGCCGCTGCAGGTGTGCCAGTGTTTACTGAGGAGGACCACGGGAGTCTGCACCGGATGAGCATTTCTGTTTATCACTGACTCATAAAACCCTGAGATATCTTCCGACATCTCAGGATACTTGCAAATTCAGGATACCTGCAAATTCGAACAGGATACTTGCAAATTCCTAATCACACATATTTTGTCGTATTTTTTTTTTATTTGATGAATTTTCACATGCCATATCTGCTGTGATATTTATGGGAACATCTTAGTTCTCTAAATACGAGCTCCTATAGCAAAAGACTATGAGGAGACCAGCAGAGGAAGGGAGGTGTCCTTAGTGCTTGGCAACAAAAGTCTTTTTTAAAAGCATTGCTTTGATACAAATGTAAAACTTGGGCACAGTCACTCCGTCCTCCAAGTGCACAAGTGTCCTTTTGGCAAAAAAAACGACACTTGGCAACATTTCGGCAACATTTTGGCAACAAAATGTAGCTATTCAGCGGTGACGATTCGGGTTCGGGGACAGTCAGCCATCTGCAGAATCATAATTCATTTTTGTTTGACTTTGCAGTGCCTCCCCTGGTTTTTCCCGATTCATTCATTTCCTCATCATCAACAGCTTTTTCAATGCTTCACCCTAAAATGGTCTGCTCTTGTCATAGTGATACAGATTTACTCTATTTGTCTGGCAACCTTCATACAAGAAATGCAGCACAACATGCTTTACACTGCAGGAAGATAGACATGGAATGAAAGAATTATGTGTTTTATCGTGCACAATTAATATTCGGTACCTTAGGTGTCTGAATAGGTCTCAATTTCACAGAAACAAGCATTTTTTTTATCCATCTCAAAATGTAAAGGGACTTGTAACAATATCCAAATATAAGCACACGATACAGAAGGGGATCTGGTGTTACTGTAACAGTTCACAAAAATTAATAAACTTTATTTCTAATTGTCTGTTAGTAGTGTAAGTTTTCTGATCGTTTTTAGAATACAGCATCATACATTTCATGCATGCATGAGTTATGCTATTTAATGTGCATTTATTTAAGTTTTGGAAGAAGTTATTCAGATAAAGCTAATAATAATAGTAGTGGCTGTAATAGCTGTTATATAAGAAATACAAGATACAATAATATCAATGATATGAGTAATTTCGGTATAAAACCAGGTTCAATCTTTCAGTGCGACTCCTGGAAGGGGATTCGGTGTCAGGCGTGTGCGTTTGAGATGCTCCAACTGCTCATTTCAGATGTTTCCGCCGTTGTTAGTTGTTGTTTTTTTTTCCTGTGCCGTCCAGCTGCAGAGGAAGAGGCACATAGGCAACGACATCGTGGCCATCGTGTTCCAGGAGGAGAACACGCCCTTCGTGCCGGACATGATCCAGTCCAACTTCCTGCACGCGTACGTGGTGGTGCAGGTGGAGAACGCCTGTACGGACGACGTCACCTACAAGGTGGGGTCCAGAAACTTTGATTGACAGTGAAAAACACTTTTCTCATTCATGATTCGGGTGTCACTCACCTGCCTTCCCCCCCTCCAGGTGTCCGTGACGGCGCGGGACGACGTACCTTTCTTTGGGCCCGCTCTGCCCGACCCGGCCATCTTCAAAAAGGTCAGCAGTCGCTCAGACCCGGTTCCCCCTTTTCCAAGCAGACGTGATGAACCTTCCTTCTCTGTATCTACCGTCCTCAGGGCCACGAGTTCCGCGAGTTCCTCTTCACGAAGCTCATCAACGCAGAGTACGCGTGCTACAAGGCCGAGAAGTTTGGCAAGCTCGAGGTGACAAGAGCGTTGCAATGCAAATTGAATTATAGAAGTGTGAAGTGTGAAGTGTGAAGTGTGAAGTGTGTGTGTGTGTGAAGTGTGTGTGTGTGTGTGTGTGTGTGTGTGTGTGTGTGTGTGTGTGTGTGTGTGTGTGTGTGTGTGTGTGTGTGTGTGTGGGCATTTGTGCATGGGTGAGCATGGGTGTGTGCATCCTGTTGATTGTATTGTTGATAAGAAGAAGCGCAGCCGCAATGCGAATGAGCTCGAGTGCTGATGTCTAAGATAAGATAAGATAAGATAAAATATTTCTTTATTATTCCCTCAGGGGGGAAATTGCAGGATTACAGCAGGTGCACACAAGAGACACATAGTAATAAAGAAATCATGTAGTATAAATAAACAGTAAGCAGTAGTAAAAAAAAGCAGTAAGAAGAATACAATAGCAATATTCAATATACCGACGGAATAAAGTATATACAAGGTATTTCAATTGCACCAGTTGAACATGATTATTTTTTATTTATTGGTTTATTTGATAAGGGACAGTGCACATTAATAAAATCATTGCTGTAAATATGCCAGTTAGCCAAAAAGGCTATTTTTCATCTGTAGTCCCAAGTGGCAGATGTTACAAAATAAACCTAATAACATAAAATAAAAAATAATAAATTTAAAAGGTTAAACAGATGAAAAAAAGGGAAGTCATACATAGTCAAGTACAAACAAGACATGCAACACAGAGGCTCTCAAAGACAACACACACAAAGCAAATAAAATGAGGGATGGCTATGTTAAAATAGAAACAAATAAAACAAAAAGAACAGAGGATGCAGAGTATGCGAAATACATAAATCTATCAGACACAGCTAAACAACAAAAAAGACATAAAGTGGCTAAAGTGTTATTTGAGTGTTTAACATCCTGTTGTGGCGCCGCCATATCATTCCCATCACTGTCCCCCCTGTATCACTTAACTATGAAACGAAGCGGTAACTGTGTCGTTGTCAGGAGCGCACTCGCTCAGCCCTGCTGGAGACTCTGTACGAGGAGGTGCACATCAACAGCCAGTCCATGATGGGTCTGGGCGGAGACGAAGACAAGCTGGAGAACGGGGCCGGCGGAGGGGGAGGCGGCTTCTTCGAATCCTTCAAGGTACAGCCCCGTCGTGTCCCCGTTTAATCTGCAGCTCCCCCATGCATGACGGAGAACGGTTACGGCGGCGGAAACTTTGAGGATGCTATTTTCTTTTTTCTTCTTCTGTCGCTTGGCTGGGATTCTGGGTATTCACACATGAGAACACAGAGCGTAGAACATTCGCAGTATCTCAAAGGGCCAGTCCTCTGTGGCATTCGATTTCCTCACTTGGCTGCGACTGCTGAACTCGGTGTGTTTTCACTCGATGGTGTGATTTTTGTTGTTGGGGTGGACCGCGCCCCCACCCCCGCGTTTGAAAAGGCACTTCCTCTGACTGAGTGCTCCATCAATGGCCATTAGGGTGGCGGAGCGCAGCCCGGCCGCCGAGGCTCGGCGGGTGGAGCTGTGATTGTGCGTTTGCCTGATGAACTATTTAATGACAGCTCATTAGGGAGCTGATGATGCAGTTTGCATGTCTCCCCATGGGCAGCGCTCCCACTTCCTCTTGTCTCCGTGACACCAACTGGTTCTCTGCCATCTTTTTCTGTATTTCCAATTCAGAAAAAAGAAATATATATATATCCACCTTTGTCTCAGCCTGTGTCTTGAGATCTGTTTATTCTCCACACAAGCATACACAACCTCCGTATAAATACACGCCTCCCCACAAAATCTGGTCTCTGATTTTCCCTTCTGTCTGTCAAGAGCCACCTTGCTGCCTCTCTCTTTCTCCCTCAAACCTCCACGAATTACATCTGCAAATTGTTCCCACCCCATCTCCCCCTCGCTGCCTCCGTCTAACTGTGTTTCATCTTCCCCTCCCATGGCACAAACCTCCACAACATACTTTAGATAAGAGATGCGTGGCCTCCACTCTCCCTGACCTCCCGTGAACCTCCTTCACGCAGCCTCTCCCTCCTGCCTGTTGACCTGCACTGCCCCTAAGTGTTCAAAAATAGTCCTGCATACACACAATGAGTTCATGTGCACACACACAAACACACACACACACACACACACACACATGTCTATATGCACACATTTGTGCCCTCGGAGATGCAACACTTTTATTCCAAAATATTCACACATATTAGCACTTTGACTATATAGAAATAATGGGCCAATTGGAGCAAAGCTATTATAACAAGTTTTCAGAACTTTGGACATTGCTTGAAACACAGTTGGATATTTAATATAATTATGATTCATATTATTAAGTATTTTGTGATCTTTTTTCCAGCTTACAAATCGTAGCTTTCTGCAAACCACGGTTTCAAACATGGTCAGAGCAGCTGGTGCGGTGTTTCAAGCGTCCTTCATTAAAAGTTACTTAAAATAACGAGTATTTCTAGAGAGAGTCCTCTGAAGGCAGATGGGAGTCGTGGTGGATGGTTCAAATAAACACAGGACTTTCACCCAGGAGACCGCTGTTTGTGTCCTGTGTGAAACCAAAAGTTAAGCTTGAATTTATATGTAACGTAAGAAAATCCACTCATTTAAAGTTTTTCTAACCGTAACCAAGTAGTTTTGATGCCTAAACTTAACCAATCGTTTATCAGTATTTTTAAAGTATTTTTAGCTCCAAAAACCTCCACATTATATCTCTTATTCTATCTAATCTTGTGGTTTGCAGAAATGTACGAAATGTAACTGCCGCAGCTAAATGTTGATTTTATTAACTAAACCGTAATGTTTTTTTTCTTCTTCTATTGTGACATTTTAAAACGTCTTCTGTGAAAAAGGCCCATCACCAGATTTTTTTTAGAATATCTAATAGAAATGATAGATGCACTCCAATCTGTGTATTAGAAAAAAGTATTTACTAACATGTACATGTTGGTCAACCTTCAAAATGGACTTAATTTGGATTAATGTAATTTACACTGCGTGTAGCGTCCCACACGCGTTGCTGTTTCATGCTTTGGAAACCCGGTCGGCGGATCCACTGACGGTATCTCCTCGTTTCTCTCTGTAGCGGGTCATCCGCAGCAGAAGCCAGTCAATGGACGCCGTGGGCCTCAGTAACAAGAAGTCACACACAGTCTCCACTAGTCACAGCGGCAGCTTTACCCACAATGCCGCAGAGAGCCCCAAAACCCCAGGGATTGTAAGTAGCCCATTTTGGTTCACACGATGCCCAACGCACACATTTCAAAGATATATTTCACCTCTTGCGCAGGATTAAAAACAGACTGCTCTAACCACTGTTCCTTCTTATACGCAGCACTTTAGCAAATAACTCCTGTTGGCACGGTGTGCCGCTTTACTTTCATCAGTATGTCATCACCCAAGCACTTGCTTTCATTCCTGACATTTCTAATTCACTCACTTTCCATTAAAGCGGCTTACTTTGTGTTCCCATTAAAGCTGGGGTTGCTAATGTTGAGAAACTAGCAAGAGCACGCTAGGTTAGCCAACGGTAATAACAAAATGGCCCAACAGGAAAAAAACAGTCCAGTGTTGCCAACTTTCTTCCAGCGAAAGTTGCCAAGTCAGTGACAGCCCGTCCCATCGGGCCTCCCTCCAAAACCTCTCCCCCTAAATTGCCATAATGAGCGTCAACAACAAGCATTGCTATTGTTAGCATCCGCAGCTGTCAAGCTAGCAGCTTATGGAAACCTCCGCTGACAAGCAATGAGTGTGAATGAAATGATTGGACCTGCTTATTACGGTCCACATATTCATTTGTTCCTTTTTTATTTATTTGATCAGAACATTTCATTTAGTGATTTGAACTATATGTTAACGTTTTTGTAAGATTACCAACCCTAGCTTCTGTTTTCTTGTTTTTTTTTTAGAACAAAAAATGAACAACATCATTCATTTTCTCCATTTTTTTAATCATCCTCACTTGTTGAGAGGCTCTGCACCACCACATGGAGGGACAGTTCAGATACCTCGGATGTCGTTAGTAGCCGTCAATGTGAGGCGCGAGATTGTTTGTGAGCCCCAGTCTCTACCCTGAGTCATGAAGTGACTACCCAGACTCCCTCCCTCTGTCATGTGCTCGTGTCTTTTCCTTCCTGTAAACGTTACGCAGCCTTGTTGTATGATGTGCATGTCATGTCGCAAGCTACAAATGGAGGGAGCACGCCGTCCTGATTATGTCTGATTCAGGGACCGCCGGTTAATTCTGTTTTGTTTCTTTTGACCTTCACCGCAGTTTGGGATTCGGTTGCTGACAGCGTTTTGAATTGGGAATAAAATGGACTCCATTTCTGAAAGGACTCGTAAAAAAAAAAAGAAAGCTAAAAGCCTTCCCTTTTGAATTCTGTCAGCACTTTATGCCCTTTTTTTCTCCTCCTCTCCTCCTATTTAAATGCTCCAACACAAGCTTGTCACCCTCAGGGCAGAAACCGCCGACATGTCTGCTACATCGGTGGCTCTCCATCTCCTGCTGTGTGCCGGGACCCCGGTCTGCTGTTGCTTCTCTATTTCCTCAGTATATTTTATGCCTTCCCTGTTAGGTTTAGCTTCAAGCTCTTTTTTATTTTAAGCTCTTGTGCACCTTGCTGTTAAAATGATTTGTGCTGTGCATGAGATCTCATGATGTGTTCTTTTCCTTTCCTTCCCCCTTACTTTTTCAACTCCTCTCTCTCTCTCTCTCTCTCTCTCTCTCTCTCTCTCTGTGCTTCCCTTTTCCTTGTCTGGCTCAGTCATTGCTTGTTCCAGGGAAAAGTCCCAGTAAATATGGACGCCGAGGCAGTGCCATAGGGATAGGAACAATAGAAGAGGTTCATGTATATTTCTCCCTTCTTGTTGACTAATATTGTCTCATAATGTATAATCATAAAGTGTGCAGTCAGTAGTTTGTGGTTTGAAATGGGCCTGTTTTAGTTTCAGTGGCTGTGAGAGGATTTCAAACATTGACATTCATATGGATTTAGTTGTGGGTTTAATTTAATTCATTCATTTATGAATTCATTCTTCTTTTATTCATGCATCACAGTATGGCTGAAAGGGAATTAATCCGCCGCGGATCAAGGGATGTTATAGCTCACGTATCTAATAAATTGTACCTGTAAAGTACATTTTTACAGGTAGATGATTTGTCAGATTATTCCCTCGCAGCTGATTAATGTATTCATCCGGGTGCTTCGTGCACGAATTCCTTCACTTCACTAAACTCTGACAAGAGAAAAGTAAGAAATAAAAAAAAGAAAATTATAACCAGACTCCCACTTGTGTTCACAGTTTCCCCCCAAAATGATGAATCACGCTGCATCTTGAATTAGAAGCATGTACCAGACATCTTGAAGTTTGAACAAATAAAGTTGACACTCTGACCCGAGTACTTCAAATAAAAGTCGTGCAGAAAACCCACCGGATGTTTGTCAGGACTCTTTATGAGAGAATATGCATCAATAATTTACATCCTGCCAGAAGCCCTGAGTATCATTGCCTATCAAGTCCTCACAGGATTTATTAAGCCATCAGTTCATAATTTAGTTTTGCAGCATATTGCTTCACTTCAGAAGCCTACTGGGTCATGCACTGCATATAATGTGGTTGTATGTGTGTGTCTGACTCTCTCTCTCTCTCTCTCTCTCTCTCTCTCTCTCTCTCTCTCTCTCTCTCTCTCTCTCTCTCAGTCGTTGATCATTCCTGGGAAAAGCCCGACCAGGAAAAAGTCGGGGCCCTTCAGCTCCCGTCGCAGCAGCGCCATCGGCATCGAGAACATCCAGGAGGTCCAAGAGAGGAGGTGAGAGGACGGAGTGGGTGGTGAGGAGAGGGTTGTGTTGCAACAGATGGAAGTCGGCCATTAGGAGAGACACTTCTGAAGATACCAGCTCTGGTTGGACGGCGGTTTTGATTCAAGAGGGTCGGCTTGTCACTGGTTTTCCTTATTTGTTGTGTTTCGGGTGCATATTGGGTCGCCCAGGATGGGTGCAGTGCATGTGTGCGTCAGCTGACGTGCACAGGTGTGTTAATGTTTGGACTAAACAGCTGACAGTGTCACATTTTCTGTTGTTAAACCAGAAACTTAAGTGGGAATACTGGGACAATACCATCCATATGCTAAATCATGTTTAAACCTGCATCAAGCTCAGCTGCTGCTAAATTAATAAAGAAAAATAATAATAATTAACAAAACACACAAGCTCACGTACATAAAACCAAATATGAGCTTGGAGAACCTCATTTCATGCAATATTTGTGATGCAGCGTTTGATCAGTGAGTAAAGAGAGCATTTTATATGATGCCATGTCTACATGTGAACATACTTATGATGATTAATATTTATGAATATAACTATAATTATATTATCTTGCACAGCCTCTGGAGTTTCACAAAGTTGCGAGATCACGCAATAATGGTGGGATCACACATCCCCACAGTAATTGTTTGTGTCTGATTGGCACGGACCAATCAGAGTCCTGGTGTGTGTGTGTGTGTGTGTGTGTGTGTGTGTGTGTGTGTGTGTGTGTGTGTGTGTGTGTGTGTGTGTGTGTGTGTGTGTGTGTGTGTGTGTGTGTGTGTGTGTGTGTGTGTGTGTGTGTGTGTGTGTGTGTGTGTGTGTGACTTCACACAGAGAGGCGACTGTTCGTTCCTAACAACAATGGCTGCTCCTAAATAGGTCAGCGTAAATAATGCAATAGCATCAGTTATATCAAAGTGTTTCCTCACTGAGAACAGCAGCAAAGGCTTTTCTCAATGGAAAAGATGTTTTCGGTCTAGTCCCGACTGGCTTTGACAACAGTTTGATTGACAGATGGTTCATCCAATCACATTCTTGTCTTCTTCTTTTTTTTAAAGTGCCTGCCCTTTTACAAACATTTTCTAATGGCAGCTTCTCAGATGGTTCTGTGTTAAAACCACCAAAGGCCAGGTCATTAATTATGCAGCGCTATGAGCACATTATTATTATTATTATATTATGATTATAAGTGTGTGTATGTTATAGACATGGGCCTCATAGAAAGTGCTAGCAAAACATCAACCATAGGTAAAAAGCAGTGTGTGACAGTTCCTCTTCTCCAGATCTTACAACACATGTTCAGATCAATGTGTTATAATATGTGTCACCATATGAATAAGTATTTTCATTCTCCATTCCTGTCCTGCAGCCGAGAGGTGTCCCCCAGCACCATGAGGTCATTGGAGGGAACCCACTTTTCGCTGGACAACAAATCAGACAACTCGTCCAATCACAGTTCGCCAGAATTCCCTGCTACCAAGAACAGGTGACTCTTATGTAGAATAATTATATAGTATAGTTTATTATATTCACACACACAAGTTATTTGTTATGATTCATCCCTTGGGTGTGTGAATAGGGAATACATTTGTAAAAAAATAAATAAATGCATGGACGATCACCCACGTAACTGTTATGCATGTGTCTGTTTTTTTACATGCTACATGTTTAAATCTGAGAAAAGTATATTCATGCACAGACTAAAACTAATACGAGACAATACATCTTCTAGAAATGGTTATCGTATTTGCACGATAGAGCTTGAATTTTCTTTTACTGCGTTTTTTTAAAGGCTGCACTTGAACCCATTTGTTTAATGTCAAAAATATTGTAATATATAGTACATTTCGGTAAGTCATGCCCTAGATAGAGATAATTTAAGAGGGTTGCATCAATTACATAACAGCTTAAAAGATTACGCTACCTGGCACAGACGCCGCTAACACGCTGCTGCAACCCGGGGTGCTGTGAAATAAAGAGGATGGATTAATTGAGTTACGGAAGCAAATGTAAGAAGTACTGAAATAAAATAAAATAAAATTCAGCGGATGGAGAGCACAGCTGTCCGTGCGGCCCGAGTGACCCAGGCGTGTAGTTTGGCGATGTGTTGCAGGGCGCCGTCCATCCCCGAGGCTCAGGACCTTTCCCGCTCGTCCTCCAACGCCAGCAGCTTTGCCAGCGTCGTGGAGGACCACGAGGCCGAGGAGGAGTACGACACCGGGCTGGTGGGTGGAGACACGGCGCACAATCATGACATCACGTGACATTTAGCTGAGGCTTTTATCTAAAGAGACTTACATGATATACAGTAGACCGTAGACACAGCAACGGTGAACAATTAGGGTTAAGTGTCTTGCTCAAGGACACATTGACATGGACTGGCTGAGCCGGGGATCGAACCACCAATCCTCTGATTGAAAGAAAGACCTGCTAACCACTGATCCACAGTCGCCCCATGACAGTGCATGCATGCATGTCGCATCCCCAGAACCACACAACAGGCAGCTCCTCACAGCTGATGACATATTTATTATTCGTCTACTTTTCACTGTGGGGGGAGGAGGAGGGATGAGAGGGGGGGGGGGGGGGGGAATTCTGTTGGATGTGAGTTTTGATTAATTTCACTATATTCCAAAAATGACAGGTGTCAAAAATCTATTGCATAGTAATTAATCCATTTCGTTCACTTGCAGCATTTTGCATCTGAAAAGGAGGAGAAGAAAAGAAAAGGGAGAAATGCAAACACTAGATCTGTGGTTATGAAAACGCTGTCTACTTGTCCTTGTTGTATATTGTTGGTTTAAAAAAGGGGGATTTTAACTTCCTTTTTCCCCTCCACACAGGAAAGTGCGTCTTGTGGGACGCCACTCAAGGGAGAGTCGTTCGTGTACAGCTCTGCTGCAGACGACAGTGCGGGCGGTTCCAGTCAGGGAGGTTTTTCTGGTGAGTTTGGGAGAAAAGAGGTCGCGTTGCTGGGTCGGTCGAAGCCCGAGGGCGTGAAAAACAGGCAGCGAAGGTCGACTGTTTCATTTATCTATCTGGGGGAAATCTAGATGGGCCGGATGTAAGAATAACCCCGTCTGCTTAACGAGCAATCAATCTGGACGCACCCTGGAGTGATAAACTTCTCCTCACGCATTAAAACAAAGAATAGTGGGAAGAATTACTAACACTATTCAGATAAAGCAAGCAGAGATAGATCATCTAAACCACAGTAAAGTATCCAAACCAGTTTTCTTGAATTATGCAGTAAATGAGGGGCCTTTAATATTATGTTATGAGGAATTATACTGTGATAAATGGTTTTGTTTTCATTTTACCAGATAGTGCTTAGTTCAGAATCAGAATCAGAATTAGAATCAGAATTAGAATCAGAATTAAAATCAGAATTAGAAACAGAATCAGAATCAGAATTAGAATTAGAATCAGAATCAAAATCAGAATCAGAATTAGAAACAGAATCAGAATTAGAATCAGAATCAAAATCAGAATTAAAATCAGAATTAGAATCAGAATTAGAATCAGAATTAAAATCAGAATTAGAAACAGAATCAGAATCAGAATTAGAATTAGAATCAGAATCAAAATCAGAATCAGAATTAGAAACAGAATCAGAATTAGAATCAGAATCAAAATCAGAATTAAAATCAGAATTAGAATCAGAATTAGAATCAAAATCAGAATTAGAATTATAATCAGAATCAGCTTTATTGGCCATGTGTGTTTACACTCACATGGAATTTGACTCCGGTTACATGTAGCTCTCGTTGTACATACATATATATATATATATATATATATATATATATATATATATATATATATATATATATATATATATATACACACATTTACAATAAGCAAGATAAATATAAAAAAAGACATTAAATAAAGACATTAGGTTATCCTGGTGCATCTGTGAACTAAGGTGTATAGTAACGTGCCCGTAATAATCCAGGAGCATTGTGAAGAATTTGTGTTATTCTCCTTTCAAACATTTATCTCAAAAAACTACTATCTAAAGAAACTTACAAACTAAATACCACAAAAGTACATTAGTTCAAACTTATATGATTCCCTCTCAACGTCTGTCACGCGGCACGTTTATTTTTTTCCCCCCTCACGTCGCTGATGACTCGCTCTGAAACATTCATCTTCAGCGTGCCGGGATACCCTTCTGAGGCCGGAACAGCTGGCAGCATTGTGAGCTTGAGTTTATTAACCGTGACAGCCGCGCATCTGTCGCCTCCTCTGCAGAGGCGCCTCGCGCTCAGCAGCAGCCGGACGGCGGGAAGACGCCGGAGCCCAGAGGGACGGACGGCCGGCCCAAGACGGAGCGGCCCTCGCAGGAGCACAGGTTCCCCCCGGTGAGGCCAAGCGCCCGTCACCAGGCATTAGGTGACACTCGGGGGGCTTGACGCCGGGTTTTAGACCCTGGGGAGAAGGTTTCCCATCATCGATTGGTCCTTCATTGAGTAGGAAGGCTTCAATACTTGTGATATCTGAAGAGGTCACCTTGCAGTCTGGGTGCTCGTGATAGAGTTTAACTATTTGATCGATTCACTTGTGGTGATGTTTTATCTCTGATGAGATATATCAGAATCAGAACCATTTATTGCCATATTTGTTTTCACATTCAAGGAATTTGTCACTTGTGGTGATGTTTTATCTGGAGATCTTCTGATGAGATATTTTAGTCTGGACCAGAGTGGATGAACACTACGTTTCCCTATTGAAAATTATATTTATGCCGCGGAAAAGACAAACCCATCTGCATCACTGTTTTAACATTCAGTAGCTATAACTACATGTGATGCTCATTCTACATAAACTCTAAAAACGAAATAAAAAAAGACATTAAATTAAAAGAAAAATTTGTTTTTTCCTTTCATATTTTTGTCATACACAGCTATGCAACTGTATGCATGTTATATATTGTATACGAGTCTCTATTTAAGCAATAAGGTACGAGAGGCAGTACAGTATTGTACAATAATGCACTGGTCAGCGGTGTTTAGGCCCGACGCGCAGCGGTTACACCCCGTGACTCACTCTCCACCAATCAGAATGCTAGATTTCATCTACCCGTATTATAATTTAAAATATGGCAAGACGAACCGATGCACCGGTGCCCGTCATCGGCGCCGCACGCCACCAAACGATGTTGTCGTTGACATTAACTGTGCCATCTTCTCTCCACGTCTGCAGAACTGTTAGCCACACTCCTCTGATCACTGCATCGACATCCATTCTCAGGTTAGACGTGATGTCATAATATAACATAACCCTGTTCATGACTGCACATGCCTCTAAAGACTTATGTTCCTCATTTACCTGATTCTCTTTTTATTTGTCCGTCCCACGTCGTCTCCTTTCGTCCCAGCACTCCCAGAAGAGGCATCTTTCGCCTGGAAAAAGGAAACGAGCCACGGGCATGTGAACTCCACCGCCGGCGCAGGGGGCGAGCGGAGTTAAGACGACTAAATCTAGAGACTGACCCGATCTCCCTTTGTGTGTGTTTGGGCGTTGGATCCGCTGACAAAGCACCCAGCTCCGTGGATATTTGTCCCGACCTACCGCCCTCGACCCAGCTGCGACGTGGGCACCTTGAACGCTCAAGGCAAAAAAGGAACAGAGACCCCCCCCCAGCCCCCCCCATGCAGAGTCCCCCCACTGACTGTCATCCGTCAGCTGGCTTGACAGAGTAAAGATTTATAGTCAAATGTTGTGTGTCCTGTTTAAAATGGTCAGGATTTGAACTTTGGGAGGGGGGGAATCAAGAGACAGGAAAGTTGCACTCGAGAGAAATATGTTTTTCTTTTTATTGTTTTTTTTATGTCAACCTCACATCCCACTGTGATATTGTACATGGGTTTTGACTTTGATGTACCGGGTGTGTGTGTGTGTGTGCTTGACCTTCTCGTGTTTTACTGACGATCTATTCTTCTTGTTCTGAGTATTCTGCGGTGGATATTTGTCGTGTTTGACGACGGCTTCGATAAACCCGTCATGTTTTTGACGGAGGGCACTACTTCTGTGACGCTGTTGTTGGTGGCTTTTAAATCGCATCGGTCCTTCTTTCCTCTTTATGGGTGAAATATACCACAGAAAATGCATCTGCAATTTATTTATTTTTTTAATAGAATTTCTGAAGAATTCAATCCACAGCAAGAACAAATATTTTGAACATAACTTACTGATGCTTTATGATTAGAATAAAACAAAGTGTGATTCCTGTAGAGCCCCCCAACCAGCAACACGCATCCTCAATCCACGTTAAGACCTCCGTCTCCGAACACTGTTCGTCACACACCACTTGTTGATTTGTGTGTGTGTGTGTGCGTGTGTGCGTACACAACGGTACTGTGCATGGTGTAAATCTGCTTGCCAAAAACAAAAAAAACACGTCCTCTGTACACTGGTGTGTTGTCCCTGTGATTTGTGTTTTGTTAAAAAAAAAAAAAAAAAAAAAACGAGAGCCAAATGCCACAGTTTCCTACTTTATTTATAAAAGTGTATTATAGGTACGTGAACGAAGCACTACATTTTTCCAAAAATTATTTCGAAGAAAAAAAAAAATGCTGACCTGATTTGTTGCTGAATATGAATTACACTGTGACTCGTCTTGAAATTGCCTTTTTAATGATTGTGTGGCGTGAAGGAGCAGCTGGCTTGAATGTAAAACTAGGCCGACGTGTATTTATTCATACGACCACAGAAGAACCTGAATCTGAAACCTCGTCTTCAGTTAGTTTGCGATGAAGGAAACAACGGATACACAGAGTTTTATTTTCAGTAATAAGACTGAGATTTATTGCCAACACTGAATTAAAAAGACGACATTTACAGTTTGGGAAAGTACAAAAGGTTTTAAGACACTGGACCAAATGCAAAACGGCCTGTAAGCTGTTAATAGCTACAAATCACAACATTTAGCATCTGACGACACACAAATAAAAGAAAAAGATACATTGTTTGCTTATATTTCCACATATGTGTATTGCAGCCTTTCAAATGTATTTGATTTCTTTGGAAATGCTTGAGTAGTTGAAGTGCTCCCTCTTGTGGCTGTGTAGTGTTATAGCACACCTAACTGTGCTTGCTGTGCGCCGGCCGGTCCAGAAACATCCAGACGGGGAGCGAATCTTCTATGTGCTAGATTTTTTCAAAACGATTGTATTTCTGTTTTCTCGTCGACAGCGTGCTTAAAGCCCTCGTTCAAAACTTGTAAATATTGCTTTACATCCTTTTTTTTTTCGTAAATAAAGCCAACTAAAAAAAAAAGTTTAATAAAGATGAAGCTGCATAATGTATCAAACGTCTGGGGCGAATCTTTACTACACTGCTGGTTACTGTGCAAGACTGCAAGTATTTTTGCAAAATGAATGGATAGAAAGTCAAGAGTGGATTTTAGAGATCACATAAGTCAGGGATTTTCAACCAGTGTGCCATTAGAGATTAGAGTGTGCCGTGGGAAAATGTCCAATTTCACGTCCAAAAAAAATTATTATTTAGTTGCTGTAAATAGTTTTCCATTGTTGAGCGTCTGAGCCTGCAATATAGTGGCTGGACTAGTAATGAAATACTCTTCCATACCAGTGGGTAGCACAATAATTACCATATACGCTGTATTATGCTACAATGTAACCTTTTTAGTAGACTGATTATTTTGTTGTAGAATATGTGCCGCGCCTCAAAAAAAAAAAAAAAAAAAAGGTTGAAAAACACTGACATAAGGCACATAACCCCAACCAGAGGAAAGAAAACCAAGTCGAGGCGATATCGTTTTCCTAACCTAAGTTTGATATCGTTGAAAGCCTCAAGGACCCGTCTACACCCACTGAACCGTTGGTTCACATCTCCAGGTTCCACCACTTGAAGTCGAAGGCCGCCCGGCGGACGTTGGAGCCGCAGTGCACCTCGCCCTGCAGTTTGTGGTAGGAGGCGAAGTCGTTGACGAACGTGCAGCTGAGGCCCAGGCCCTCCATCAGGGAGCACATCTCCGCCTCCAGGGCGCAGCGCCCGTTCACCTTGGGCCCGAAGGGCTTGGGGATGCCCAGGTTTTTCCCCAAGACGATCATGTTCACCTGTAAAAACAGTGAACCGTGAGACTCGTGATTCGAGTGTTTTAACCCTCGAACACTAACGTTAAAAAATAGTCACAGAAACACTAACGTCGGGTGATTTTCAGGTGATAAAAAAATACTTCTCATCAGAATATGTTAAAATACACCTATACAAGGCAAATTGAAGTCTCTATTTTACTCTATAGAACTTCTCATAAAACTAAAAACAGGTGTCATGGGGGGACCCTGAAAAAAGGCTCAAAATCAGGTGAAAAATGAGGAAATCGTCAATAAAACCTGATTAAAAACATAAATAATGGAGCTATGAACTTGTTCTCTGGTCCACATGTTCCTGGGACATGTGAGCCTTGTCCTGTGAAGGAAAAGTCTCCTTCAATGGGAAAACCATCCGGAATGTTTTCACCCTCTATCACTAACGTAACACGTGAAGGTTGAAACAACCAGGGATTGGAGCAGAGAGACACGCCCACCTTCAATAAAGACACGCCCACCTCCAATAACGTCAGTGAGCAGCAGGAAGCTACACAAGGACCCACACAGCTCAGACAAAAGCAACACAATGAAAATAACGTAAACACAATCGCTGACGTTGGCGGGTTAATGAAGGTCTCAGTGAAGCAATGTGCCAGGACTCACCATGTCGGGGTAGAAAGCCAGCGCTCTGAACTCGGCCGTCTCCGTGTCCGGCATCAACTTGAAGAGGATGGGCAGGTCGATGATGTCATCTTCGTCCAGGCCCAGCTCTCGCTTCAGCACATCTCTGTTCCAGTCGATGCAGTTCTGGGAGAGAACACATCCGTGTTACATCCGACATGAGACGAGATATCGTCTCAGGTTTATGACGTCGTGACGTGACAGGTTTTAAAGGATACAGCACAGTAAAGTATTGTAATTTCCTGAACACAGCAGAATGTTTTATAATGTGTATCCACATTACTGGTGATTATTTATCAAAAATCTCACGGTGTAAATATTGCGTCAAAGCGCCAAAGATATCGCTGCAATATCGATATTGAGTTGTTTGGACTTGAAACTATCAACTGATGCGTTTACAGAGGTAATAAAGTAATTTTTCTCATTGACTTCTATACAATAGGACTTCATTTTGCAACCAGAGGCGTCGCCCCCTCATGGCCAATAGAAAGAATGCACGTTTCAGGAACTTCACGCATTGGCAACCCGGATGTTGCCGCCTGGTTACAGGACTCACCTGCACGTAATTATTTTCAGCTCGGAAGCCTTCATCCTCAAGTATCTCGTCCACCGTTACTTGTTCTTCCCCTTTCAGATCTTTGACAGAGTGTTAAGAAGGATATGATCACCAGGTGCATTGCCAAGATACGCATTGTATGCTGATGATGTTGTTAAAGGCCGGCCTACCCTCAAACAGTTTGGCTTCTCCGTGTCCATCGTTGTGTAAGCCTCTGAATAGTTTGTAGGCAGCGTCGGGGCTGGCCAGCAGCAGCCGGAAGCCCTGAACGCCGCAACACAAGAGACAAAGATGACACACCGTCTGTCTCATTGTCCGGAGAGCTTACACGATGCCACGACGGCTGCCTGTCTTCAAACGATTTGATGTTTCGGTTCAGCGGTTCGTACCTTTCTGTCGGGCGCAGGAACGAAAGACATGAACTCATCCACGTGGCCGACGTTGAGCCAGTCAGAGAACAAGGGGATGGGCTCCTGGACCTTCTGAGCCCACAGGAAGTCCTGCACTACTTTGGTCATGTTACGCCCTTTGGTTGCCCTTTAAAGAAAGAGAGAGACGAAAGACATGTTCACCAATCTTCGGCCAGGTGTTCGGCCCGTTTCCTGAGGATCGGTCACAAACTCACGTGGGGAAGGCCACTCCGATGATGATCCGGCCCAGAGGGTAGTGCTTCCCATTCACAGTGACGGGAGGACTGACCTCCAGGTTACCGAACGAGTCCAGGCTGCTCACGTCCTTCGTCTCGGCCATCCTCGTCACGTAGCCAAAGTTGGGTCCCTGAGGACGTGGAGGCGGTTAAAGGTCCGGTCCAGGATCGAGTTTCTGCTTTGAACTATGGTTTGTGTCCGAGATTGTCGCATTCAACAGCTCAACATCTCATAACGTGTGTTATATGTGTAAGATATCTCCTACTTTTTTTCCCAGTGTATGTCTGGAGGTATGTAAGTTGCATATTGAACCACAATTGGCTTCAAAAAGTAGTTGTGATGTCACAAAATCCTACACGCCTTAAATACTCTTCCCCTTCAGCAGTGTTTGGAGTGGAGAGGGTCTTGAAGATGAAATCACGCCAAAAACAATTGAAGAGACATGTGAGGCTCACCAGTAGCTGACTGTATGGGAAGTCCTTGAGTTTTCCGTCTCTTGGTGAATCCAGAACTACAGGGAACTGATGATGAGGGGAGTCAATATAGCCAAACTCCAGCTCATCCTGAAAAATTAATACAAATTATATATATATATATATATATATATATATATATATATATATATATATATATATATATATATATATATATATATATATATATATATATATATATATCATCGTGTTTTATTTTTTCCTTTTACATAGCTTCTGGTAAAGATGCAATATTACAACTGTGCAATATCCCCACATAACCTTCTTCCACCTCTCAAAATGTGCAATATTCACATATAACTCTCCCCTTTCCCCTCTTTCGACAATCCAGGAACAGCACTCAGGACTAGCCTGTTTATTACTGTTATTTAACATTTGCCCTCTTCTTTGTTGAGAACTTGTTTTTAAAACTGTATCTAAAAGTGTACATATTACCACCTGTATAGTGTTTTTATATATGTATTTGTATTATTATCGTGTTTTTATTTCCTAAACTGTTGACTCTGAGAGAGCCCTGCACAATAATTCCTTTTATTTCTCATGATGCGTTTGATGTGAAATCCACTGACATTGCCGCTGTTATTGCATTGTTTCTATCATGACTTGTTTTCGGCTCATCCTTTTTTCAAATAACCACATTTTGTCATAAAAGGTGTTCTTTTATGTTGTTTATGCGGCACATTTGGTTTTCGTACCTGCATCCAACGATCGCCTCTGTTCATATACTCGTAGCAGATAGTTAGCTTGCACCCGCTCTTTGCAGCGAGGCTCTTCATGCTTTTTAGGAAGGGGGTGTTATCAGACGTGCTGAAAATGGGACGACAGGAAAAGACGTTTTCATTAAGCGGGAGTACATCTGGCTACATCATTATGTGTAACACTGTAACACACTGTGGCCTCATCTATTGTCCCCGTCGTCTTTATTATCCACCTCTTACTCCTCTTACCTGCAGACAAACACCTCTGAAGGCTGCAGGGTGTTGGGTGTCATGATCCACGGTGCCACCCTGAACACGACCGTGTCGGTGAAAATAGGCGTCTCGGGGATGCCCTGTCAAAACATGAGAGGCTGCAGAGTCCAGTTTGTCGGGTAAGGTGACAACATAGCCCCTCTACGGTGATCGGAAACTGACCTTGTGGGTTCTTTTAGTAAACAGATATACTTCAATTCAACTCATAAATATTCAGCTGGTGTTCGAATCATGGCCTTACATCAATCTTATCTCAAGGTCTAGCTTTCAACAAAGGAAGACTGTGAGATGTGGTTGAAAAAAATAATATTATATATATATATATATATATATATATATATATATATATAATTTTTATTTTTTTAAATATATTATTACTGTAATATACTGTTAGATTACTGTATACAGTAAAAAAAATATATATAAATGTTTTTTAAATCAAGGGCCAATAACAGTAATAATATATATATTTATTTTATTTATTTAGATTTTTTTTTAAAGAATCTCGGCAAAGAGATGAAACAAAGATGTGTCGTCGCTGGTCTTACGTCCGCGATGGGCTCCAACAGACTGAGGTTGATGCGGATGAGCCCGTCGAAGTCCTTGTCAGGGAACCGGAGGCCCTCCACGTAGAAGTTCATCTCTGCGTTTCTTCCGAGGTACGGCACCTCCTGGGACAGGACCTTGCTGCTCAGCACCAGCGGAAAGGCCTTCTCAAAGTATTTGTGGAAGACGTCACCTGCTAGACAAAGCAGGAACGACACAGTCAAGGCCTGTTAACTCTGGAGATTCATTAGAAAAACAACAAAGTTATTCTCTTCACTCACTCAGTGCGTTGCCCGTCATATCAGGGCTCCTGATCTTGAAGACTCGGACGCTCTCAGCGTCGCCCTGAGAGATGTGCATGGTGAGCTTGTAGCCCTCCGGCAGCTTGGCGGGGCCTCGGGTCCGCAGCGTCATGACAGACATGTCGTCCAGATCTGTTCATGCACAAAGAGTCATTCAGTCCCGGATATTCTTTTAAAAAAGCACATGCCGCAGATACATAAATGTGACTTTTTGTTTATGCTTTTAGCTCTGAAGCTAAATATTAACCTTAACAGTCACTTTGGGGGTCACTTTGAGTCATATTTATGGTTTATGCTAATGTTTATGGTTGAATTGTGTTTCTTTATTCACATATTATATGCTTTTGACCATGACAGACTTTGCTGAATCTTTTGTATATTGACATCAAATGGGTCCGATATTAATTATGGGTTCATATAATCAAATGAACACATGACTAAAGCTCGGTTTTAGGGGTTCTTCCCCCCATAAAAGGATCATTTTGGGCGCATAGTGGTATTATTTTAAAAGCACATGCCGCAGATACATAAATGTGACTTGGTTTTTTATGCTTTTATCTCTGAAGCTAAATATTAAACATGCAGCATTACTGCTGGGAGGTATTCCCCCACACAACACCTGGCTTTGCTATCAAATTTCAGCCGTACTGGTTCGTCCACTGCAAAGTAATTTCAGAGGCTTTATCAAGCCGCCCTTCTACCGTCACACAGCGGCCTCTCGGTTTTGTAGATCCAAACGTATTTACTCTATCAACACTTTAATCTGCTGACATTGCAAAAGCAAACAGAGGTGAATGTGTCTGGAGAACGAGGCTGCAGTCTTTCACCTGAACGCTCGGAGACTTCTTCACTGTCGCTGTCTAGTTTCTTCCTGTACCTCAGCTCTGTGTCACAGTTGACCAATAGGATGGCTCCATGCCCATTTGGACCCCATTTCCAGGACCCCTAACCGGACGCAAATTTAAAAATAAATGCGCAACGGTTAGTTGGAAAAACTACGAGCTGAACTTTGAACTGCAGCGATGTTACTTGTTCAAATCAAACTTGTGGAATACGTAAGAATATAGAGCCAACAACACAATAACAGAAGGATCAGATACACAGAGTCTGCACTTTGAAATGATTCAAATGCTTCAATCTTATTCACTTTGTTAAGCTGTATTCATATCAGAAAGAGAGCATATCTCCTGCATTAGTTGCCAGTCTTTGCACGTTGGCGCTCACCTTGTTGCCGTTGTTTTTCTCCACAACGCCGTCTCTGTCTGCATCCACATCCAGAGAGATCTCTGCATGACAAACACAGCACTGTTATCACAGAGGGCCTCTGCAAATATTCCAGATAGTGGTTCATCTGTACGGCTAAACTGTTTATACACATGTATATTTCACAATATCTCCAATTATACATTTTCTTTTTTTTTGCATTTAAACAACGCACTAATGCTCTGCTGATATTATGCTGGCAAAAAAAAATAAAAAATCCAGAGCCACGAGGCTAAGCAAATATCTGGCCATGTTAAATATTGTTTTTATATTATTGTTTTATTCCGCTTTAACTCACCAACAGCTGTGAGGTGCAGGACTGCTCTCCCCAACTCCTCCTTACCCTCCCCGTAGTACTTGATAGACAGCTTATAAAGACAAACGCACAAGTCATTTAGTCGCACAATTTGACAATTGTGAAATCTTAAAAGATGCATGAATGAAAATTATGAGCCGCACTCTATTGTGAGCAAGAAGCTCATGAGCTCCGTTGAATGTTGAACGTCTGCTTTGCTCATTTGAAAAGGGATAAATCACTAATCATAAGTAAAAGGAGTTTGATATATTTCTAGCTAAAGTCGACTCTCAATCATAAAAAAATAAATAAAAAAACGACTCGACAAATTCAGTTTTCAATTCAGAAGTCGCCTTTCGTTTACGTGGTTTGATTTCAGTAATCCTCTGAAAAGCAAACACTTGAATTCCGGTTCCAGGAAATCACGATTGTCTTCGTATTTCCTTGAATCACGTTTCCTGGAGTGCATTTCCTCATTAAAAAGCGGCTCACTTCCTGGAACTGTTACCTGAGCCAATTATGGAAATTATCCTTTTTTTTTTATTTATTTTTTTTTACACTTGCTGTGACATGAGTTTACTGCACTCGGGTCCTACTTTACCTTGCTGTCGTTCTCATGTTGACTGGCTTGGCTCATGCGGATGAACAGTACGGATCTCCCATCGAGCGGGATGGGAGAGAGGTGGGAGTCCTTCGGAGGCGTGGGGCGGATCCTGTACTGAACATTGGGGGTGCTCTTCACGGAGAAGAACTTGGAGGTGGGCGGGGCGCTCCTGAGAACCAGAGATAGGCATGTTCACACAACACGGACACACTGTGTTACGCTGCCAGTGTTGGCGTGTTTGGAGCAGATGGATTGACACGTGGGGGGAAAAAAACTAATTGGCATGAATCCTCGTCTACAGTAGGTATGATTACAGCCACCAACATCTCCATCAACACTGCATACCAGCCAATTGGGACAGGCCACTGCAGGCGGGGTTATTACTAACAATAATAATAATGGCCCTGTTCCATTTAGGTTGGCCAGCGCCCTTGTATTGTGCCTCCAGGCTAGCAGGATTGTCAACGGTAGCTTAAATAGAATGGGGCCATCGTTTACTGTATTATAACGCCTGTCGTCACCCTGCTAAGGAACATCAAAATTACTGAGAAAAGGGCCTGTGGTTAAAGGTGAACCCATTCTTTAGGATTGAAAAAGGAGCCACTTTACAAGACAAGGCCTCTACAATTGCATTCAGTCTGTAATCAAGCCTGCATCTGTTGTGTGGGGTAGAGGCTGGCATTTGGCATAACCGATCGTCTAAATTTCTTTGGGAACAGCAACGCCTCTCAAAAACAAAAAAGGCACAATAGGGGACTGTTGGCTGTCACTGTGCAACGCTGAATGCTCGGGGGCTGCATACGAATGCCATCATCCCCACGGCTCTCTTGATGTGGGTTCACAATGGAATACACACACACCGTTTGTTAGGAATAACCGGTCTTACGCTTATGTAGATTCAACAATCCTGCAGAAAAGTCTACTTTCATGAGATTATAATGTTCAGCTTCTGTGTTGGAGAGGCATGGCTCAACTTCATGAGCATTTTGGAGAATGTGGTTTACTGTTGAGTTGTATTATATTATGCTAAGTGAACTGAAATGTAGCTGAAATGGCACAAATTATTATTAAGCTGAATCAGCACCTCTCAAATACAGTTTTCCGTAAAAACTGTAATCTTCATGATTCATCTTTGTGGTTTATTTATTGCCTGACATATTACACTGCATTGGTTAGATAGGCGTTGGCCAACTGTATGTGTCATGCAATTTTATTTTCTAAAGTAGTCTATATCATACATATGTATAAATAGCTCTAGATGTCAACTGGTTGTCTATTAGTCACGTCATCATTTAAATGCTCACTTTATATCAGGAATGATAAACAGCTGTCAGTTGCAATATTCCAACAGTAAACACGGTGATACAATACAATAAAAGACAACGTTTGCAGGGGACGTGAACATTTTTGATAATAATAATAATAATAAATATAACATCTGAAACCCAAAAAAATCTTGCAACAATTTGCAGCACAAACAGTCCAGATGCATCTTTGTGCGCGTGACCCAGAGCCTACTTACCTGTTCAGGTTCACGTTGAGTTCCGCGCCGACCACGCACAACACGGCGGCAATTTGGTCATAATCTACTCGGAGAGTCCGCGAGTGGTTCATGACTGCCGTCCTCTTGCAGCGCGTGTGATACTCGGGCTGGAGAGAGAGATACAGACGCTAAATGCCCGAAGATGGTTCTGTGATGTGGAGCCGGGGACGCGGACCTGTCTCGACTCGCACGCTTTGAGAGACTATAAACAGCTCGTGAGGGTATCAGGTATACGCCGGAGGTTTAAGCTTCCCTGGTCGCTGATTGGTCCACTGCCAACCTTGCCCCTCCCACCTTCTCCTCGTTCTGCCTTTGTCTGTTTGTGTGAATTTGAATTGCCGCAGGTCATTATATATATATATATATATATATGACCTGCGGCAATTCAAATTCACATGAAAGCAAAGATTTGACTTTACACTAAAGCAGATGCGACTTCATATGGTGGTGAGACGACATGTTTCAAACAGGGTGGTTTGTGTTACACCCTGTTAGTTCTTTGTGTATGTGTGTCTCTTGATTGTTCATTCCCTTCACCTGGCCTCAGCCACGCCCCTGCCTCCCATGTGTGTCTCCTGATTGTTCATGCCCTTCACCTGTGTTTCCCCTCTCTTATACCCCCATGCATTCCTTTGTCACCTGCCAGATTGTCTTGTGTACAGCTGAGCGCTCCAGCGTTATTCCTAGTTGTGCTCCCTTATCTGACCCATATATTTGACTCTGGATTCCCTGCCTGCCCTGTTTTGTATTGGTTTGTGTGACTAAGTAAAGTACTTTTTGATTTTGGCCTCACTGTGACTCCTTTTAATTTTCCTTCTGCACCTGTGTCTCTGCCCGGTCGTGACAGTTCTTGGTTTGCTTCACACTGAACAAGTGATTCTGGAGCAGGTCAGTTCTGAGAATGCTTTTAATGTTTCTAAATTATGACAAGAAAGCTAATATCTGTTGAGGCATGTATTTTGCAGCTCAAGTGCTGGCAAGTGGGAAAGAAAAAGCTCATTATGTAAAACTAATGCAAGCCTCCAGTTTAAGGTTCACAGCTGCTGATTAGATCTCTCACCCCACCTGCAGCCAAACCGACACACAGGCCTGGAGGCTGCACCTACCATCTGGAGGGTGAGGCCCCCGAACAAAATAAGGAAAGACAAATAAAATCTCTGTAAATATAGACACGGCCACAAACGTCTAGTGGGCGTGGCAGAGGGTCATTAGAAGAGTGGGAACACCTGAGTTAATTAGCAGCACTGACTCATGGTTCAAAAGGCCCTCTCTGTCCTGACACACCCATTAGGCTCTTTGTTAATGATTATGGTTTGTCTCTCCACTATACAACATCATACACACTTTCATGCACGCCCCAACACTGCTGAAAGTATACTCTACACACTATTGCTAGATTACATTGTGTTTTGTGCTAAGTTAAATAAATCCTTTTGTTGTGCGTGTCCCCCTTTTGTCGTGACCATGCAACCCGGTTCCTGACGTTGTCTTCATTTTCTGTACTTTAATTGCCTGATTGTGTTTTAGCATTGTGCTGAAATGTAGAAGTAAAAACATTTGTCACTTGGTTTTGAAAGGTGCTGCATGAATAAAGTTGACATTACCGCAAGTTTTTGTTCTAGTAATAGTAGTTCTGATAACCCAATAACATTCATTCTTCATTTTTAAAAACTCAACTGGACAACTGCAACAGCATCCTGGGGCCTGTTGCACAAAACTAGGATAAGGGATTAAGCCAGGATATCTTGGTGATCCTGGCTCAATTGATCCGTAATCCGGTTGCACTAAAGATGGATAGGGGGCAGGAGGATATGTTATGGTATAAATTACCATGGAGATTTATTCTGTGGAGCTAGCCTGCTCCAGACCAGGCTAAATTCCAGGATCTATTTAATCTCATCCCTAATGTCAGTCAGCAGTCACCACAAATGGAAACCAATAGTTATTTCACTGCTCACTATACATTGTTATCACATATAACTTGACCCACTGTCATTATTTAAACGTTTGTGATCATTAATTTCAATGATTTTGGATAAAAAATGATTTTTAGATGATGTTGCTATCATTAGATAATTTACAGTTTCCCATAGACTATAAGGCTATATATAAATGATAGAATATTCCTAGGTAATTTTGCTCAAGAAAATATTTAAGATTTTTTTTTAGATATTTTTTTTTAACTGAAAACAAGACAAAAATACTAAGTAAGAAAGACATTTTTGCAGTGCAGTGAGCAACCGACCTTGGGTCCTTTGAAAGGCGCTATATAAATTGAAGTGATTATTATTATAGCTCATCTATTTATTCAATTAAATTGTATTTATATAGCACTTTTCACAATTGTTTCTGTCAATTCACAATTTTCACAATTGTTCTGTGAAAGCAGCTTTACATTAATGAAATCAGGAGAAACACAGGAGAAACGGTGGACAACATAAGAAGCAGAGTACAACGGCTAAGATTAAACCGTACTGAGCGTAGTAACGTTAAATAATAATGTAAGGCTTTAATAATAATTTATCATAGCTTTATACAGTGTGATGGAGTTACTTTACACAATTTCACTCATATCTGCAGTGCATTTCAATTAAAAATGTAACCGTTTCATAATTACAGTACAACTGCATTTTTGGAGATGTGAATTACATATTTGAATTGTAATTGTGATGTTTCAGCGGAGCGGTGAGTGTGTAATTGTGCACTACTTACGCATTCAGGCGGTCTGCAATACTTTGCCACGCTTTTTCTCTTTGCTTTATCACTGTGGCGGTGTTGCCTTTCTTCTTAATTATATCTTTTACCTCCTCGTATGCCTCCATGAGGATTTGTGCTTCCGACGGGGAAAAGTACGCGGCTCTAGTTGCCATGGTAAATCAGTTAATCTGTGATCTGTGGCGGGGTCTATTTGAGTGAGCCGTGAGCGCGCACCTATCCAGGATTGGTTTCACCTGGCTTAATGAATCCGTGTCTGCTCATCCTGGCTTGGTCTTTGTGCAACCAATTAAGCCTGGACGCACATGTTTTGGCTTCATTGAGCTCAGCTGAGTAATTTATCCCGGATGTCTTAATTCTACTTTTGTGCAACAGGCCCCTGTACAGCACATATGTCAACAAACTACAAACTATACAAACAACCTCCAAAACCACCACTGGCACCCCATACAGCAAATAATCCAGTTCAAGATTCTCATCAATGCCTACAAAGCCCAAGATGGCGGCATGCCAGGGGCTGCCTGTTGGAGTAGCTGTGTGTTTTAATTTATTGTCTTGTTTTCACAGGTTTCCCCTTGGGGATAAATAAAGTATACATCTATATCTACCTCTCTGACAGCCTGCACCGACACGCTCCTACCTGCAACTTCAGATCTGCAGAAGCCAACCTCCTTACCTGCCCCCTCCCACTGGAACTCTCTCCCCAGCACCTCAGTCAAAACAGCACTTTTGAAATCTGATTTAACCCTGTGATACTCCATCCATCCATCCATTTTCCACCGCTTATCCGGGGTCGGGTCGCGGAGGCAGCAGGTCAAGCAGGCTGACCCAGACTTCTCTCTCACCCGCAACATCTACCAGCTCATTCTGGGGGATCCCGAGGCGTTCCCAGGCCAGCTGGGAGATATAATCCCTCCAGCGTGTCCTGGGTCTTCCCCGGGGCCTCCTACCAGATGGACGTGCCTGGAAAACCTCTAAAGGGAGGCGTCCTGGAGGCATCCTAATTAGATGCCCGAACCACCTCAGCTGACTCCTTTCGACACGAAGGAGTAGCGGCTCGACTTCAAGCTCCCTCCTGATGTCCGAGCTCCTTACCCTATCTCTAAGGCTGAGCCCGGCCACTCTACGGAGGAAACTCATTTCGGCCGCTTGTATCCGCGACCTCGTTCTTTCGGACACGATCCAAAGCTCGTGACCATAGGTGAGGGTTGGGACGTAGACCGACCAGTAAATTGAGAGCTTTGCCTTTCGGCTCAGCTCCTTCTTCACCAAGACGGCCCGGTGCAACGCCTGTTTTACTGCTGCAGCCGCACCGATACGCCTGTCGATCTCCCGCTCCATTTTACCCTCACTCGTGAACAAGACCCCGAGATACTTGAACTCCTTCGCTTGTGGTAGGCACTCTGTCCCCACCCGGAGGGAGCAATCCACCGGTTTCCGGCAGAGCACCATGGCCTCAGATTTCGTGGTGCTGACTCTCATCCCCGCCGCTTCACACTCGGCTGCAAAACGCCCCAGTGAATGCTGGAGGTCATGGTCCGAGGAGGCAAACAGGACCACATCATCTGCAAACAGCAGAGAGGCTATCCTGAGATCCCCGAACCTGACATTCTCCGCCCCACGGCTGCGCCTAGATATCCTGTCCATGAAAGTCACGAACAGGACCGGTGATAAAGGGCAGCCCTGGCGGAGGCCAACACCCACCGGGAACGTATCTGACTTACTGCCGAGGATACGAACACAGCTCCTACTGCAGGCGTACAGAGACCGGATGGCCCGTTGCAACGGGTCCGGCACACCATACTCCCGCAGCACCCCCCACAAAAAGCCCCGAGGGACCCGGTCGAAAGCCTTCTCCAAGTCCACAAAGCACATGTAGACTGGTTGGGCAAACTCCCAGGACCCCTCCAGTATCCTTGCAAGGGTAAAGAGCTGGTCCACTGTTCCACGACCAGGACGAAACCCGCACTGTTCTTCTTGAATCCGAGGTTCGACAAACGGTCGGAGCCTCCGTTCCAGCACCCTGGCATAAGCTTTTCCCGGGAGGCTGAGTAGTGTGATACCCCGATAATTCGAGCACACTCTCCGGTCCCCCTTCTTGAAGATGGGAACCACCACCCCGGTCTGCCAGTCCATGGGCACTGTGCCCGACCCCCATGCGACATTGAAGAGGCGTGTCAGCCAAGACAGCCCAACAAAGTCCAGCGCCTTCAGCATCTCAGGGCGGATTTCATCCACCCCCGGCGCCTTGCCACCAAGGAGCTTTTTGACTACCTTAGTGGCCTCTGCCAGGGATATGGGTTCATCCAACCCCAAGTCTTCAGGCGCTGCCCCCTGTTCAGGGGACATGTTGACCGGGTTTAGGAGTTCCTCAAAGTGCTCCTTCCACCGCCCGACGATATCCTCTGTCTGGGTCAGCAGCAACCCTCCCCCGCTGATAACAGCCTGGGGAAGGCCCTGCTTTCCCTTCCTGAGTCGTCGGATGGTTTGCCAGAACCTCCTTGAGGCCAACCGAAAGTCCTTCTCCATGGCCTCCCCGAACTCCTCCCATGCCCGAGTTTTAGCATCCGTGACCACCGCAGCTGCAGTCCTTCTGGCCTGTCTGTACCTGTCAGCTGCTTCAGGAGACCCCTGGGCCAACCAAGCCCGAAAGGCCTCCTTCTTCAGCTTGACGGCTTCCCTCACCCCCGGTGTCCACCACCGGGTTCTCGGGTTGCCGCCACGACAGGCACCGATGACCTTCCGACCACAGCTCCTAGCGGCCGCGTCCACAATAGAGGCTTTGAACATGATCCACTCGGATTCCATGTCCCCAACCTCCCTCGGGATGTGTGAGAAGTCCTTCCGGAGGTGGGAGTTGAAGACCTCCCGGACAGGATCCTCCGCCAGACGTTCCCAGTTCACCCTCACTACACGTTTGGGCTTGCCAGGTCTTTCTGTTTCTTTCTATTGTCATCTTTCTTGTTTTGCTGCTTCTATTGTTTGTCTTTACTATTTAGTGCCTTGAGTACCTTTTAAAGCGTTATACAAATGTATTATTATTATAATATATAAACGCATGTACATTTTCAATGTGTTTTTTTTCCCGATAATATGAAATTAACTTGTCAGACTCCATACTATCTGAAGTTAAGTTTTGAACACTCAAAAGGCACAAAGCGGCAATGACCACCAATAACCACAAGGATGTGAAATACTAATGCACTTCCGGGCAATTCGGAAAACTAAAAGGCTACCACGAAAACATATCGGACAGGCATCCAATCAAATTGCTGTAAATGTTTGACAGGTTTGCGTACGGACCAATAGAATAACTGTAAGCTTGCTGGAAAAAAGGGGCGGGATCTAGGATATCCAATGCCACCAGCTCAATACGCTTTGTTGTTCTTGTGGGACAAAAAGACGGATAAAATAATAGTTGAACTTGTTCCTAACAGCAAAGACAACGTTTTACACGATTCGGTATAATAAAACGCTAAGTTTGACCGATGTCGTGCGCTCGGCGTTGAGCGGAGCGTCGCTCCGGGACGGTGTCCGCTGTCCGGATTGGAGCGGAAGGAATTCACTGGGAAGAAGGGGGAGACGTTTCTTCTGGGATGCCTCGCGCAAGTTGGAAAAAACGTGTATTTTACGGGTCCGGCTCGAGTCATGGCACTACAAACCTAACGTATGTGCTTTTGTGACTGTTATCGAATAGCGGGAACGATTTTATGGTGTTTTTCTGTTGTTTTTTATTAGCAGTTAACGTGCTAGTTTAGCGAGTTAGCCACGTAGCTAGCTAACGTTACGCAGCCCGGGACGGGAAGACGTTTAAAATGGCGGAGGGTTGGCCCGTTCCTTCGGCCCTTGTTTTCATGCTGCTGAGTTTGAGTGCCCGGGCTCTGGGCTCTTGTCCGGCTCCGTGCTCGTGCTCAAAGGGACAAGATGAGGTCCGGGTCCTGGACTGCAACAGGAAAAGGCTGTCGACGGCCCCCGTGGACCCACCGGACGGGATAACACAAGTGTAAGTGCACGAGCTCTGATTTGTTGCTCAATGCATCACAACATGCCAAGTTATCTTAATTCACGACGTTGGGTTAATTATTGAACAGTTGTCCTTATTTTGATGATTTAATAATAATGTCTTTTACGTGCTAATTAGCTTTTCCAGTCCTTTTAATAAACTCTGACTGAACTATATATACATCATCATACTTTGCCTTCAGTTGCCAGTTTATTAGGTACACCTAGTTACAACCAATGCAATTTTCCATGGAGGTGTTGACTTTTATTTCTGACCAATTTTGGAGGTCGTATTTTGTGCTGCTGATGATTTATATTGCATTATTTCTAGTATTTAGTCTACTTTTGTATATTATAATACAACATATCTCTATGTAATACAGTTAAAGAGCAACATGATTAAAACCTTTTCTAAAACTGTTTCAACAAAAACTGAATATTATGATCATTATACTAATAATCTGACAACTGAATATAAATGTGTCCTCAACGTCTGGCAATGTGTTGTATAATCTATGATCTGCCCGATGCTGAAAGGATTTTAATTTTCTTAATTAATTAATTTAATGTGCACTTTCCGATTATTCCGCAGCATATTTGTTTCAAGCTCCAGTCTTTTTAATGTGACACTAATGTTATGCTGAATTTCTTTTCAGCACCATGAATCACAATGAACTGACCGTCGTCCCCTTTCTTGGAGACGTGTCCTCAAACATCACCTCGCTTTCACTGTAAGTATAAAATCAGGTTTTCTAGCCTCTAAAGCAGCCTTGAGTTTCTTTATGTAAAGACAAGCCTCCATTTATGTCTTTTTCTTCTTTACGTGCTTCTCTCAAAGAAAAAAAGACGGTTAAACTTTTATTTGCAAAGATCAACGCAGACATCTGTTTTTTTGTTTTTGTTTTAAACCTTTTAGGAAGAATTGGAAGGGTTCAATCTTTTGATGCCTTATTATGTTTTGTATACAAATACACTGAAGCCAAAACATTGGTACGGTACCATTAGGTATTGTGTTTTGTAGCTCACCAACAGATATGAGTCTTTCCTCATGTTTATATGATTTGCACTAATCCGGTACTGATAGCTGGTGTTGGTGGCAATGGAGCCGCTCTATTCTCTTCAGCTCTATGTTTACGTCTGGTTACACATGTGCGTTCAGCAACACACCGGCAGAACACATAGCTGAGAGAGATAACATGTCAGCTGTTGTGAGGAATTTCACACTTGCTCTGCCAGCAAGTTTCACTACAATTTAGGGTCTAAGATTAACCTTCTCTGGACATTTTGTTTAACAAAGTAGGAAAAGCGATTTTCAAGTCTATGTTGCCTTACACTTAAAAGTGAGGCATACAGCTTATTAATGACACTGATATTGGATCGGTACAATACCCAAAGCCCAGGTATGGGTATCGGGACCAAAACAAAGTTTAAAACTAATACCTGTCATATTTTGTATATGTTTCAGAGTCCACAATCGGATCGCAGAAGTTGCGATGCATCAGCTGCAGCCATACCTTTCCTTGGAGACTCTGGACCTGTCATCCAACTCAATCTCAGAGCTCAAAGTCGGATCTTTCCCCTCCATGCAGCTGAAATACCTGTAAGTAATCATCTTCATGTCACTTTTTTTTTCCTTTAAGGAATAAGTTAACTCTAAGAATAGACAATACAAATCTAGAAAAGTGTATGAGTACCAAGCCTACACATTACTGCACATGTATATCCATTATTATCATCCATCCATTATCTGAACCGCTTATCCTCTTTAGGGTCGCGGGGCGCTGGAGCCGATCCCAGCTGTCATTGGGCGAAGGCAGGGTACACCCTGGATAAGTCGCCAGTCTATCCATATTTTAATAATATATAACATCCAAGATCTAATATAATGTTGTTGGTCACTTGTCATATCGGTACAGCAGTTTATTACTTTAAAGTAACTAATAGTTAAAAAGGGGAGAACGGGCTGTGTACATAATGCGACAGTAGGATTGCAGCTTGTTTTGATAAGTTAGACTTTGGTGAATAAGCTTCTTATTGTATAAGGATGTTCACATACCACAAGTTTAACTGCAGAGCAAACACTCTTATTTTTTTTCTCCTTCTTGATTTTGGCTCTAATGTTCCCGGCTCTTTTATCTCAAAGGAATTTGAGTAATAACAAGATCAGCGTCCTCGAGCCCGGCTGCTTTGAAAACATCTCCAGCTCCCTGCTGGTGCTGAAGCTGAACAGGAACAGATTAGTTGTGCTGCCATCCAAAGTCTTCAAACTTCCACAGCTTCAGTTCCTGTAAGTATTGAATGACGTGTTTTGGTGCAAAACTAAAATGAATTTAATATTTGATTTGATAGTTGGCAGACAAGTCTTTGGATTAAAGCCGGATGAATTTGAGCTCTGGTGTCTTTGGGTGTAAATGTACTTGGTTGAAGGAAGCTGGTCTCTACTCTCATTGCAGTGAAATGAAGCGTAACAAGATCAAGATCGTGGACAGTCTGACGTTCAAGGGGATGGAATCGCTGAGGTCACTGAAGATGCAGAGGAACGGCATCACAAAGCTGATGGACGGAGCCTTTTTTGGGCTCAACAACATTGAAGAGCTGTGAGTACGGTGTTGTAGATTCTTTAAAGTCACATTGAACAGTTCATACATTGTCGAACAGTGTAGAAAAAGCTACAAGGATTAATACAAATGTACGCAAAAGAGGAAACCTCACAACGCACAATTTTTATGCAGCTGTCAAAACAATGTCTGCAATTACAGTTGTTTTTGTTAATGCCATTTTGTTTATTTATTTATTTCATCTGCGTCTCAGTGAGCTGGAGCACAACAACCTGACGGAGGTCAACAAAGGCTGGCTGTACGGCCTGCGCATGCTGCGCATCCTGCGGGTCAGCCAGAATGCTGTCGGCATCATCCGACCAGACGCCTGGGAGTTCTGCCAAAAGCTGGAGGAACTGTGAGTGTGTTTGCTTCATAAGCAGCGAAGAGTCCCCGCTTCCTTTCATCCGCCCGGAGCTCTGCAAGGCATTCTGTGAGCTCGGAGGACTTACTGTTATCTTGCTGCAGTACTGTTGGTGTCTGGAGCTGATTCAGTGTCCCCCCCTCCCTCCCCACAAAATTGTGAAAAGGCCTAAATTCTGAGTATTATTCTTGAATGTGCAGCATACGAAATCTTTCTCACATTTATGTTTGTTTTGTGCAGAGACTTCTCTTTCAATCACCTGACTAGACTGGAAGAGACCGCCTTCGTAGGATTAGGTCTCCTGGAGACCCTGAACCTCGGAGAAAACTCCATCAGCCACTTGGGAGAGGGAGTGTTCAGCGGCCTGGCGAGTCTGCGCACCCTGTAAGTGCTACTTGGAGAAAGCTATCCCAAATATGTGCCCTATAGGCTGTAACCGGTGCAATATTGAGCAGTATACGAACATTAACCCTCCTGACATGTTATTGGCTCTGTGCATTCCTATGAAGGCTGCTAACTACAGTAGGTCTGGGTTTGTTTCACTCTCCATGTGTAGTCCTCGCCCCGTCTTTCACTAATTTCACAAGTAATCCTAAGTAGAAATGATCAGCATCCTCTAACATAGTCTTTGTTGTGGTCAGATCCTGTTTGTCATTAGTCTTAGATCGGTGTGTTGTTTCCAAAGAATCCACTTCTCTTGTTTTTGTGTCCTCTCTCCTGCCACGGCATCATTTTGATATCAAAAGAGTTGAAAATATACAGCAAACGCATCTGAATTTAATATTTGAGAGGCAATGCACCATGTGAGCCATGTCCTGTATAGAAGGTTGTTGTAATATTGTGCGTGAGAGAGTAAACTGGTCTCCACACTGAGCAAGGAGGCTGAGAGATAAAGGTTGATTCAATCCTTTTGTTAGTGTGGGTCGAGCAAGACTTCTTCTGGTCTGGGATTTCACTTTGTTTTGTTTTTTTTGAATATTTCATCACGCAGGCCTAAAATAATATCGGCGTATACGATGCTCGTCGTTTCAGCGTTTACGGAGCATATCGAGCGATAACGCTGCAGCTCTGGGATGTTCTTTCTCGGGGCGTCGGACACCATTCGATATTGTGCACCACTCCGTTTATTAAGTTAATGGGAGTGAACTTTTACAATAATGTCCTGCTACATTAATATCAGGGCCATGAAAATGCTTTCCGTGGTTCGGCAGCGTTATAAGTCTGCTGCTTCACCCTGCGAATTTAAAGAGAAGGCAGGGACAAATGAGTATTGTAAACCATTGAATTCAGAATTTATATCTTTTTATAGAGACCACTGATCAGAACAATATCATGTGAAAGTTATTGGTGTTAGGAGCACCCGGGACAAGATGGAAATGTGCAATAAACTTCAGCGAAGTCAACAAAGAAAAGAAAAATGGAAAGATTTATTTAAGAAATTGAAACGGGACAGATTTAGTGCTTTGATGTTCTGCGCCAAAGCTCATTGAGACAATTGAGCGCCAGGAATAAAAAGAAAACACCTCTTTTATTTTACATAATTATTTTTATTTTTCCAGTTAGTTAGCAGTTAACGGGTGTCTGCTATTGAAAAAACAAAACAAACCGAAACTACCATGTCTATTCTGAGCTATATTAACACCAACAAGACAGCTTTGAAGCTGCTTTTGTAGCCCAGGCTCAGAATATCAGCCTAATTGAGCCAAGTGTGTCTCCGTCCCCACACCTGCGAGGTAAGAAGTGTTGTTCGGGGGAGCAAGTCGGGAAGTCGGGAAGTTGTTATTTGTCGCGCGGATTTAGCCACCGAGCTGCAACGAGAACGGGGTTATATTTGGGCGCTTTCATGCGAGACGGGAATTGGAGAACACCGAGGTTCATTCAGAGGTGGCCGAGCACGAGGGAAGAGAAACAAAAGAGGCGGTAAACACAAGGCTCCTCTGTGCTGCCAGTGGACCCGCAAACCGTCCCGGTGCTAAACACAGCCAATTAAGTTCCCCTCGTCAGGACCGCCGGGGCAGCGACCTGTAACACACCGCGGAGGTAGTGTGTCTCGGATCGTTAGCCTCGTGTGTGAGGGTCACTGGAGCCGACAGCCACAGTGCAAACAGCGTGGATCTCTTTACATAGACGGAAGATGTGCTGTTTATTTACAGTGTTTTATTATCTTAAAATGTCACGCTTTGTTGTTGTTTTTTCAGAGATATCCGCAATAATGAAATCTCCTGGGCCATTGAGGACTCCATTGGCTTGTTTGATGGCATGAAGAAGCTGAACACACTGTGAGGACACTCGGATTGCACACACAGATGAAAATATTGACTGGTTTTTATTTAATATATGATATGTGTTGGTGTAATATTTTGTATTTATTTATTTTTGGCAGTGAGAAATATTTATTTTGATAAGCTAATGCTTTAATCAGACGCTGTTTCTCGTGGTTATTATAACTGGCATTGATAGGCTGGTGAAATGTCTCAATTTTGTAGCAATATCTTTTTACTGATTATAAAATTGTTTTGTTTTACAGAATCATACAGCGCAACAAAATCAAATCCATCACAAAGAAAGCATTTGAGGGCCTGGAGGAGCTGGAGCACCTGTGAGTTCCCCACACAGTTATACTCGTGTCTCGGAGGGATCTCTTGTTGTTGTTGTTGTTGTTGTTGTTGTTTATCATATGTGTCTAATCCGTATTTCTGTCCGGTCTGCAGGGACCTCAGCAAGAACGGCATCATGTCCATACACCCGGAGGCGTTGTCCCATATGAAGCTCAAAGTGTTGTGAGTACACGGAATCTTACAGCGCTCTTAAACACATTTGGAAGCTGTGTTATTATTGTTTCTTTGACTCGTGTAACAATGTAGCTTTCATTAAAAACATAATTAGAATGATTTAAGGACATAATTGGCAATTATGTTGCCATTATGTAGTTGCATGAAGACGATGAATTGTGGCAAGTTGTTGGCTTTAGTATTGAGTGGATGAGAGCACTGTAGCTTTACTTTCACTTTTCACCCTATTTTGTTTAATGAAGACGTTTAAAAATATGTGTTGTTGGATTGTCGTCCCACCAAATTGTGTAATTGTTGGCGATCTGAGGGTCGCCTCTCAAGCGGAGGCTAACGAAAATGTTTCATGCAGCTGTTAAACTCCGAAAATGTATCATGACAGAAGTTATATCCTGTTATTCGTTGGTCTGCTGCTTTAGTAGAAAATACCACTATTTGCTTGTCAAGTGGATAACGTGTCTTTGCCTGATCACTCAGCTACAGGCACATAATGGTTACACCCTTGTAATTAAGATTTATTTCAGGCTCACGGGAAATGAAACATGGTTGTGTGGAGGCGGGGTTAACAATTAAGCCATTAGCCGGTTTTTATTAAGCTAATTTAACGGTTGTTTTCACACCTGTAACCTGCTTTGCACGGTTGTTTTATTTTGTCTCTTGCTGACTGGTTATTAAACGAGAACCCTGGTGTATGATAGTGGTGATGCTGTTGACGTCATTAAATGACCCGGATTTGATAATTGGCAGCGGTTTTAAATGGCTGTGTCATTGCTTATTGTCTGTATTGTGTTGTTTAGTGGGGTTGTGTTGTGTATTTGAACAAAACTGCCGTCAAACATCAACATATGTCTTATATACTGTTGTTTTTTGTCACGTATTCCTTCACATAGAATGTAAAAATAGAGAAACGCAGGAATTTCCTGAACGAGGTTGATTTTTCTGAGCTTTCACATGGTGAAAAAAGGCATCAACCAATCAAGACTTGTAATAATCGAGTCAGGATCTGGAAAGCAAAACGTTATTAATCCTTTCAACCTAAACAAAGCACATACCGGATCACTCCTCCTGTTCTTACCTTTCAAAATAAAAGCCATACACATATACGACGTCACTGTTAAGCAGAAGGGAACTCAAATTCGCCGATAGCCTTTCACTGCAAGGAAACTCAATGAAATAGTTTACTTTAGCTTTGGCAATACAACAAGTCACCTCAGGCAGACGGAAAGAATCCTGGTAGTGGATCTATTCAAACCATTTATTGAAAATGTGGTATGAATAGCTTTGATGCAAAATATCTTTCAATAAAGTTCAGAGGATCAAAGCTACTTTTAGCAACAATTTGTTGCACAAGACCACAAAAGCTCTGTTTTCTTGATATTTGGTGCAATAACAAATACACAGTTACTTGTGCATGCTTGCTGTCACTCAGTTACTCAAGCAGCACTTAATATGTCGTCACTGTAGATAACTGCCCTCTTCATATTAAGTTGGTTAATCGAACCATTCCAACCAAGTAAATTCAAGGTTTGCGTCGCTGAACGGGTCAAATCTCTGAAATGTTCACAAACTCACCCTGTAAATCCCTAATTCACCTGTATTTGTTCAGTGTCTCATTCCATCTAATTCCACAATGGCTCATCTCACGCTTCCCTGCATTGCTCTGTGTGTCCTCAGCGTCCTGAACACCAGCAGCCTGCTGTGTGACTGTCACATGCAGTGGCTCGGGCCCTGGCTGACCGCCAGCCAGTTCCAGTCTGTGTCCGCTGTCTGTGCTCATCCCGCCGGCCTGCTCGGCCACAATGTCCTGTCCGTCAGCCCGGAAGAGTTTGTTTGTGGTCAGTCCCATTCGCTCTCTTTGTTCCCGGTCCCGATCCCATATAGGCACCGGGGAATGTTTATTGATGTGAGCCAGGAAAGGGGCATTGGGTTTGTGTTTTTGTTATCATTATTTGGCTCTGGAGGTTTTATTCACAGGGTTAACAACCAGTTGCACAAAGTGTCTGGGACACTGGGGAACTAAAACTAAAAGAACAACTAATATCTTCCATTTCAGTGACGAGGCCTGCTGTGGAAATGTGGATTTCTCTAAATAATAATCTAATGAAATGCCTCACACTTTCTGTCCCCGCCACAGATGATTTCCCCAAGCCTCGGATCACAGCTCACCCGGAGACGTACGTGGCGATGCGCGGCAACAACGTGACCCTGAGCTGCGTGGCGTCCAGCAGCAGCGACTCGCCGATGGCCACGGCCTGGCGGAAGGACGGGGAGGTGCTGTACGACGCGGAGGTGCAAAACTACGCCCAGTACCAGGAGGGAGAGCTGATCTACACCACCGTGCTGCACCTCCTCAACGTCAACTTCACCGACGAGGGCCGCTACCAGTGTGTGGTGTCCAATCACTTCGGCTCCAACTACTCCAACAGAGCCAAGCTCACCGTGAATGGTGAGGACCTGCGGCAACGAATATGATCGATATGCGTCAGTATACCGTTTCAACCGGTATACCGGTGTCAATAAATGATATTAGTGCAGGAAGAGGCTTATTTGAAGCCTCCACCTATATAATATTTAAAATTTTACAAACACAAAATGAAATATGCATAAGATAGACAACAAAAGAAAAGAAAGAGAAATTATTTAATTAAGTCAAGTCTGTGTATGCATGTGAGTGTGGAAGCAAAATCAGAATCAGAAACATTTATTGCCATGTTTGTTTTCACATTCAAGGAATTTGTCCTAGCGGAGGGTGCATAACATTTAACAATAAACACAGTGCAATAAATGAGAATGGATGAATGAGTATTTACATTCACCGAACAAGAGAGAGCAGAGATGCACCAGAGAGGAGCTGTGTCTGCTGGCTGGAGGGTTTGAAAAGTCCGACGTAGTTTAGAAAACGATGTATTACAAAGAAGCTGAACATGGAGGGACTTAGGACCCAGGGGAATGCAGGTGAAATGACCAATCGGAATTTTTGGCCATACCGCCCTAAGTTGGGCTCATAAGAGTTTCTCTTGCAGTTTTCTTACTTTTCTCAAAGCTGTAATGTGCTGGTACATC